>CM076675.1:164311295-165511295 GCA_038501925.1 Xenopus petersii
TTTGGGATCTTCATACCTTAAGTCTACTGGAAAATCATATAAACATTAAATAAACCCAATAGGCTGGTTTTGCTTCCAATAAGGATTAATTATATCTTAGTTGGGATCAAGTACAAGTTACTGTTTTATTATTACAGATAAATAATTATAGATATTTGATTAAAATAAGACTACAAATGTATTCTAATCGCTACTTTATTTTTACTGATCTTTCTATCCAGCCCTCTCCTATTCATATTCCAGTCTCTTATTCAAATCAATGCATGGTTGCTAGGGGAATTTGGACCCTAGCAACCACACTGCTGAAACTGCAAATAAAAAGCTAAATAACTCAAAATCCACAAATAATAAAAAATGAAAACCAATTGCAAATTGTCTCAGAATGTCCCTCTCTACATCATACTATAAGTTAACTCAAAGGTGAACAACCCCTTTAAGGAGACACAGTTATACATGCACCCCCAGTTTTGCAATCTAAAAGGAAGAGATGAATAAAAAGTGAAACCAAAAATTCAACAGACATTGCAGTTGTTTGAGAGTCATGAACGAGGCACTGCATTTTTATAGAGGCATTCGACAGGGCCAGAATTTTTAGTGGAAAAAAAAAACTCAAATTTTTTGTGATTTGTTATACCTCGAGGCTGGTAAAAGTCAGAATCTGAAAATACTGCATCTCCAAGCTATCGGGTCCTGTAGTAGTCAATAGCAAAGGTCCCATTTCGAGCGATTTTACAAAAAATTGGAGCATTTTGGGCATAAAACCTGAATGATTCGGGTTTTTTTCTGAACCAATTTTATCGAGTTTTTTCAATGGTAAATAAGGTCAAATCGTGGATTCTAGTTTGGTCAGACCTTTTTTACTTTAAAAGATCTGAAAATCTTGGGTTTTGGTAAATAACCCCCTTAATCTGGGAGGTACTTTGTGCAGAATGAGTGTATTCTTCTGAGCCATGATTTTACTAAGAGCTTTACACCAAGGTATAATTAAGGAGCACTGCATTTTTATAGAGGCATTTAACAGGACCAGAAGGAGACAATGCCAGTTTTAGGGTTTTATTTATTAAAGTCTGAATGCCAATAACTCAAGAAAAATGCTTTACTATAAAATCAGAATTTTTAGTTGGAAAAAAACTCAAATTTTTTGTGATTTATTATACCTCGAGGCTTCTTAAAGTCAGAATCTAAAAATTTGAAGATATCATGGTCTGCCCTGCGTTTTGGCCAAAATCTGAAAAATGGAGGGGGTTCCAGCAATTTTACAAACAAATTGAGCATTTTAGCCATAAAAATTTGCGGGGGGGTTTCTGAACCAATTTTATGATGTTTTTTCAATCGTAAATAAGGTCAAATCGTGAATTCTAGTTTGGTCAGAACTTTTTTACTTAAAAAATCTGAAAATCTGGGAGGTACTTTGTGCTGAATGAGTGCATTCTCCTGAGCCATGATTTTACTAAGAGCTTTACACCAATTATAATTAAGGAGGGAAACCTAATACTTGAAACATGCTAAGAATTTCCCTCTGAGGATGTGAGTTATAAGCAAATAAAAATAACTCATCCAACCCATTGTGTGCAGACATGTGGCTGCTGGGGAAGCCTAAACCCCCGGACATGTGTAACTTAACCACAAGGGCTCAGCTGTAGACGTTGCTGGGTTTGAATTTCCGGTTCTGCGTCGATGATTTGGAAGGGATTCAGCTTCACTTCATTTTCAGGATACACAGCAAATCTATAATGGTTCACGTGTGACTGTTAACTTCACATTTCCCGCTCACAATCTTTCACCAGAAACTGCACAATTATGCACAGGAGACTACACAGTCCTGAAACACTGAGCCATAACTATAGCCTGAGGCTGAAATAAGCTTTAAATACTGCCCTTATTCTCTCTTGAGTCCTAACCTTCTGGTCTGTTTACTACAGCTGGAAAACCATAGGTCTGATGTGGCCCTTTAATATACTCGTATGGCAATTTGTCTGAGTATTGTGTTTGATATGATCATTTTCATATTATCAGGCACATCTAGAATGTCTGCTAACTGCTTCACTGCATGTTGTACAGTGCTCACCTACTTCTTTACATACAGACTGTGGGATAGCAGGTATAGTAGGGAGAGATGGTGCTATAGTAACAGTGGGATAATAGTGTCTGGGAAGGGAGTGTGACTGTGGGATATCAGGTATAGTAGGGAGAGATGGTGCCTATAGTAACAGTGGGATAATAGTCTCTGGGAAGGGAGTGTGACTGTGGGATAGCAGGTATAGTAGGGAGAGATGGTGCCTATAGTAACAGTGGATAATAGTCTCTGGGAAGGGAGTGTGACTGTGGGATAGCAGGTATAGTAGGGAGAGATGGTGCCTATAGTAACAGTGGATAATAGTCTCTGGGAAGGGAGTGTGACTGTGGGATAGCAGGTATAGTAGGGAGAGATGGTGCCTATAGTAACAGTGGGATAATAGTCTCTGGGAAGGGAGTGTGACTGTGGGATTGCAGGTATAGTAGGGAGAGATGGTGTCTATAGTAACAGTGGATAATAGTCTCTGGGAAGGGAGTGTGACTGTGGGATAGCAGGTATAGTAGGGAGAGATGGTGCCTATAGTAACAGTGGATAATAGTCTCTGGGAAGGGAGTGTGACTGTGGGATAGCAGGTATAGTAGGGAGAGATGGTGTCTATAGTAACAGTGGATAATAGTCTCTGGGAAGGGAGTGTGACTGTGGGATAGCAGGTATAGTAGGGAGAGATGGTGTCTATAGTAACAGTGGATAATAGTCTCTGGGAAGGGAGTGTGACTGTGGGATAGCAGGTATAGTAGGGAGAGATGGTGCCTATAGTAACAGTGGGATAATAGTCTCTGGGAAGGGAGTGTGACTGTGGGATAGCAGGTATAGTAGGGAGAGATGGTGCCTATAGTAACAGTGGATAATAGTCTCTGGGAAGGGAGTGTGACTGTGGGATAGCAGGTATAGTAGGGAGAGATGGTACCTATAGTAACAGTGGATAATAGTCTCTGGGAAGGGAGTGTGACTGTGGGATAGCAGGTATAGTGGGAGAGATGGTGCCTATAGTAACAGTGGATAATAGTCTCTGGGAAGGGAGTGTGACTGTGGGATAGCAGGTATAGTAGGGAGAGATGGTGCCTATAGTAACAGTGGATAATAGTCTCTGGGAAGGGAGTGTGACTGTGGGATAGCAGGTATAGTAGGGAGAGATGGTGCCTTTAGTAACAGTGGATAATAGTCTCTGGGAAGGGAGTGTGACTGTGGGATAGCAGGTATAGTAGAGAGAGATGGTGCCTATAGTAAGAGTGGATAATAGTCTCTGGGAAGGGAGTGTGACTGTGGGATAGCAGGTATAGTAGGGAGAGATGGTGCCTTTAGTAACAGTGGATAATAGTCTCTGGGAAGGGAGTGTGACTGTGGGATAGCAGGTATAGTGGGAGAGATGGTGCCTTTAGTAACAGTGGATAATAGTCTCTGGGAAGGGAGTGTGACTGTGGGATAGCAGGTATAGTAGGGAGAGATGGTGCCTATAGTAACAGTGGATAATAGTCTCTGGGAAGGGAGTGTGACTGTGGGATAGCAGGTATAGTAGAGAGAGATGGTGCCTATAGTAAGAGTGGATAATAGTCTCTGGGAAGGGAGTGTGACTGTGGGATAGCAGGTATAGTGGGAGAGACAGCTGGATGTGCCTATGGGAGAGACATCTGGATGTGCCTATGAGATACAGTTTATGGGAGAGATGTTATAGTGACAGCAGCACAGTGAGGGACCACATAACTGCCAGGCTCTGTCTGTGAGACCGCTGCACATACATGTGTATTTCTGTAGGATAAAGTACAGCAGGTCCAAGCATTGGAGTGAATCCCCGGCAGCACTTTCATCAGCCGTAATGAGGGAGACGAGGAACGTCCCTATTAGGCAATTACAGATAATTAGTTAGTGATCAGAACCAATCCCTTGGCCTTCCTGCACCACAGGCACAACCCATTATTCAGTGCACTCTCTCCTCTAATGCTAATGTGACTAATTGTACTTCATGGAGTTGTGATGAAAGGTCCCACAAGCCTTCTCTCTGTTCTCTAAAGCTCTCTGATTAGCCTACATGCTTAGGCATTTGTACTGCAATTAAATCAATGAAGTAATTAGGGTCGGTGCGAGGAAGCAGGATCCTTTGACTGTCTCCCTATTAGAGAGAGCACCATATGGGTTTCATAAAGGAAAAGCTAAAACTAAGTCAGCTTTATCAGAAAATCATTTTTTTTTATCAGAAAAAAAAGTAAATCCACAAAGTAATGCTGCTCTGAGTCCTCTGTCAAAAGAAACAGCACATTTCTTTCCTTCTATTGTGTACTCATGGGCTTCTGTATCAGACTTCCTGTTTTCAGCATAAACCTCCAGGGCTGGGGCTTGAGCATGCTCAGTTTGCTCCTCTCTCTCCCTCCCCCCTCTCTGATGTAAGCTGAGCCCAGAGCTATGAGTGAGCAGGGAGAAACTCAGGCAGGAAGTGATGTCACTCCAAGTGAATATGGCAGCTGCTATCCTACACAAACAGAGAAAGTGTCTTGAGCCGTTTACTCAGGTTTTGTAAAGAATTGTACAGAATAAATATAGTGTTATAGCTTGTACTATTGTGGCTAATCTACTGGCAATAATCGGCCTCAGTATCTTTACTTCTTCTATAAGTGTTGAGAATTCTAGTCCAACCTAATCCCCGGAGCGGCATATTGCATACCTCCAAACTGTCCTGTTTTCAGTGGAACAGTCCCGCGTTTGTACTGGAAAACCCTACTTTCTCTGCACTGAACAGCCAGAAAAAGAAATATCTTCACTAAATTGGGATAATAATAGGCACTGACCCCTAACACAGGACACTCCTAAAGAAAGTAACATATATAAGCATTCCCAATTACACATAAACGTGTGTGGTACATTCAGAGCCCTGATCACAAACAGCTTAAATGACATTCTATAGCTGTCAAACTTTACACACCTTTCATATGGTATGCTGAGTATGATTTACAATGCACAGATGCATCCTACAGGCACAACAATCTTATACAAGCAAACATTTCACTAGTCACTTCTATACCTGCTACCCCACAGTCACACTCCCTTCCCAGAGACTATTATCCACTGTTACTATAGACACCATCTCTCCCTACTATACCTGCTATCCCACAGTCACACTCCCTTCCCAGAGACTATTATCCACTGTTACTATAGACACCATCTCTCCCTACTATACCTGCTATCCCACAGTCACACTCCCTTCCCAGAGACTATTATCCACTGTTACTATAGACACCATCTCTCCCTACTATACCTGCTATCCCACAGTCACACTCCCTTCCCAGAGACTATTATCCACTGTTACTATAGGCACCATCTCTCCCTACTATACCTGCTATCCCACAGTCACAGTCCCTTCCCAGAGACTATTATCCACTGTTACTATAGGCACCATCTCTCCCTACTATACCTGCTATCCCACAGTCACACTCCCTTCCCAGAGACTATTATCCACTCTTACTATAGACACCATCTCTCCCTACTATACCTGCTATCCCACAGTCACACTCCCTTCCCAGAGACTATTATCCACTGTTACTATAGACACCATCTCTCCCTACTATACCTGCTATCCCACAGTCACAGTCCCTTCCCAGAGACTATTATCCACTGTTACTATAGGCACCATCTCTCCTTACTATACCTGCTATCCCACAGTCACACTCCCTTCCCAGAGACTATTATCCACTGTTACTATAGACACCATCTCTCCCTACTATACCTGCTATCCCACAGTCACACTCCCTTCCCAGAGACTATTATCCACTGTTACTATAGGCACCATCTCTCCCTACTATACCTGCTATCCCACAATCACAGTCCCTTCCCAGAGACTATTATCCACTGTTACTATAGGCACCATCTCTCCCTACTATACCTGCTATCCCACAGTCACACTCCCTTCCCAGAGACTATTATCCACTGTTACTATAGACACCATCTCTCCCTACTATACCTGCTATCCCACAGTCACACTCCCTTCCCAGAGACTATTATCCCACTGTTACTATAGGCACCATCTCTCCCTACTATACCTGCTATCCCACAGTCACACTCCCTTCCCAGAGACTATTATCCCACTGTTACTATAGACACCATCTCTCCCTACTATACCTGCTATCCCACAGTCACACTCCCTTCCCAGAGACTATTATCCCACTGTTACTATAGACACCATCCCTCCCTACTATACCTGCTATCCCACAGTCACAGCTGCCTATTATGATCCAAAAATTGGTCTGAAGGACAAACATTCAGATCAGCCTAATTTCCACCACCAACAGAATGGCCATATCAGTACTTGTTTTGCACCTTATGCCCCTTTGTGTATGTGATGTTCTGATTAAAATCAAAATATTTAAACATTGTTTTCAAACTATAAAGCAAACACAACCAGAGAAAATATCCACCCTGAGAAATAATCTCATGCCCCTCAGCAAGGCAAACTGCATTCCAAAGAGTTTCTCCAGCGCTCCAGCCTACGTTCCTGCCAGTCTCCCAGGATATATGTGAGCGGGATGAATAGATCTTTTTGTGACCTCTGCTGCGTATCCTTTACTCTTACACAAGTTCCCTGGTAATCCTGGTATCACTTGAATGACAGCTGGGGGCTTGGAGGACATTCTTAAGATGTAGCAGGATCCTCTGCTGTCACTCGCATTCTACATTAACGAGAGCATTTGTTTGCACTTAACACTTCTGTCCAGTCTCGAATTTACTGTAAACCTTACCATGGAGATTGACCGGTCTTGCTGGAAATCGGATAGGGAAGCAAACCGACGCGGACTTAAGGAGCGTTCACTTTCTCATGCTCCAGACATGTCCCACGGATCCAATTGACTCATGGAGAATGTAGGGGAAACATTATCAGAAACTGGCGAGGCTTCCACAAAATCTGGCAACAAGACACAATCTGATTGTATGTCATTTAAACACAATCAGTTTGCAATCAGAGCAGCCTCATGAGTTGAATGTCTGATAACATTAATCTATAGGCTGCCTGCGCTTATAAAACACATTTGGAAAAGGCCACAAGCTTCTCAGATAACGAGACGTACAGTTATTCAGATTGGTTGGCATCAAAGGGATTTTAAGGGGTTCCTTTTGCAACCCAATATGGCACTTGCACTTTCCGCCAGTCAGGAGCCTGCACTTGGCCTCAAGCCAGAGAATATAGATTTTTAAGGGTGGTGATTTGCATCTCCCACCTTTATTTCTTCTGGGGATGCACCGAATCCAGGATTTGGCCGAATCCTTCTGCCCGGCCAAACCGAATCGGAATCCTAATTTGCATATGCAAATTAGGGATGGGGAGGGAAATCGTGTAACTTTTTGTCATAAAACAAGGAAGTAAAAATTTGAATGCATATGCAAATTAGGATTCGATTCTGTATTTCGGCTGATTTTTTCGCGAAGGGTTTAGGGGTTCGCCTGAATCCAAAATAGTGGATTTGCTGCATCCCTAATGCCAACTGGACCACTTTTACCTGTTAAATACCAGCTGTTTCATGAAAAACTGATCTCTTCATCTTTCCAGTGGCTCCATCCAATGTCTTTGTTTCCCTTTATCTCTATAATACTCAAGTGGTTATTTCTTAAAGGGATACTGTCATGGGAAAAAAAAATTTCAAAAAATGTTTCAAAACACATCAGTTAACAGTGCTGCTCCAGCAGAATTCTGCACTGAAATCCGTTTCTCAAAAGAGCAAACTTATTTTTTTTATATTTAATTTTGAAATCTGACATGAGGCTTGACATATTGTCAGCTTCTCAGCTGCCCCCAGTCATATGATTTGTGCTTTGATAAACTTCAGTCACTCTTTACTGCTGTAGTGCAGCCTAACAACAGAACAATGGGAAGGTAACCAGATAACAGCTCCATGACACAAGATAACAGCTGCCTGGTAGATCTAAAGCTGGCCATAGACGCAAAGATCCGATCATACGAATCCTCAATTTGTACGATTTTCAGACCATGTGTGAAGAGTCCCGTCATTTTTTCGTCCCATGGAGATCGGTTTTTGGTCGGACAGATTAAAAGATTTCTGTCGGCTGCCGATAATATCTCTGTGTTTATTGCCGATCGGACGATTTTTCAGTGGGAGACTGTCACTAATTTTTGTCGGACATAACTTTCGTTCGATTGCTGTAGGGACAGAACATCGGCTGATCTGTTCTTTTACAACTTTATTTAAACTGAAAGGTTAATGGCAGGTCTGGAGATGGGGAAGTCTGTTCAAGGATTCGAACGATTAGATCTTTGCATCTATGGCCAGCTTAAGAACAGCACTCAATAGTAAATTCCAGGTCCCACTGAGACACATTCAGTTACATTGAGAAAACATAGGAGAAACACTAGCCTGCCAGAAAGCAGTTCCATCCTAAAGTGCTGGCTCTATCTGAAAGCACATGCACCTAGATGAACCTACACACCAATATTACAACTTAAAAAATACACTTCAGGAATTTTATATTGTAGAGTGAATTATTTGCAGTGTAAACAGTGTCATTTAGAAATAACAACTACATCATCAAAATCATGACAGAATCCCTTTAACCAGCTGGTCTGGTTTCCCTCTGGTCATGGTCAATCTCTGTTTCGACCACAACATTCTACAGACATTCTCTACTCTAACATGAATCATTGACAGCCTGCTAGCGGCAAAAATCAAAAACCACTTCTCTGCACTGAAGCTCCTAGATCTCTCTTGGCATACATAAAGCTGCCTTGTTGTGGGTGTCCTTAAACCTTTCTTAATATCTTGTTTAGTGTCTCCAACATCTTCTCCTTTAGCTCTTTCTGTTGACGTTCCTCAAGGCTTTGTCAGAGGCTCCTTATTAATGACACCACTTTCACACACTCACTCCAAGGACTGTGCTTTGGAGAGGATTTTGGTTCTGTCATCTCCTCCATGCCTCATATTCAATGCCAGCTTCACTTCTAAAATATTACTAATGTGTGACTTGTCATCATGCAAGATTGCACCAAAGCTCTTATTCAATCTCTCATTATTTCATCTATTGACCAGCATTTTCCCAACTGACCTACCTATTGGCCTACAACACCAATGGCTGCCACCACTCCAGTCCATCATAAATTCAGCTTCCAGACATAAACACCTAAACCAACTGCTTCCATGCCATACCAGTCATCCAATCCCTACATTGGCATCTACTACCATCCAGGAATACATTGAAACTACAGAACCTGGCATTTAAAGGAGAATGAAACCCTAAAAATTAACATGGCTAAAAATGCCATAATTTATATACTGAATTTATTGCACGAGGCTAAAGTTTCAGCTTGTCAATAGCAGCAATGATCCAGGACTTCAAACTTTTCACAGGGGGTCACCATCTTGGAAAGTGTCTGTGACACTCACATGCTCAGTGGGCTCTGATTGGCTGTTGAGAAGCTAAGCTTAGGGCTCGTCACTAATTATCCAGCAGAAAATGAGCTTCCCTGGCTGTAATATAAGCTGATGCTACAGGTTTGCTAATTATTAAATTCTGATGCTAATTGCACTGGTTTCTGTGCTGCCATGTAGTAATTATCTGTATTAATTACTAATCAGCCTTATATTGTGACATTTCTATTCTATGTGTACTGTATATTGTGAGTGGGTCCCTAAGCTCAGTAAGTGACAGCAGCACAGAGCATGTGCAGTGAATCAGCAGAAAAGAAGATGGGGAGCTACTGGGGCATCTTTGGAGACACAGATCTTTACTGCTAAAGGGCTGTGGTTGCCTTGGGCTGGTACAGAAGCTCAAAACATAATGTACAACATTTCTACCTACTTAGTTAGGCTTTAGTTCTCCTTTAAAATAGTTCCCAATCCTGCCCTATATCTCCAAGTACTCACCAAACCACATCTCCTGCTCTGCTAATAATCTGCTCCTCAACACCACACTCATTACTGCTTCACTTAAAGGCATTTAGGGCTTCACTGGAGCTGCACCCCTCTTTCGAATTCCATTTCAGGTTCCCTGTTGATACACTACATGCCACTTGCTAAGTGCAATAAAAATCTGCAAAAACCATGAATGACTACCATCTGTGTACTGATAAAGAGCAGTTCCCTTTACCACGGTGCTGTCAATCTGAAAGCACAACTGTGATATTTGTACAACTTTAATTAGTATTTCGGGTATAAAATCTGCATTTACTCACTTGTTGCAGCTTTGAACCGCATTTATAAAGTGTGTGTGTGACTCACACACGAGGCATGTGCAGACAGACTAAGTACCAATTAGCTGTAAAATTAATTGCCGTTACTATTTGACAGTCAGTGAAGAAAAATCAAACAGCAAAAATAGCTTGCCAATAAGATACTTGCTATAGATTGAAGTGATACCCTGGGGTTCAAATGCGTATCTTTGACGTCACACTGCAGCTGGCACTGCAGTACAGGTATGAGACCTGTTATCCAGAATGCCCGGGACATGGAATAATGGATCTTTCCCATACCACCCAACCGTCCCATTTTAGGCGGGACAGTCCCGCTTTGATGCGCCTGTCCCGCTGTCCCGGAATGTAGCCTTAATGTCCCGCTACACTGGGGCTCTGTCACTCTTCCTGGTGCGTTTTTTGCCGAAGTCTCGCGAGAAGAGACTTTGCGGTGATGTCACAAGCTGTGTGGCGTGCGCGTCTCCATCTAATCCCACCCTGTAAGGAGGGGGCAGGATTCAGAGACTTGTGCATGCTGGGACTCAGTCTGGGCTGGGAGCTGAGGCGGGGGGAAAGGCGATACCCGCTATACAAAGGAGCCTGGCTTTCCCGGAGCTTTCATTTTGGATCCCTTGGCTGCCGGACTGCTATAGCCGCAGCACACACTGTCACTCGCGACGCTCGCTTGTTTTCGCTCTACTGCGGTGTTGCGCCTGCGGCCAAACCGATGGAGGAGGAGTCTGGCGGTGTCCGAGCTCTGCTGCTACAAAGTGTCGTGTCGGGACTTGAGAGCTGCATAAATGCCCACGGAACTACAGGTGTGTGTAATGGTGGGTTCCTGGGGTGTGTTGTACAGCTGCTCACTATTAACAGGGGCACGTGTCAACCAAGGGGAAGGGGTGTGCTTTTGTAAAATGGGTTTGCCTTTGGGGGGGGTGTCCATCAAGTGTGCGTGGCCAAAAAAAATGTTTCTGTCCCTCTTTCCTGTTCTCAAATGTTGGGAGGTATGCTTTCCATAATTTGGATCTTTATACCTTAAGTAAGAGTCCTGCGTGGGTCCATTTTTTGGAACCCTTACCCGACCTGTACCCGCAACCTGCAATCCGCAACCCGGACTCGCAACCCGCATTCTTACCAGCTTGGACCCGCTATCAGAACCGACCCAGAAGTACCTTATCCACAACCCGCAACCCACTGAACATCAAGAATCAGGAAGTGCTGTCATTGTAAACCGGAAGTGACATAGTCAGAAGTAGGCATGATCAGAAAAAAGGAGTAAAAATCGATACTGAGAAGACCCGCGACCAGCAAAACCCGCAGAACCGCCGACCCACGTCTATACCTGCACCCAGAAATACCACCCACAACACGCAGGGTACTGCAGGTTTTTCCCGTGGGTACCCAACCCGCTGCAGGGCTCTATATTAAGTCTGCTAGAAAATCATGAAAACATTGTATAAACACAATAGGCTTAATTATATCTAAGTTGGGATCAAGTACAAGCTACTGTTTTATTATTACACAGAAAAAGGAAATCATTTTTTAAAAATTTGGATTTTTCGATTATAATGGCGTCTATGGGAGACGGCCTTTTTCGTATTTCGGAGCTTTCTGGATAACGGGTTTCCAGATAACAGATCCCATACCTGCACTGCATTGAGTGACTTTTGCAATGTGCTACTTTAATTAATACATTCATCAGCGGGTCAGTAATACAAATAAGATGATAAGCAATGAATGCACAGGCAAAATATTCAGCTCAGCATACCAGTCTCTTTCCATTTTTAAAAAAACAAATGCTCTATAGGGCTACAAAATGTATTGTTTTTGCTACTTTTTTAAAATTCCTATACAACTTACGTGTCCGTTCTCCTTAATTCCTTTACACGCTGGTCTCCACTCCAGTCATTTAGCAGTCATGTGCCAGAACGAGGCATGCAACCTGGAATAAAGCTTTCTGATTTTAAGGAACCGCTGTTCGAATTATTCCTGAACTTCTTTTCCTGAATATATGACTACTTTTTTTAATGCCTCATCTTTCTATTCAGGCCCTTCCTTATTCATATTCTAGTCTCTTATTCAAATCAATGCTTGGTTGCTAGGGGTATTTAGATCCCTAGCAACCAGACTGCTGCAACTGCAAACTGGAGAACTGCTGAATAAAAAGCTAAATAACTCAAAAACCACAAATAATAATAAATGAAAATCAATTGCACGTTGTCTCAGAATATCGCTCTCTACATCATACTAAAAGTTCATTTAAAAGTAAATAACCCCTTTAAGCTGTTATGAACATACGGACGAAGAGACGGGTGGGCGAGTGCAGAGAGAAGCATGGGAAGCAAGGGGCACCTGTCACTCAAAATAGCAAAGTGCATCTGCCCTTTAAAAAAGGTGAAAGTTAACAAATGGCAGAGACCACCCTGTCAGCAAGTTAATTGGTATGTTCCGGCCTTTCTTGCACTCCGCATGTTTCTTACAGCGGGGGGGGGGGGGGGGGGGGGGTGTCCATCTGATGCTTGTGGGAGCACAACAGGCAATTGAAACAATAATATTTTCTATCCATGGCAATGACTGGAATGCAGGGAGCTGCAGTTTAACAGTGTCTGGGAGAAGGTTCATTTTTACACTTCTTACAGGAGATAGTAAAGCCTAACTAAAGAAGTCAGTAGAATTGTTGTACATTACGTTTTGTGCTTCTGTACCAGCCCAAGGCAACCACAGCCCTTTAGCAGTAAAGATCTGTATCTCCAAAGATGCCCCAGTAGCTCCCCATCTTCTTTTCTGCTGATTCACTGCACATGCTCTGTGCTGCTGTCACTTACTGAGCTTAGGGACCCACTCACAATATACAGTACACATAGAATAGAAATGTAACAATATAAGGCTGATTAGTAATTAATACAGATAATCACTACATGGCAGCACAGAAACCAGTGCAATTAGCATCAGAATTTAATAATCAGCAAACCTGTAGCATCAGCTTATATTACAGACCATCCTAATTTTCTGCTGGATAATTAGTGACGAGCCCTAAGATTAGCTTTTCAACAGCCAATCAGAGCCCACTGAGCATGTGAGTGTCACAGACACTTTCCAAGATGGTGACCCCCTGTGACAAGTTTGAAGTCCTGGATCATTGCTGCTATTGACAAGCTCAAACTTTAGCCTCGTGCAATAAGTTCACTATATGACATAAGGCATTTTTATCCACATTAATTTTTATGGTTTAGCTCTCCTTTAAGCAGAATATTCCTTTTCCAAGGAATCGGTCCTGCACAGAAGCTTTAACAGAATTCATGGACGGAGAAACAGGGGCTGCCAGTAACTCATCCTCTGCTCTCCCAGAGGGACGGCCTTCACTTCATGGTATTGCCAGAGAGAATCACATTTTCCAGTCCCTGTGTCATATCTGGCAGAGGGTTCAAGCTAAAAAAAAAACATCCGAAATTCATTGTCTTCTTAAAGTCAGAAGGAAAGTGTTTTCCAGAGTTAAAATAAAGTATGTGCGAATGAGCTCGGCTATTTCCAGATGCAGGTATACAAAAGAAACATTATATATAAATGCCATGTTATGCCTGTCCTGTTCTACCTGGCCCACTACACAACAGTCCCGGCTGGCTTGTTGGAAGGGGATTAGGCAATAAGTAAGGTTGTTGTGAGACAGTGAGTAAACAATGAAAGCTTACACCAGGCTGAAACTGCAAGCTGACTCACTAACACCTAGGGAGAAACCAAGTGCTTAGAAAGAAACAATGACGCAAATTCACTAAGTGCCGAAGCGCCAAACGCTAGCGTTAATTCGCTAGCGTTTGGCATTTTTCGTTACTGCGCAAATTCACTAACGAACGCTGGTGTAAATTCGCTAGTGTTACTTCGCACCCTTACGCCAGGTGAATTTTCGCTAGCGACGTAACTACGCAAATTCACTAACGCGCGCAGTGTACTGAACGCTACCTTTTACACTAGACTTCCTTCGCCACCTCAGACCTGGCGAAGCGCAATAGAGTAGATAGGGATTGCTTCAAAAAAAGTCACGTTTTTTTCTAAGTCCCAAAAAACGCTGGCGTGTTTTCTACATGGGTGATAGGCTGAAAAAGATCGAAAATTTTTTTGGGGCTCCCCCTCCTTCCCACCTACATCTCCTGACTCAGGGCAACTTACCTAGACAGTGGGCACATGTGTAGGGCAAAATAAAATTTTTATTTGCTGATTTGAAGGTTTTCTAGGCATTTGAAGTGCTGATACGTGTTCCTCCATTGAAATTTGAATTTCGCGCTGTATGCAAATGAACCATCGCTAGCGAAACTTCGCTTCGCTTGGCGAATTAACGCTAGCACAACTTTGAAAACTTACGCTACCCCTGTGTGCAACTTCGGATTTTAGTGAATTTGCGGAGCGCTGGCGAAAATACGCCTGGCGAAGTGTGGCGAAGTGCGGCGAATTTGCACCTGGCGCAACTACGATTCTTAGTGAATTTGGGCCAATGTAGGGTGCCAGGCAGGGAATGTAATGTCCTTGTTTATACTAGATATGTCCTAAATACTAGGGAATACAGGATTCAGTTCGGGATTCGGCCTCTTTCAGCAGCATTCAGATTCAGCCGAATCCTTCTGCCAGGTCGAACCAAATCTGAATCCTAATTTGCATTTGCAAATTACTGGCGGGGAGGGAAATTGCATGACACTTTGTCACAAAACAAGGAGATAAAAAATGTTTTCCCCTTCCTAGCCCTAATTTGCATATGTAAATTAGGATTCTGATTTGGTTTGGTATTCCGCCGAATCTTTCACAAGGAATTCGGGGGTTCGGCCGAATCCAGTATAGTGGATTCAGTGCATCCCTAGTGTATACTGCAAATTACATATCCTTATATAAAATGCATTCATGTGATATCCCATCCAACTAGCTGAACTTTAACTCCCACCACCTTTAAGGTGGCCATACATTGGAAGAACCGCTCGTTTGTCAATGTCGCAAAAAAAAAAAAAGAGGAGATCTCTGCCGGATATGCCCCCTTGAGGAGACGGCTGATCCAATCGTGGGCCCTAGGGCCCAACGATCGGATCACAACAAAAAGTATGCGGGCGGTCGGATTCAGGGCCGCATCAACAAACAGATGCAGTCCTTGATCCAATTGGTATTTTTAAACCCACCCAATCGGTATCTAGCCAACTTACAGCCAGATATCATTCAGGGAAGCCCATTGGAGAGCCCCATAAACTGCCCAATAAGCTGCCGAGTAATAAGTCTGGCGATTATATCAGCCCATTTAAGGCCACCTTTACACTGTTATGAGCAATGCCCCGACCCTCGCTACTTTACAGCCTGGCCCTGTATTGGCTTATATTTATTTATTTATAAAGCTGAACATATGGTAGAGCATAATAACATATGTGCGTGTACCTGAGGAGCTTACAAGTGGTGTAACAAGACGTTACGGGGCCCCATGTCCAGAGGTGAACTGTTTTCCCAATATATATATAAATAATATATAAATTGCTGTTCACCTTTGCGTTTACTTTTCATATGACGTAGAGAGTGATATTCTGAGACAATTTGCAGTTGGTCTTCATATTTTATTACTTTTTTTATGACTATTTTTATTTCTATCTATTTGACTTTTTGTTCAGCGACTCTCCAGTTGGGACTCTCAGCATGGTTGCTAGGGTCCAAATGACTTCAGCAACAAGGGAGTCATTTGAATGAGAGGCTGGAAAATGAATCGCAATGGGATATAACAAGTGATAACAATAACAATAAAATTGTAGCCACAAAGCGCAATCTGTTTTTTTTTTTTTTTGACTGCTGGGGTTAGTGAAAGCTGGAAAGACCGAGAAGAGGAAGGTAATTAAAAAACTATATATTAAAAAGAAATAATGTAGACTAATTAAAAATTTGCTTAGAACTGGCTGTTCTACAACCTACCAAAATGTAACTTAAAAGTAAACCACCTTTATTGCTCCTGGGCTCCTCTGCAACTGCCGGGTCTGCTTCAGTGGTGTAACTATAGAGGCCCCGCAGACCCCGCAGTCGCAGGGGGGCCCGGGGAACAGAGGGGCCCGGACTGTGGGGTCTGCTTCCTTTATAGCTAATAAAAAAACCCTCCTCCACAGGCCCTTTCTTATCAGCGGTGAAGAAGGGAGAAGTAAGTCAGGCGGGAGTGGGTGGGGTCGAGACAGAGGCGGGATGTGGGCAGGGCGGAGGCGGGATTGGAAGTGTGCGGGAGGATAGGGATCAGAGTGCTCCAGGCTAGTGATGTGCAGGCCGGCCTCGCACCTCCAGTTGCGGGTGGTGGGTCCGGGTTGAGCTCTTCTTCTTGTTCTCCCCACCCACCACCTTGCACTGCCGGTCTGCCGGCTTCCTATTTAAATAAACGCGCGCTTTGTCGCCCTGCCACTTTTTGTGACATCATCAGGGTGGGCGGGTGCGGGCTCACGGAGGCCAGGTGCGGGTCGGGTAAAACCCAACCAGCATATCACTACTCCAGGCCAGGTTTGCTTCCTCTGAAGTTTCAACCATATAGCTTACAATCTATTTCCCTATCACAAACACATAGGGCTAGGTGGAAGAAGTAGTTCAATAGCAGTTGAAGGGCCTTAGCTCTTGTAGGAATAACCTATGCACTCAGCATAAATGTCATCCCTAACCCAGTCCAGTATATACTCCAATAACTAAAATAGATCCGTCCATCGGCACCTTTCCTGCTGCTGAAGGCTTGGCGGCTAATCAGCGTACGAGACAGAGAGTGCAAGTATCCAGCGCTACGCTATATGTCATGTGCTATGGAGAGTGACAGATTGGACAGATCTCCGGCTCCACCACGCTCTACCGCTGTCATTCAGTAAATAGGAGATCAGAGAAAACCAATCAGTCTCTTATATAGATATGTAACGACTGGGAAGCTAAATATTCTCTCAAGTCAGAGGAGCGACAACACGATAATGTCATTGACCTTATAAGTGAGAGTCAGCGGGTAGCGTGACCTTGCTCCATCTGCCAGTCTGTGCAACTCAACAGCTCTTCCCAAGCCTCTTCCTAAACTGTGAGACGCAAAGGGAATATAAACCCCCCAAAAAAACCTTGCGGAAACTCTGGTCCTTATATGCTTTTCCCAGGTGCATTAATCAGGCAGCTTCTGCTACAATGTTTCACAACATAGGCAGGGCTGCCATTTGAAATCACAAGGGCCGCGTACAGCAAAATTTTCTGGGTCCCCAACCACCCGGCCCCCAAGCCCCACCCACCCCACAGTTGAAAGACCACACAGACATCAGCACTAAAAACTGTAAACCCACCCCCACACACACACAAATTATAAAAAGTCATTGATGGGCAGGGCCCCTTTTAAGTTAAAAAAACTATGACCCCAGGGCTCCCCATAAAAGTTTTTCAAAAAACATTGGTGGTCAGGGCCCCCCTACAAGTTAAAAAAATAACTGGTGACCAGGGTCACCCTATGAGTTTAAAAAAAACATTGGCGCCAGGGTCCCCCATAAAAGTTTTTTAAAAAAACATTGGCACCAGGGCCCCCCCTTACAAGTTAAAAAGAAACATTGGGGCCCCAAAGAATATTGTTTTAAAAACATTGGTGGTAGGGGCCTATAGAGTATTAACTTTTAATAAAGTTTAAAAAAAAAAATTGGTGTTCATAGGAACCAAACTCGTTGCTTCTGGACTTCGGCTCCTTTCGTGACTTCGGGTTTTTTTTGCGGCTTCAGAACTTTGGCTCCTTTTGTGGCTTCAGTTCTTTTTGCGGCTTTGGGATTTCAACTTTAGCTCCTTTTGTGGCTTTGGTTTTTTTTATGGCTTCGGCTCTTCTGGACTTTGGCTCTTTGGGACTTTGGCTCTTCAGCTCCTTTTGTGGCTACGGGTTTTTTCGTGGCTTCAGGACTTCAACTTTGGCTCCATTTGTGGCTTCGGGTCTTTTTGCGGCTTTGGGACTTTGGCTCTTCCGGACTTTGGCTCTTCCAGACTTCGGCTCTTCCGGACTTCGGCTCTTCCGGACTTCGGCTCTTCCGGACTTCGGCTCTTCCGGACTTCGGCTCTTCCGGACTTCGGCTCTTCCGGACTCCGGCTCTTCCGGACTTCGGCTCTCTGGCGGTTCGGGAATTCAGCAGGTTTGGCACGGCTTCTGCGCTGTCAAGGCTGGCCCAGCTATTTCGAAAAGTGCAGCGTAGCCAGGCCCCCCTTAAGGCCCAGTATGACAGTACTCCCTGTGCCACCCTGATGGCGGCCCTACTGGTAGCCAAAGAGTCTGAGAAGCACATGTGAGTGAAGGAGGGACAGAGCTGCTTTTTTTCAAATCCCAGTGGCCTCATATAATCTCTTTGCCTCTCCAGCAGTTAAACCGGCTAATGAACTTGTCCAGAGGTATCTGCAGTAAATTCTGCCTAGGGGTTCCAGCTGGTGCACCCCCAGGCAGATGCAGTCAGAATGTGGTAACTGGAGACAGATGTCTCTGTCAAGTATCCACACTGATCCCCATCCTTAATGAAAGTTACACCCCGTGCATGGGAAGCACAACTTGCTTGGAGATTGGAAATGCTGAGTGTGCTGCCCGCTGCTATTTCAGACACCGCTCCCACATTACAGGGTGCACCTGTTGAGACGTTCCATTCTGTCCCTTGGACTCTACATGGGGGGACCAGTACTGCCCAATAATCCTCTCTAGAAACTGCACGTTAAAGGGATACTGTCATGGGAAAAAATGTTTTTTTCAAAACACATCAGTTAATTGTGCTGCTCCAGTAGAATTCTGCACTGAAATCCATTTCTCAAAAGACCAAACTGATTTTTTCATATTTAATTTTGAAATCTGACATGCGGCTAGACATACTGTCAGTTTCCCAGCTGCCCCCAGTCATTTGACTTGTGCTCTGATAAACTTCAGTCACTCTTTACTGCTGTACTGCAAGTTAGCGTGATATCACCCCCCCGCCAGCAGCCTAACAACAGAACAATGGGAAGGTAACCAGATAGCAGCTCCCTAACACAAGATAACAGCTGCCTGGTCTAAGAACAGCACTCAATAGTAAAATCCATGTCCCACTGCGACACATTCAGTTAGATTGAGTAGGAGAAACAATAGCCTGTCAGAAAGCAGTTCCATCCTTAAGCTGGCCACACATGAGCCGATAAAAACGCCAAACGAGCGGATCTCTATGTGTATGGCCACCTTAAAGTGCTGGCTCTTTCTGAAAGCAAATGACCAGGCAAAATGACCTGAGATGCACCTACACCCAGTGTCAGACTGGCCCACCGGAATACCAGGAAAACTCCCGGTGGGCCACGGTGTCAGTGGGCCCTCCTTCTTCAAAACATTTGGCTTATTTCATGGCCATTCCCCATTTCTATGAAAACAAAGAGGCTAAATAGATGGAATAACATGTTATAGTATGGAAACAAAATAGAATAGGGAAATAGAGGTTGAGTAAGGAAATTAAGAAAATAATACTTAGAGTGGGCCCCTGGTATAAAGGTTTTTGGGTGGGCCCCTGGTGTCTCAGACCGACACTGTACACACCAATATTACAACTAAAAAAATTACACTTGTTGGGTTAGGAATGACATTTTATATTGTAGAGTGAATTATTTGCGGTGTAAACAGTGTAATTTAGAAATAAAAACTACATCATAAAAATCATGACTGAATTCCTTTAAGGACTGCCTGTTCCTCTGGGAGGGTATTTTGGAGGAGTTCAAGGATAAGACAAGGAGCCCCTTAAAATGTTATCATTATTATCCAAAATATTCTGCTGCACTTAATTCAATATATATGCACAATGCTTTATATAGGTACGGGACCCGTAATTCAGAATGCTTGGAGCTAGGGCTTTCTGTAATTTGGAACTCTAGACCTCGAGTCTGCTAAAATTCATTCAAGCATTAATTAAACCCAATAGGCAGGTTTTGCCTCCAATAATGATTAATTATGTCTTAGTTTGGATCAAGTACAAGATACGGTTTTATTATTACAGAAGAAAACAAAATCTTTTGTTTTTTAAATGAGAATTATTTGATTAAAATGAAGTCTATGGGAGATCGCCTTCCCGTAATTTGGAAGTTTCTGGATAAAGGGTTTCCGGATAATGGCTCGGACACCTGTATAATGTAGGTGTTAGTGTTTATATTGGTATATATATGTCATAATGTAAAGTAGGATTTACACTAGCCTATATGTATATAGATAGGTCTCTGCCCTCCAAAATGGGGCACAGATACCTGTGTGTGCCCCATACATATGGCACTGCCTGCGTCAACAATGCTGCATTTATCAGGGCTGGATTTGGGCCGGAAAGGGCCCAGCCCCGACCCATCACCCAAGCACTCTTTAAATGAGTAGCGAGTGCCTTTGTGCATCTTACTGCTTTATGACTATGAAGATTTTCATTCATCCAGGTCATAGTATATCTAGTATAGGTCAATCTAAAAACAACTGGACTTGCTGAGTAATCAATGAAGACGTTTCACTACTCATCCGAGCAGCTTCTTCAGTTCAACTGACTGGTGTGGGAAGTTACTTACTGCTTTAGCACTTGCATCCAGGGACATAGCAAATCACCCATTTAATACCCTGCTAATATAAAGTAGAGAGACACTGCTAATTGGGGGGACAATTAGCCACCTGAAGGAGGAATATGAGTTGAACTGCACATTTTACTAATGGAAGTGCAAAACACTCACTACAGCAACTCAGAAAAGCTGCTCCATTCCCAGCCCCAAAACCATCTGGACTCTCCAGTTGTATAAACAGTGGGGGAAGCGAGGGGGATTCTGACACCTAATGCAATCCAATGGCCTCAGTCACCACTTGTTATATATAAGTTAATATAAGGGTGATATAACTCTACGGGGCAAATTTACTGAAGGGCGAAGTGACCATCACTAGCGAAAATTCGCCAGAAATCCAATCCTCAGGGACATCGCTAATCACTAACAAGCGTAGAGGACATTTCGCCAGCTAAAGAGTTTATTGCTAACAAACTTGCGCGCCCTTTCGCAGGCGACTTTTCCATCAGGCGAATGATCATTACTGCGCAATTTCACTAAAGTGCGAATTTTCCAGTACGTTACCTCTTTCACCAGAGTCTACTTCGTCAATTTAGACCTGGCGAACTGATAAGATGATGCTACATCCTCCTCAATCTTATGTCAGTGACATCATATCCTGT
The DNA here is from genome assembly GCA_038501925.1 of Xenopus petersii. NCBI lineage: Eukaryota > Metazoa > Chordata > Amphibia > Anura > Pipidae > Xenopus > Xenopus petersii. Next base: position 164,332,708 of record CM076675.1, read on the forward strand.
TTGCCGAAAAGTTATTAAAAGAGAAAATGCTGGTGGTTTCTCCTATTTTAAAGTGTAATTGTGTTTAAAAGTTCTAACTGTTAAATACATTTTTTAATAATGATATTTTTTCAACCATTTGAGGGACAAGCCAGATTAGTTTTAGGGTGGGCTCATGTCTAGGACATTAGAGGATCTCTTTTGTCTTTATTTTGCTTCCTTGGACATGTGTAATAATAAGTGGCCACTTCAAGCATTTGCACCAACATTTCTAATAAAGACATACTGTATCTATGACCTATATGTACCCCCCTATTAAAATTGACCTAAGCGTAAATGTACTAACGAAATTTCGCTAGGCATAAATGAACGCTAGTGAAAGTTCACTATTAAATGCTCATGCTAGCGAAACTTTGCCAGCGTTTGTCTGCCGAGATATAACTTCGCATTCTGATGAATTAGCGTATGCCAGGGGTGCCCACGACTTCGATCGCGGTCTACCAGTTGATCACCGTCCTTTTCCTGGTAGACCGCAACCTGCCCCATGGATTCACCGCCGCCATTTTGATTTTTCCGACGAGAGAGAGAGAGCAGACGCAGGAGAAGCTGCTGTATGGGCCCAAACAGGTACACAACAAGCAGGGACACATAAGGGAGAGCTGAGCAACAAGCAGGGGCACAGAAGGGAGAGCTGAGCAACAAGCAGGGGCACAGAAGGGAGAGCTGAGCAACAAGCAGGGGCACAGAAGGGAGAGCTGAGCAACAAGCAGGGACAAAGAAGGGAGAGCTGACAACAATAAACATTGAGGGGAAGGGAGGGCTGAGCAGCAATCATGGAGGGAAAGGGAGTGTGGGTTTAACATTCATAACCAGCCAACTTTTGTAAAATTAACATGGCAATTAGGTGGTGTGGCCAAAAAAATGGGCATGGTCAAAAAAATTGCCGCGTGTTACCAAGGTAGATCTCCTGATGGGGGCCAAGTGTCAAGAGTAGGTCCCAGTGTAACAAAGTCTGGGCACCCCTGGCGTATGCGCTGTGAATGAACATCTGACAAAGTGGCGCAAACTGTGATTTCCCCCCATTTCCCCCCATTTGTTAATGCCTTATAATGCAAAGAGACTTAGGGTAGGACAACATGGCTGCGCGCTGCGTCTGCATCCGACAGTCTTGTTGCATCAGATCAACGCTGCAACACCATCCAACAATGCATTCACTTACCTTATTTCCGTCATATCACATTTGACACCTGCATTTTTGCGAAGCGCGTCGGATCACTCCAAAATCCGTGTAGTCCTACCCTTAGGCAACCAACTACAAACAAAGTTGAATATTTATAGAGGCCCACGTGTGCCCCATAGTGCACTGCCACTGCAACATTTTATTGGTAGATATTGATATGGAATTAGAGAAATTAGAGCATCTATAGGGATCAAAGGTTTGCAGGGAAACAACTGGACCAGCGCTTTTATGGTCTGTGATCCCTCTGCCTAATTTGTTCTATAATTTCTCACCTTGAGACCTCCATCAATAATAGTTAATCCCAGAGTGCCTGCCCTGAGCCATTATTCACTTACTCCAAGCTGATAAATGATTAGGAATCAGCCTGCTGAGTGTAGAACACAAATGGCCTGGAATTACACTGCTTCTAGCCAGGCAGGGAAACATGAGAAAGAATGGAAAAGGAGTTGCAACTGATGGGTCACGGGTCAGAAGAAGACATATGGCTTAATGATATCCAAACACATTAGGTGGGAAAGAATACTGGCAATCCTTCCAGTGCAACATGAAAGACTAACTCCTGGGCACATTACTCACACAACGAACACAAGTTATTGCTGTGTTTTGAACATTATTTCATTATTAAAGGGGAACTATCACGAAAATGAAAATTTAATATAAGCTTCAGCATACTGAAATAAGAAACTTTCTAAATACAATCAATACAATTCCAGACAGTTTCTGGAATAATTAAATTTATCTTCACTATTCCTCTCTCAGCATCTGTTTCTCTTCATTCTGTCTTCATGCAGGAGTTCGGTGTCAGATATTCACTGACAGTTAGATCCAATATATCTTATAGGGGGGCTCCTTTTGCCTAGAAGATGTATTAGAGCTCACTCTATTAAAATCACCAGACATCATGTCTTTCTACATGCAGAATTTGTGCAAAAGGCAGTTATTTTGTTCGATTCGGTTTGTACTGGAATAAGTTATTTGAATACATCTGCTAGAAAAGGGAGCCCCCCTATAAGATATATTGGATCTAACTGTCAATAAATATCTGACACCCAACTGCTGAATGAAGAGGGAATGAAGAGAAAGATTCTGAGAGTGAACATACACTTGATTTTTTCAGAAACTATGCAGAATTTTAAATTGATTGTATTTAGAAAGTTTCTTATTTCAGTATGATGATATTAAATTTTCATTTTCGCGATAGTTCTCCTTTAAATAAGACAGGGTTAGATGAAGTCTATTCTTCAGTTTTTGATATTGCCTTTTTTCTTTGCCCTTCTCCAATTTGGAATGTTAATGGGGAGGGGATCGGTGACCCTAACAACCACACTCCAATAACTGAAATGCATGAAACGTTATAAACAAAGCGCCAAAAAAATAACCCGGGTAGAAGTGTTTTAGCCATTAAAGAGTATTTACCTGCTTTTCCTTTCAATCAGAATAGCAGCATAAGAAGCAGGTAAGGCAGCACCAAATCCAGGCGTCCAGAAGTAGAATCTTCCAAGCAGTTTCCTGTAAGAGAGGCCTACAGTTACTAAGTTTGCTATATCCATGGATAAATGTCACAAGACATGTTTATTAAAGGGATACTGTCATGGGAAAAAAAACATTTTCAAAATGAATCAGTTAATAGCACTGCTCCAGCAGAATTCTGCACTGAAATCCATTTCTCAAAAGAACAAACAGATTTTTTTATATTCAATTTTGAAATCTGACATGGGGCTAGACATATTGTCAATTATACCAGCTGCCCCCAGTCATGTGACTTGTGCCTGCACTTTAGGAGAGAAATGCTTTCTGGCAGGCTGCTGTTTTTCCTTCTCACTGTAACTGAATGTGTCTCAGTGGGACATGGGTTTTTACTATTGAGTGCTGTTCTTAGATCTACCAGGCAGCTGTTATCTTGTGTTAGGGAGCTGTTATCTGGTTACCTTCCCATTGTTCTTTTGTTTGGCTGCTGGGGGGAAAAGGGAAAGGGGTGATATCACTCCAACTTGCAGTACAGCAGTAAAGAGTGATTGAAGTTTATCAGAGCACAAGTCACATGACTTGGGGCAGCTGGGAAATTGACAATATGTCTAGCCCCATGTCAGATTTCAAAATTGAATATAAAAAGATCTGTTTCCTCTTTTGAGAAATGGATTTCAGTAGAGAATGTTGCTGGAGCATCACTATTAACTGATGTATTTTGAAAAAAATGTTTTTTCCCATGACAGTATCCCTTTAAGTTCTCATCTTGGAAAGCCAACTCCATAGGACAGTGCAAGTGACAGAAGTCAGGTTATTGTGAGCTTGACTTCTCAGCTAATGTGATAGGGGTCGGATTGCCTTCTATTGGATCACTTTGTACAATGTTCAACAAAATATGTGTTTTCCGCACCTCCTAACACATCACCACTGCCAATTGGTAAGTCCAAAAATTATAGATATGTTGACAACTCCATAAATAATACTTATTAAATACCCAAAAGAAAGCAACTGCCAGAAGAGTTATTTGTGTCGCACAATCCATTGATTAATTGGTGTGAAGTTCATTGTGTGAAAGATATAACAAAAAAAGGGGGAAAAAGAAAATTCACATAATGAATTTTATGGAATGAATTTCACACATGAATTGTGTTTTTCCTTTTTTTGTTCTTATTTTTCACACAATGAACTTCACACCAATGAATTAATGGAGTGCGCAACACGAATAACTCTTCTGGCAGTTTCTTTCTTTTGTGTATTTAATAATTGTAGAATGTTTTGGAAAGGGAAGTCTTAATGGACCCAACTTATTGCTAGCAGCTAACCATAGTAGGGCTGCGGGGTAGTTTATTGAAGGAGGCTTTACTCGAAAATGTAGTAGAATGACAAGACCTCAATGAACATAAAGCTTCTACAACCCCACTCATTCATGCATCAGTGTAACTAGAAGATAATAAGGAGGGTCAGACTGGCTGGAGGATCTCCAGATGGGCAACAGTCTAGGAAAATTCCTATCAGCCCATCCTTATTTTCATTATGGGTCTATACTTAAAAAAACAATAGCATTTGGCACTATCTATATGTAATTGCTTTACGAATGGGCTTTCTGGTGGCCCTAGAAGACTATTTTGCAAGCTGTAATCAACAAGGTCCACCCCAAGCAACCACAAAGTCTTCTTCCCCAGTTGTTACTCCCCTTTGTGTATTCCCGTCAACTGTTCTGTTTTTCCAAAACCGGGAATTCCAATTCCTGGCAAAAGCATTAAAGAACCTCTGGGGTCCCAATGAATGTAAAATATTGAATGAGAAGACATTTTCTACCCATTACGGCCCATAAACATGTAGTATCAACTTCACCCAAGGACACATTTTTTTTGAGCTTTTCCTAAAAGAGAGAGGTGGGTTTGCAGTTCAAAGACTGTAGGTTGGACATCCCTGTAACGTACCCTGGTGGTCTGGGGGGCCGGCGGGGACTCCCGCTGCGTGCTTCCTCCTCCGGTGGTTCCCAGGGCGCGTGCAGTGCATACTTCCGGGTTTTACCCGCCGTGCGCGTAGGGTTGCCACCTTTTCTGGTCTTCCTATATTTTATGGTTTTTCCCTATAAATAACATTGGCATCAAGAAACATTTTTACCGGCCAGGCCGGTAAAATACCGGCCAGGTGGCAACCCTACTTGCGCATGACATCATCACATTCGCTCCACAAAATTCAAACTATTTAAAGGGGCTTGTGATCATGGCCCGTTGTACTGTCACGTACGGCTCCCTAAATTCAGAACAAGTGCTAGGCTCCCTGGTCTCGGCTCATTCTTCTGCCTGTAGTAGCCGACTTTGGCTTCGGGAGGAGCCCTCAGCTACTCAGATGCCGACAGGTTTTAAACTTGAGAGGAGCCAAGTAAATGTTCTGAACTGGCAAAGGGGCACGTATGTTAACAAGGTTGGACGGAAGGCAACAGTTCAAGGAGTAGACAAAAAATGGGGTCAGGAAGGCCGGTGTCGGTACAAGTGGAGTTCAAGCAAGGTCAGACAGGCCAGGGTCGGTACAGGCAGTGTTCAAAGAGTAGTCAGGCAGGCAAGGGTCAGAATTGGCAGAGTTCAGAATTGGCAGAGTTCAGAATAGTCAGGCAGGCAGGGGTCAAAACGAGAATCAAGACAAGACAAAATCGTTAGACCTAACAACGGGCAACGATCACAAACCCAAAACCCCTTTGAATAGTTTGAACGAATAGCACGGCACGTGTCACAGCACGTAAAACCCGGAAGTGCACACTGCCTGTGCCCTAGAGCCCGCCGGGACTAATGGAGGAGGAAGCATGCTGCGGGCGTCCCCGCCGGCCCCCTAGACCACCAGGGTATGTTACAATCCCATACCAAAGAATGAAAGATTTTTAGATTATTATTAGAGCATTGTTGGGTTTGACTTGAATTCAAGTTACAACACTTATCCCTTGTTCCAACAGACATCTTCAGCCACATTCTGTGAATGAGAGTGGCCACACTTTTGGTTGATTTTAGCCTGAGACTGGTCACTAAAGAACACATTACATCCTGGAAGTCAAGAGAGAATCACTATCTGCAAGCAAAGGAGAAGCATAGTACTACATAAAACGGTTCTTTGGCCTTGAAATACATAATAAGCGAAAGCAAAACATTACAAGACACACTATAGGTTTTGTACACTCCGAGATCTTAATCCAGAACAGATGTTCTTTATTACACAAAGAGCCTGAGACTTTATAAGGAATTTTACAACTGCCTTTCAATCCGCGCTCCTAACTATCATTAATTCTCCCTGTTGCCAAGCTGTCCTGGGCTTGATTGATTGGCACTGCTAAAAGCCCTACGTTCAGCGACTGCAGCCGTATCTCAGATTGAAAAGTCACGGAACAATAATTATATTAAATTCGATTATTTTGCATTCTGTGGTACGTGAAGCTCGGATACAGATGTTTGTACCATGGCTCGTGATGAGACCAGGCAAAAATGTATGGAGTGTGCAAGTCTCCATGTCCTGCTGCTCTTTTGTGAAACCAACAGAATTTTTTATGCCCACAGAACTTACATTTCTTATGAAGCAGGTGTGAGGTATGAGACTCATAAAGCATGAAGATGCTGTACCTCTAGCCACACAAAGCAGTTCATTTAATCTTAAATTTCATTAATTTTCCCTTACCTTCTAGGAACCTTCATTGGAATTTTGGCATTCCAGTGGCCCCAAATTCTTGCCTTATTTAACTCTCATGCTGGCAATTCACTATACTATACTATATACTTTAAAGGGATCCTGCCATCGGTACAATTTCCCAGCTGTCCCCAGTCATGTGACTTGTGCCTGCACTTTAGGAGAGAAATGCTTTCTGGCAGGCTGCTGTTTTTCCTTCTCAATGTAACTGAATGTGTCTCAGTGGGACATGGGTTTTTACTATTGAGTGTTGTTCTTAGATCTACCAGGCAGCTGTTATCTTGTGTTAGGGAGCTGCTATCTAGTTACCTTCCCATTGTTCTTTTATTTGGCTGCTGGGGGGGGGAAGGGAGGTGGTTATATCACTCCAACTTGCAGTACAGCAGTAAAGAGTGATTGAAGTTTATCAGAGCACAAGTCACATGACTGGGGGCAGCTGGGAAATTGACAATATGTCTAGCCCCATGTCAGATTTCAAAATTGAATATAAAAAAATCTGTTTGCTCTTTTGAGAAATGGATTTCAGTGCAGAATTCTGCTGGAGCAGCACTATTAACGGATTCATGTTGAAAAAATTTTTTTTTTCCCATGACAGTATCCCTTTAACACTCACTAACTGCAGTGATATCTCTTAATTGTTCCACAGAATTACAGAATCATTTCTATTTATATAAAGCCATGTTTGCAATCTGCAGACACTGACTGGTATCAATGATATCATGAGTAGGCTATAAAGATATTATTTCTTAAAGCAGGACTATAAACGTTTATGGCGTTTGCTGTAGGAAATCTGGAAGACCTTATTGCACGAGATGATTGTTGGACCACCAACGTTGTCCACCCCACACCTACCTGTTGAGCGAGACAGCATTGGGTAGAGTTGCTGCATTTCTTGCATAACCTTTCATCACTCTCTGGCAGGCAGAGCAGAGTCTCTTTTATGTGGGAAATATTTCCTTGGAAATATATAATATTCAGAGCTCTGAGTAGGTTCAGCCACTTTCTTTCCCCTTTTTAGTGGTTTTATACGCTTGAACAAGAGTTGACGGTCTATTTTTGCTTACGTGTTAGATCACATACTCAGTGGCCATAGAAATGATGCTTCCTACAGTGCGGGGTGGCAGGCGGCTTTGGGCTGATTGAGTGTTATGATTCCAACGAGTCAGGCCTAGAATTTGTGAGCTTTATACTAAGACAGGGGTGTCTAATCTGTAGAAGATTAGCAGTTAGATGTCAGCATCTGGACAGCCCACATTGAGCTTATGGCAACATACAGGCCTTGGGCACTTAGTCAATTTATACCCAATAGCAGTTGCTTGGAATACTCGCTGAAATTTAGCAAAATAAAGATATCCATGTAGGGGCAAATATAAGATGTCGATTTGGCCCCACCAGTCCCAATCAGGAGTTGTCTTGGCCTACCAATAGCGTTCCCATCCAATGTCTGGCTGAATATTGTCAAATAAACACCCAGTTTATCCTTTCTGCGGTGGGTGCAGAATTAACTGTCCCCAATCTACACTGTATTTTAGCACCAATAGTCCTTCTGCAGGTTCATTCTGGTTTAGAAGTCAAGGTACCCTCATGATGTATTTTCCTTTACGCTAGGGCCAATGGTAGAGTCCTGCAATGTGTCGGGTACCCACGGAATACCCTCAATATAATTGGGACTCCGGCAGATTATGTCCAGTGTGCAGGTGCCCCCCAGTACCCAATCCTTTGTAGTGGGGGGGGCACAGATGGCCAATGCAGGGAAAACAGCTAAAAATCCAAGTGTCCTTATTGCTAAAAACACTTGCAGTGCTGTCAGTTCCGGTCAATGTGATGTCACGTCCGCCAGGTTCGACGAACACTGCTGAGAGTGGGTCGTTGTCAGGGGGCCTATCGGCTCGCAGCGGGAGATGTCCGGACCAAGGAGGAAGCTTAGGGTAAAAAGTCCAAGTTCACGGTATCCAAAAGGGTCAGGCGTTATCGTAGTCAAGTTCAGGCAAAATGTTCAATAAGGCAGGCAGCAAGGATCAGAATCAAGGTCAAAGCAGGAATCCAGGAAACAGCAAAATAGGAATTTAGGGAACCCAGGAACACAAGACAGGAATTCCTATTATCGAGCATCGAACCCGTGACCCCGGCATCTTTTTATTTCAATTCTTTGCGCCGGGCAGGTGACGTCATCGCGCTGGCAACAAGACCCCGGCACCACTACCCACGTGGTGGCCTTGGCCACCGCCATCTTGGGAGCCGCGCCGACAGAGACGAGAGCACCATTGGGCACTGCTGACAGTCGGTTGAAGCCAAGGCAGGTTAGTGGGTCCGGTCAGGCTTGGGGAATGCGGGTACAGGTTGGGTGCGGGTTTTAAAAACAGACACGTGCCATACGGGGCCAGAACTAGTCTCCTAAATTCCGCACTTGTATTTAGTAAAATGTTGCATTTTGAGCTGAATGTGTTCGCACGAGAGCCGACACAAGGCTTCTGTACGCATAACAAGGAGCAGATTCTGACAAAAGTGAGGAGCCGAAATCAACCTGCCAATTTCAGCAGCTGATTTTAGCCCAGTCTGGCCCTAGCCTAAGGACAATGCCAAGTGCCATGAAACACAAATCTCCTGAAAATACCTCTGCCTTTACTAACACTTAAAACCCTTTACATGAGACAATTTGCGTAAAATGCGGAAGAAGCCATTTTCCTAAGATTAAGCAATTTAAACGCATTTCATGGTCCGTATTCGGCCGCATTCGAATCGTACGAATCAAAGGAATATCGCATTCGATCGAATTTGATTCAAAGTTTTTACAAAAAAAACTTAGGTTTTTCAAAGTCCACCAATTGACTCCAAATAGGTTCAAGGAGGTCCCCCATAGGCTAAAACCGCAATTCGGCAGGTTACTGATGGCGAATGGTCAAGTCGACAATGCATGATAAATTTCGATATTCTAATTTTTGCATTTTTTTCAAATTCGGATCGAATTCGGACTATTGCCTAGTCAAAGTACACAAAAAATAGTTCGAAATTGGATTTTTTTTTTTCATTCGAAAATTCACCTTGACCTTTGATAAATCTACCCCTACATGTTTCAGGCTAGGCCCTTTATCAAGTGTACAGGAACATACAAAGGAAAACATTTAAACATTCAATGACCGTTCACCTATTACCACCTTTTAAAGTGGCTGAGTCCGGGCAGGGGGCGGGCCATGATGTCAGAGGGTGGGACCATGATGTAGGTGGGCGTGTCAGTGATGTTAGGGGTGGGGCTATGACATCGTGATTGGCCGATCGCCGTGTCGATCAAGGGAATACTGCCCGGTTTTCCTTATTTGGAAAACCGGGCAGGAAGTTTTGACCAGGGCAGCCCTTCAAAATACCAGGCTGTCCGGGTCAAAACTGGACAGGTGGCAACCCTAGGGTAAGTCTTAAAGCGATACTGTATTCCTTTAAATTTAAATGTTCTGTTCTTCTTTTTATTTCTGGGTTTTTGTCTATAAAAAAAAGGGGGAGGGGAAACTAACAGATATTTGCATAATCCGTGTTTAATTTCTGCTTTCATTACAGTTTTTTCCATTAAATCTATGAAATGTAGAAGATGAAGTCATGGGGTAGAGCAGAAAGATTTCCGTTAGTCATTTTTCCAAACTTGGCTATAAAATACAAATGTATTTTTATTGGAGAGGCGAAATCCCAGGGAAGATGGATTTAATGCGCAGAGCCATGTGCTCGCAGGGAGCAGGAAGTCCAATTAATATCAGTTGTACGGCAGGTGCAGAAATGGCCATTAGAGTTACTGCCTATTCCCAAAACTGTAGGAAATAAGGCATCACTGGGGAACAATGCACAAGCTCCAGGCGTTCTTTTCTGGTCGTGACCCTCTGAACAACGTTTTGGCCTTTAACTAATTACTTTATGGCTGTCAAAAAAAACCTGCAGATGTCCATTCATGCAATAAGGATCAACTAGGAGGGAGAAAAGTTCTCTCTGGTCAAGGTCATTTCTAATTGTGTGTACCAATACTGGTACAGGACCTGTTATCCAGAATGATCAGGACCTGGGGTTTTCCGGATAACAGATCTTTCCAGAATTTGGATCTTCATACCTTAAAGGGCACCTATCACAGCCAAAATCAAACACATATTAACAATCTGACCATTACATGCTAAACACGTTTAATCAAACTACATATATAGTTTTTTGAAAAAACTGCAGGTTTTAAAAAAAATCCCTTACTTTGTCAAATGGGTTCTTTCACTGAGGGAGGCCATACTGAGACTCTAATATGCAAATTTCAGGAGCATGCTCAGATTGTAACACTGCTTTGAGTATTCTACCCAGAATGCCTTGTTTTAGTAAACTCCTCCACTAGAAGTATCAGGAGATTTCCCTATCTTGTCCCCTGCTGGTAAAGTCATTATGCAAATGAAGGACACACAGTAACTTCCAGCAGGGGGCAGCACTACTGAACAGCAGCTAACACACAGGTTTGGCTGATCTGAAAATAGCTTAGAAGGGTTGATAAGCAACAAGGAATTTCAACTGAGCATGTGCGAGATTTCAGAGCTACAGTTGGCTGGGAAGATATAGGTAGGAGGAGCCAGTGAAATCCAAGATGGCTGCCTCAGCTAGAACTGCAGGGGAGATAGGGGAGATCTTGCAGAAGGAATAGTGAGCTGATCATTTACATTATACAAACAATTCTAACTGTTTTAAAAATCTGATTTCTTGAACTTTCACATAGTGTATTTACTTAGTAAATGATTTTGGTCATGATTTGTGCCCTTTAAGTCTACTAGAAAATCATGTAAACATTAAATAAACCCAATAGGCTGGTTTTGCTTCCAATAAGGATTAATTATATCTTAGTTGGGATCAAGTACAAGCAACTGTTTTATTATTACAGGGAAAGGGGAAATCATTTTTACAAATTTGGATAAAATGGAGTGTATAGGAGATGGTAATTCTGAGCTTTCTGGATAACAGGTTTTCCAGATAATGGGTCCCATACCTGTACTGGGAAATTTTAGTGTATTTTTATATATTAAACATTCTGGTTTTGTAATAGTGAGTGGGTCAAGCACCATAATGTGCCGTATCCAGGGCCAGCTTTATAAATAAGACTGTGTTAGTCTGGGATGACGGAACAGTGACAGTCCAGCTGTAGTTGATCTAACACAACCTTAAATACACAATGTTGTATCGCATACAAAAATATAAAGGTTTATTTTTTTTAATTTTATAGTTTATTTACCATTGCTAGGAACCTGTAAGGCCCAGACTAGCAATTTGTTAATTCTAAAAAAAAAAAAAAAAAGCCAAATGAAGGGTTGCCATAGACAGTCACTTTTTATTGGGCCTGGGGGGCTGTTTGGGCCTCTGTGCCAGGATGTATGCGGAATACCAGTCTGGCTGTATACAAGAGAGCTTTTACTCATCGGTGTTATGAACCAGTTTACTCTTTTTGCACTAACTATATGAGGTGCTACAAGGAGCACAGTAAGGGGAAGTTTTATCAAGGGTTTTATCATGGTCATTCGGCCTTCGGAGAAAAAACTCAAATCGAGTTTTTAAAAACACGAGGCGCTACAAGGAGCACAGTAAGGGGCAAATTTATCAAGGTTTGAAGTGAAAATTTGAATTTGAATTCAGATTTTTTTTATGGCCAAAACTGTCAAATTCACTAGGGAATTGTTAAATTTTTTCGAGATTTATCATACACTGGCCCTTTTAAGAAATCAAATCCAACTATTAAATAGCATTGGTATTGCTCTCACCCAATTGTGGTCATTTTTTAATCTAATTGGATCCCTTTAATTAATGTAATTTCTAGCATTCTTTATATAAATATTAGCACTTGATTAATGCAGCATAATTTTCTGATGTGTTTTTAATAATCCTTCACTTAATTTAAAGCACCTTCCCAATTAATTGCACTCCGTTGATGAACTTTGTCATTTTTATCTTTTTATCTTTTTCTGGTTGAGCTCAACCATGAATTGTTATTGAATTTGAGAGTGATAATTGGTTAAACCACTCAATGGATATTATGCACTAATTGGCACTTTATATTACTTATGAACTGTTTTAAAATCAAGTAGTTGATCAATTAACTAATTAATTGACTGGGCACTTTTTTCACTTTAACTAATTTATTTAATTAATTCAATTAAAATTTATGAGATTTAACGTATGCTGGATATTGATTAAGGTGTTACATACGGGGTACTTTTTTTCTTGATAATTAAAATCCAACTATTCGCCAACTTTAAACTGCAGAATTGCTGTTTTAGCCTGTGGAGGACGTCCTGAGATAAGTTTGGATTTGTTTGCTGCCTTCCTGACATTCAAGTTTTTTTCGGAGAAAAAACTCAAATCAAATTCAATTCGAATTTGATTCAAGTTTTCAGGTCGATCCTATTTAACCGAGTTCAAAAAATTTGATTTTGTTAATAAATTGCAGTTTTAAATAACTCCCAAGAACTCGAAATTCAACCCTTGATAAATCTGCCCCTTCGTCATTATTGGAAGCAGAACCAGCCTATTGGTTTTATTTAATGCCTACAGGATTTTCTAGTAGACTTAAGGTATAAAGATCCAAATAACAGAAAAATCCCTTATCCAGAAAACCCCAGGTCCTGAGCATTTTGGATAACAGGTCCCATTGACTACACTTTTGAAATAACCCAAAAGCCAGGGGCTGAACCATCCCTTCCCCTTAAACTTGCATTCCTGTTCATCTAAATGGGAAACATGTTGGAGGGGATAGGGGGTTCAGTAGAAATACATTTTGTTTGAGACTGGGGGAAAATTATTATTTGCCCAACTAAGGCTAATAGAACGCAAGGCTGTGTCACAAAAACTCCTGTGTTAGGGAATCCAATAACTTGTCTATCCTTGCAGCTGAAAAGCCCTTACTTGGCTGATGGTAAGAACCTTCTTTGATCCATTCTCAATGGTTGTCCTCTTGTCACCCTGACCAGTCTATGGTACATCATCTAAACCCATTAAACGCACTGAATTTAGAACTAAGATCGGATAGGTAAAAGCAGACAAGGTACGCCAGGTATAAAAAACAAAAGTGCGCCTACCTTAGAATGCAGAAGAAGGCAATGTACAGGCTTCCATTAGCGGTTAAGAAGGACGTTGATTGCAATAGTTCAGGTAGTAGTTTGTGTATGTAGTAATCTAAGTTCTTCCTCCGTAGGATTGCTGCAACCTTCAAAGCAAATGCACATTAGGTTAAAAGATGTCAGAACCAAGGAACATGTAGCAGAATACTAGATAAGCCCTATAGATGTAGCTGAACAGTAATTCTCTTTTTTTCCAAAACCATCAGCTGGAAAATGTCCTCCAGATTCTTTTTCATCCATGAGCCAAATCGAAATGTAAAAAGTTAGGGAGCAACACATCCATGCAAAAAGTTCCAGGGAATGTCAAATAAAGCCTGCAATTGGCTATTTCGTAGCCTATATGTAGACTGAAGCCTACAGGAGGTTCTGTTTGGCAGTACACCTGGTCTTATTACAACCAAAACTTCAAAAATAATCTCCTGCTTTGAGGCCACTGGGAGCACTGGCTGGGGATTATTGGGTTAGGGCAGGGGTCCCCAAACTTTTTGTTCTATGAGCCACATTCATATGTAAAAAGAGTTTGGGAGCATCACAGGCATGAAAAAGTTCCTTGGAGTGCCAATAAAGGGCTCTGATTGGCGTTTTGATAGCCCCTATGTGTACTGGCAGAATACAGGAGACTCTGTTTGGTAGGCCTCTGTAGGCTTGCCTCCAAATCTTGAATTTCAAATAGAAGCCCCTATTTGAGGCCACTGGGAGGAACATCCAAGGGGTTGGTGAGTAACATGTTGCTCATGAGCCACTGGGTTAGATGATGTGCAAGTTTGGTTTAACATCTGATCTAATGTTTATTTCAGTAATCTTATATTGTGCTAGCCTAAAAGATGGTTAAACCCGGAATGTATCACCATAAAGGGCAGGTAACACCATAGTGTGAATTAATGTTTATTTAGGTTATGGCCAATGGTCACCTTCCATGGCCACCACTGATTGAATGGAAAACGTGCAGAAGAGACGGTATGAGGCCTTTTGGACTGTTACTTCTCACTAAACTCATTTCAAGGCTGAACAGATCGCACACCTTTGTTTCTGAACATTCAAGGCCTGAGTGTGCCCTTTGCCTTAATCTCTAGCACCTGCTAGTATTTCTTAATACTATTTTGCATGAGAAAGTTTGTAATCCTATAGGTGTGTAAAGAGCCATCTGACTCCTGTTTATCTCCACTAAACTACTAAAGCCCTTGTTTTCTATGGAGCTTATCTGATATTCAAATATGGGCCCTACAGCCTTACTGGAACTTGAAAAGAACCACCGTTTGAACCTGTGCAGTCAAACAAAACGTTACATATATGTTCATGTATATACTTAATATATACAGGTATATTATTATTATTCCAACCCTGTTATTGTATTATTATATTTAATACAGAAATTTATCCATGGATCTTCATACATTAAGGGAAGGGGCACACAAAGCTACTGGGGGAGATTAGTCTTCTTCTTCGTTTTACGAAGTCGCCACTGAAGTTTCCTCGCTTTTCAGGGTGATTAGACGTCCGAATAAGAGACAATTTGTCTCCAGGCGACTAAATCTACCCGAATCTTAGCGTGTGCCCTTACCCTTTAGGGGCAGATTTATCAAATTCGACTCGGGAGTTATTCAAATTCGATTGGAGTCTTTAAAATTTTTTTAATTTGATTGTCGAGATTTATCATACTCTGGGCCATCATGAACTCAAATTCGACTTTCACCACCTAAAACCTGCCGAATTGCTGTTTAAGTCAATGGGAGAGTGTGAGGAGCGCGATCCAGCGCGTCCTACCTCGCCGGCGTCCAGTCCAAGTTGGCGGCGCCCAGGGCGGGCCACGTGGGTCTTCCTCTTCGGCGCCTCGCCTGGACGCGGCGGATTTGCTCCTGCGCCAAGACGCCAGCGCGAAGACACCAGCGCCAAAACGTGCAGCGTCAGCACGCAACGCATGACGTCACTGCACACGTTTTGGCGCCAAAGAATTGTTTAAAAGGCCATTTGTGACTCTCTGTCTTTGCCCGTGAATAGGTTCAACTTCATTGTGTTCCTGGGTGCTATTATTGTGTTTGGATTCTTGTTATTTGACCTCCGCCTGTTCCTGTTTACGACTACCTGCTGCCTGAACGGATCTCCTGCCTGGCTGACTACTCTTTCTCTTGATCCCTTCCTGTACCGCGAACTTTGGTGTGTAACCTGCTAGCTTCCTCCTTGGTCCGTCACTTCAAACTGAGCCTTCGGGCCTGACAGAGAGGTCCAGGGATCAGGTCTGAGTTGTTTGCAGCCTTCCTGACAATCGAGGTTTTTTTTTGGAGTCGATTTCCGAATTTTTGGGTCGATTCTATTCATCCGAGTTTTAAAAATTCTATTTTTTTTTTTTTAAATAAATTTCGATTGGTCGAATTTCAAGTTCATGGGAGTTTATGGGAGTTTTCAAAAAACTCCCCGTCTACGAAAAAATCATGTAAATATTAAATAAACCCAATAGGCTGGTTTTGCTTCCTATAAGGATTAATTATATCTTAGTTGGGATCAAGTACAAGCTACTGTTTTATTATAACAGAGAAAAATAAATACTTTATAAAACACTGGATTATTTGGATAAGATGGAGTCTATGGGAGACAGCCTTTCTGTAATTCGGAGGTTTATGGATAACAGATCCCATACCTGTATTACTTTACATTTTTTCCAAACTGAAACCAATCAGTTTTTTTCCCCAAACAGGTTACTCAAAGTTATTCAGTGCTTACACTAGCCCTTTGATGGCGCTGTCCCTTTAAGGGCAGTGACACACCAGGAGATTAATCGCTAGCGATAAATCGCTGCTTCTCTGGGCAAATAATCTCCTGCACTCTTCCCAGCTTTCCCATAGGCAATAATGTGAATCGCTGGTGGTTAGGGTAAGGCCACACTGGGCGTTTTGGAGAGATTTGGTTGCCTGGCGTTTTGTTTTCCGAAGTCGCCCGAAGATTCCTCGTGAGGCAACTTCGGACCACTTCGGAAAACGAACCACCGCGTGTGATTAGCGCCGGCGTTTTTTCATTTTAGCCGGCGCAGAGTGAGGGTAGGCATTTGGGGAGATTGGTCGCCGAAAAGACGAGACGATTAGACGCCAGGTGACCAAATCTCCCCAAAACACCCAGTGTGGCCTTACCCTAATTGTGTGTTTTCCTATGTTAATTTTAGGCCTAACAGGGGTCCCAGGGAATAGTTCCAATCATTAGAGCAGGGATGTGTGTGCTTTGAAGAGCCCTGATAGGTTACAACTTCATTACTTTGAGGCCCTGATTTAATCAGCTCAGAATGACTTTATCTCACTCACTTAGGCCCTAGGGTCTTATCACAGGGTTCTGACATGCACTGCAGGCTGCAGCGTTAACTGCCGCTGATAATCAGAAACTGTATGCGGCCACTGAAACCTTCCAAAGAGGCTGATCATTTTAGCAGGTCACAATAAGGTCAGTGTTGGATGGAAAATGCCCAAATTTTAGGGTTAGTTCACACGAGGAGATTCGAGGAGATTTTGACGCCTGGCGACTAATCGCCTCTTCTTCTGGGCGACAATCTCCCTGAACTGCCTCCTCGTGTCTTCCCATCCGCTATAATGAAATGTCGCCTGCACTAAAGTATATGCGGTTCTGCGTTTTCCAAAATCGCCCGAAGTTTCCTCGGGAGGCCACTTCGAGTGCCATCCCGTCGGCGATTTCGATTCTAACCAGCGGAAAGGCTTTTTGGGGAGATTAGTTGCCAGAAGAAGAGGTGATTCGTTGCCGGGTGACTAAATCTCCCTGAATCTTCGTGTCTGTCTCTGCCCTAATGCACAAGAGAGAAGAGAGTATTTTCAGCCCTATAAATGATATATTCATCTAATGGAAATATTAAGAGATGGAAGTATAATACCGAAAATACTAATTGGCTGTGTTGCCACTAGCTTCCATGAAGGTGTTGCTGGCTCAACTTTTACATTCTACTTTATACAAATACAGGTATGGGATCTGTTATTCAGAATGCTCAGGACCTGGCGTTTTCTGGATAATGGATCTTTCTGTAATTTGGATCTTTACACCTAGTCGACTAGAAAATAATGTAAACAATAAATAAACCCAATAGGCTGGTTTTCTTTCCAATAATAATTCATTATATCTTTGTTGGGATCAAGTACAAGCTACTGTTTTATTATTACAGGGGAAAAAGAAATAATTTTTCAAAATCTCAATTATTTTATTATAATGAGTCTATGGGAGATGGCCTTTCTGTAATTTGGAGTTTTCTGAATAATAGGTTTCTGGATAAAATATCACATACATGTACTAATTTTTTCTCATTATGCTTACCAAACCTTCCTCATTTACTCACACAGCTTTCTTTAGTGTTATATAACTGAAGTTTTGGCTGTAAAGCCTTCCCTTGGATTCTAAAACTCTTAGGAACTAGCAAAGATTAGAAATGACTATATTGTCATAATAGTCACATTTATGCACCCTATCCACTAAGGAGGATTGGCTTCATCACCTAGTAGATAAGGAGGAGTCATCTATCATTGGTTACATGGCCTTCTATCTAATTAATTGTTTCACTGGCTACAAGGTCTATGAAAGAGAATGACTTTTTCTTTGGTTACATCACTTAGTAAATAAGAAGATTCATCTACCATTGCTTACATGGTTAGTACTAAAGGGTGATTACAGTCATTTGATACTTTTTGTACATGGCTAGTAAAAAATGAGGATTATTTTGTCGTTGGTTACATTACAAGGTCTAGTATAGAAAGAGGATCACTCTGTCATTGTTACATTACAAGGTCTAGTATAGAAATAGGATTACACTGTCATTGGTTTCATTACAAAGTCTAGTATAGAAATATGATTACACTGTCATTGGTTACATTACAAGGTCTAGTATAGAAATAGGATTACACTGTCATTGGTTATATAACAAGGTCTGTTATAGAAATAGGATTACACTGTCATTGGTTACATTACAAGGTCTAGTATAGAAATAGGATTACACTGTCATTGGTTACATTACAAGGTCTAGTATAGAAATAGGATTACACTGTCATTGGTTACCTCACAAGGTCTAGTATAGAAATAGGATTACACTGTCATTGATTACATTACAAGGTCTAGTATAGAAATAGGATTACACTGTCATTGGTTACCTTACAAGGTCTAGTATAGCAATAGGATTACACTGTTATTGGTTACATTACAAGGTCTAGTATAGAAATAGGATTACACTGTCATTGGTTACATTACAAGGTCTAGTAGAGAAAGAGGATTACTCTGTCATTGGTTACATTACAAGGTCTAGTAGAGAAAGAGGATTACTCTGTCATTGGTTACATTACAAGGTCTAGTAAAGAAAGAGGATAACACTGTCATTGGTTACATTATAAGGTCTTGTAAAGAAAGAGGGATTACTCTGTCATTGGTTACATTGCAAGGTCTAGTATAGAAATAGCATTACACGGTCATTGGTTACATTACAAGGTCTAGTATAGAAATAGGATTACTCTGTCATTGGTTACATTACAAGGTCTAGTAGAGAAAGAGGATTACTCTGTCATTGGTTACATTACAAGGTCTAGTAAAGAATGAGGATTACTCTGACATTGGTTACATTACAAGGTCTAGTAAAGAAAGAGGATTACTCTGTCATTGGTTACATTACAAGGTCTAGTAAAGAATGAGGATTACTCTGTCATTGGTTACATTACAAGGTCTAGTAAAGAAAGAGGATTACTCTGACATTGGTTACATTACATTACAAAGAGGATTATTTTGTCATTAGGTACAAGGCCTAGTAAGTAAGACGAGTTACTCTGTCACTGGGTACATTGCCTAGTAAAAAAAGAAGAGGTGTTACAGGTAACCTTCAGTTGGTCAGAATTGTTCTTTATGTAATGTAATAGCGATGAGACCTGCCAAATTCATTGGCTCCAAAACTAAACCTAAGGGACAGTCAGGAGCGTGAGAAAGCCTAGGACATGGCTCTGCTGAGACCTAGTGATCTGGGGACCCTCGAATACAAGTCAGTGTTCTGCTTTATAGAGGGGAATGTGTCCAAGGATTTTACTAGGTTTCTAATTTCGGCCCTGGGAAGGGAATGTGAATAGCTGATACAAATGGCACATGAGCATTCTGCATAACAACAATTTCCTCCCAATTAAGGGTGCAGCAGCCTGGCACACACTTATGTCACACAACGCAAAAGGCTACTGGGAAAACCTAAAAATGGTCTATAATATCTATTGTAGGATGCTGGGAGTTCAACAACTGGAGAGTCACGAGATGCAGAGTTTTAACAACGATTCCATGTGAAAATTCCATTAATGATTTTATTCCAGATTAACGAATACTATTATAAGAATTTTCAGGTTCTTAACCATGGATTGACTCAGTGTTGATTTACTCTATCTTCAACTGGCCCACTTACTTTTTACAATCCCTAATACACATTTCCCCTGTGTTTATAAATGAGTCTGTAAGTGTTTACTTTAGAGTACTGATCTCCAACCAGTAGCTCGTGAGTAACATGTTGCTCCCCAAACCCTTGGATGTTACTCCCAGTGGCCTCAAAGCAGGTGATTATTTTTGAATTCCTGACTTGGAGGCAAGTTTTGGTTGTATAAAAACCAGGTGTACTGCCAAACAGAGCCTATTGTAGGCTGCCAGTCCACATAGCGGCTACCAATAGCCTCACACACAGCCCTTATTTGGCTTGATCCAGGAACATTTTTCATGCTTGTGGTGCTCCCCAACTCTTTTTACATCAGAATGTTGCTCACGGGTGAAAAAGGTTGGGGATCCCTGCTTTACAGCTATAACAATAATAGTGAGCTCTCCCTACTATAACTGCTATCCCACAGTCACACTCGCTTCCCAGAGACTATTATCCACTGTTACTATAGACACCATCTCTCCCTACTATACCTGCTATCCTACAGTCACACTCCCTTCCTAGAGACTATTATCCACTGTTACTATAGACACCATCTCTCCCTACTATACCTGCTATCCCACAGCCACACTCCCTTCCCAGAGACTATTATCCACTGTTACAATAGGCACCATCTCTCCCTACTATTCCTGCTATCCCACAGTCACACTCCCTTCCCAGAGACTATTATCCCACTGTTACTATAGGCACCATCTCTCCCTACTATACCTGCTATCCCACAGTCACACTCCCTTCCCAGAGACTATTATCCACTGTTACTATAGGCACTGTCTCTCCCTACTATACCTGCTATCCCACAGTCACACTCCCTTCCCAGAGACTATTATCCACTGTTACTATAGGCACCATCTCTCCCTACTATTCCTGCTATCCCACAGTCACACTCCCTTCCCAGAGACTATTACCCCACTGTTACTATAGGCACCATCTCTCCCTACTATACCTGCTATCCCACAGTCACATTCCCTTCCCAGAGACTATTATCCACTGTTACTATAGGCACCATCTCTCCCTACTATACCTGCTATCCCACAGCCACACTCCCTTCCCAGAGACTATTATCCCACTGTTACTATAGGCACCATCTCTCCCTACTATACCTGCTATCCCATAGTCACACTCCCTTCCCAGAGACTATTATCCACTGTTACTATAGACACCATCTCTCCCTACTATACCTGCTATCCCACAGTCACACTCCCTTCCTAGAGACTATTATCCACTGTTACTATAGACACCATCTCTCCCTACTATACCTGCTATCCCACAGTCACACTCCCTTCCCAGAGACTATTATCCACTGTTACTATAGACACCATCTCTCCCTACTATACCTGCTATCCCACAGTCACACTCCCATCCCAGAGACTATTATCCACTGTTACTATAGACACCATCTCTCCCTACTATACCTGCTATCCCACAGTCACACTCCCTTCCCAGAGACTATTATCCACTGTTACTATAGACACCATCTCTCCCTACTATACCTGCTATCCCACAGTCACACTCCCTTCCCAGAGACTATTATCCACTGTTACTATAGACACCATCTCTCCCTACTATACCTGCTATCCCACAGTCACACTCCCATCCCAGAGACTATTATCCACTGTTACTATAGACACCATCTCTCCCTACTATACCTGCTATCCCACAGTCACACTCCCTTCCCAGAGACTATTATCCACTGTTACTATAGGCACCATCTCTCCCTACTATACCTGCTATCCCACAGTCACACTCCCTTCCCAGAGAGAATTATCCCCTCTCATTGGAATACAAATATTACAGAAGCACCTAGCAAGATATACATACGTATGGGCCTGTTTACAAGCAAGTGCTTGCAGCACAACATGTTATTTTCCCCAAAATGTGTTTCTTTGCTCAGACTGAAAATATTGTGCAATCTGTACTTGCTTTATCAATGTGGGTGCAAACCAGTTAAATTCTTAGAGGTGTTTGTGTGTTACATGCATGAAATTGCCTTTATTTCCAGAGAGTCAATGGTCATTTCTACTACTAGCAAACATTCCATTAGTATGTTCTAATTAAAGCCTTATGGAGCAATTATTTTGGTTATAGAATCAGAAGAATAAGAATAATCACGTAACCTATTTTCCTATAACATTTAACTGCATTTCACAGAAAGTATAGACCCCCTCCTGTTAATCAGTTAAAGAACAAGATAGACATTTTGAGAAATGAATTTTTTTTTTATGAGGTGATACATTGCCTTTAAACAGCCAGTGCAATGTGGGTACATTTTTAACTAAGACTGTTTCCATTTAAAGGATACTGTCATCACATAATAAAGGCCTCTTATTATAATTCCGTTTAATTCTCAGCACAAGTTTTAACAGCGGTGTGTGATTTTCGGTCATGTTACAGGCGCAGATTTTACGAATTTATATTGCTTGTAAAGTTCAGTTCTTCTCCCTCCGTCTGCCCTAAGCTTTCTTATCTCTTCCACCCTCACATTTAGTTTGGGGGGATCCTCAAGCTGCCAGGACTTCTAATTCTACTGGTTCAATAAAAACTAAACCCCCTACTCCCCGCCAGCCGCTGACCATTATAACCCCAGTCCTGCCCATTGGACCCTTAGGAAACAGTCCCTGGTGCAGCTGTACATAATACAGTACAGGTATGGGACCTGTTATCCAGAATGCTTGGGAACTGAGGTTTTCCGGATGAGGGGTATTTCCATAATTTGGATCTCCCTACTTTTAAGGGGTCTGAATGCAAAAATCCCGAAAAAATTTGTCATTTTTTTTAGTATAAAATCAGACTTTTAAAAAATCTAAATATTTTCGGGATTTATTATACCCCGAGGATGGAAAAAGTCAGAAAAGAATCAGAAAA
This sequence comes from Xenopus petersii, assembly GCA_038501925.1. Lineage (NCBI taxonomy): Eukaryota > Metazoa > Chordata > Amphibia > Anura > Pipidae > Xenopus > Xenopus petersii. The sequence goes on from CM076675.1 coordinate 164,355,479, forward strand.
TACAGCATCTCAGACCTGTCGAGGTTGCGTAAGTCAATGGGAGACGTCCCAAAGATTTTTTGATGTGCGCTGGGTTTCCGTGCATTACCCTGAAGATTTTGGAGTTTTCGGGGAAAAAAGGCATACTAAATCGGAGTTTTCTGGTACAAAATTCAGATTTTTTTTCCCGCAAACCACATTTTCGGGAAAATCTAATAATAAATAAGCGGAAAAAACCCGTGCGGATGTAATCTGAGTTTTTGGCAGAACATGTTGAGATAAATTCGGACTTTGATAAATAACCCCCTAAGTCTTCTAAAAAAATCTTTTAAACATTAATTAAAACCAATAAGATTGTTTTGGCTCTAGTAAGGATTCATTATATCTCAGTTGGGATTTAAACAAGCTACTGTTTTATTATTACAGAGATAAAGAAAAACTTTTTGAAAAATGTTTCAATTATTTTAGTCGGTGGGAGGTGATTTTCCCATAATTAGGATGAATTAGGATCTGGATACTGGGTTTCTGGATACTGGGTTTCTGGATACAGGTCCCTTACCTGTAATATTTTCAGCTGCACACTGATTTTCCACAGTAGTAAAACACTTTATATTTGGACATTATTATCCCATAGAGGAGAACTAACCCGGGATAAGACTAAAATTGCTATATTTTATACACTGAATGTACATCACCAGCCCTTAGAATCAGCATCCCTATAACAGGATTGATTGGCCTTTACACAGGAGCGCTCCATCCTGGATTTTGTTAGGAGTGTCAGTGGCACTGCACATGCTCAGTGTGATCCAGGCAACTTTTGAGCTTAGGCATCATCTCAAATGAAACTTTAGGTTCTGTTATAGAAGCTGATGTTACAGGGCTGATTATATGTTTCTGATGCAAAATGAACTGGTTGCCTTGTGAGCTGCTATGTATTATTAATCTCAATGAATTCCTCGTGTTTTATAGTTGATTTATATACTGTATATTGTGAGTGGGTCCCTAAGCTCACTAAGTGACAGCTGCACAGAGCATGTGCAGTGAATCAGCAGAAAAGAAGATGGGGAGCTACTGGGGCATCTTTGGAGACACAGATCTTTACTGCTAAAGGGCTGTTACAGAAGCACAAAACATGATAGGTATAACTTGCTGAACCACAGCTAAGCTTAGCCACAGTCAACTGCATGAAAAATTGTTGTGTTCCAGACTGATTCAAAAAAGCCTGCACTGTGAATAAAAAACATGACCAGGGGCAGCTGGGAAACTGACAAAATGTCTAGCCCCATGTCAGATTTCAAAATTGAATATAAAAAAAATCTGATTGCTCTTTTGAGAAATGGATTTCAGTGCAGAATTCTGCTGGGGTAGCACTATTAACTGATATGTTTTGAAAAAAAAACATGTTTTCTAATGACAGAATACATTTAAGCTATAGTTCTACTTTAAAAGCTTCATATGGCTGTGCAACGGCTCATCTTAGGTATGTTAAAAAATAATTTACTTTTATTTTATTTATTTATTATTATTTTTTTTAAAAACGAGCTGCTTTTGTGAGCGTCACTGTCATGTTAGACAATAAGTCCTCTGCATTTGGTGACAAGTCATTTCCTTCTATTGTCATGCACAGGCTGCAGGAGGATTGTCCCATAAATCAAATGACATAGTGAATGTCCATGATTCTTCTCTTTTTCCATTAGAAAAAAAAAAAAGTCACGCCATGAAACAATGGAGCTGACAGTTATGCTCCCCGTTAACGTGATCTCACAATCCGTAAGAGAAAGGTAAGTAAATAGTATGGCAGCTCAGCTCTGCGCCTTACAATTGAAGAACACAGTCATTACATCTGATTCAGAGATCAAATATTGGGTCAAAACAAGTTTCAAGTTTGTTTCTGTCTGTCTTTGCTCAATAGCAGAACAATACAGTTTTTATACAGCGGGAAATATAATCAGCTGTTCATACAATGTAGGCATTCACAAAGTACAATGTTAGATAGTGGCTGCCAACTCAGCCGTTCTTGAATGAGTCTGTATCCTACTGATGACCCCAGAGTTGCCTTCGGTGGGGGGTTGTCAGAAGCCCTATGGCAAAATGGAGCCTAAAGAAGGTGTAATGGGACTAATGGGGAGCACAAAGGGTTTGAATGGATAGAGGGTGGCTTTTTTTATAATGGGGTGTGGCCAGGATGGATTCAAGGACCTTTTTTTGTTGGAGACCCTATTCTTGTTGGCAGGACCCACCTACTGTTGGCCAAATAATTAAGGTTCAATGAGGTGGATTACGGAAGGCAACCCAAAATGATAATCTCTCTAGTTAATATAATCTCTGGGCTCATTTAAATATGGATCAGACAGGCTGGGACATTTTTTTGGCCATGGACTGCATCAGTGGTTCCATATTCCAGTTCATAAGGTCAAATAATATATTCAGGCTCCTTCATCCCACCACTTGGAGGGGCTTCCACTCATCTGGTCAGTCCGTAAAATGAGCCGATCTTTCTGGTATGACTGGCTTAAAAAATGCAATTGGTACAGGTTGTGGACCTGTTATCCAGACTGCTCGGGGCCTGGGGTTTTCCGGATAATGGGTCTTTCTGTAATTTGGATCTTCATACCTTAAGTCTACTAGAAAATGTAAACATTAAATAAACCCAATAGGCTGGTTTTGCTTCCAATAAGGATTAATTGTATCTTACAAGCTACTGTTTTATTATTACACAGAAAAAGGAAATCATTTCTAAAAATTTAGATTATTTGGAGAGAGTATATAGGAGACGGCTTTCAAGTAATTCGGAGCTTTCCAGATAACGGATCCCATACCTGTAACATGAATGCATGGCGATGAGGAGTAATTACCAATCTAACATTGCACCCAAACATGCATTTCATTGACAATATTGTGAGGAGTAAGTCTCGACACTACTCAGTAAAAGTGGTTGAAAAAAAAAGACCACGTCCACCAAGTTCAACCATTTCTCCAGGTGCAACCGGCCCAACTTCTAGATGATCCGCTCAAGTGGAGTTTAGACTCCAAACAAGTCATCAGCAAACTCAAAGGAGACATTGCAATGATATGTTCTCTAAATTAACCAAAGCATTAGCATTAACTGATATATAGACACAACTAATGCATTTTATGTGTTATTGTGGCAAACACTGCTGTAGGGCATGGAACCTTCTGGCCTTTAGTGGTTACAATCTAAACACACTGGGGCTCATTTATCAATACTGGGCAAATTTGCCCATGGGCAGTTACCTATAGCAATCAATCAGTGATTAGCTTTTTAATGCCAGCTGTAAGTAGAACAATGAATGCAGCAATCTGATTGGTTGCCATGGGTTACTGCCCATGGGCAAATTTGCCCAGTGTTGATAAATGACCCCCACTGTAGGGAGCTGGAAACATGACTACATACATTGGATATATGGGCATGTTACATATTAGTGAGCGAAGGTTATCCTGGGCCACTGGAATGAAGTGTTTAGCGGCCAGTGTTTAGGGCTCGTCACTAATTATCCAGCAGAAAATGAGCTTCCCTGGCTGTAATATAATCTGATGCTACAGGTTTGCTGATTATTAAATTCTGATGCTAATTGCACTGGTTTCTGTGCTGACATGTAGTAATTATCTGTATTAATCACTAATCAGCCTTATATTGTGACATTTCTATGGGGCAGATTTATCAAGGGTCAAAGTGAATTCGAGGGAATTAGTAGAAAAAATTCAAAATTCAAAGTAATTTTTTGGATACTTCGACCATCGAATACGATACTACGACTTCGAATTTGATTCGAAGTAAAATAGTTTGAATATTCTACCATTCAATAATCGAAGTACTGTCTCTTTTAAAAAAACTTCGATTTCAATACTTCACCAAATTAAACCTGCCAAAGTGCTATGTTAGCCTATGGGGACCTTCTAGAGCATTTTTCAATGTTTTTTGAAGTTGAAGAAAATCGCTTCGATCGATGGATGAAATTGAATTATTTTATTTCGACCGCAAACGGACAAATTCGATGTAAAAAAAACTTCGACTTCGATATTCAAAGCGAAGTATTCCAATTCGATGGTCAAATTTCGAAGATTTTTCTACTTCGAAATTCGACCCTTGATAAGTCTGCCCCTGTGTGTACTGTATATTGTGAGTGGGTCCCTAAGCTCAGTAAGTGACAGCAGCACAGAGCATGTGCAGTGAATCAGCAGAAAAGAAGATGGGGAGCTACTGGGGCATCTTTGGAGACACAGATCTTTACTGCTAAAGGGTTGTGGTTGCCTTGGGCTGGTACAGAAGCACAAAATATAATGTTACAACATTTCTAGTTACTTCTTTAATTAGGCTTTATTTGTCCTTTAAGAATTGCCTTATCTTCTGGTTGCACCAGGATGACCATATTGTCCCCTAGCACTTGGTCACCTATGCTCTTATAATTTTTAAACAAAAACAAATAAAGGCGTGTTCTATTAGTCTAGTAAATCAGGAAAAGCTCCCCTAAGTTTTTCCATGAGATTCCATGAGGTCTGAAAGCCTGGCAAGGCTCAAGTGGACCTCTGTTGCAGTTTGAGAAACCTTGGTTTATCTCATGTCTATAGGAGGAACCTACAATCCAGTCTGACCAGACACATTTGAATTGGCTGAAAATTTGTTGAACAAGGTTGATTGATATTTTCTGCTGGCTTTGTTTGGTTTCTCACACAAATTGGATATGGCCCCTAATTGGATATTCTGAAAGAAGAAGATTAGTTCCATTCATTTTCATTAGTTGAAAACCTGTAGAACTGGGCTGAATAATATTTTCTACTGGCCCTCTAATTTATTTCTCACCAAATTGAATATGACCCATTATCGAATAGTCTAGAAGAGAAAGATATGTTCCATGATGATGTAGCATTACTTGACTGATTAGGGGCAGATTTATCAAGGGTCGAAGTGAATTCGAGGGAATTTTCGAAGTAAAAAAATTTAAAATTCGAAGTAATTTTTTGGATACAACCATCGAATAGTATAGTACGACTTTGATTCGAAATAAAATCGTTCGAATATTCGACCATTCGATAATCAAAGTATTGTCTCTTTTAAGAAACTTCAATACTTCGCCAAATGAAACCTGCCAAAGTGCTATGTTAGCCTATGGGGACCTTCTAGAGCATTTTTCTAAGTTTTTGGAAGTAGAAGTAGTAATATTGTTCGATCGTTCGCTGAAATCCTTCAAATCGTTCGATTCAAACGATTTTACTTAGATTGCAGGATACCCAAATTCGATGAAAAGCGTCGAAGTATTTCAATTGGATGGTTGAATTTCTAAGTATTTTTAACTTCGACATTCGACCCTTGATAAATCTGCCCCTAAATGTCTGAGGAACATATTAATATTTTCTTCTGGCCTTCTTTGTTTCTCATCAAAATGAATATGGCCCATTATTGGATAATCTAGAAGAGGAAATCCCTGATGGAATAGAATATCTTGATTGTTTAAAAGTTTGTTGAACAGGAATTTTCATTCTCATCAAACTGAATTGGATAGTCTACAAGAGGGAGATGAAGACGTGACATTTCTGGATTGGTTGAAGGTTTGATGACCAGGGTTAATTACATTTTTAAAATATTCATCAAATCGGACACAGAAATATACACTAATGATATTTATTCCATGATAAAAGGTCATTGCTTGATTGGTGGAAAGTCTGCGTTAACTTTTTATCAGATTTATCAAAATGTGAGTTTAGAACTTTGTTCTTTTACTACTTTATTTAATCTGAATAGTAAGTGGCAGGTTGGAATATTGGACATCTGATAGTTTGTCGGATACAAGGGTGAAATCTGGATGTCTATGGCCAGCTTTATGGTGAGTACTTGGGCGTTCATTACAGGGGTTGTTCCAAACACATTTTTCAGTTCAACTGTTTTCAGATTTTTCCTCAGGAATAAAGGCTTTTTTCAATAACTTTCCATTTTTTAACCTTTTTCAAAATCTAAGGGGCAATGCGAATTAACGCTAATGCGCTAGCGTTAATTCGCCAAGCGAAGCAAAGTTTCGCTAGCGATGGTTCATTTACATACGGCGCGAAATTCAAATTTCAATGGAGGAACACGTATCACCACTTCAAATGCCTAGAAAACCTTCAAATCAGCAAATATAAATTTTATTTTGCCCTACACATGTGCCCACTGTCTAGGTAAGTTGCCATGAGTCAGGAAATGTAGGGGGGAAGGAGGGGAGCCCCAAAAATATTTTTGATCTTTTTCAGCCTATCACCCATTATGTAGAAAACACGCCAGCGTTTTTTGGGACTTAGAAAAAATTTTGACTTTTTTTGAAACAATCCCTATCTACTCTATTGTGCTTCGCCAGGTCTGAGGTGGCGAAGGAAGTCTGGCGTAAAAGGTAGCGTTCAGTACACTGCGCAAGTTAGTGAATTTGCGTAGTTACGTCGCTAGCGAAATTACGCCAGTGTTCGTTAGTGAATTTGCGCAGTAACGAAAAATGCCAAACGCTAGCGAATTAACGCTAGCGTTCGGCGCTTCTGCACTTAGTGAATTTGCGCCACAGTGTAAAGTTTAATGTCCCTCTCTCTGGTGTTTGAGTCTGGCACATGAATTCGAAATTTGACCTTTGAAAAATGGGCCTCTAAGTGTATCAATTTAGACCAGTTTACTGGGTCAGCAACCAGAACTGCTTTACGGTCAGTGCCCGGCGACAAATCTCCTCTTCTTCATCTAATTTCTCCAAACTGCCTTCCCTCCAGCTAGAATGTAAATCGCCATCGGGATGGCACTTGGATCAATACGTTTTCCGAAGTTGCCTCACAAGCAGGGCCGGATTTACATAGTGGGCGCCCCTAGGCCCAATACAGTTCGTCACCCCTGTCCCCTCCAGGGGGACTGGAGCACATGGGCACATGGGAAATTAAAAAAATTATTGTATCTCCAGCGCATCCCCAGTGTTTTTGAACCAATGTGGGTGTGGTTGGGCAGCATGCCGCCCCCCTAAAATCCTGCCGCCCTAGGCCCGGGCCTAGGTGGCCTTTCCACAAATCCGGGCCTGCTCACAAGGAATCTTCTGGCGAGTTCAGGAAAAAAGTCTTTGCTCCCAGAGCTGCTTTAGGGCAGAGACACACGGTCAGATTTGGGGAGATTAGTCGTCCAGAAACAAATCTCCTCTTCTTTGGGGCGAAAAATCTCCCCGAACTGCCTTCCACTACCTTCCCACCAGCTAGAATGTAAATCACCGGCGGGATGGCACTCGGAACGATTTGTTTTCCTGAAGTCGCCCGCAGTTGCCTCACGAGGAAACTTTGGGCGACTTTGGAAAAAGTCTTAATAACTCCCAGAGCTGCTTTAGGGCAGAGACTTTGGAAAACTTAGATTCTAGCCGGCGGGAAGGCAGAAGAGGAGATTTGTCGCCGGGCAACTAATCTCCCCGAAGTTGATCGTGTGTCTCTGGCCTTAGAAACTTCAGGCGACTTCGGAAAAAGTCTTAGTAACTCCCAGAGCTGCAGAGACACACGGTCAGATTCGGGGAGATTAGTCGCCCGGCGACAAATCTCCTCTTCTTCGGCACGACTAATCTCCCCGAACTGCCTTCCCGCCAGCTAGAATGTAAATCTCTGGTGGGATGGCACTTCGGAAAAAAGTCTTAATAACTCCCAGAGCTGCTTTAGGGTAGAGACTTGGGAAGACGAAGTGCTCTGAGTGCATTCCGCTGGCAATTTAGATTCTAGCTGGCGGGAAGGCAGAAGAGGAGATTTGTCGCCGGGCGACTAATCTCCCCAAAGTTGATCGTGTGTCTCTGGCCTTAGAAACTTCAGGCGACTTCGGAAAAAGTCTTAATAACTCCCAGAGTTGCTTTAGAGCAGAGACACACGGTCAGATTCGAGATGATTAGTCGTCCGGCAACTAATCTCCCCGAAGCTGATCGTGTGTCTCTGGCCTTAGAAGGTGAAAAATGAAACTTTACATTTCACTATTAGAAAAACGGTCACAAATAGAAAATAGAAAGTAACTGGAAAAATCTTTAGTTCTGGGGAACAATCTGAAACCAACTGAACTGAAAAAAGTGTTGGAAGGTGAACAACCCCATTAAATAAGATCTGATCTATACAAACAAAGAAGACTTTACTGAAGCCTCTCGTGCACAGCTCACACTATTCATTTTTTGGGGAAAGAAAAATGTATGAAAGGGCTCCAGTTCAACTTCCGCCATCTATAATGGTCTCTAACGATTATTATGTGTATGTCTCTACTGTAAATGTTTGAGTAGAACAAATAATCAAACTTGCACATGTCTGCAAACAAGTCACAAAAGTCTTACATGCCTTTTTTTGTAAGAAATAAGACATTAAGGGATCCTGTCATCGGAAAACATGTTTTTTTCAAAATGAATCAGTTAATAGTGCTGCTCCAGCAGAATTCTGCACTGAAATCCATTTCTCAAAAGAGCAAACAGATTTTTTTATATTCAATTTTGAAATCTGACATGGGGCTAGACATTTTGTCAATTTCCCAGCTGCCCCTGGTCATGTGACTTGTGCCTGCACTTTAGGGGGCAAATTCACTAAGATGCGAAGTTGCGCCAGGCGCAACTTCGCCGAGCTTCGCCGCACTTCGCCAGGCGTAGTTTCGCCAGCGCTCCGCAAATTCACTAAAATCCGAAGTTGCGCACAGGGGTAGCGTAAGTTTGCGAAGTTGCGGTAGCGTTGATTTGCTATGTAAAGCGAAGTTACGCTAGCGAAGGCTAATTTGCATACGGCGCAAAATTCAAATTTCAACGGAGGAACGCGTATCTGCACTACAAATGCCAAGAAAACCTTCAAATCTGCAAATAAAAATTTTATTTTGCCCTACACATGTGCCCACTGTCTAGGTAAGTTGCCATGAGTCAGGAAATGTAGGGGGGAAGGAGGGGAGCCCCAAAACTTTTCCATCTTTTTCAGCCTATCACCCATCATGTAGAAAACACGCCAGTGTTTTTTGGGACTTAGAAAATTTTTTGACTTTTTTGGAAACAATCCCTATCTACTCTATTGCGCTTCGCCAGGTCTGAGGTGGCGAAGGAAGTCTAGTGTAAAAGGTAGCGTTCAGTACACTGCGCAAGTTAGTGAATTTGCATAGTTTCGTCACTAGCGAAAATTCGCCTGGCGTAAGGGTGCGAAGTAACACTAGCGAAACTACGCCAGCGTTCGTTAGTGAATTTGCGCAGTAGCGAAAATGCCAAACGCTAGCGAATTGACGCTAGCGTTCACGCTTCTCATCTTAGTGAATTTGGGCCTAGGAGAGAAATGCTTTCTGGCAGGCTGCTGTTTTTCCTTCTCAATGTAACTGAATGTGTCTCAGTGAGACATGGGTTTTTACTATTGAGTGTTGTTCTTAGATCTACCAGACAGTTGTTATATTGTGTTAGGGAGCTGCTATCTGGTTACCTTCCTATTGTTCTTTTGTTTGGCTGCTGAGGGGAAAAAGGGAGGGGGGTGATATCACTCCAACTTGCAGTACAGCAGTAAAGAGTGATTGAAGTTTATCAGAGCACAAGTCACATGACTTGGGGCAGCTGGGAAATTGACAATATGTCTAGCCCCATGTCAGATTTCAAAATTGAATATAAAAAAATCTGTCTGCTCTTTTGAGAAATGGATTTCAGTGCAGAATTCTACTGGAGCAGCACTATTAACTGATTCATTTTGAAAAATGTCTTTTTTTCCTATGACAGTATCCCTTTAAAGTAGGTGTTTGTTTTTTTTTCCTCCAATAGTATGAGGAAACTGTAGAATCTCAGATGGGAATGGTGAGCGGAAACAGAGAAACCCCGGAGGGTGGAAACTGTATCGCACGTCCTGTCATTTCACAATTACATAAATGACAGATTAGCACAAAACGCAGGATTAGTGTTTAGAATGCGGCTTTTATTAATGGGAAATTGCCTTCCACATCTGTTGTTTTCTTAACTGTCTATGAATTGTTAATCCGGCTGAAGAATAACACCGGCGATGGCAGACTTGCTCGTTATTAAAATAATAGTCATAATGACACGAACGCTTTTTACTGTAAGGGACTTTCTTGGAAAGTCTTAATAATTTCAGCTTTCAGTGAATTGTGTTTTTTAAGTCATTTTACAAATGGAATTGCAAAAGAAGGAACTTTTGTGTAGTGCTTGTTTCATAAACAAAAGTTAACTCTTAAGAGGTCATAAACTACCGCATTTGTGGTTAATAATAAATCACTTTTATAAAAGGTAATTGCATCTAAAGTTGCTCCTTGTACTGCCATCACTTGGTTGTTCTTGTTCTGAATAAAGCAAACTTGTGCATATTGGGGAACCACTGCTCTAACTTCACCTCTGAACAGGTCTGTAACTCCTGAGTTCCCAAAGCAGCTTGTATCAATCACATCACACTTCGGTTGCGTTGAAAAGAATAGGGAGCACGAGTCTCTTGTAGAAGTGTTGCCAAATTTTTTAGCGCAATTGCATCCTTTCACATCGAAGTGGAAGCGCAAATGATATCCCACAGTCACACTCCCTTCCCAGAGACTATTATCCACTGTTACTATAGGCACCATCTCTCCCTACTATACCTGCTATCCCACAGTCACACTCCCTTCCCAGAGACCATTATCCCACTGTTACTATAGACACCATTTCTCCCTACTATACCTGCTATCCCACAGTCACACTCCCTTCCCAGAGACCATTATCCCACTGTTACTATAGACACCATCTCTCCCTACTATACCTGCTATCCCACAGTCACACTCCCTTCCCAGAGACTATTATCCCACTGTTACTATAGGCACCATCTCTCCCTACTATACCTGCTATCCCACAGTCACACTCGCTTTGCAGAGACTATTATCCACTGTTACTATAGGCACCATCTCTCCCTACTATACCTGCTATCCCACAGTCACACTCCCTTCCCAGAGACTTTTATCCCACTGTTACTATAGGCACCATCTCTTCCTACTATACCTGCTATCCCACAGTCACACTCCCTTCCCAGAGACTATTATCCACTGTTACTATAGACACCATCTCTCCCTACTATACCTGCTATCCCACAGTCACACTGCCTTCCCAGAGACTATTATCCACTGTTACTATAGACACCATCCCTCCCTACTATACCTGCTATCCCACAGTCACACTCCCTTCCCAGAGACCATTATCCCACTGTTACTATAGACACCATCTCTCCCTACTATACCTGCTATCCCACAGTCACACTGCCTTCCCAGAGACTATTATCCACTGTTACTATAGACACCATCCCTCCCTACTATACCTGCTATCCCACAGTCACACTCCCTTCCCAGAGACCATTATCCCACTGTTACTATAGGCACCATCTCTCCCTAATATACCTGCTATCCCACAGTCACACTCCTTTCCCAGAGACTATTATCCCACTGTTACTATAGACAACATCTCTCCCTACTATACCTGCTATCCCACAGTCACACTCCCTTCCCAGAGACCATTATCCCACTGTTACTATAGGCACCATCTCTCCCTACTATACCTGCTATCCCACAGTCACACTCCCTTCCCAGAGACTATTATCCACTGTTACTATAGACACCATCTCTCCCTACTATACCTGCTATCCCACAGTCACACTCTCTTCCTAGAGACTATTATCCACTGTTACTATAGACACCATCTCTCCCTACTATACCTGCTATCCCACAGTCACACTCTTTTCCCAGAGACTATTATCCCACTGTTACTATAGGCACCATCTCTCCCTACTATACCTGCTATCACACAGTCACACTCTCTTCCTAGAGACTATTATCCACTGTTACTATAGACACCATCTCTCCCTACTATACCTGCTATCCCACAGTCACACTCCCTTCCCAGAGACTATTATTCCACTGTTACTATAGGCACCATCTCTCCCTACTATACCTTCTATCCCACAGTCGCACTCCCTTCCCAGAGACTATTATCCACTGTTACTATAGGTACCATCTCTCCCTACTATACCTGCTATCCCACAGTCACACTCCTTTCCCAGAGACTATTATCCCACTGTTACTATAGGCACCATCTCTCCCTACTATACCTGCTATCCCACAGTCACACTCCCTTCCCAGAGACCATTATCCCACTGTTACTATAGACACCATCTCTCCCTAATATACCTGCTATCCCACAGTCACACTCCCTTCCCAGAGACTATTATCCCACTGTTACTATAGGCACCATCTCTCCCTACTATACCTGCTATCCCACAGTCACACTCCCTTTGCAGAGACTATTATCCACTGTTACTATAGGCACCATCTCTCCCTACTATACCTGCTATCCCACAGTCACACTCCCTTCCCAGAGACTTTTATCCCACTGTTACTATAGGCACCATCTCTTCCTACTATACCTGCTATCCCACAGTCACACTCCCTTCCCAGAGACTATTATCCACTGTTACTATAGACACCATCTCTCCCTACTATACCTGCTATCCCACAGTCACACTGCCTTCCCAGAGACTATTATCCACTGTTACTATAGACACCATCTCTCCCTACTATACCTGCTATCCCACAGTCACACTCCCTTCCCAGAGACTATTATTCACTGTTACTATAGACACCATCTCTCCCTACTATACCTGCTATCCCACAGTCACACTCCCTTCCCAGAGACTTTTATCCCACTGTTACTATAGGCACCATCTCTTCCTACTATACCTGCTATCCCACAGTCACACTGCCTTCCCAGAGACTATTATCCACTGTTACTATAGACACCATCCCTCCCTACTATACCTGCTATCCCACAGTCACACTCCCTTCCCAGAGACCATTATCCCACTGTTACTATAGACACCATCTCTCCCTACTATACCTGCTATCCCACAGTCACACTGCCTTCCCAGAGACTATTATCCACTGTTACTATAGACACCATCCCTCCCTACTATACCTGCTATCCCACAGTCACACTCCCTTCCCAGAGACCATTATCCCACTGTTACTATAGGCACCATCTCTCCCTAATATACCTGCTATCCCACAGTCACACTCCTTTCCCAGAGACTATTATCCCACTGTTACTATAGACAACATCTCTCCCTACTATACCTGCTATCCCACAGTCACACTCCCTTCCCAGAGACCATTATCCCACTGTTACTATAGGCACCATCTCTCCCTACTATACCTGCTATCCCACAGTCACACTCCCTTCCCAGAGACTATTATCCACTGTTACTATAGACACCATCTCTCCCTACTATACCTGCTATCCCACAGTCACACTCTCTTCCTAGAGACTATTATCCACTGTTACTATAGACACCATCTCTCCCTACTATACCTGCTATCCCACAGTCACACTCTTTTCCCAGAGACTATTATCCCACTGTTACTATAGGCACCATCTCTCCCTACTATACCTGCTATCACACAGTCACACTCTCTTCCTAGAGACTATTATCCACTGTTACTATAGACACCATCTCTCCCTACTATACCTGCTATCCCACAGTCACACTCCCTTCCCAGAGACTATTATTCCACTGTTACTATAGGCACCATCTCTCCCTACTATACCTTCTATCCCACAGTCGCACTCCCTTCCCAGAGACTATTATCCACTGTTACTATAGGTACCATCTCTCCCTACTATACCTGCTATCCCACAGTCACACTCCTTTCCCAGAGACTATTATCCCACTGTTACTATAGGCACCATCTCTCCCTACTATACCTGCTATCCCACAGTCACACTCTCTTCCTAGAGACTATTATCCACTGTTACTATAGACACCATCTCTCCTACTATACCTGCTATCCCACAGTTACACTCCTTTCCCAGAGACTATTATCCCACTGTTACTATAGGCACCATCTCTCCCTACTATACCTGCTATCACACAGTCACACTCTCTTCCTAGAGACTATTATCCCACTGTTACTATAGACACCATCTCTCCCTACTATACCTGCTATCCCACAGTCACACTCCCTTCCCAGAGACTATTATCCCACTGTTACTATAGGCACCATCTCTCCCTACTATACCTGCTATCCCACAGTCGCACTCCCTTCCCAGAGACTATTATTCCACTGTTACTATAGGCACAATCTCTCCCTACTACAAAGGAACCTCTGGAAATCATCGTTCTGACAATTACTTTCTTACAGACACATTTGCACAAATAATTTTTAAAAAGCCCGTACATGCAGCCTGACTTTCTTGGACAGTGTCCTTTTGGCTTCAGACTCCTCTTTCTGTAATAACAGCCAAACCCAAATGGGAAACGTTTGCAGTGCTGGACAATTATGGAATGTTCTGCCAGTTATCATGAAGCTTGTTTTGTTGTTATATTAAAAAGGACTTCTCCGTGCCTTACTTTGGATACTGAATTGTCTGGAATGTTTTCGGTTATGCCAGAGGAACAGATTCTACAAATATAGATTTAAAGTGTCCTCCTGCTACTCTGAACTACAACACCCAGCAGTGTCATCTAACCACACAATCCAGAAAGTCATAAAGGAAGTCAATAATTGGACAGAGCTGATGCTTCCAATTGTACCCAAGCTCCGAGGAAAGTAAATACAACCCTCTGAAGACTACTAACTGCTTTCTTTCTTATTTTATGGGTAATACCACAACTGCCCCACATCATAAAAGCAAACACAAGGCAGTGTCTGCTACAGTGCATGAGGGCTGAGACCCAAGATTATGGAGAGAAGCTCTTTAGATGCTGAACAAAGATGGTCCTCAACAAGGTCTTACATTGGACATTTCTGTTTTAGTTCGTGCCACTCCTGTCCACCAGCAGTTGATATGATAATGTAAAACTTAAAAAGCTATAGCTCGAAACGCGTCTGCATTAAGTCCCATTTTCCAACCACAGAGGCATATAATTATTCTTTTAGTCTATACTACTGAATTTGTTGCATCATAGTAATGTAAAAAAGGTTATCTTTTATTAATTGCTCTTTCATGTATGGAAGGACTCCCTATATGAGAATTAGGGATGCACCGAATTCACTATTTCTAATCCTTTGTGAAAGATTTGGCTGAATACCGAACCGAATCCTAATTTGCAAATTCAAATTAAGGGCGGGGAAGGAAAAAGTGGAAAAATTATTTTTACTTCCTTGTTTTGTGACGAAAATCAGGTGATTTCCCTTCCCGCTCCTAATTTACATATGCAAATTCGGTTCGCAAAACAGCAAGAATCCTGGATTCGGTGCATCCCTAATGAGAAGTACAAAGACATGGTGGCATTTAGAAAACACATAAAAAATATGTGTCTTTTACATTTTCAGACTGAAGAGATTTGTCTCCCATCACTGGTCCATACAGGGGTGAATTTAAAAGAAGACTTGGGGAGGATGGGACTCCCCAAATCAACACCATTGAATTTCATACAACAAAGACAATTAGGGATGCACCGAATCCACTTTTTTGGATTGGCCAAACCCCCGAATCCTTCGTGAAAGATTCAGCCGAATACAGAACCGAATCCGAACCCTAATTTGCATATGTGAATTAGGGGTGGGAAGGGGAAAACATTTTTTACTTCCTTGTTCTCTGACAAAAAGTCACGCAATTTCCCTCCCCGCTCCTAATTTGCATATGCAACTTAGTATTCGGATTCGGTTCGGCCGGGTAGAAGGATTCGGCTGAATCCGAATCCTGCTGAAAAAGGCCGAATCCTGGCCGAATCCCGAACCGAATCCTGGATTCAGTGCATCCCTAAAGACAATGGATATTTTATACATAAAGGTGGCACAGCATTTATCCTGCCATGTTTTCTGTGGTTATTTTACATGGAAATTATGATATATGATATTACCATATGTTCCAGGGCGAAATAAACAAGTAACAAGAAATAAGATATTCTAAGATTGCACGTTTTATGCCCCTGATAATGGGACACTGGTTAAAACATTCCCCAAATTCCCTCTTACATGTCAATCTAGCAAATTAAGGCTGATAAATACTAGAACAAAGGTCCAAAAAGCTTTGTAGAGCTTGTGTTGGGAATCAAGCCATTGAACTCATAATATTAAAGCCTACTGGAATTTAAAGTCCCGGCAAACCAGCTTAAATTGTTATTATTAGTTGTTGTGGGCCAGTTTAGGCATATAAGTAAGGCCAGGAATCCAATTTAATGCCTAGTCTTTTAGAGTATTAGAAGTTCACACCAAAAAAAAATCTGGTTTGGAGGCTCTGTGCTAAACCCAGTCTGCACTCGTTTCTCAGACTTTCCATAAACCCATTACATTTGGAAGGTGGAAGCTAAAATATGTTGTTTTTATTCCTACAAGTTTCTGACCATGTAGCAGGAGGATCGGATGCCAAGTTCTATCGCTATACACTAGAAATGACATTCCAATCCCATTACAAGGTCCTTATCCAGGCAACACGTTTCTTTTCAGGAAACAAAGGGTCCGGCAGTTTCAAATGTGAGTCAAATGCCTTGGAACAAAATCATCACTCTTCTTTCTATTGTCTTGCCCAAAGATAGACACAGAGTGATAAAGAAAACTGATGTACATTTCTGTAGAATAGATGTTTTTTTGGTCACTATACCAATCCAGTACAGCTACACATCTGTCTTTAGAATGGTGGAACCATGGAATGGCACAAAAAGGTTTATTATAATTTATATAACAGAAGGCTATCTGATCTAATTCCAAGAAGACTGCTAGGAGTTGTACAATAACTTATGGGCTGCTGGTCAGGCAACACTTTTTGGCATCTTTACCTACCGCTTCCATATTATAGGCCCCAGGAGAGAATACTAAGAGGTGCGAAGATGAGGACCAATGCCGTAAAAGGCTGCACCATGAACTTTAACTGCTACTTTGATTTGCGTCCAGTGCTGGATTGAAACAGGGTTCCCTGTTTAGGTTAGGTCCCAAGATCCTTGTTCATAAGGTGTACTATATGTAAGTGGTAATTAAAGAGCTCCCAAATCACCAGCTGCATATTCTGAATAGGGGGTATATCAAGGGAATGCCCATGTGCCATCTCCATTCCATCATTTGTGTATGCAACAGGACCAAACACAGACAGAACACAGAATGTTGCATAGAGAGAGGGACACAGCTCCATGCCCTGCATCCTAGCACCTCATGGCACAGCAGACATCAAATTTAAAAATTGCAAAAAAAAAAACGGACAATCATTATTTTTTTGCACTAACCTCACTCTGTGTCTACTGGGGTCTGGATAATAGTTAAACATGTAGTACTTGCTGCCACTACTTAATTTAAAGTGTCTGTATTACCTATGTCTGCATTAAAGTGACTCCTGGTTTTAAAATGGAATGGGGAGCACCATAATGGAGTGGAACGGAGAGCACCATAATGGTGTGGAACAGGAAGCACCATAATGAAATGGAACAGGAAGCACCATAATGGAGTGCAACAGGGAGCACCATAATGGAGTGCAACAGGGAGCACCATAATGGAGTTCAACAGGGAGCACCATAATGGAGTGCAACAGGGAGCACCAAAATGGAGTGAAACAGGGAGCACCATAATGGAGTGGAACAGGGAGCACCATAATGGAGTGGAACAGGGTGCACTATAACGAAGTGGAACAGGGAGCACCATAATGAAGTGGAACAGGGTGCACCATAATGAAGTGGAACAGGAAGCACCATAATGGAGTGCAACAGGGAGCACCATAATGGAGTGCAATAGGGAGCACCATAATGGAGTTCAACAGGGAGCACCATAATGGAGTGCAACAGGGTGCACCATAATGAAGTGGAACGGGAAACACCAGAATGTAGTGGAACAGGGAGCACTAAAATGAAGTGGAACAGGAAGCACCATAATGAAGTGGAACAGGGAAGCACATAATGGAGTGGAACAGGGTGCACTAAAATGAAGTGGAACAGGGAAGCACATAATGGAGTGGAACAGGGAGCACCATAATGAGGTGGAACAGGAAGCACCATAATGAAGTGGAACAGGGAGCACCATAATGAAGTGGATCAGGGAGCACCATAATGGAGTGGAACGGGAAGCACCAGAATGTAGTGGAACAGGGAGCACTATAATGAAATGGAACAGAGTGCACCATAATGAAGTGTAACAGGGAGCACCAGAATGTAGTGGAACAGGGAGCACTATAATGAAATGGAACAGAGTGCACCATAATGAAGTGTAACAGGGGGCACCATAATGAAGTGGAACAGGGAGCACCAGAATGTAATGGAACAGGAGCACAATATTGGAGTGGAACAGGGAGCACAATAACAGAGGAACAAATGGGGAACACCATAATGGATCGGACTGGAGAGCACCATACTGGACTAGAATGGAAAGTGCATAGAAAGGAGAGTGACATACTGGGATAGAATAGAGAGTATAAAACTAGAATGAATAAACCATACAGGAATGGAATGGGGAGTAAATAGTGCCCTTCACTGCACAAAAATTACAGCCAATATACAACTGTATAATATTATAGGAGCTAAGCCTGCAACTGGCACAGTAAGAATCCAGCAGAATAAGTATGAGCTCAGTATTCCAAAGCACTGGTCTTATATGACCAACATTTCAAAAAAAGAACTTGACTTTATTATTGCTTGCCTGCGAGTTTTAAAGTAATTAAGTGGTAAATATCTTGTTCATGGGGAAGGATATATTAAACACTCGCTGCTAGTTAGTGCCCCGCATCAAGTTTATTACAAGGAACACTGAGTTACTTGTCACTCGGCAGGAATCAGCTCCCTCTTACAATTCTCCCTTTGTGTTTGCCATCCAGATGATTGCCTGCAGGTTGTGTAAACTGTAATTTGCTAAACACGGTTATCTTCCACAATAACAAATTTTAAACCAAATGAAACCTTGCAAATATTAAAGGTGATGTAAACCCCAAAACACAAGCTTCCTAAAGTAAAAATCATTCTAAGCACCTATCCAATATATCTTAATCACAAGTTGGCAGTTTTAGGGGATTATTTTTTAAAGTCTGAATGCCAAAAACTCGAAAAATACGATTTTTTTTCCCTATAAAATCAGAATTTTTAGTAGGAAAAAAAATTCAAATTTTATTATACCCCGAGGAAAAGTCAGAATCTGAAAATTTGGTATCTCAGACCTGCTGAGGTTGTATATAAGTAAATAGGAGAAGTCCCTTAGCCAGAAAATCTGTCTATACTTTTCGGGCAAAAATCGAGCGATTTTGGAAAAAAAAATTTTTGCGATTCTGGAAAAAAATCATACGATTCGGATTTTCGCTC
This sequence comes from Xenopus petersii, assembly GCA_038501925.1. Lineage (NCBI taxonomy): Eukaryota > Metazoa > Chordata > Amphibia > Anura > Pipidae > Xenopus > Xenopus petersii. The sequence goes on from CM076675.1 coordinate 164,374,676, forward strand.
GATCTGATTAAATCGTGCTTTTTTAATTATAAATAAGGTCAAATCATGGATTCTAGTTTGGTATAACTTTTTATTCAAATAATCACAAAAATTTGGATTTTTGATATTAAGACCCATATAGTTATTTGTAAATGAAATAACTGCTAAGTAGTACTGGTATGGGATTCTTTATCTGGAAACCTGTTATCCAGAAAGCTTTGAATTTGCAATCTCCCATTTGAACGAAATAATTCAAATTTTTAAAAATGATTTCCTTTTTTTCTCTGTAATAATAAAACAGTACCTTGTACTTGATTCCCACTAAGATAATATAATTTAACCCAATTTAAAAAACAATGTTTTTTTTAATATAATATTCAAATAATTTTTAGTAGGCTTAAGATACGGTGATCCAAATTACAGAAAGACCCGTTATCCAGAAAACCCCAGGCAGGTCTGGACTGAGAATTAAAATAGGCCCTGGCATTTCAGGTAAACAGAGGCCCAATCAGCCCACATAGAGGCCCAAACAGTCCCCCATCAGCCCACTAAATACTGACTTTCTATGCGATCTTATAGCAGCCCCTCTGGCATGTGCCAGAACTCACAGATTGCCAGTCCGGGCCTGACCCCAGGTCCGGAGCATCCTGGATTACAGGTCCCATAACTTTCCTGTCCATCCATGGCTATTTTCAGCAATTTTGACCATGCCCGTTTTATGGCCACACCCCCTAATTACCATATCCATTTTACAAAATTTGGCAGGTAATGGAATGTTTGAACACATTTCTGGGGGTTTTAGGGTCAGGTTTTATGTGTTATTACAGTTTTGCTAATGAAGGTGAATTCCCCTTTAAGAGCTGCAAGAGAATTGCTTATCTTAAATATCTACAATTGTTTCTTTGCTTATCTTAAATTGTTACAAAAGGATCTAAACACACCTGTCACGTATTCTGGGCTCTCTGCCAAAAGTCAATTATGTTTTAGAAATGTTGTATCTTTTTCTGGCTGTTCAGTGCAGGAAATCAAAGAGAAAGTCGGGACATTTCAGTAACAATCCTGGACTGCAGGCTGAGCTGTCAAAATCGGGACTTTTGGGAGGTACGCTAATTGAGCTTGTGTTTTGACGCAATTTACACTCTGGTCGCTTTAAGCATTGCCAGATTAAGGGGGTTATTTAATAAAATCCGAAAATGTCTGATAATTTTCTTATAACCACTTCTACCAAACTTCCATTTACATTTTTACTGCATTTATGATTGAATTAAAAAAACTGGTGCGGGAAAAGGCTTGATAAATCGTAAAAAATCAGAATAGTTTTTTCCTGATTTGACAATTTATCGCCTGAAAACCACAAATTCTTTGGATTATTGTACAAAACCCAGCGCAGATCATGATATTTTCCAAATGTAAAAGGGAAATCTGCCACTGCCTTACATAACCTCGGCAGGTTTGAGATGGAGTACATATATGGGACCTGTTATCCAGAATGCTCGGAACCTAGGGTTTTCCGGATAACAGAACTTTCCGTAATTTGGATGTTCAAACCTTAAGTCTACTAGAAAATCATGTAAACATTAAATAAACCCAATAGGCTGGTTTTGTTTCCAATAAGGATTAATTATATCTTAGTTGGGATCAAGTAAAAGCTACTGTTTCATTATTACAGAGAAAAAGGGAATTATTAAAAAAAAAAAAAAAATGTGGATTATTTGAATAAAATGGAGTCTATGGGCGACGACCTTTCTGTAATTCAGAGCTTTCTGGATAAAGGTTTTCCGGATTCCATACATGTTCTGTTTTAGAATTACAGAGAAAAAGGAAATAATTTTTAATAATTTGGATCAGAGCTCAAAGCTAGGAAGGCTGGAAAGGGACCCTTAAGTCAACAGATCGTTAGCTCATAGGGTTAGTGATCAAATTATGCCACTGCTCGACTGGTCATATGTGTCTTCTATTAGAAGTACTGAACCATGAGCAGAATTCCACAGTACGTATTGTTTATTTTGATTAGGTAAGAAACAAATCCAATGTTTTGGATTCGGCTGAATCCCTGAATCCTTTTTTATTTCCTTGTTTTGTGACGAAAAGTCATGTGATTTCCCTTTCTGCCCCTAATTTACATATACAAATTAGGATTCGGTTCGGCCAAGCACAAGAATTTGGGCAAATCTGAATCCTGCTGAGAGGCCGAATCCTGAACCAGGTCCGGACTTAGAATCAAAATAGGTCCTGTCATTTCAGGTACACACAGAGGCCCAAACAGCCCCCACAGAGGCCCAAACAGCCCCCACCAGCCCACTAAATACTAACTTTCAATGGCACCTAATAGCAGCCCCTCTGGCATTTGCCAGAACCCACAGATTGCCAGTCCGGGCCTGTCCTGAACCAAATCCTGGATTCGGTGCATCCCTAATTTTGATTCCATATTCGCATTCAGCATAGAGAGCCTTCAAGACAGTGGCATCAATTCCAAGCGACTCCAACTCATAACTCTTGTGGTACGTCCACATTTCATATGGGCCACGTCATGTGGAAATACAGTAATTAGTGGCTTCTTAACAGACTGCACGGAAAATGGTCCCTTACCAGTTCACTCTGGCAAATAAATTCTGCCCAAAGTACATGATCCCACAATAATGACTCTGCCCTGCCTGCATGATCCCTAGTTATTGAAATACCACACTGCAAAGTAAAGAGCAGCTATAAATGCAACAGATATTTTATTTGGTAATGAGCTCCAGATGAGGAATTAATCACAAATGTTCTGAGATGTCAGCACGTTGGCCAGGACAGGACAGGAGTAAGAAGATTGCGTGACTTCATCAATCCAGATACAAAAAGCCCTTCAACAATGTAATATACTGCGAGAGAACATACCGTAAACATTCAGAAATGAGCCTAAAAGCACAGTAACTTCTTGCATTGTATTACATATCCTAATTCCATATATATATATATATATATATATATATATACTATATATATCTATATATATATATATATATATATATATATATATATATATACCTGCAATGCTTACAATGAGGATCAGATAGGATCTGTGCAGCCACTGGGACAGAATGTTCTGTTATACAGATAGCTAGAATCTCAGCTGCCATAAAGCAGGACAGGACTGCTGCTTACAATGGGGATCAGATAGGATCTGTGCAGCCACTGGGACAGAATGTTCTGTTATACAGATAGCTAGAATCTCAGCTGCCATAAAGCAGGACAGGACTGCTGCTTACAATAGGGATCAGATAGGATCTGTGCAGCCACTGGGACAGAATACTCTGTTTTACAGATAGCTAGAATCTCAGCTGCCATAAAGCAGGACAGGACTGTTGCTTCTGGGCTGCCATTAATGAGCTAAGCTTAGGGGATGTCAGAAATCAACAAATAATTCAATTCTGATGCTAAACGCACTTAACCTGGTAGAACCCAACTCTTGTATCTGGGATAGTATGTGTAGAATTTGAAGCCTAATTATTTGTTGAGCTTTAATTGTCCGTTAAACGTAACTTTAACTTCTGTTTTCGAGTGATGGATTCTTGCAGATTTTGTTGGTTTTTCAGGTATGTGAGGGAATGCCACAGGATGGGTGATCTGTCCTTTTGTGCATAAAAGATTGTAAAAAAAAAAAAAAATACTAAAATCAATTGCAGATTGTATACTTCATACAGCCCAAAAAAACCTTGGCAACAATACTCAATTCAAGCCAAACATGGACATTAGAAGAACACACAAAAATGAAAAATTCATGCTGAATAAAATAAAGACAAATTGGGATATTAAAGTCATAAAACTCTTTAAAAAAAACGAAATCGGGAAAGAATGTTGAGGTTAGAGATTAATAAGGATGAGTTTTTGTAGTTTGGTGATATGAAAAATCACAGGTTGGCTGGATTTCCCTCTAAATAAATCAGTCAGTAAATGGGAAAGCGTTTCAGCGAGGAAACCATCCTTCTTTTCTCTGGGGAATGGGCCATAGTTCAAGCCTGTCTCAGGGAAGGCTGCCATATATCCCTGCTCTCCCAATCACATCCTAAACGTGCAATTTTATACGTATCCATTTCTTACACGTTTCTGCATAAAAAGGGCAGGGTTTAACTCTGAACATAGGGTTTAATTTACAAAATGATATGTTGTTCACCCAAAATTAGAGATATGGGTATGTTTATATAGGGGAATCACTGAGCTGGGTCTACAGGGGTTAACAATGATAACAAACACTATGGCGCAAATTCCCTAAGCACCGAAGCGCCGAACGCTAGCGTTAATTCGCTAGCGTTTGCCATTTTCCGTTACTGCGCAAATTCACTAACGAACGCTGGCGTAATTTCGCTAGTGTTACTTCGCACCCTTACGCCAGGCGAATTTTCGCTAGCGATGTAACTACGCAAATTCACTAACTTGCGCAGTGTACTGAACGCTACCTTTTACGCTAGACTTCCTTCGCCACCTCAGACCTGGCGAAGCGCAATAGAGTAGATAGGGATTGTTTCAAAAAAGTCAAAATTTTTTCTAAGTCCCGTGTGTTTTCTACATGATGGGTGATAGGCTGAAAAATATCGAAAATATTTTTGGGGCTCCCCTCCTTCCCCCCTGCATTTCCTGACTCATGGCAACTTACCTAGACAGTGGGCACATGTGTAGGCCAAAATAACATTTTATTTGCTGATTTGAAGGTTTTCTAGGCATTTGAAGTGGTGATACGTATTCCTCCATTGAAATTTGCATTTGGCGCCGTATGCAAATGAACCATCGCTAGCGAAACTTCGCTTCGCCTGGCGAATTAACGCTAGCGCAACTTCGAAAACTTACGTTACCCCTGTGCGCAACTTCGGATTTTAGTGAATTTGCGGAGCACTGGTGAAAATACGCCTGGCGAAGTGTGGCGAAGTGCGGCGAATTTGCGCCTGGCGCAACTACGATTCTTAATGAATTTGGGCCTATGATTTGACCTTATATATTATTAAAAGAGTTTGATTTAACCGGTTGGGGTAAAAACTCAATAAAACAGAGCAAAAACCCAAATCATACAAGTTTTTTCCCCGAATTGCTCGATTCGGATTTTTGGGCTAATTCCAGCTAGGGTTGCCACCCGGCCGGTATTTTACCGGCCTAGCCGGTAAAACACCTGCCAAGGCCGGGGCCGGTATTACAAATTTATCGGCAATGTAGCTGCCAGTAAATTTGTAATACACCTAACAAAAGCCCGTGCCTTGCCCCCAAACTCACCTTTTTTGCTGGCTTCTTGTTAATCGCAGCACAGAGGTTCCGCCCCCATGATGTCACAATCCTCCCCAGCCAATCACACTCCGTGCCCCCCCATTTTAATGTCACGGCCCGCCCCTTTGAAGTCGCGATCTGCCCCTTTGTTTCCGCCCCCTCCACGGCCGGTGGAACTTTTATTAAAAGGTGGCAACCCTAATTCCAGCGCAAACCACAGAAACCTCAAAATAGGATAGGGACCTCTGTCAATGACTTATACAGGTATGGGACCTGTTATCCAGAATGCTCGGGACCTGGGGTTTTCCGGATAATGGATCTTTCCATAATTTGGATCTTCATACCTTAAGTCTATTAGAAAATCATATAAATAATTAATAAACCCAATAGGCTGGTTTTGCTTCCAATAAGGATTAATTATATCTTAGTTGGGATCAAGTACAAGCGACTGTTTTATTATTACACAGAAAAAGGAAATCATTTTTCAAAATTTGGATTATTTGATAATAATGGAGTGTATGGGAGACAGGCTTTCCGTAATTCAGAGTTTTCTGGATAATGGATCCCTTACCTGTATATAAGTTCAAAAACAGTTTCTTTAAAATTGAATTAGTGAATATAAAGCCATAGAGACTTGCTATAAAAGGCCCAATAGAATCAGACTTTAGACTGTCAGAGTCAAAGTGTTTGTAACATGAAACGCGTAAGGCTGTGGACACAATAAACTGCTTTTTCACTTTGAACATATTGCCTGCTAGAAGATTGCCTTTTTTGAGTGCCTGCTCCAAAGAATTTTCGGTTGAGGGCTCAGGATGGTGCACCTGGGTCACTTCCCCTATGTGGTGAGCAATCACTAACAAATTTGGAGATCCTAGTCTTATATTTATTATAATGTCATGCTCATTCTCATAGAGATCAATGGATAATTTTAGATGTTTTGTATTTTTCCCTAAATATCTGTTGTGCCCTTAGCCTTATAAGAGAATTAAAATTCAACAATCAATTCTAGACATTGAGGAGGGGTGTATAAATATTGGCACCCATAGAGTTCTATAGCTAACAAGAAACCCCCATCTACAACCGCTCTCCTACCCCGGTGGGAAAGGGGGTGCAAGTCAGCAGGGCGGGAAGTCGGTGGGAGGGTTGGGATCGTAGTGCGCCATAGTGATGTGAGGGTCAGGGTTTCCGACCCTAACCCGCCCTGCTAATACCCGCACCCGCTTCTGGGGGTCCTTTTATAGACCCGCGCCGCTGATGACGTCACAAAAGGGGCTGGGCGAGCAGATATGACACTATAAAAAAGAAACCCGGAAGTCGGATGCCGGCATTTGAAGGTGGCGAGCGGGAGAGCCGGAGAAGAGCTCAACCCACACGAAACACTGCGAGGTCGACCCGAACCCGCCCAACCCGCGGGTAAACCCACGGGTCCCGCGGGTATGGGGTCGGCCGGCACATCACTAGTGCGACGGGCCCCTCTGACATTTTTTTTTTTTGCCGGGGGGCTCGGCGCACTCTAGTTAAGCTATTTGCCCTTTAATATAAAGGAGTTTGTCCCCTTTAATACCTGCCATGGCCCTCCTGTTTTGTTATTGCTAAAAAGAAGAAACTGAAAGGTGTGGCCATGTGGGGGTGTGGTCAGGTAATATTTGGGAAACCAGAAATGCAGAAAGCTAATAACGCAGGCTACTGTCAGTTACCGTTTGTAAAGTTCCTTGAAGTTACATTTTCGCTAACTGAGCAAACATTTTTTGGGGGGGGTTTACATCCCCCTTAATTACAGCAGGAATAGTAGGTGGAGATAAACGAGAGAAAAGAAATCTTATTAAAGCCAGCAGATAAAAAGCTCACTGAGAGATACATTCCACTCAGTATTTAATAAAGGAACTGAAACACTGCCTTGTGATTGACTCGTGATACAAAAACTGAACACTTTACAGCCGGGAAACAAATGGCAATTATTTCCATCCAGGAGAATTGTATATTATATTTGTAGACATGAAGGGCCCCTATATTACTTTGTTTAGTATAAACTGGGGACAGTAGTGATAATACAGATTTACACAGGTTACACCCTAGTACACAGTGGCCCAGTATGGCTCTGCACAAGTTACACACTAGTATAAAGGCAATAGTAGGCTCTGCACAGGTTACACACTAGTATAAAGGCAATAGTAGGCTCTGCACAGGTTACACACTAGTATAAGGTAATAGTAGGCTCTGCCTAGGTTACACACTAATATAAAGGCAATAGTAGGCTCTGCACAGGTTACACACTAGTGTAAAGGCAATAGTAGGCTCTGCACAGGTTACACACTAGTATAAAGGGGCCCAGTAGTGACGGTTTGGCATTGCACGGGTTACACACTAGTATAAAGGCAATAGTAGGCTCTGCACTGGTTACACACTAGTATAATGGCAATAGTAGGCTCTACACAGGTTACACACTAGTATAATGGCAATAGTAGGCTCTGCACAGGTTACACACTAGTATAAAGGCAATAGTAGGCTCTACACAGGTTACACACTAGTATAAAGGCAATAGTAGGCTCTGCACAGGTTACACACTAGTATAAGGCAATAGTAGTCTCTGCACAGGTTACACACTAATATAAAGGCAATAGTAGGCTCTGCACAGGTTACACACTAGTATAAAGGGACCCAGTAGTGACGGTTCGGCATTGCACGGGTTACACACTAGTATGAAGGCAATAGTAGGCTCTGCACAGGTTACACACTAGTATAAAGGCAATAGTAGGCTCTAAACGGGTTATACACTAGTATAAAGGCAATAGTAGGCTCTACACAGGTTACACACTAGTATAAAGGGGTCCAGTATTGACAGTTCGGCACTGCACGGGTTACACACTAGTATACAGAGGCCCTGCACACGTCACACAGCCAGAAACATTAGTATAAACAGTCACAACAAGAGAATGAGGAAATCAATGACAGTAGTATTGATGTTAGCAACATTCATTGACCCCTCTCGGCTTCCTTAGCTCTCCTCCCCTTTTCCCAGCCGCCCTCCCCTCTGTCACTCACTGTCAGGCCTCACCAGGTAGAGCGGCGCGTAGATTTTGAAAGCCTCCTCCATGGCGCCCTGTGTGATCTGCAGGTAAGAGCCGAAGCATGACGGGTTCCACGTGTGACCGATCTCATAGCAGCTGTGCGGGATGGACTTGCTCAGGGCCGCCATGCTGAGGTAGAGAGAGGAGGAGGAGTGGGATTCTCTCCAGTACAATCCGCGGCTCTGTCAGGTTACTCTCGTGCAAAGCCCTGGCAAGCTTGGGACGCCGGGAACGCGCGCGCGTGCTTGTGCCTCAGAGCTCAGCTGTGCCCGCGGGCACACTTATAGGGGCACATTTAGCAAAGGTCGAGGTGAGGTTTCCAATTGAAAAACTTTTTTAATTTCGAGCTATTTTTTGGGGCAGATTTATCAAGGGTCGTAGTGAATTCAAGGGAATTTTCGAAGTATAAAAATTGGAAATTTAAAGTAATTTTTTGGATACTTCGACCATCGAATAGGATACTACGACTTCAGCTTCTATTCGAAGTAAAATAGTTCGACCATTCGATAATCGAAGTACTGTCTCTTTAAAAAAAAACCTCAACTTCAATACCTCGCCAAATTAAACCTGCCGAAGTGCCACGTTAGCCTATGGGGAACTAGAGCAGTTTTCTATGTTTTTGGAAGTCAAAGTAAAATCGTTCGATCGTTCGCTGAAATCCTTTCAATCGTTTGATTCAAAGGATTTAATCGTTTTTAAAATGGATCTTACTTCGACCGCATGATACCCAAATTCGATGAAAAAAACGTTGACGTCGAAGTATTTCAATTCGATGGTCGAATTTCAAAGTATTTTTAACTTCGAAATTCGACCCTTGATCAATCTGCCCCTTTGTGTACTTCAACTAGGGAATAGTCCAACTTCAATTCGAATTTGAAAAAACTTTGAAATTCGAAGGATGAATTTTTTTTAAGTACTGTCTCTTTAAAACTTCGACTTCGACCATTCGCCACCTAAAAGCTGACAAAGTGCTGTTTTAGCCTATGGGGGACTTCCTAGAACCTGTATGGAGGCAATTAGGGGAGTTTGGGAGATCGAAGGTCAAAGTTAAAAATCGAAGATAGAAGTACGATACGATTCGTTCGGCCCAAAAAAACCTTCGACCTCCATTCGATTGGTCTTTTTGAATTCGAAGTTCGAAGTTTTTTTTTTTTTTAACTTCAACCTTTGATAAATATGCCCCTTGGGGGCATGTTTACTAACATTGGAGATAAATATCTGGAGAGATTTCTGGAGATGTTGCCCATAGCAACCAATCAGATCTTTGCTTTTGTTTTCTAACTTGGCTGTGGCTGTTTAAATCTAATTGCTGATTGGTTGCCATGGGCAACATCTCCAGAAATCTCTCCAGATATTTATCTCCAATGTTAGTAAACATGCCCCAGAATGTTTACCCCAAATCTCATCATTGTTTCATTAAAAGTAGAGAGTCCCACTCTGACTCCGACTACACAACTCTGGTGGGGACAGCCTCACATATATGGGAACCACTAAGTTAGAAGTTATCTCGATAGTCTCTTGGTAAAGGATTACAGTACAAGTACTCTGAATAGATCCTTCTGAATGTAATGGCAAAATATTCAGGGGTCCAGGAAGTTTCCAAGAGAGTTGATGGCCAATGGCTCCAAGTAGCCTGACACCTGAAGGTCCAAGGACAGAACAGGAAACAAAAGGCACAATATCTATTCATTGCACCAAATGAGTTTAGGGTTCTGTGTATAAGAAGCTTAAAGGGCACCTATCACAGCCAAAATCAAACACATATTAACAATCTGACCAGTACAAGTTAAACACGTTTAATCAAACTACATATATAGTTTTTTTTTAAAAAACTGCAGGTTTTAAAAAAATCCCTTACTTTGTCAAATGGGTTCTTTCACTGAGGGAGGCCATACTGAGACTATAACAGAGACTCTAATATGCAAATTTCCGGAGCATGCTCAGATTGTAACACAGCTTTGAGTATTCTACCCAGAATGCCTTGTTTTAGTAAACTCCTCCACTAGAAGTATCAGGAGATTTCCCTATCTTGTCCCCTGCTGGTAAAGTCATTATGCAAATGAAGGACACACAGTAACTTCCAGCAGGGGGCAGCACTACTGAACAGCAGCTAACACACAGGTTTGGCTGATTTGAAAATAGCTTAGAAGGGTTGATAAGCAACAAGGAATTTCAACTGAGCATGTGCGAGATTTCAGAGCTACAGTTGGCTGGGAAGATATAGGTAGGAGGAGCCAGTGAAATCCAAGATGGCTGCCTCAGCTAGAACTGCAGGGGAGATAGGGGAGATCTTGCAGAAGGAATAGTGAGCTGATCATTTACATTCAGGGCTGATTCTATCAAATGTGGGGCCCAATTGGGACCATGTTGGCGGGGCCCCTAGACAAAGTGTTGCTGGCTACTGACACACCAAGTATTTAGGAAAATAAGGGCATACAGGCACAAAATAGAAAGGAAAGGGGCAGACAAGGTAAGAGAGTGAGAGGGATGAAATAGGGGCACATAATAGGGGCACACAGGGTAAGAGAGAGAGGGAGGAAATAGGAGAGTGGACTGGGCCAATTAGTTTGGGGCAGGCTGGGCTGATTCAGCTTGGGAGCAGGCTTGGTTGGATTGGGGGCAGGCAGGGCCTATCAAGGTTGGAGGAAAGCTGGGCCTATGAGAGTTGGGGGCAGGCTAGACCTATGGAGTTGGGGGATAGGCTGGCTTATCAGAGTTGGGGGTGGGCTGGACCTATGGATTTGGGGATGGGCTGGACTCTCAAAGTTGGGGGCAGGCCAGGCAGAATCATGTGCTGAGGGAAATGTTATCTGTGCTGCCCAGTGGTGCGGGGCCCCCAGAGGTGCGCGGCCCAATTGGTCCAATAGGCCTAAGGCCCGCCCTGTTTACATTATACAAACAATTCTAACTGTTTTAAAAATCAGATTTCTTGAACTTTCACATAGTGTATTTACTTAGTAAATTATTTTGGTCATGATTGGTGCCCTTTAAGGATCAGCATTGCTAGGCAATACATTGGAGAATTGAACTTGATTGAAAAGTCAAACGAGTCAGGCACCAGTAAGTGTTCTCCCAGCACTGGATCACCAAAGTAAAGAAACAAATTATGGACTGCACTCAACTGGCAATATTATAACACTGACTTTTTAATGAGGGCAATATGTCCGACCATATATTGTGTTCAAATTGCCTTTAAGTCATTTTGTCTGGTCCTCATAAATTGGGCCATTGTGTCGCCACCACGCCATCTTTGAATTCTGCTGAATAAATAATAATTGAAAAAATTACTTTACTTCCTAATCTGCATATGTAACTGTCCGTGGAGCTTTACTAAATCATTGGATGGATCCGTCAATCCGTTCTTTTTTAAGGCAGTCAGACAAAAGAATCTAGCCAAAATTTCTTACACTTTTCTCTGAATTTCTCTCTGACACCTTCCTGCCTTGGGACAAGGACAATGCAACACTTTACTAACACCTTGGGCCTTACTTATCAAAGTCCGAATTTATCAGACTATTTAAATCAGAAAAAGGGGCGTGGCTATGATGTAAAAAGAGGCAGGCCATGTTGCAGAGCTGTGTGACGTTGAAAAGGGGCAGGCTGCAGCGCGGACCTGTGAAGGCAGATGACAAAAGCTAAGTCTTAGAGGGGATTGGGGGCGGGCCGAGAGGGTCTTTTTAAGGGTATTACAATTTACAGGCAGCTACATTGCCGGTAAATTTGTAATACCGGCCTTGGCTGGTGTTTTACCGGCTAGGCCGCTAAAATACCAGCCGGGTGGTAACCCTAGGTCTGACAGACCCGCTACAATGGGATAGAATCCAACAGCTTCATTCCCCTCTGCCTGGGGAAATGTTCAGGTATTTACAGATACAGCATTATTTGAAATCTAAATACAGGGAAACAGGTACATTCACCTAATCTTAGTTAGAAAGGATATGTATCTGTTACCCAAACTCAAAAGGGGTACTATCCCGGCCAGGGCCATCATCGGGGGCACAGGGGTTATTACTGTACCGGGTGAAGTGGCGGAAAGACCCAAAGTCACGGAAACAGCAGAAATTGAAGTCCTGAAGCGCCAAAATGACCAGAATTCACGGAAACAGCGGAAATTGAAGTCCTGAAGCGCCAAAATGACCAGAATTCACGGAAACAGCGGAAATTGAAGTCCTGAAGCGCCAAAATGACCAGAATTCACAGAAACAGCGGAAATTGAAGTCCTGAAGCGCCAAAATGACCAGAATTCACGGAAACAGCCGAAATTGAAGTCCTGAAGCGGTGAAAAGACCCAAAGTCACAAAAGGAGGCGAAGTTGAAGTCCTGAAGCCAAGAGTTCAATTCTACTGAACACCAACTTGTGTTTTGTTGTTTTTTTTAATCCCCTGGCCACCAATTTAGTCTTTTAAAACTCTATAGGCCCCTGCCACCAATGTTTTTTGAAAAAAATATTCTCCTGGGCCCCAATTTTTTCTTTAACTTGTATGGGGTCCATGGCGCCAATGTTTTTTTTTTTTTTTGACTTATAGGTGAGCCCTGACCACCAATTTTTTTTATGGGGGGCCCTGGCTCCACCAGACAGGGAGGCACAGGGTACCCATGGGTCCCATATCTTTTTTCACCAGCACCCTTTGATAAATACACCTTTAAAAATCTCATAGAAGTGAATGGAGAGAGAGATCTCCACAGTCCGCAAAATGAAATACCGCCTCTCTCCATTCATTTCTATGGGATTTTTAAAGGTGTATATATCAAAGGATGCTGGTGAAAAAAAGATATGGGACCCACTGGTACTCTGTGCCTCCCTGTCTGGTACAACCTGTGCCCTCCTTTTAATTAGGTAAGGAAATAACTACATAAGGAGATAAATAATCACAGAAATAAAATCCAGAAAAAAAATAAGGAGATAAAAAAACCCTGTAGAAGTGAATGCAGAGAGGCGGTATTTCACTCTGCGGACTGTGGAGATCTGTAACTTCACTCTTTGATAAATATACCCCTATGTCTCCAGCTTCTCTAAACTGTTATTACCCATTTTCCTCTCCTGTGATTATCTCCTTATCTAGTTATTTCCCTACCTAATTAGAGAGGAGGGCACAGGTTGTACCAGGCCGGGGTGGCACAGAGTAACCGTGGGTCCCATATGTTTTTTCACCAGCACCCTTTATTTAAAAATCCCATAGAAATGAATGGAGAGAGGCGGGATTTCACTCTGCGGACTGTGGAGATCTCTAACTTCACTCTTTGATAATTATACCCCATGGAGAGAGTTGAAGGAGGCACCATATGGTATTGTTCTATATTATATTACACTGTTTGTTTACTGCACCCAATATGAACAGGAAATATTAACAATCGTCCTAATGTTAATTGTCATAACAATGAAACCTGGATCCGCAATTGGGAGAGATCCAGGAACTTACCATTGGAAACAACCTGAACTATCCCTTCCCTCAATTATAATACCTTGGACATTCTTCACAATCAAGAGACACGGAAATAAATTGTAAACTTTTGGATCTTATAGTAAAAAAAAAATCTTGAATTTTTCAAGGTTTTGCCATTTGGACTTTAATAAACAACCCCCTTGTGGCTGTAATAGCCAACCTCCAGACCTCGTCCATTTTTAACATCACCACCAATTTACAGTTAGGGTTAGAGATTTCTGCAGTCTAAGGCCACTAAACGATGAGTGGGAAATGCAGATAAAATGGTCGTGTGGCACTACCCTACAAAGTTCCCCCGGGACAGTGAAATTTATTCTGAAAATAAGCACTGATCTGGGGCAAAAGCTTTGCAATTTATCTACAAAGCCAGTACTGTTCTCTCCACAAGCAAGGAATTACATACATTTAAGGACATTGCAGCCGTATGTAATTTTCTATATTCGTGTTTGTTGACACTGGTTATTTTGGTTAATAAACATATTTCTCCAGAAATGTTATTTTACATTTAATTTATATAAGATTTTCATTTTGATTAGGATTCGGTTTGGAATTGGGCCGGGATTCTGCCTTTTTCATCAGGATTCGGCCGTATCCTTCTGCCCAGCGGTACCGAATCCTAATTTGCATATGCAAATTATTTGCATATGCAAATTAGGGTGTGGAGGGAAATCACGTGACTTTTTGTCACAAAACAAGGAAGTAAATACAGTTTTCCCCTTCCCATCCCTAATTTGCTTATGCAATTTAGGATTTGGTTCAGTATTAGGCTGAATCTTTTGCAAAAGGATTCAGGGGTTCGGCCGAATCCAAAATAGTGGATTTGGTGCATCCCTAATGTTGTGTTGTGATTGAAGTAAAAAACACATTTCAGACCTCTTGACTCTTTGTGGGAAACTGGACCTGGAGCGATTCAGAGCTTTTTTTCACCCAGTTTTAAGTCAGAAAGACCCAACATTCTTGCCTGGACCCAGGTCCGGACTGAGAATTAAAATAGGCCCTGGCATTTCAGGTACACAGAGGCCCAACCAGCCCACTAAATAGTGACTTTCTATGGCACCTTATTGCAGCCCCTCTGGCATTTGCCAGAACCCACAGATTGCCAGTCCGGGCCTGCCTGGACCCACAGGTGGCTGACTTGTAAATGCGGTAGTCTGGATTTTTAAACAACAACTGTCTGACAAGAGGGTCCAGGTGATTGTTAGATTTTTTTTGATTGATAAGCAGCAGTTTTGAGCATTTTGGCATCTGAACACCCAGCTGGAAATGGTCTTGGCAATTGGATCGCCCCCTGTGTGCCATTGCCAACAAAGCTAGAGAAACACAGACAAAATGTAAAAATTCGATTATTTTATTCACTAAACCACTTGCATTGGTTTCATGCAACACTTTTTATTTTGATTATAATGTGTTTTTACTCCTGAAGTGAGTATTCCCAGGGCTCAGGCCTGCTTTCCAGCCAATCGAACCACCTCGCACAGCATGGGCGCCTTTCTTTTGTTCCAACCATTTGTGCATCACGAGATGAAGATTTCACACCTGCCAATTCCTAAATCCAGGAGGCCATTACCACTACACGATCATACAAAATGTAAAAAAAAAGTGCATGGGAATCTGTGCCAAGGACTGGACCAGGACCCTGTCCAGTAACAGGCGTACATCGCTCAAAAACGTGTTGTGCTGCACGTTTGGGACACTCCTGTCACAAGGTCACATTTACTGGTGATTTCCATTGGCTATGAATGAGGGGGAGCATTTTATAGAATTTTGCCCCCTCCCACGGAATGGGAAAATGCTCAGGCAACGACGCTAGAAATAGCCCAATCTGCTATCATCTTTAGGGCAATGACACATGGGAAGATTTGTCACTCGTGTTAAAAAAATCACACTCCTGGCTGACAAATCTCCCCGAAAACGCCTTGGCAATCAATAATCTTGTAATTACCACAAGTAAATTACATTACTCATGGCTATTTGGCTTAATCGAGGGTAAATGCGAGAACAGGTATTGTCCTGTGATAAAACAATTTGCCAAGAATAATGTAATCTACTTGCAGCGATTACAACGCTAGTGTATGGCAAGGCGTCTTAAGCTTTGCACAAACTACAGAGCTACAAGTCAAACATATTTTTCAGAAAACTTTGTTTTGGTCTTTTTTTCAGAATATTCCTTAGACTTCTGATATATAAACTAAGTTTTCTGTACTACAGCTCCGGTGTTATGACACTACAGGGGAAGATGATGTTCGAATGTTAAATTCAAATTCGACTTTCAAGTTAAATTTTTGGTCAATCCAAAGTCGAATTCGAGATTTATCATATCTCGACCCTGGAAGTAACTCGAATTCGATAGGTCGCCACCTGCCATGCTCATGTAGAAGTCAATGGCAGAGGTCTGTTGACCAATTTGAAGATATTAAAAGCCTTCCTGACATTCAGAAAAAAACTCAATTTGATTTGAGTTTTCTGGGTTGGTAATATTCATTTGAATTTTAGACAATCCAGTTTTTTCTAAAATAACATACCATTCAAGTTTCGAAGTCATTAGAGTTAATTTGAGGTAAAAAAAAAACGCTTATCACTCGACTTTTGACAAATCTGCCCCCAAATCTTTTTCCAGACAGATTTAAAGAGACACACACACACACACGAAAGACGATATTACTGAATGAGTTATCTGAAAAATACTCTTGACAACTATGAAAGGAATTCCTTTTACTAGATCTTATTTTTACTAGATCTTAGTTTTTTTGTAGACGCTAATTAGAACCTATGCAATAAATATGCTTAATGAATCCATGTACTATATTAATGTTGAGGTTAAAAGGACAACTACACTCAGCTGACAAAATATAAAAAAGCTTTTTCTATGTACCACCATTGAATTCAGATACTTTAATGGTCATGAGTCAGAAAAGGTATTTTAAAGGATGTTGGGGGAATGCATGAAGTTTAGGGGAAAAAGCTTATTCTGTCTTCATGAAGCTAAAAGGAAACTTCCTTCAAGCCTACAATACCTTCCATAGCCATAGAGACATTTTTAATACAATACTGTACTATAATTCCGAAAATATTCTTACACTTGTCTAACTTGATGTTGGTTCTCCCTTTGCTGCTATAACAACCTCTAACTCTTCTTGGGTGGCTTTCCACTATATGATGGAACGCTGCTGGTGGGATTTTTTTCCATTCAGTCTGATATATGAATACCCTTGGTTTTAGAATGAGATGTTGGTTTCAGAATGAGACTTTGGACAGGCAGGCAGCCATATACTTCTGGCCACATAGTGTATGTGATTAATTACATGAAGAAACTTTAGTTGATTTGAATTGCTCTTATTGCACTGATTATACCACAGCCAAGTATTCTGACTGCATATGCCAGGGATCGCTCTAGCAATACTGGAAAGGAACAGCTTAATGTGGCCATACATGGGTAAATTTGATCTACCAATTCGGCCTCTTAAGACTAAAGGTCCCCATAGACGCGACGATTCTTCTTAGCGAAACGACCGATTTCAGCGCAGCCCGACCGATTCGTCAAATTATCGTGCGGTTAGTGGGATTCAAACGATCGAACATCTTACGATTTTTCGTCCGACATCTGCCAGGAAATTGATCGGCCAGGTTAAAAAATCTTTGTCGGTCCCAGTACAATCTATGGATGTTTGCAGGGCCAAGCAGGCAGCTCCCCTTTGTTTTCCTGGTAAATTGGTCGTTTTAGTTGATGGACAGTTCGAACGTTCGTACGATGGTTCTCAGAAGATCTTGGTCTCACGATGTGGATTGGATCTGTTGAAAATCTGTACATCTATGGCCAGCTTAATTTGGCTGATTATCTTCCTGAGTATGGGACCATCTGACGTGCCTACTCAACCAATATCTGAGCAAAAATTGGGCAGATGTCTATTGAGGATCGAGGACTATATCTGCATGTTTTTATCTGATTTTTGGCCCAAGACCAACTTGTGGCAAATAGGCAAATTGGAAGTTATTTTTGGGAGATCTGAAGCCACCCCTTTAGAATTGCCTCAAGTAAATTGGATTATTTGCAGCAGTTCAGTTTGGTAAATCGTAGTGAGTAATGTAATTTACTTTTGACGATTCTAAGGTATTTTTGGGAGATGTGACGCTCATGCGGTACCGCATTTTAACTGCAGTTGACAAATCTCCCTGTGTGCCATTGCAATTAAGGTGCCCATACACTATTCTATCTGCTAGATTGGCGAGGTTGCCAAACGAGTGGATCTTTCCCCTGTTATGACCAACGGTAGGGCGATATCGCATTAATCTGAACGTTCAGCCCTAGCGCCAAGTGATCGGATTACAACAATGCAAATGGGCGCCGACCGGTTGTAGCACCGCATAAAATAGGAAAAATGGAAAAAAAAGGAAAAATCAAACCTGACCAATCTCTATATAAATAAAAGATATTAAATACAAAGGCTGTGTATCTGGTACAAAGCTGATAATTAGCAGGAGAGCTTCTGATAGTTGAGTAGAGGACAAACATATACAGGTATAGGACCTGTTGCCCAGAATGCTCGTTTTTCCAGATAATGGATCTTTCTGTAATTTGGATCTTCATACTTTGACTGCTAGAAAATCATGTAAACATTAAATAAACCCAAGAAGTTGGTTTTGCTTCCAATAAGGATTAATCATATCTTAGTTGCGATCAAGTACCAGCTACTGTTTTATTATTACAGAGAAAAAGGAAATCATTTTTAAAAAACGGAGTCTATAGGGAACTAGCTTTCCGTAATTCTAAACTTTCTGGATACCAGGTTTCCAGATAACGGATCCCATACCTGTGCATAACATCACAAACCAAAAAAGACTTTTGGAACCTTCGTGCCACAAAACTTCCATTTATAGGTCCTGATGAACTTTGCCAAATATTTTATTCTCTCCCAGGCAATCTTGTTTACTACAAGCCAAACAAACTGAGAAATAACTATAAACTGGATTTTTTGGTGTAAAACCAAGCTGCAATCCCATCCATAAATGCAGTGTAAAACAAACACACTGCAAGCATGCTGCTACCAGTGAACACTTGGAGGCATGTTTTATTAAATAGGGTGTAAATAAAAAGAAATTAATGAAAATATAATAATAAAGGGTTTTGTATACAAGGCAATGTAGCTCTCTGTCAGTTTAACCAGATAAATAATGAGCCACTGTGCCTTCATTGTACTGCCATAGGGACAGCTTCTGAGCCTGTGCTTGTATTCTTTCCATTGTATCTGCATAGTTGGCCTGGGTGCATTCACATCGAATGGGCTTTTGCTCAAAAATGCACACTGAAGCCAACAAAAATTTTTTTTTTGTTTTAACATTTTTTTAAAGGGATACTGTCATGGGAAAAACTTTTTTTTTCAAAATGAATCAGTTAATAGTGCTGCCCCAGCAGAATTCTGTACTGAAATCCATTTTTCAAAAGAGCAAACAGATTTTTTTATATTCAGTTTTGAAATCTGACATGGGGCTAGACATATTGTCAATTTCCCAGCTGCCCCAAGTCATGTGACTTGTGCTCTGATAAACTTCAATCACTCTTTACTGCTGTACTGCAAGTTGGAGTAATATCACCCCCTCCCTTCCCCCCCCCCCAGCAGCCAAACAAAAGAACAATGGGAAGGTAACCAGATAACAGCTCCCTAACACAAGATAACAGCTGCCTGGTAGATCTAAGAACAGCACTCAATAGTATAAACCCATGTCCCACTGAGACACATTCAGTTACATTGAGAAGGAAAAACAGCAGCCTGCCAGAAAGCATTTCTCTCCTAAAGTGCAGGCACAAGTCACATGACCAGGGGCAGCTGGGAAATTGACAAAATGCATTTGAGAACGATGCCATGTTTTTTTTTTGGGTGGGCTCATGTCTAGGGCATTAGAGGATCTCTTTTGTCTTTGCTTTGCTTCCTTGGACATGTGTAATAATTAGTGGCCACTTTAAGCATTTGCAACAACATCTCTAAAGACATAGATATGACCTCTATGTACCGCCCTATTCAAATTGATCTAAGCGTACTAAAAAAGTTTCATTAGGCAGAAACAAATGTTAGCGAAAGTTTGATATGAAATGCTCGTGCTGGCGAATTTACACTAGCGAAACTTCACCAGCGTTCGGCTGCAGATATGCAACTTCGCATTTTAGTGAATTAGCATAGTGGTAGGGAATTTGCGCCTGACGAAGTGGCTCGAAGTGTGGCGAAGATTTCACAGGCGAAAATTCGCCCATTAGTGAATTTGACACTGTGGGGCCCATTTACTTAGCTCGAGTGAAGGAATAGAAGAAAATATATTTCGAATGGTCAAATATGGCTACTTCGACCATCGAATTGGCTACTTCGACCTTCGACTACTACTACGACTTCGAATCGAACGATTCGAACTAAAAATCGTTCGACTATTCGACCATTCGATAGTCGAAGTACTGTCTCTTTAAAAAATTCATCGACCCCCTAGTTCGCCACCTAAAACCTACCGAGGCCAATGTTAGCCTATGGGGAAGGTCCCCATAGGCTTCCTAACAATTTTCTGATTGAAGGAATATCCTTCGATCGATGGATTAAAATCCTTCGAATCGCTCGGTTCGAAGGATTTAATCGTTCGATCGTAGGAATAGTGCTAAATCCTTCGACTTCGATATTAGAAGTCGAAGGATTTCAATTCGCCAGTTGAATATCGCGGGTTAATTAACCCGCGATATTCAACCCTAGGTAAATCTGCCCCTATGTCTCTGTCCCACGTTTTCAGATACAAGTACCTTTAATAAATAGACAGTGGCGTAACTATAGAGGAAGAAGACCCCACGGTCGCAAAGGGGCCCAATACACACAACGTCTGCTTCCTCTATAGCTGAAATGGTAGCAACATAGATAAATACACAGATACATTTTATTTATATCTAACGTCTAGTTGTTCCACTAAACGAATACAAAGGGAAAATAATTATAGATACCATAGGTTGTTTGTAGTATTCACATGTACCCAACAGTTAGCGTCCTACTTCTGACATCTTAATCATCTTATGTCTTCATAACTCAGCAGTGTTGTGTTGGAATGGCATTGTCCTGGTTTTCATTTTGTGATCTATAGCAACTGATCGGATGTCCTTCAAATCACAGACCAGTAAAACTGCCCATACAAATATGTTATGTAGGCTTTTTGGTTCATCTGTGGCAGCCTGACAATTCAACTGATACCCATGTATTGTTGATATTGGTTCTTCGAGCAGGGTTAATGGCTTTCCTTTGCTGCTGCACCATGTTGTGAAGAAAGTGAAGAGGAACAACAATTGTTTGACCCACAATGGAACAATTTATGAAAATGGGCTCATTGGTGCAATGTTGGATTCAGAAACAAAGTGTCCAATATCCAAACATCATTGTGGGAGTCTCTTGAGACGGCTCATGCTACACATGTAACTATGTAGATCCTATGTATACTTACTACAGGTCTGACATGTGCCTTTCTTTTGCATAACTTTACTATCAAGTGATACCACCATTGGTGTATCCCCTTATCTGGATTAGGTGGACCACGTTTCCGAGTCTCTACCATTATTACAATGGAAAGTACCCAGGTTTGCCTGCCTACTAGAAGATAGAATAGTTGGAAAAATTCACCCTTCAGTTAATTTGCCCCATTGTCTCTGTCCCGCTTTTTCAGATACAAGTACCTTTGATAACTAGACAGTGGCGTAACTATAGAGGAAGAAGACAGGTCTGACATGTGCCTTTCTTTTGCATAATTGTACTACCAAGTGATACCACCATTGGTGTATCCCCTTAACTGGATTAGGTGGACCACGTTTCCGTGTCTCTACCATTATTACAATGGAAAGTACCCAGTTTTGCCTGCCTACTAGAAGAGTGGAATAGTAGAAGCTCACTATGTACCATTAAAGATAGCATCATAAAAGGGTTAAACTCAATGCATAAAAACTGCTGTGAGCTCAATGTTTTTAGACTAAACACAATGGTTCTTTATTTGTGTTAGAACGTAACGGTGGCAAACAATCCGTTTATTAAACTATTTTAAACAATTGTTAATCCATTTGTTGATCATTTAAACATTTGTCTTTATGTCAGACCACATTCCATTTGTATTTAGCGTGGCCTTTACATTTATCCACCTTTCTATGTATAATTTCTGTATGCATTATAGGCAGAATAGAGCATGGAATGATGGTCTTTCTGCCAAAAGTAGTTAATTTGTTTACAATAGCTTCCAGCCCTTTTTTTGTTTACAGGATTTTTTTTTGAATTATGTGTTGAAAGGCTAAAAAGCTATCTTAGGCACGGTACATCTTGAAGAATAAAGACATATTAATATTTCAGCATTACATAAACTGCCTTCATCTGGAATTGATCATGCACCTATTCACTGAATTCTTTGCAGCAGCTGTTACTGCCTGTTAGGCTGGTGGCACACGGGAAGATTAGTCGCCAAGCGATAAATGTTAGCTGCTGCAGGCGACTAATTTCCCAGAAAGATCGTGAATCGCTAGTGGGATGGCAATTTCGTTGCTTCGTTTTCCAAAGTTGCCTCACAGGGAAACTTCAGGCGGTTTGGAAAACAAAGCGACGCAAATGCCATCCCACTAATCTCCCCGTGTGCCAATAGTCTGAGGGACAGATTTACTAAAGGGCGAAGTGGCCGTCGCTAGCGAAAATTCACTATAAATCCAATTCCCAGGGACATCACCAATTTACTAACAGGAGTAGAGGACAATTCACTAGTGACCATAGCTAGCACAGTTTCACACACTTTCGTAATGCGCATTTTCGCTCCGGTGAAGGATTGTTATTCCGCAAATTCAGAGAGAATGTTGCGTTAGACCTGGTGAACTGATAAGATGAAGCTACAGCCTCCTCAATCTTAAAGGGATCCTGTCATCGGAAAACATGTTTTTTTCAATACGCATCAGTTAATAGTGCTACTCCAGCAGAATTCTGCACTGAAATCCATTTCTCAAAAGAGCAAACAGATTTTTTTTATATTCAATTTTGAAATCTGACATGGGGCTAGACATTTTGTCAATTTCCCAGCTGCCCCCAGTCATGTGACTTGTGCCTGCACTTTAGGAGAGAAATGCTTTACGGCAGGCTGCTGTTTTTCCTTCTCAATGTAACTGAATGTGTCTCAGTGAGACATGGGTTTTTACTATTAAGTGTTGTTCTTAGATCTACCAGGCTGTTGTTATCTTGTGTTAGGGAGCTGTTATCTGGTTACCTTCCCATTGTTCTGTTGTTTGGCTACTGGGGGGGGAGGGGGTGATATCACTACAACTTGCAGTAAAGAGTGATTGAAGTTTATCAGAGCACAAGTCACATGACTTGGGGCAGCTGGGAAATTGACAATATGTCTAGCCCCATGTCAGATTTCAAAATTGAATATAAAAAAATCTGTTTGCTCTTTTGAGAAATGGATTTCAGTGCAGCATTCTGCTGGAGCAGCATTATTAACTGATTCATTTTGAAAATTATTTTTTTTCCCATGACAGTATCCCTTTAAGTGGGATTGTCTTTAAAAGTTGTAAACTCTTTGTTTGAACGTTTTTTTTTACCATTTGAGGGGCATGCCACGTTTGTTTAGGGTGGGCTCATTTCTAGGACATTAGAGGATCTTTTGTCTTTATTTTGCTTTCTTGGACATCTGTAATAATAAGTTGCACCAACATATATATATGACCTATATGTACCCGCCCTATTCAAATTGACCTAAGCGTATGTGTACTAAAGAAGTTTCGCTAGAAATGAACATTACTGAAAGTTCGCTATGAAATGCTTGCGATGACAAATTTACACTAGCGGAACTTCACCAGCTGCCCAGACGCAACTCCGTATTTTAGTGAATTAGCATAGTGGTAGCAAATTAACGCCCGACAAAGCCTTCGCATTAGAATTGCCCATTAGAGCCTCAGTGGCATGTGCATGGACGTCAAGGGGATGTTTTCTTTGAAGATTTTTTTGAAGTTATTTATTCAGTATTAAAAAATTCATTAACAGAGAACACAACGTGCGAAAAACAGAACTTAACAACATTAGTTTGATCAGTAATCACCCACCACTGGCTCTTGAGCAACATGTTCCTCACCAACCCCATGGATGTTGCGCCCAGATCAGTTCTGTATAAGAAAACATAATTGATTGAATAACAAACTCAAGCATTTTTTTCATGGTATTAACTATCATCTAGCATGTGTGTCCCATTCTCACCCAATTTTCCCAATGCATTTTTTAGATCCAGGAAGTTGCAAATAAGCAGGAAGTTGGCACAAGGAAATAGCCAGAAGAAACGTCCAATACCAAGGTATCTGAAAGGTTAGTCATCAGAGTCCAAGATTGAGGCACAAAGCAAAGCAGGTGGCAATCAGGGACAAGCAAGAGCTCATTGTCCGAAATTATAAGATAACAATAGAACAGCCAGAAACGTTACCAAGAAGGTGTTGAACCTGGGTTACCAGTGTCCTTTCATTATGAATTTGAAAGTTCAAAGTGCCACATTTACCTTCATATTCACATTTTGCCCTGTATAGAGCTATACGTAATAAAAACCATAGATGCTTCCTGGTTAAAAAGGATAGGCAAAAAGAATGTTCAGCACAAGCCCTCTTCTTTGAACCAATGTTGAAAAAGGCAGTAAACTGCCCCTTTAAAGGGATACTGTCATGGGAAAAAACATTTTTTTCAAAATGAATCAGTTAATAGTGCTACTCCAGCAGAATTCTGCACTGAAATCCATTTCTCAAAAGAGCAAACAGATTTTTTTATATTCAATTTTGAAATCTGACATGGGGCTAGACATATTGTCAATTTCCCAGCTGCCCCAAGTCATGTGACTTGTGCTCTGATAAACTTCAATCACTCTTTACTGCTGTACTGCAAGTTAGAGTGATATCACCCCCCTCCCTTTCCCCCCCAGTAGCCAAACAAAAGAACAATGGGAAGGTAACCAGATAACAGCTCCCTAACACAAGATAACAGCTGCCTGGTAGATCTAAGAACAACACTCAATAGTAAAAACCATGTCCCACTGAGACACATTCAATTACATTGAGAAGGAAAAACAGCAGCCTGCCAGAAAGCATTTCTCTCCTAAAGTGCAGGCACAAGTCACATGACTTGGGGCAGCTGGGAAATTGACAAAATGTCTAGCCCCATCTCAGATTTCAAAATTGAATATAAAACAATCTGTTTGTTCTTTTGAGAAATGGATTTCAGTGCAGAATTCTGCTGCAGCAGCACTATTAACTGATGCGCTTTATGAAAAAACTTGAATCGGTTTCTAGTGTTTGCGTTGCAGAAAAAAAAACTCGCACAAGCGAGAATCGCATTGTTCCATTCATTTTCAATAAAGCTAAACATGTTGAATGTTTTAATAAACTTGGAAAATAAATACAGGTATGGGATCCATTATCCTGAAAGCTCCAAATTACAACCTCAGGTTCCTAGTATTCTGGATAACAGATCCTATCCCTGTACAATTGCTAGAGACCATTTCCACTAACAAAAATAGTCACGTTTTTTTCCCCAAAAAGAAAAGGCAGAAGCTATATACCAGTATGGGACTTGTTATCCGGAATGCTCAGGACCTGGGGTTTTCCAGATTACGGATCTTTCTGTAATTTGTATTTTCATACCTTAAATCTACTAGAAAATCATGTAAACGTTAAATAAACCCAATAGGCTGGTTTTGCTTCCAATAGGGATTAATTATATCTTAGTTGGGATCAAGTACAAGCTACTGATTTATTATTAAACATTTTTAAAAATGTTGATTATTTGAATAAAATAGAGTCTATGGGAGACAGACTTTCCTTCGGAGCTTTCTGGATCACAGGTTTACAGATAACAGATCCCATACCTGTACTAGGAATCTAATCAAATTATCTAATTTACATGGAGTAGTTTCAGACTACCTGTTTGCATTGTTTAGCTCAAGAAATGATCAAGACCATAGATTTTTCATGATGAGCAAAAAGTATGTTTGGTTCAAGCCCTGTTCATTGAACTCATTGTGAACAGGGGTGAATACTGCCCCATTAATGTTCCCGTTAGAAAGTTGAATGAAGGATTGTTCCCCTTTTAAATAAAGTTACTTTTGCATCTGGTTTGCTTTAGAAATCCCTTTTTACTATGTTTATTGTGAAACAGACTCCTGTAAGGTGTGTAACCCATTACCACAGCCGTTATTTAGGAAAATAATTAAAATGCATGGTGAGCCACCAGATTCCATTAACCAAATGAACTTTATAGCTCTAAAGCATGCGGTTTCAGGAGTCGTACTCACAGAAGTTTCTTACTACAGTGCTTCTGTTTCTGCTCATTGTTTGTGGCTAAATCACATAGCTCCTCAATTAGGCTACACTGCTTCGAATTTGTGCTAATGTGCATTTCAAAAACATAAGCAGATGTTCAAGCCAGATCCCATCACGCAAATTAATGCCGGATTTTCACTGCGCCACTCAAACTCCTGAGGCCATTTCTAAAGGACTTGTACCTCCTGCCTTTTCTGCATTCTGTATGGTTGAGAGGAATCTTTCTTTTAGCCTAAATGGCAATGACACAGCTATATAACTAAAAATATTCCTGGTCATGTCACGCTAAGGTAACCTCATATAATACACAAGAGTGAGTAATGGGATTCATGAGCCATCTAGGTGGTCTGGTCATTGGTATGAGGGCTGAACATTTGGATCAGAAAAAATCCACCCACATGGGTTTTGATGACTTGGCCAATAAAAGCTATTGTTACTGTATATATATATTCACATTAATTCATTCATCATCCTAGGCCAGAAACTGTGTTCTTTGCTGCCTTTGGCTCCTGTTTAATGCAGCTACACAACTTAGATGACAGTGATAGATGGAAAAGAAACATGCATACATGTACAATGCTTTTTTTGGGCCTTGTACTGGTTAATATTTTTGTTGGCATCAAATATGGTATAGGTCTGTCCAGGTTACGATAACTTGAGGATGTTCCTGGTGGTGCTTTGTATGGAGTATTATTGCATGATCAGACACTTCTGTTTGACCATGTCCCCAAAACACAAGTCCAAGTTTTTGAGCTTTTATCCTACCTCATACTGCATTGATCCCCTATCGGTGGCTTGTGAGTAACCCCTTGGATGTTGCTGTCAGTGGCCTAAAACCAGGTGCTTATTATTTAATTCCTGGCTTGGACTCAACTTGTGGTTGCATAAAAACAGTTGTACTACACAACAGAGTCTCCTGTAGGCTACCATTCACATAGAAGCTACCAAATAGCCAATTACAGCACTTATTTGCCACCCACAGGAACTGGTTTCATGCTTGTGTTGCTCCCTAACTCCCTATGGCTCATGGGTAAAAAAGGTTGAGGACCCCTGCCATACTGGCTTCTTGTACAAGGTAGGCCAGTGCTGTCGAACCCAAATCCCATGACATGGATTAGTATTGTGTGGGCCAGCCTGAAACCTACGCAACCAGCAGGTTTACCGGTGGGTTTGGGTCAACATTTTCACAGGATTTGAAGGTTGCGAGTAGGTTTGGGTTCAGCTTTCCCTTCCTCCCTCCCAACCCTTGACCTTACTCTGCCGGTTTCCAGCAGCTTCTATTTATAGGCTTGTGCCTGCTTGTCCCCTTTGTGCCATCAAAAATGGGGGGAAGGTCTATAAATAGAGGTGCCTTGGCGGATTGGGTTGGGAGCAGGTGGGTTTGGGTCAGGTGCATTAGTCTGAATATGTGCAGATTTTTATTGCCCCCCAGCATGCCCACAATCTCCACAGACCTCTTTGTGTGACATCATTATTTTATAATGATCTGCCTCCCAAACCTGTAAAATAGCAGATAATTGCCCCACTGGTGAGGAGTATCTTGAGAAACAGCAGCTCAGCTGCTAGGGGAGATAAGAAAGTATGTGGTCAGATAACCTAAGAATAGGGAGGCTTAGGCAATACAAATAGCATAGAACCTAGTGGAAAATGGCAAAAGAGAAAAATGTTAGCAGGACACTAGTGATGCAATGCAAAATAAAGAGAAGTCAGGGAGCACACCGGATACTACTCAACTTTTGTCTGGTACAGTGTCAAGTCCTGCTCCCGGATGGCATATAGCCAATCCATATGAAACACGGAGCACCACAAAGGAAAAGTTCCAAATAAAAGAGCTGAAATCCCTGATGGTATGTGAAACATTTGTGCTTTTGAGAAAGTGGATGTAGGGCTAAGAAACTGGTTAAGCGCATGGTTCCTTAGTTTGTAAGCGATTCCGGACCTGCTTTTAAATGGACAAATAAAGATTGGACTTTTCATTTGAAACTGTTCTTTCACGGTGCTCCGTTTTTTAAATTGAATTAGGGATGCACCGAAGCCAGGATTCTGTCTTTTTCAGCAGGATTTGGCCAAATCCTTGTGCCTGGCCAAACCAAATCCTAATTTGCATTTGCAAATTAGGATTCCGTTCAGTATTTGGCTGAATCTTTCACAAAGGATTCGGGTATTCAGCCGAATCCAAAATATTGGATTCGGTGCATTCCTAGATTGAATACACTAGTGGTGCAAGGATACGGTAAACCATCAAAAATCTAACCTGGTACCTTTATTCGGGTGGCATACCATTGCATCTGCTACATTTTTTAGCTTGTTTGAATGAAACTTTCCTGATGAAGGAATGAATTGCCTGTGTAATAGATCTATACAGTGCTGCAGGACTCTGGTAATGAAGATTGTGCTGGTAGACATAATAACATACAGGAACAAATTTAGCACAGCTACTATAATATTATCATAATATAGAATAGAAGAGCAGTGCTACAGCAGGAATCACCCAGAATTTATCATTAGCGTTGATTTCAAATATCATCATCATCATTTATTTATATAGCGCTGTCAAGATACGCAGTGCATATATACACACATATATATATGTACTTTTTTTTTTTTTCTGCTGTGACATTATATTCCCTTTTTCCAAGTTGCTACTAATTTAAATTGCTCTCTGTTTGCTGTGGTTGCTCAGTAACAACATAGTTTTCCGATGAATAGGGAGGACTTGCACATGCAATCTCACTTGCCCTTATACACCAGTGAGTGACGGGACAAACAGCTGCCGAGGTCACAATGGTTTATAGGGACTGAGTGAAACAAAGGGTGGGAAAGCGATGGAAGCTTCTCTTCTTTACTTTCCACTACATACAGTAATCAGAATCACTAGGTGCCGATATATATGCAGTTGTGTTCAGAATAAGAACAGTGTTTTTAAAAAATGTAATCAAGCTGAAAATCCTTATAATAGCTTTTATTTCCATAAACACAAATGCATTGGGAACACTGCACCTTCTATTTCAAATCAAAACATGAAGGAAAATGGATCCAATTTGTGTTATTCGTTTACATAAAGCGACGTGAAAGGGGAAAATTAGGCTGTTCCAAAAATAGCAGTGTCTTCTTTACAGTCCACCAACTTCCATTACATTCTCACTTCTTCTGCATTTCTTGCTTTTCCTCACAAACACCATTTTTGATGTCACCCCTCAAGTTTTCTATTGGATTAAGGTCTGGGGATTGGGCCACTCCATAACCTAAATCTTGTTGGTGTGGAGCCAAGTGTTGCTCGTTTACTGTTGTGTTTGGGGTCATAGTCTTGTTGAAACCCCCCCCCCCCATTTCAAGGGCATTTCCTCTTCTGCATAAGGCAACATGACGTGACTGATCCTTGATCCCTGGTTATGAGATAAATAGGCCCAACACCATAGTATGAGAAACATCCTCATATAATGATGTTTGTGCCACCGGTCTCACTCTGTACTGTGGCTTGAATTCAATGTTTGGGGGTCAATAAAGGGGAACTATTGCAAAAATGAAAATTTAATATAAGCTTCAGCATACTGAAATAAGAAACTTTGTAAATTCAATCAATTAAAACAATGCACTGCTTCTGAAATAACCAAGTTAATCTTTACTATTCCTCTCTCAACATCTGTTTCTCTTCTGCCCGCCTTCTGTCTTCTTTCAGGAGTTGGGTGTCAGATGAATGATCCAATATATCTTATAGGGGGGCTCATTTTGCCTAGAAGATGTATTAGAGCTCATTCTAATAAAATCACAAGACATCATGTCTCTCTACATGCAGGATTTGTGCAAAGGGCAGTTATTTTGTTAGATTTTGTTTGTGCTGAAATCAGTTAGTTGAGCTGCTATCACTCCATAGCTCCTTGTTGCTTTGAAGATATATAGGTTTTTATTTATGATATAGTACATTTGAATGTTTTTATAATAAAAATCCCAGAGATAGTGCTTGTACCGTTCCATATTGTCCCCAGGCTCTGGAAAAAGTGAGATCCTTACCGTCTAGTAGAAGCTGCGCATAGATACGTTATTCTAAAGGACAGGTGTTTCCTTTACTGGGCAAGTTAGGGAACAGAGGTCAGTGGGAAAGTGAGCCTTTAATTTGGTTCCAAAAGGGCTAGGGAAAAGGTAATTTGCTGCTTGCTTAGCTCTGTTATCTTTACTGTAAGTGTTTTCATCTCAAGCCAATAATGTGAATGACGGTTACCCTAACCACCCAGGGCACACTGGAGTAAACATTCATCTCTTTCTCTCTCTACTTTGTATGGCCAATTTTGCAAAACTAGGAGTTTGTTTTTCCTTTTCATAAGTCCATATGTTGAGTTACTCCATATTGTAGGAAAGTGCCTTAGGTTTTATACACCCTGGCATTTCTTTCGGAATAGTATTGATTAATAGTATTGATACTTTGTTGAATTCCATTCAATCAGGTGTTAGTTATCTGTAAAGCTTCAGAGTCAGAGGAAAGTTATTGATGACAGTTTGTTAAGCGCCGCATTCATTGTTAACCTTGAACCCCAAGCTCGTGCTCCTCTTCTTTACATTATACATCTTCTTCTAGTAATTGGAGCGTAAAGACAAAATTCATTGGTACACCCTTGCCGCTGTTATATCAAACTCCTGGTGCAGAGTATAAAGGATCTGCATCCTTCAACAGTAGTGATGTGTGGGTCAGGCAAACTCAACCAGCACCCAACCCTAACCTGCAAAACCTTAACACGCACCCAACCCTAACCTGCAAAATGTTTCCGGGGTAGGACCCGACCCCTGTCGTCTCGCTCTGTACACTACTTCTATGTGCACCTCTTCAGGAGCAGTAGAGGAGTGTAGTTCCCCAGTTGAACCTTCACCCAGCTCTAACGCGCAGGTTTTAGATCAACCCACACATCAATATTAAACAGTCCCCATAAAGATGGGCGTGCCTGTAAAACTGTCACGGTTGGCACCCTAAATTCAGAACCGATGCTAAGCACCCTGTTCTCGGCTCTTGCTTCTGCCTTTAACAGCCGCCATTCACCTCGTGAGGAGCCCTCGGCTAGTCGGATTAAGAGAGTTGCGAAGGGTTCTGAACGAGCAAAGGGGCACAACAGTAAAGCAGAAGTCTTTTGGGCACAAGGTCGCAGTACAAGGTGTAGACCATAAACAAAGTCGGGTCGGGGCAGGCAGATTACAAGCGAAGTCAAAACAGGCAAGGGTCAAACCAGGAGATCAATCAGGCGGGATACGAAATAGAGAAGTCGGTTACCAGGCAGGGTCAGGATTTCGGAAGTCAGAATCAGGCAGGGGTCACAACAGGTAGTCAAATCACAAGTCACAGGGTGTCCCCGCCTAGAGTGTGGCGGGCTTACCCGCCGCCCCCTCCCGAACCCCACCAGGGTAAGTCGTTACAAAAACATTACATTTGCAACTGTTCCATTGTGCCAGTATGTATTGCTTTATGCTTACTTCATTAGAGTGCCGCCATCTTTTATTTTCCCAGCGATCTCTTGCACCACATAGACTAATTAGAAATTGACTTTTCTACACCTGTGGACAAAACGCATTGTGTGACTTAAGTAAAGTCCCTTGAGCCGGTGCTGTTTTTTTTTTTTTTTTTTAAAGGAGAGAAGCTCTGCTCCAGGGTCATCCATTAGATTCACTGTGGGGTGCCTAGCAAATTAGCAGTAAATTTGTCTTCCATTGTCCTACCATCATTTCACTACAGTTTTTCAAAACTTACCATAAGTAGGAACATGTTTAAATGGGTGGTTCACCTTTATGTTAACTTTTAAAGGGTTATTCATTAAATTCCGAATGGAAAAAACTTGTTTTTTTTAACTATAAAATCTGAATTTATCTAGATTTATTATACCATGAGGATGGAAAAAGTCAGAAACCGAAAATCCTCCAACTCAGACCTGCCGATGGGAGAGGTCCCTATCCTATTTGGAAGTTTCTGTGGTCTGTGCTGGCATTTGCCCAAAAATCCAACTATTTTATGCTCTTTTGGCAAGAATCGAGCGATTCAGGAGCAAATCGTACGATTCAGATATTCGCTCAATTTTATCACGTTTTTCCCTGATTTGATTAAATCGTGCTTTTTTAATAATAAGGTCAAATCAGGGATTCTAGTTTGTTCTGACTTTAATAAAATTATCAGAAAAATTCAGATTTTGATAAATACCGCTTAGTATGTTATAGAATAGCTAATTCTAAGCAACTTTACAATTGGTCGTCATTTTTTATTTTTATATAGTTTTTTAATTATTTTTAATTATTTATCTTCTGACTCTTTCCAGCTTTGAAATTGGGGTCACTGACCCCATCTAAAAAGAAATGTTCCATAAGACTATACATGTATTGTTGTTGCCACTTTGTATTTCTCATGTTTCTATTCAGGCCTCTCCTATTCATATTTCAGTCTCTTATTCAAATCAATGTATGGTAATTTGGACCCTAGATTGCTGAAATTGCAAACCGGAGAGCTGCTGACTAATTAGCTAAATAACTCAAAAACCACAAATAATAAAAAATGAAAACCAATTGCAAATTGTCTCTGAATATCCCTCTCTACATCATACTAACAGTTAATTTAAAGGTGAAAAACCCCTTTAAGTAAATGATGGTATTACCATTGATCTGAAAGGATGACTTTTAAAGACATTTCTTTGATAATTGTAAAATGATGTCAATGTTCTTTAAAGGGGAAATTGCATCACAATCACTTTGAAAATTCGGAAAAACCTACAAATTTCCTCATTTAGGGCATTTTTCATCTTTTACTTGCTATTGCTATCTTTAATATGAGGCCAGTTGTTTCTATTGTAACACAGGGCTATTTTTAATAGAGGGATTAGTGGCCCTTTATTAGGGAACACATAAAAATAGTGATTAGTAATCAGCTCAGATGCAAGTTCCCATCCAGCCATGGGGCATGTAGAGCTGATTAATAAATAGACAGGCGGAGCTGTGAATTTAATATGTGCATCCTGATTGGATGGCAGCCTATTAGTCACAATGAACATAGCGTTTGGTTATTGAAGAGCTGCATTAAACATAGACACAACAAGAAAACTCCCTTCCTCTCGCAGAAAGAGATTTTTTTTTTGTGGAATTCTTAACATTTTTTTTTTTTTGTTCAATTCCACATGAATGTGTCCTCAGTCTTGTGCAGATGCCAATTATTTCATTTACTTTCCCCTAAAGAACCTGAAATAGCTCCTTTTAATATGCAGATGGACGCCCGTGATGTGCTTCAAGTGTATTGTGAATATGCCGGGGACTGACAATTAAGTAGATAAAATTTCTTTTAATTAGTGAGCGGTTTTGCCTGAGCCGTTCCTGTATTTTAACCACTTTGATCTGTTCAGAGAACCTATTATACATGTGCTTCCCTTGTTCTCTCTCTCTTTAAACCCCCTTTAGTATGCATGGGACGCAGGTCATTGTAATTACCATCTTTTCCAGCTGAGATCACTGCTATAATCTGCCTCTTACCCGGCCAATCTTGTTGTTATTTTCCGCAAATAGGTCCGCAAGTACTCTCTATAGGCTGGACTCCAGCTGAACAAGCCTTTGAAATTGGGCGCATGCTTGTTATTACTTGTATTTCTTAAAAGTATCCACTATACATTAATGCGGTGATCCTCAACCAGTGGTTTCTGAGCAACATGTTACTCACCAACCCCTTGGATGTTGCTCCCAGTGGCCTCAAAGCAGGAGATTATTTTTGAATTCCAGGCTTGGAGGCAAGTTTTGGTTGAGTAAAAAACAGTTGTACTGCCAAACAGTCTCCTGTATGCTTCAGTCTACATAGAGGCTACCAAATATCCAATCGCAGCCTTTATTTGGCTCTTCAGAAATGTTTTGGATGCTTGTGTTGTTCCCCAACTCTTCTTACAGTTTAATGTGGCTCATGGGTAAAAAAGGTTGGGGACCCCTGCATTAATGGAATACCTAGTTCTTGGTATATGGAGGCTGGTGATGGCAAAACCAGGGCCACCATCAGGGGGGTACAGTGGAGACAGCTGTCCCTGGCCAAAAGGAGTAGATGCTGTAGAACAAATCTGAAGAACCTACCACCCCCGAGGACAAGGAAGAAGAACCTAATGTAAGTCCCACTTAGGGTTGCCACCTTTTCCAGAAAAACATACCAGCCTTCCTATATATTTATATTTTTTCCCTATTAATAACATTTAAATTAAATTAAATTTCAATTTTCGCTATAGTTTCCCTTTTAATCGCATTAAGACTTAAATTGGGGTGGGAAGTATAAAAAAATGTCTTGTGTTGTTGTGAATTACATTTACAGATAATTTCTTAGAAAACTGAGAGTGGGGCAACTGCCCCCTCTTGCCTCCTTCTGTGAACACCCATGCTAATGACCACCCTGTTTGTTCTACTAATTTATTGTTCTACTGTACAGTGCTTTGCCCTTAAAGGGATCCTGTCATTGGAAAACATATTTTTTTCAAAACGTATCAGTTAGTGCTACTCCAGCAGAATTCTGCACTGAAATCCATTTCTCAAAAGAGCAAACAGATTTCTTTTTATAATTAATTTTGAAATCTGACATGGGGCTAGACATATTGTCAATTTCCCAGCTGCCCCTGGTCATGTGACTTGTGCCTGCACTTTAGGAGAGAAATGCTTTCTGGCAGGCTGCTGTTTTTCCTTCTCAATGTAACTGAATGTGTCTCAGTGGGACATGGATTTTTACTATTGAGTGCTGTTCTTAGATCTACCAGGCAGCTGTTATTTTGTGTTAGGGAGCTGTTATCTGGTTACCTTCCCATTGTTCTTTTGTTTGGCTGCTGGGGGAAAAGAGAGGGGGTGATATCACTCCAACTTGCAGTACAGCAGTAAAGAGCAATTGAAGTTTATCAGAGCACAAGTCACATGACTTGGGGCAGCTGGGAAATTGATATGACAGTATCCCTTTAAGGAGCGCTATACAATTAAAAATATAAATACCTGCTATTGGCACTATCCCCCATTACTTCTTCTGCTAATTTGTGGCTCCTCACAATCCATGGATGTTTCTAATGCACGCAAGCATGGATTTAATTCTCCAAATAATATCTTTATTGTATGGCTTTGCTCATTATCTCAAGCCGTACATACAATGTACATGTAAGTAGGATTTAAAATCCTTTGATTTAAATGTAAATTATGAGGCCTTTTCACTACAGGGGACATCAATAGGATAAATGCATTAATCTTGTATCTACTTGTTTACATAGGTAACAGCAAACAGCACATGCAACTTTTTCAAAACAATGAAGTCAGACAATGACTGATCTGATACAACTCGAATAGATTTTGTGCTTGTGATATTGAGAGACATCCAGCACCATCGGAAAAGTAAATACAGTATAACTACTAGTTGTAAACTGGGTATAACCATAGACATACGGGAGCAAGAGTGATGTTGCTGGGTAAGGGCAATGGATGACGGTAAGATTTGTCACCCGCCATAAAAATGCACAACTGCAGGCGAGAAATCTCCCTTGAAAATGCCTCTCTATTGGAAATAATTGAAATAAACGATTTATATTATTTCCAATAGAGACAAGTTTTTGTGAGATTTGTTGCCCGTAGTCGTGCATAAATAATCTCCTCATCGGCCACTGCCCTTACTGCATCAGTTTGCTAGGTTGATTCAATCTTGTTTTTTCCTGTAAAAATGGTTTAGACTGACTGATCTATAACTAGTACAACTAGAATTGGAATTAAACGTCCACATAATGGTTTTTTAAACAATGAGAACTGCCTCCAATCTCTTCCAGTTGACATATTTGAGATTATTATCCTTACTGCTACTACAGGCCCCATCAATCCCAACTATACCTGCTATCCCACAGCCACATTCCCTTCCCAGAGACTATGATCCACTGTTACTATAGGCACCATCTCTCCCTACTATACCTGCTATCCCACAGTCACACTCCCTTCCCAGAGACTATTATCCACTGTTACTATAGACACCATCTCTCCCTACTATACCTGCTATCCCACAGTCACACTCCATTCCCAGAGACTATTATCCACTGTTACTATAGGCACCATCTCTCCCTACTATACCTGCTATCCCACAGTCACACTCCCTTCCCAGAGACTATTATCCCACTGTTACTATAGACACCATCTCTCCCTACTATACCTGCTATCCCACAGTCACACTCTCTTCCCAGAGAATATTATCCCACTGTTACTATAGACACATCTCTCCCTACTATACCTGCTATCCCATAGTCACACTCCCTTCCCAGAGACTATTATCCACTGTTACTATAGACACCATCTCTCCCTACTATACCTGCTATCCCACAGTCACACTCCCTTCCCAGAGACTATTATCCACTGTTACTATAGACACCATCTCTCCCTACTATACCTGCTATCCCATAGTCACACTCCCTTCCCAGAGACTATTATCCACTGTTACTATAGACACCATCTCTCCCTACTATACCTGCTATCCCACAGTCACACTCTCTTCCCAGAGAATATTATCCCACTGTTACTATAGACACATCTCTCCCTACTATACCTGCTATCCCATAGTCACACTCCCTTCCCAGAGACTATTATCCACTGTTACTATAGACACCATCTCTCCCTACTATACCTGCTATCCCACAGTCACACTCCCTTCCCAGAGACTATTATCCACTGTTACTATAGACACCATCTCTCCCTACTATACCTGCTATCCCATAGTCACACTCCCTTCCCAGAGACTATTATCCACTGTTACTATAGACACCATCTCTCCCTACTATACCTGCTATCCCACAGTCACACTCCCTTCCCAGAGACTATTATCCACTGTTACTATAGGCACCATCTCTCCCTACTATACCTGCTATCCCACAGTCACACTCCCTTCCCAGAGACTATTATCCACTGTTACTATAGGCACCATCTCTCCCTACTATACCTGCTATCCCACAGTCACACTCCCTTCCCAGAGACTATTATCCCACTGTTACTATAGGCACCATCTCTCCCTACTATACCTGCTATCCCACAGCCACACTCCCTTCCCAGAGACTATTATCCCACTGTTACTATAGGTACCAGCTCTCCCTACTATACCTGCTATCCAACAAAGTACTAGTTATTAAACATTTGCTGTTCTGCAGAGCACACTCTTTAAAGGATCCCAAACAGTCACCCTTGCGAGGACCCCACTACAGATAACTCTACTTACACATAATGGGTATTAGTGCTCTTATTGACGAGCGTTTTTACCTGCTCTCCCCTGCGTACCGTTTTTCTGCGTTCAGCCGCAGGGGAGCGCAGGAATAGACGCATTACATTATTTCAAATGGGGCTGTACTCACACAGGCGCGTGTAGGTGCCGAACACAGGTTGAGACGCAATATGCTGCATTTTTCCTGCGTTTGGCGCCTACACGCGCCTGTGTGAATACAGCCCCATTGGAAAAAATGTAATGCGTCTATTGCTGCGCTCCCCAGCAGCTGAACGCAGAAAAACGTAACGCAGTGGAGCGCAAGTAAAAACGCTCGTTAGTAAGAGCCCTTAGTGTGAGGAAATAAAATAAACGAGTCTGTTATTCAGGCTAACATGTCAGCCTTCTTTCCACTAGACCTATTGATTTGTGACTTTGTGGGCAGTGATGAGCATCAATATTCATTACAAAGACCACACCATGAAGCCCTTCTCCCAAATGAAAGGACATTTATAGAGAGTGACACTATCAGGTGCACTGCATTGTGTTGTAATTATACTCATTAACTTTACTAGAAAAACTGGTCTCATTTGCCTTAGAAATTACAAAAAAAAGTGCCACCCCTTCCCTTGAATTGATATTTACTTAGTGGCTTTAATGTGTTCACAGGTATTCAGTGATATCTCTATTTTAATTCCAAAGGCAAATCACATCTGCATAACATAAGCTTTAAAGTGGCCTATTAGGCTGCCACTGAGACATTCCTATTTGCCCCACCTAAAAGAAAGGCCATTAGCAAAGCCATTGTGTGCAAAGGAAAGGTCATTGTCATCTTTGGGTTTGTGCCGCAAGCCAGAAAATACACATATTTATTGTTCAACTTTCACTTTGTGTTTCACTTTATCTTCAGTAGAACCCAACAGAACACCTGACCCACTAGTATTTCTATTAAATATTCCCTTAAAGAAGAAGGAAAGTCGATTGTATTGACTTACCTGATACCCCGGGACGGTGCTCTTATCAGCAGAAAACTGCACCGGCCCTGGGTTATACCAGTGAGCACCAGGGAGCGATCATCTTCCGTCTTCCTCTGTCTTCACGCGGCTGTGCATGCGCAGTACGAAAAGCTGAACTTTAACTAAAAAGTCGGCTATTTTGTTCAACTGCGCATACGTCTGCCCCGGAAAATTCAAAGAAAGAAGAAGCCGGAAGAGGATCGCTCCGTGGTGTTCACTGGTATAACCCTGGGCCATTGCCTAACATTTGGCACCCCCAAGTGCAAGACGACTTTCCTTCTCCTTTAACCAAGGGCATGAAGTGGTTCCATCAAGCCTTCTACCACATTTATTTTCCACAATCTCTTTCCCATCCACCTGTCACTAACTTTATGACTACCCTTTAAAATGCCCCATAACTGACGTGCTGCACATTTCCCACAATCCTCCAAAGCCGACTCACCCTCGGGAAATGTCATTGGATAGAGCGGAGGATTTTGGAACTTGAGGACAACCCAAGATCCAGATCTGAATGCATGTAGTTTGCACGTGATAATTTCAAGCCCACGGGACTTTCAGAATGTCACTGAATTCCCAAAGGTCTTATTTCATAATGTTAGTGCAAAACAACCTCATCATGGCGTTAATTGTCTTAACGTAGCATGAGAACACCCCACACTGCCTTCATTACTGCCTAGGATAGGTAAGACCAAGTTGTAACTGGTTCGAAGATCTTCTTAAGGTTGGGATGCAAAGTTGGGTAAAGTAAAGATTAACACATCTTGAAGGAAGGGTGAGGAGCTCTCAGAGAGCAAAACTGCAGTAAAAAATTCTTGATCATAGCAGTTGTGCTTTCTGAGTGCTCCTCACCCTCTATCTAAAGCAGTGATCCCCAACCAGTAGCTTGTGAGCAACATGTTGCTCTCCAACCCCTTGGATATTGCTCTCAAAAATAAGCAGGGCTTATTTTTCAATTCCAGGCTTGGAAGCGAGTTTTAACTGCATAAAACTAAGTATACTGCCAAGTAGAGCCTCTTGTAGGCTGCCGGTCCACATAGAAGCTACCAAATAGCCAATCACAGCACTTTTTTATTTGGCACCCCAATGAACTTTTTCATGCTTATGTTGCTCCCCAACTCTTTTTACATTTGAATGTGGCTCACGGGTAAAAAAAAGGTTGGGGACCCCTGATCTAAAAAGTAACTATTGGAAAAGCAGTAACCCTAAAGAAGATTGATGCATCTACACCGACACGGATCAAAGGTGGATCGTAAAAACAATCTCTATAATTCCAGTAAAGATTAACACACAAGGTGTGCCAAAATTTTTGCTCCCCCAATGAGTCAAACCTTGGGGTTCAGGTCAGAATACTTCTTCCCTAAAAATCATACCAACTCTGGGTGAACAGTACCATAGTGCCATGTTGGATCCAGTTACCTAACTATAGCCACGATGCCTGCTGAGCAATGTATAGGCACCCAAGCCCCACTAGATTTTAACCTTTATTAAAAACCCTGTGTACACCCCATATGACATAGGCTCTATGTTGTTAGATAAAAAGACCTTCCTTCAGGATTGAATGGATAAGGGACCTTTCTCTACTCGAAGACTATTGAGGTTGTATCCTTCTCAGGGTCAAAGTGCAGTCACAACGCTCTGCATTCAGAAAATAACTTTAACTTTATCTAAAGGAAAATCTAAAAGTTTATATTTGTTCTTAAAATTCAAATAAAGTGCCTTCCGCACATGGGACATGGTGATGCTGATGTGTTTGTACATCTATACTAGTGTAAACATGACAAGCTGGAATTCGAGAGGAGCCTTCTGGCTACTCCTTTTTATCTGATATCATTCTTTTGTCCCTAAAAAGCTTTCTCTGCCCTTTTTCCCTATCAGTTGTGATAAGGATGAAATTAGCTGAGAGGTCAAGAGAACACATTGATTGACAAGCACTCCAGGGGGCCTGAATACAATGAATAGTCGCCAAACTGTTCCCTCTGCACCAGAGGTCAGAGAAATAGGTCAGCAGGTCTAGAGATTCAGTTACAGATCTGTCACTCACTCCAACTCCAGTATGTGAAGACATTATGTACCCCATGTTTTATAAAATTTGTATTCAAGAAATTATAACAAGGTTCCCTCACTGGTAAAACTTAACCTGCAGCCTTGTGCCTTTATATGGTCACAGAACCCCTCAGTGACTTCTAATATCCCTCGCGTCTCCTCCTGCCTGTCCGCTATCTCTACCTGGATGTCGCAACGCTACCTTAAATTAAACCTCTCCAAAACTGAAATGGTTCTCTTTCCTCCAAACAACACCAGTAGCATCCCCGAAGTATCCATCATAGTTAACAATTCCACTATCACCCCCTCTCCCCAGGCCCGGTGCCTTGGGGTTATCCTAGATTCTGCCCTGTCATTCACTCCTCATATCCAGTCACTTATCAAATCATGTCACTTCCACCTAAAGAACATATCCAAAATACGATCATTTATCACCCAAGACGCTGCCAAAATTCTTATTCACTCTCTCATCATATCGCGTCTAGACTACTGTAACTCGCTTTTAATTGGCCTCCCCCTCCAGAGACTGTCACCTCTCCAGTCCATAATGAACACTGCTGCGAGGCTCATACACCTCAGCAACCGCTCCTCCTCTGCCTCGCCATTCTGTCAATCCCTGCACTGGCTTCCGTTACCTTTCAGAATCAAATTCAAATTAATGACACTGACTTTCAAAGCACTTCACAACTCTGCTCCACCCTACATCTCTGAACTCATCTCTATATACTCACCCACTCGCTTACTACGCTCCTCTACTGACCTCCTACTCAACTCTTCTCTCATAACCTCCTCACATGCTCGCATTCAAGACTTTGCAAGGGCTGCACCCCTCCTCTGGAACGCTCTCCCACGGTCTGTCCGACTTTCTCCCACCCTTTCTACTTTCAAAAAATCTCTGAAAACGCACTTCTTTCGAGAAGCCTACCCTCACTCCGCTTAACTACCAAACGCAACACCACATACAATACCACATTTCTCACCCACTTACTTCGATCTTGCCCACTCCCACACCTTGTGTATTACTCCCTCCCCTTTAGACTG
The DNA here is from genome assembly GCA_038501925.1 of Xenopus petersii. Taxonomy (NCBI): domain Eukaryota; kingdom Metazoa; phylum Chordata; class Amphibia; order Anura; family Pipidae; genus Xenopus; species Xenopus petersii. Next base: position 164,416,021 of record CM076675.1, read on the forward strand.
TATGCATATGCATAGGGCCTTCCTCACCTTTTTGTACCTGTATTGATTGTGATGTCTGTTACTCCATATATTCTATATATGTAATTTGTGTGATGTAGTTGTATAATCACATTTACTTTACAGTGCTGCGCAATATGTTGGCGCTATATAAATACATGTTAATAATAATAATAATAATAATTTACAGTAGGGGGTACATTATCCCTTATAATACATGAGTGATACTCAGAGTTCCCTGTATAACTCAGCCTGTAGCCTTGTGTCTTTATATGGTCACAGAACAACCCCTCAGTGACTTCTAATATCCTTATCAATTACAGTAGGGGGTACATTATCCCTTATAATACATGTGTGATACTCAGAGTTCCCTGTATATCTCAGCCTGCAGCCTTGTGCCTTTATATGGTCACAGAACAACCCCTCAGTGACTTCTAATATCCTTATCATTTACAGTAGGGGGTACATTATCCCTTATAATACATGAGTGATACTCAGAGTTCCCTGTATAACTCAGCCTGCAGCCTTGTGCCTTTATATGGTCACAGAACAACCCCTCAGTGGCTTCTAATATCCTTATAATTTACAGTAGGGGGTACATTATCCCTTATAATACATGAGTGATACTCAGAGTTCCCTGTATAACTCAGCCTGCAGCCTTGTGCCTTTATATGGTCACAGAACCCCTCAGTGCCTTCCAATATCCTTACTGTATACACTAGGGGATATAATGTTCCCTATATAACAGTATGTACATGTGAATACTGATAAGTTGTCTGAAATGTGCACTGTAGCTTTCTCTGAGGCAACGCTCAGCCTTGACATTGGTGTGTGGGCATTAGAGGAATTATTTGCTGATGGCTGTATATTATTGTTTCCTCCTCTAGTAAATAAGGAGTAGGGCTTGTAGTAGCACAGCGAGGATAAGTCCAGACACTTTAACAGAGTGCGTATTATAGGCCATTATATTGGCTGGTGATAAAAACATAAGTGTGGAATAAGTATCAGACAGTACTGTGCAAGGAGCTTTACTAAAGGCAAACAGACTTGATGGCTTTTAGAAATATGGGAGAAATTAATGTACAAATAAGACGTTCTATGGTCATAACGCGTCTCTCATTGTTCACAGACGGGACATACTGAGCGTAACTCATACAGAATACTCTGTGCCCATTCAGTAGGCAGTTAGTAGCACAATCTGATGCCAGATCATAGAGGGCATGGCCCAAATGAAACTGCCGGCCTTGGGGTTAGGGATTATGTAAAGAGCAGAGAACCCAAGAATGTTGCGCTGAGTGTCCTCTTTTGACTCGCAATTCCTCTAAGAACTTTTTTTTCCTTTTCTGTGTTCTATTCTGATATATTCAGCTATGTGATCCATTACTCAGAAACCCAGTAATGTAACTACTCCACGCAGACCCCCGGTGCAGGCCATGCAGCTGGTCCCCCCTCCCACCGCCCTCCAAAAGCGATTGTTTGCTTGCGAATCGCCCGAGGGGTTGTGGGTCCTCCAGTTCTGCCACTACTCAAACCCGTTATCCAGAAATCACTGAATTACAGAAAGGCTGTCTCCTCTAAACATTTTAATCAAATAGCTCACATGTTTCATTTTTCTCATAATAAACCAGTACCTGGTAGTCAATCCCATCTAAGATATAATCAATCCACACTGGATATAAAACAATAATTTTTTGGTTTTGTTAAAGTTTTAATAAATTCTTAGTGGATTACGGAAAGATGCCTTTACCTGGAAAACCGAGCATTCTGGATAACAGGTCCCATACCCGTCTATGACACTCCCATATTGGGAGTGGGCCGCTATATAAATCGCTCTTGGGCTGGACCCACGTAGGATAAAAAAGAATGTGGAAATGAAAAAATGTGGGTGCTTGGTGGTCACAGACTGGATTATATTATGTTATAGTTTATTTGTGGGAGGAACATGATTAAAACACTTGAGGTTCTAAAGAATTGCCCTCTGACTCAACATATCCCCCTCCAACAAATACTGGCCCATGTAATACACACATTGTAATATACTGTTTTATTATTACAGACAAAAAAGGAAATCATTTTTAAAAAATGTGTATTATTTGATAAAATGGAGTCTATGACCTTTTTGCAATTCGGAGCTTTCTGTATAACAGCTTTCCGGATAACGGATCCAATACCTGTAGTAAGTAAGAATCTATCAGTGCTCCGGCGTGTAGGTGCTCAATGTGACATGAGTCATTGGGTGACTTTGGTCAGATCTTCTTGTTTCCAAGAGATGGACCGCATACTAGTACAGGTATAGGATCCATTATCCAGAAACATCCAAATTACAGAAAGGTCGTCAAACATAGACTCCATTTTATCCATATAATCCAAATGTTTAAAAATTATTTCATTTTTCTCTGTAATAATAAAACAGTCGCTTGTACTTGATCCCAACTAAGATATAATTAATCCTTATTGGAGGCAAAACCAGCCTATTGGGTTTATTTAATGTTTACATGATTTCCTGGTAGACTTAAGGTGGCCATACACGGAGAGATACGCTCATTGGGCGATGTCGCCAAAGAGCGGATCTCTCCCCAATATGCCCACCTTGAGGTGGGCAATATCGGGCTGATCCAATCGTGGGCCCTTGGGCCCAACGATCAGATCCTAACGAATAGTAATGGGTGGTCGGATCGCGGGACCGCATCAACGAATAGATGCGGCCGCGATCCGACGGGATTTTTCGTCCCATCGGCCAGATCACGATCGGGGAAGCCCATCAAGGGGCCGCACACACGGGCCAATAAACTGCCGACACGGTCTGTCGGCCCGTGTATGGCCACCTTTAGGGCATGAAGATACAAATTACGGAAAGATCCTTTATATGAAAAAACTCCAGGTCCCAAGTATTCTGGATAACAGGTCCCATACCTGTATTATTAAAGGGTCTTCAATTTCCAGAGGATGTTATTACAGTTTAAAAGACCAACAACAACAATTAAGGAATGCATCGAATCCACTATTTTGGATTTGGCCGACCCCCCCCCCGAATCCTTCGTGAAAGATTCGGCCGAATACGGAACCAAATCCTAATTTGCATATGCAAATTAGGGGTGGGAAGGGGAATTACTTCCTTGTTTTGTGACAAAAAGTCATGCGATTTCCCTCCCCACCCCTAATTTGCATCTGCAAATTAGGATTCCCGTTCAGCCGGGCAGAAGGATTCGCCTGAATCCGAATCCTGCTGAATCCCGAACCGGATCCTGCATTCGGTGCATCTCTACCATCAATGGTCTCACCGTGAAGGTGCCATATATTACAACAGCCCCCATTTCGCATGGAGAACTCTAACATTCCCATCTGGAAAATCTGAAATTCAAGAAGATGCCTCCATCCCGTCGAAGCTTAACACTGACTGGGTCACCTAGTGCCCCCACCCTGGGTCCTATATTGCAGTGCCAAATGGTTTATGGTTTATACAGTGGGATTAGGAATGGGCTCCTAGACGAGTCATTTACAAAGTCAAATAGAAGCACTGGCTACTGGACAATCCTTTTCAGTTATTTTAAACCTTTTTTAAGGTTGCCATACACATAGGGGCAGATTTATCAAAGGTCGAGGTGAATTTTCGAATTAAAAAAATTCGAATTTTTTGCTATTTTTTGTGTACTTCGACTAGGGAATAGTCCAAATTTGATTTGAATTTGAAAAAAAATTGAAAATTCGAATATCGAAATTTATCATGTACTGTCTCTTTAAAAATTCGACTTCTACAATTCGCCATCTAAAACCTGCCGAATTGCTGTTTTAGCCTATGGGGGACCTCCTAGAATCTATCTGAAGTTTTTTTGGGGGGAAAACCTTGAATGGAATTCGATCGAATGCGCTATTCTTTCGATTTGTACGATTCAAATTCAGCCGAATACAGACCTATTCGATCGACAATGGACCTATTCGACTAAGAAAAACTTCAACCTAATGTTGGTCTTTTTGAATTTGAATTTTGAAGTTTTTGATAAATATGCCCCGTACAGATCGGATTGTTTGGCGATTTTGCCAAACGAGTGGATCTCTCCTGATATGACCACCTTAAGGTGGGCAATATTGGCTGATCCAATCGTGGGCCCTAGGGCCCAGTGATTGGATCATAATAAAAGCAATACGGGTGGTTGGATCGAACAGATGCTGCCCGGAAACAATAAATGTGTAGAGCATTTGCTTTTTTAAATGGGGTCAGTGACCCCCATTTGAAAGCTGGAAGAAATAGGCAAATTATTAAAAAATTATTTAAAAAAATGTTTAAAAATCCAGTTGGACGTGGAGTGCAGTCGTTGTTCAACAGGCCAGAAAGACGGACAGTGAAAAGCCACTGCAGAAAGGTGTTTTTATATGTAAATGGCCTTTAATCAGTCTGCTGATGAGATGCTCCTCAGGGGCTGATTACATTTAATTCATATGTACATATTCATTACTATACATAAATGCAAATACTCAGAGAAGGAAGGAATGTCTCTTCTGCATATGATCCCCCCCCCCCTAAGTTAAGATACAGGGGACTTTTACTATGAGATATTCTAAGGCCTTTACAATATATATATATAGATATATAATATATACTATTTTAAGGGTTGTCTTTGAGGTAACTGATGTAGAGAGTGATATTGTGAGACAATTTGCAATTGGTTTTTATATTTTATTAATTGTGATTTTTGAGTTATTTAGCTTTTTATTCAGCAGTTCTCCAGTTTGCAGTTTCAGCCATCTGGTTGCTAGGGTCCAAATTCCCCTAGCAACCATGCATTGATTTGAATAAGAGACTGGAGTATGAATAGGAGAGGCCTGAATAGAAAGATGAGTAATAAAAAGTACCAATAACAATACAGCTTTACAGAGCATTTGTTTTTATATGGGGTAAGCTGCAATGTGGTTGCTAGGGTGACGGCTCCTACCAACCAGACAGAAAAAACAGAGAGCCCTGGGCAAAGCAAGGGAAATGAGGGTAAAATGTCAAGGTAGAAATATAAATATATATATGTGTAAGGATGTCCAACCTGCAATTGTTGTTGGACTACAGCTCCCAGCTCCCCCTACAGCCAATAGGCGTTGCCATTGCATTTAAAGGGGTAGTTCACTTTTAAATGACATTTGAGTATGATGTAGAGAGGGATATTCTGAGACAATTTGTAGTGGTGGATCTATATATTAATGGGACCCACAGCAAATTCAATTTAGGCCACCTGAAATAGTGGTAAGTTGCTTATTCTATAAAGTTTTCTTAAAATTGCTGACTCTACACTCCCGGGACCGCGAGGTTTGCCTCCTCTGTAGTTCCTATAACAATTTGCAGTTGGTCTTCATTTCCTATTATTAACCCTTTAAGTGCCAGCAGAATTTCACATTTTGGTTACGCGAAATGCCAGCCGTTTTTTGAAACATTTTGTGCTCTCTCACTTTAGGGGCATTTTCTGAGGGGAAACCTATAGTTTACCTAGGAAAACTATACATTGTTTTTTTTTCGGTAGAAACGGAGCTTTCTAAATCTGCCTGAGTTTTCATGTATTTCCACCTGTGCAAAAAAATTTATAGTGCTAAAAAAAAAATGAAAAATTACCATTTTTCATCGTATATCAATTTATACCAGAAAAATATTTCATTTTCCGGATGAAAATCCAACTGATTTGGAAAGCCTTATGTCTCTCGAACGTGCCAATACCAGATATGTATAGTTTTAGGGAGATTTAGGACTTCTGTACAGCAAAAACTCCCGGCAGTATATTACCGAATTTTGAAAGCACTAAAGCAGAAAAACGGCATGCTTTAGATTCCAAGGCAAAAAATCCTGAAACCGTAGGTTTACCCCAGAAAACCATGCATTTTTGAAAAGTACACATTCTGCCGATTACAAAATGGGTAACTATGGGGCAAATTCACTAACATTCGTAGTTGCGCCAGGCGCAACTTCACCACGCTTCGCCGCACTTCGCCACACTTCGCCAGGCGTAGTTTCGCCAGCGCTACGCAAATTCTCTAAACTCCGAAGTTGCGCATAGGGGTAGCGTAAGATTGCGAAGTTGCGCTAGCGTTGATTCGCTAAGTGAAGCGAAGTTACGCTAGCGAAGGCTAATTTGCATACGGCGCCAAATTTAAATTTCAATGGAGGAATACGTATCTGCACTACAAATGGCTAGAAAACCTTCAAATCAGCAAATAAAAATGTTATTTTGCCCTACACATGTGCCCACTGTCTAGGTAAGTTGCCATGAGTCAGGAAATGTAGGGGGGAAGGAGGGGAGCCCCAAAAAATTTTTCGATCTTTTTCAGCCTATCACCCATCATGTAGAAAACACGCCAGCGTTTTTTGGGACTTAGAAAAAATTTTGACTTTTTTTTTAAGCAATCCCTATCTACTCTATTGCGCTTCGCCAGGTCTGAGGTGGCGAAGGAAGTCTAGCGTAAAAGGTAGCGTTCAGTACACTGCACGCGTTAGTGAATTTGTGTAGTTACGTCGCTAGCGAAACTTCACCAGGCGTAAGGGTGCGAAGTAACACTACGCCAGCGTTCGTTAGTGAATTTGCGCAGTAACGAAAATGTCAAACGCTAGCGAAGTAACGGTTTTTCAAAAAAAAAATCAAAATTCTGAAAAATCATTTCAAAGGTTTTATTTTGCTGCTCTGCATATCCCAAACTATATTAGGTACCAAGAAAAAGCACCTGAAATATGATTGCCAGGGGTCCACTGAACAATTTGATACCCATTATGCATAGGTTTACTAAAGTATCTGGCATTTAGAGACACCAATATGTAGTTAGCACATCCAAATTGTACAGGACTTTACTTCAGCTACTGAGAAATCAACACATTGACTGCATTTTTTGTGGGGTAAAAACACAGAAATATATGTTTACCCCCCAAACCCATATATTTTTGGAAAGTACACATTCTACCGAATCTAAAATGGGTACCCATGCCTTTCTGCTCCAAACTACTGAGTCGCAAGGCTTTCCCAAAATTGTCGGTTTTGGTGAAATATCTGAAAATTGCCTCAAACCTTCAACTTCCCAGCACCATATCACCCATGTGTCATTACGTACTAAGAAAAAGCACCCTAAATATGATTGCCAGGGGTCCTCTGAACATTTTGGTGGCCATTGTTCATAGGTTTACCAAAGTATCTGGCATTTAGAGGCCCCAAAATGAAGTTAGCGCATACAAATAGTCCTGTGGGTAACTTCAGCTAATGAAAAATCAACACATTGACTGCATTTTTGTGGGGTAAAAACACAGAAATATATGTTTACCCCCCAAACCCATATATTTTTGGAAAGTACACATTCTACTGAATCTAAAATAAGTACCCATGCCTTATTGCTCCAAACTACTGAGTCCCAAGGCTTTCCCAAAATTGTCGGTTTTGGTGAAATATCTGAAAATTGCCTCAAATCTTCAACTTCTCAGCACCATATCACCTATGTATCGTTACGCACCAAGAAAAAGCACCCTAAATATGATTGCCAGGGTTTCTCCAAACAGTTTGGTGGCCATTGTTCATAGGTTTACCAAAGTATCTGGCATTTAGGGGCCCCAAAATGAAGTTATCGCATACAAACAGTCCCGTGGGTAACTTCAGCTAATGAAAGATCAACACATTGACTGCATTTTTGTGGGGGTAAAAACACAGAAATATACGTTTACCTCCCAACCCCATATATTTTTGGAAAGTACACATTCTACTGAATCTAAAATGGGTACCCATGCCTTTCTGCTCCAAACTACTGAGTCGCAAGGTTTTGGTGAAATATCTGAAAATTGCATCAAAGCTTCAACTTCCCAGCATCGTATTGTCCATGTATCATTACCAGCATAAAACATCCTAAATATAAACATAAGGGTCTACTGAACACTTTGATGCCCAATGTGCATAGATATACCAAACTATGTGGCGCACAGAGACCCCCAAATGACAATAGTGTATATACATTTTCACGGCTGACGCGCTGGCTGCTGCAATATAAGCACCTTGTGTGTGTATTATGTGACATTAGACCCCTTAACAGTACAGAGACCCCAGAAAACCATATATTTTCAGAAAGTACACATTCTGACGAATCCAATATGGGTAAATATGTGTTTCTACTGCAAACTGCAAACGTAGAATCTACGTTCTGTGTCATTTCAAGTTACTTTTCCACAGAACGTTGATTCTACGTTCTGTGGCACTTAAAGGGTTAATGGGTTTTTAATTATTTAGGTGTTTGTTCACCGGCTCTACGTTTTGGAATTTCAGAAACTGGTTGCTAGTAGTGATGTCCTATTTCGCATCGCCACGAAATTCACGAATTTCCCAAAATTTGCGAAACAATTCCGACGGCGGCGACATTTGATGCGCATTAAAGTCAAATCGCCAGCGTCAAAATTTTTGCATGCAAATTTTCGCCCCAATTTTGCTCATTTAATCTCCAGCGGTGAAACGCGGAAATTTGCAGTGAATTCGCGCCTTGATAATAAATTCGCCCATCACTAGTTGCTAGGGTCCAATTTGCCCTGGCAATAATGGAATATGAATAGGAGAGGCCTAAATAGTACGATAAGAGGTAACAATAATAATACAATTATAGCTTCACACAGCAACTGCTAGGGGTCAGTGACCCCCATGTGAAAGACGGAAAGAGTCAGAAGTAGAAGGCAAACAATGCAAAAACTATTTTTAAAAAATGAAGACCAATTGAAAAGCTGCTCGGAATAGGCAATTCTATAACATACTAAAAATTAGTAACCCCTTGGTCGTTTAAAAAATGTGTTACCTATAAAGGGGTCTCCAGTGACTGTCGGGGTTCCCAGGCAAGTGACTTTGTTGTCCTACCCTAAAACTGACCCTGAAAAAAAGGATAAATAGAACAATATGTTAAAAATAGTTTGGTCCGTCCTTGAAATCTTCATTCTGATTGCCGAGGTCACCGACCCTAGAAACTAGAAAAGCAAATAATCCAACCCCCCCACCATTAATTAAAGGGGTTGTTCACCTTTCAAACACTTTTTTAAGTCCAGTTGTTTTCAGATTGTTCCCCAGAAATAAAGACTTTTTTCCAATTACTTTTTATTATTTATTTTTTACTGTTTGTTTCTTTGGTGTGTGTGAGTCTGACAGCTCAATAATTCAGGTGCAGTCTCTGAACTATTACAATTTTACAACATTTATAGGGGCAAATTTATCAAGGGTCGAATTTTGAATTGAAAAAACGTCGAAATTCGAATTCAAAAAGACGAACCGAAAATAAGTCAAAGTTTTTTGGTCGAATAGGTCCGTTTCAAATAAGTCCGTATTCGGCCAAATTTTTCCCAAAAAAAACTTAAATTTTTTAGTAGGCTAAAACAGCAATTTGGCAGGTTTTAGATGGCCAATGGTCGAAGTCGAATTTTTTAAGAGATGATAAATTTCGATATTTGAATTTTTTTGAATTTTTTTCAAATTCGAATCGAATTTGGACTATTCCCTAGCCGAAGTACACAAAAAATAGCATGAAATTTGAATGAATAACAAATGTATCAACTAAATGTATCAATTTAGAACAGTTTACACAGGGTCGGCGACCCCCCCTCTCCCAGAGTTGCTTTAGAAGTTCAAAAATATCACTTTACACTACAAAATTAGAAAAACGGCGACACCTAGTAGAAAGTGATTGGAAAAAAGCCGTTATTTCTAGTGATCAGAAAACAACTAGTTGTTTGAAGGTGAACAACCCCTTTAAAATGATATCTAACGGAAATATAAAATGGGTATTTAAGGGCAGAGACACACATGGAGATTCGGGGAGATTAGTCGCCCTGCGACAAATCGCCTTTTCTTCGGGCGACTAATCTCCGCAAACTGCCTTCCCGCCAGCTAGAATGTAAATCACCGGCAGAATGGCACTCGGATCGCTTCGTTTTCCAAAGTCGCCTAAAGTTGCCTCACGAGAATACTTCGGGCGACTTCGGAAAGCCGAAGCGACCCGAGTGCCATCCCGTCTGCGATTTAGATTCTAGCCGGCGGGAAGGCAGTTCGGGGAGATCAGTCGCCCAAAGAAAAAGGCGATTTTTCGCTGGGCGACTAGCTCCCCCAGTAGCAGAGTGTGTCACTGCAGGGCTAGGCCACACGGGAAGATTTCAGGGAGATTAGTCGCCTGGCGACTAATCGCCGCGTCTAATCTCCCTGAATAGCTTGCTGGTATCTTGCACCCGCTAGCACACGTTTTTCAAAGTCGCTCGAAATTGCCTCGAAAAACGTATCGCCGCGTGTGAATAGGCACAGGTGACTTTAGCGCTAGCGGGTGCGAGATACCAGCAAGCCATTCAGGGAGATTAGTCGCCTCAAAGACGCGGCGATTAGTCGCCAGATGACCAATCTCCCTGAATCTTCCCGTGTGGCCCTAAAGGTCAGTTTTCCTTTCCCCGATACAATGTTGTAGCAGAAGCTGCATAGGGAACATCAGGGAGTGCACTTTGTTTGTACATAGCATTACACCAGGAGCACAGAAGCAGCTTTGGGTATGGTGCAATGCACAGTCCAATAATAAACAGCAGCTTTGAATATTTAGAGACATTTTTACATTGTCCCTTTACATGTGTTACACTCCCCTGGCACATTGGAGTTTATTTGTGTATTTGCTCAGCCAGTGTCCAGTCCAGACCCCAAATTACAGCCTGGGTGTTGGGTCTGACACCAGCCTGAAAGTCTGCACTAAACAGAATCAGCTTGAAGTGTTCAGGGCAAGGGGTGCTCTGCAGTGACTACTTTGCAAGCCAGGCAGGCACACAGAGGGTTAATGAGTCAGACTGCTGAGTGAAGGGAAGAAACTGGAGGAAACTTGAGAACCTGGCTGAACTGACCCTCTCTGGATACCGTACCCTGGGACAAGGCAGCCCCCACCATCCTCCCCCTCTGTGCCTAACCCACTCCCCAGCAGCCCTGCCTAATCTCATCACTACAGACTGGAGCTGGGGAGAGACAGACACACGGCTGGAGCTGCTGCAGAGGTTGTTGCTGCTGCTGCTGTTGTCCAATTGCACAGCTTGCCAATCAGCATTGCACCCAGGGAATGTATCATTGGAACTGACCTACTTACCTACACTCTGCAGCCTGAACTACTTACCTACACTGCAGCCTCATCTACTTACCTACACTGCAGCCTGAACTACTTACCTACACTCTGCAGCCTCATCTACTTACCTACACTCTGCAGCCTCATCTACTTACCTACACTCTGCAGCCTCATCTACTTACCTACACTCTGCAGCCTGAACTACTTACCTACACTGCAGCCTGAACTACTTACTACACAGTGCAGTAGCTGTAGCTACATTGTGCATGTGAGCAGCTTGAGCAGTGCAGTTTGCAGCTACAACCTGCGGAACTGATTGGAGGATACAAGTTTTTGGCACTGGGATAGTTGCACCTTTCCCCCTTATTTGGCGACAAATGATTTAGGGAAAGTTCCAGACAAGTTCAGAGATTACAACTTTTTTTTTGCCTTTTTCCCTTTCCGTCTGGTTTTGCCATCAGTGGATTGTCCGGGAAAGTGCTAGGAGCTGGCAGTTGGAGCTGGCAGTTGGAGCCGGCAGTCAGAGGGGGACAGCGGCAGCAGAAGAATAATGGGGGGAAGATCGCTGACCTTGTTGTACCTCCTGTGCTGCCTCGTTGTTGGGCTCATCGCTGGATTTGGGGAAGAAGAGGAGCGGCGCTGCGACCCCATCAGGATCACCATGTGCCAGAACCTCGGCTACAATGTCACCAAAATGCCCAACCTGGTGGGACACGAGCTACAAGCAGATGCCGAGCTCCAACTCACCACCTTTACCCCTCTCATACAGTACGGCTGTTCCAGTCAGCTGCAGGTGGGTACCGAGCGCTCCTCACTCCGCTCCTGCGCATTTCACTCTACCAACGCGCAACTTACGCGGCGCCCCTACAGTTACGCGCAGCCAGTCATTTACTTGCACTGCACTCAGCACAAGGGGGTTCACTTTCTATACTTTGTAGCCGGTGTCCTCTCCCTATAAACCTCTGAATTACCGGTTACTTTGCTAAAGTGCAAGAAACCCACAAGGGCAGCGTTATTGTTGCACTGGAATTGCCTCTGTGCTTATTTCATACATTTATCTCTACTAGTGACAAGTGCACTGAGCTGAGCAATATGTCGGTGCTCTATAAATGCATGATTATAATAATAATAATAATAATGAAATAAACTGTTCTAGGGTCTGTGTGTGTGATACACGTCTAGTATTTACCCACATCAGTGTATGTTTGGGCACATTAGGATCAATACCATATCATAATACAGGAGCGAAAGGTTTTACCTAAACCTCTTGATTTGGGATAAATTTCATGAGAATTATTACCATACTGTAGCCTGTAGGTAAGGTTTAGTCTCCATCATTATGTTCTTATCTGAACAATATATTCCTCATTTCTTAGTTTTTTTTTTAGCTATATTTCCCCCCCCCCCAATAATCCATATAACAATTAGAGATTTAGTAATCAGCATCAGCGTCCTCAAAAAGTGACTGTGTCTATTCATGCTATTCCCAAGTGAAATGTGCACTTACTGTATTTTATTGCACTTACTGTGCTCCCCTTTAATCAACCGCTTCTGCATTAGAGATTTATATTCCGCCCCATATTTAATATTTTTTCCACTTTAAAGGACAGATGCCTACACATACAAATCCCAGTCCCAAGGAGCTTACAATCTGTGGCTGAGTTTGGGAATTAACTAGTAAATGACTGGCTATATTTTTAAATAAAAAGGACAAATTCCACTTGCTCGAGGGATCAGACTGACTTATCACATGTATAAGGGGGTCGCCAGAACTAAAGCTCTCCGGCTTCTGTGGGTATACAACTCCCAGCATCCCACTATAGTTTGTTGGTGGTGCTGGGAGTTGTAATTTAAAAACAGCAGGTTGGATAAACGAATACTATTGCTCTACAGAAGACTATTATGAGTGTTTTTTGGTCTTTAATACACCTGTGCCCTGAATCCTGTGTACGTACTTGTATCATGGGACCCATAATCCAGAATGCTCGGGACCTGGTCTTTTCCGGATAAGGGGTCTTTCTGTAATTTGGATCTTCATACCTTAAGTCTACTTAGGGATCAAGTACAAGCTACTGTTTTATTATTACAGAGAAAAAGGAAATCATTTTTACAAATGTGGATAAAATGGAGTCTATGGGAGACGGCCTTTCCGTAATTCGGAGCTTTTCTGGATAAGGGGTTTCCGGATAACCATTCCCATACCTGTATTTCTATACAGCCGTAGAGTGGCACAGTCTATTCCCAGGTGCCCCCACCAATAGAGTCAACAGAAACTGTCAGAATTCTACCATTGCCCCAATGCCCTCCTCATTTCTCACCCTTTTTAATACAACAAAGGGACAGAGATTAAAGGGGAACTGTACCCAAAAAATGACTTTCTGCAGTCATTCTAACTGACTTTCCAATGAAACATTAGGTTTTTTTTCCACGTGTCATTGCTATTGCTATGAAGCCTTGTTTTTTTCCATTTCTTCTGGCTTTTGAAACCATGCAGCAGGTCTGTTTTATCAGCTAGATTCTTCTACATTGTTTTAGCAGTCGGATCCAGCAGTGCAGAGGATTAAAATAAACAAACGCTGCTTTCAGTGGTAATTGCACTTACAAGTAAATGGTGGATGAATCTATATTGGAAAGTTGCATAGAATTCCATTTTTTTTAAATGTTTTTTTTGGGTAAAGTTCCACCTTAATCCACCCCACCTCCCTCATTTCATTAAAACCATTTTTAAACAGTTGTTTTCCCTTTTTCTACAAATCCGTTCATTAAAAGGCATAGTTTGATTGGCTGTGTTGCTAGTTATCTTACTTGCAGACCCCTACAGTTTCTAGGGTAAGATACCCTGGCAACCACGTGGCATGTTTAAATCCCAAATTGGTGAGCCATGGAGCACACAGGGATAGATGATTATTTTTATATTAAAGGGGTTGTTCACCTTCAAACATCTAGTTGTTTTGAGATAGATCACTAGAAATAACGACTTTTTCCAATTACTTTCTATTTTCTATGTGTCACCGTTTTTCTAACATTGAAGTGTAAAGTGTCATTTTTCACCTTCTAAAGCAGCTCTGAGAGGGGGAGCGGGGTCGCCGACCCTGTAAACTGTTCTAAATTGATACATTTAGTTGATACATTTCTTATCTTTGGTCCTGGTGCTGGCTTTCATTACAGGCAGCTGTTAGACTTGATACAATAGTTGCTAATACGCCCGAGATGCTGCTGAGAAATGGATCAACTAAGGGGCAGATTTAGCAACGGTCGAGGTGAATTTTTCGAATGAAAAAAAAAATCTAATTTTGAGCTATTTTTTGTGTACTTCGAAAAAAATTCAAAAATTCAAATATTGAAATTTATCATCTCTTTAAAAATTCGACTTTGACCATTGGCCATCTAAAACCTGCCGAATTGCTGTTTTAGCCTATGGGGAACCTATGGAGTCAATTGGTGGACTTTGAAAAATCTAAGGTTTTGTTTTTTTTTTGGAAAAACTTCAAATTGAATGCGTTATTCCTTCGATTCATACAATTCGAATTCGCCTGAACACGGACCTATTAGACCAAAAAAAAACTTTTGACTTAATTTCGGTTGGTCTTTTTGAAGTCGGATTTCGCAGTTTTTTTTTCAATTCGAAATTCGACCCTTGATAAATATGTTGCAAAATTGTCGGCGCCTGATGAATTACTGAGCTGCCAGACTCAAACACCAGAGACCGGGACATTCAACTTTAAACTTAGATTTTGGAAAAACAGTTAAAAATAAATAATGGAAAGTAATTGAAAAAGTCATTATTTCTGGGGAACAATCTGAAAACGACTGAACTGAAAAAAAGTGTTTGGACTCCCTTTAATTTAATACTAATTTCTTTGGCTGCATTTAAATAGTAAGCATTTAAACTACATCTCCCAGCATCCTCTGCCAGCAGGAGCTCTATGGAGGAATGCTGTGTTCCTTAGTGCATGTGTATATTTATTGCACAGCCTTGTTATGATTATAGTGCTTTCTGATTGGGGAAGGGCTTGCTCCATCTATTGATTTATTCCCTAAATAAAGGCGCTCTCCCCATTGTACACAGAGCAGAGTGATGCTCGCCCCAGGGTTGGAATGCCACTTGCTTGCTGACAGTTGCACACATTGTTGATATAAGGATTTCGGCTCATTGTGAAAGTGACATGCTGTTCTGCAGGAATGCGAGGGCCCGATCTGTTTACATGTGGGCCCCCCTCCTAATTAGAATCCCTCCTAATTTCAGTCTGTTAAAATCCAGGGCATATTGAATTCCCTATTAGTCGTCATTACTCACACACTCAAGGGAGAGAGAGAAAAGTGAGTCTGGCAATGTAGAGAGGTAGAGTGTAATCTAAACAAATGACAGTTGAAAAATATCCAGATGGGAAAGTTCTTTTCTGAGCCAGTGGGGGCCCAAAAAGGTGGGGAGATTACAGATAAGCAACATGATCATTCACAGCCTTTAATCAAACAGTTTTAAAGAAACAGAACAGGGGCAGCTATCAAGATTGGGGAGGGGGGGCTGCTTTAAGGTTTAAAGGTCAAACGTGCATATAAAATAAATCTTTTGTGCCTGCGCCTGGAGCCCTCTCCCCTGTTGTATGGATCACCCTGACAGGCTGCTCATTTACATTCACTGGGGCTGCTGTGTTTAATGGGGTCGCTCCTCTCTTTCTGCCGCTTGAATAGACTGGATTCTTATGCAGACAAAGGGAGGATATTACGCCAACCTTTATAAATTCGCCTGGTGCTCGGAGCAGAGAGAGCAGGTTGGCCCATTCAGGGGGGGTATCAGTATATTGCTTTCTTGCTTGTGCTTGAAAACTGCCTGTATACTGATTCTATATATACCCCCTCTCCAGCTTTGTGTGGCTTCCCATCTGTAAAGTACTTTCATTTAAAGGAGAAATAAACCCTAAACATGAATATGGCTACAAATGGCATATTTTATATACTGGACTTATTGCACGAGGCTAAAGTTTCAGCTTGTCAATAGCAGCAATGATCCAGGACTTCAAACTTGTCACAGGGGGTCACCATCTTGGAAAGTGTCTGTGACACTCACATGCTCAGTGGGCTCTGAGCAGCTGTTGAGAAGCTAAAGGGATCCTGTCATCGAAAAACATGTTTTTTTCAAAACACATCAGTTAATAGAGCTACTCCAGCAGAATTCTGCACTGAAATCCATTTCTCAAAAGAGCAAACAGATTTTTTTTATATTCAATTTTGAGATCTGACATGGGGCTAGACATTTTGTCAATTTCCCAGGCGCCCCTGGTCATGTGACTTTTGCCTGCACTTTAGGAGAGAAATGCTTTCTGGCAGGCTGCTGTTTTTCCTTCCCATTGTTCTTTTGTTTGGCTGCTGGGAGGGGGGGGGAGGAAGGGGGTGATATCATTCCAAATTGCAGTACAGCAGTAAAGAGTGATTGAAGTTTATCAGAGCACAAGTCACATGACTTGGAGCAGCTGGGAAACTGACAATATGTCTAGCCCCATGTCAGATTTCAAAATTGAATATAAAAAAATCTGTTTGCTCTTTTGAGAAATGGATTTCAGTGCAGAATTCTGCTGGAGCAGCACTATTAACTGATTAATTTTTTTTCCCATGACAGTATCTCTTAAGCTTAGGGGTCGTCACTAATTATCCAGCAGCAAATGAGGTTGGTCTGTAATATAATCTGATGCTACAGGTTTGCTGATTATTAAATTCTGATGCTAATTGCACCGGTTTCTGTGCTGCCATGTTGTAATTATCTGTATTAATTACTAATCAGCCTTATATTGTGACATTTCTATTCTATGTGTACTGTATATTGTGAGTGGCTCCCTAAGCTCAGTAAGTGACAGCAGCACAGAGCATGTGCAGTGAATCAGCAGAAAAGAAGATGGGGAGCTACTGGGGCATCTTTGGAGACACAGATCTTTACTGCTAAAGGGTAACATTTCTAGCTACTTCTTTAGTTACACTTTAGTTCTGCTTTAAAATATCTGCTTGGTGTGGCCTTTCTTCTTAATGAAACACAAGGGTTTTACCATGTCTTGTTCAAAAGTTACTGCTAGGTAAATGATTCACCAGTGATTTCGTATAATCTGGATACTAGGGGGCATTTTCTATTGGAGTCTATGGATATATTTAGCTCCTCGGAGCAATCACATATATCCAGATATATAAGACCCCTTTTCAATGGACCGTATGGACATGGGCCCATCACACTTGGGAGATTTGAATGTTTGTCTGTTGAAATTGATCAAAATCTATTCTACTGTAGCCCCAGTCTGAGCATGCTCCTGAAATCTGCATATTAGAGTCTCTGTTATAGTCACAGTATGGCCTCCCTCAGTGAAAGAACCCATTTGACAAAGTAAGGGATTTTTTTAAAACCTGCAGTTTTTTTAAAAAACTATATATGTAGTTTGATTAAACGTGTTTAGCTTGTACTGGTCAGATTGTTAATATGTGTTTGATTTTGGCTGTGATAGGTGCCCTTTAAACCAGTTATTGTAACCATCCCAAGAAAGGGAGCGTTCTGTGAATTTAGTGAAGGCTGATGTCAAGGTAAAATGAGTAAATTAATGTATAATAATTCCCCCCCTGGTTTTCAAGATATTAGTGCAAACATAATTCAATTTGAAACAGTAGTGCCTCCTGCTGGCGATTATGTGCATCTTGGTGCAGTCAGCTGAAAATGTATTTCCTGAGAAAATAAACGTCTTGTGATGTTGAAAATGAAGTTAGTGAGTAAAGAAGAGGCATCTGGTGTTTTCCTGGTCAGTTCAACATAACACAACTTTCTTTTTCTCACACACTGATGTGGTCATCACTCAATAAGATTTTCAAACCTGCCCAATATCTTGCTAATTTCTGGCTACATATAAATCAGGCTGTTTGGAGCCCCAGGCATGGGGCATTAAGCTGCAGACTCTGTCTGGAGGGAAGAAGTTGGCCACTTTTAGGGCTTGTGTATGACCACCTTTAGAAAAATAGTGACCTTTCTTGCTGAATATATTTCTGTTGTCTCCATGTCTGATTGTTGATTAAAAGTTATTACTTTTTATTACCATTTGTCCTTTACATGACCCGTAGGAGGAACTGTTTGATTGTTGTCTTTAGATGAGGTTCGTGCTCATAGGCATAAACACAAATATTATAATGATTATCAGACTGACCATAATAAAAGATGTTTTATTAAACATTTATTTAAAAGTACAATAAGGTTATAAGTGGGGCATATTTACCCGTTAAATTGATTGTATTGGCCGTGTTTAATAGAAAACACTCTAAAATGTCTTTTTTTTTTTTTGTCTTTTCCAGTTTTTCCTCTGCTCAGTGTATGTCCCAATGTGCACGGAGAAGATTAACATCCCTATCGGACCCTGCGGCGGGATGTGCCTCTCTGTGAAGAGAAGATGTGAGCCGGTGCTGAAGGAGTTTGGCTTTGCCTGGCCCGAGAGCTTGAACTGTAGCAAATTCCCACCCCAGAATGACCACAATCACATGTGCATGGAGGGGCCGGGAGATGATGAGGTTCCCGCGCATAGCAAGACCCCTGTCCTGCCGGGGGAAGACTGTAACTCCTTTGGACCTAATTCCAACCAGTACACTTGGGTTAAGAGGAGCATGAACTGTGTATTAAAGTGCGGCTACGATTCTGGCTTGTACAACCGTCTGTCCAAGGAGTTCACAGACATCTGGATGGCCGTCTGGGCCAGTTTGTGCTTTATATCCACCGCCTTCACCGTCCTCACTTTCCTCGTCGACTCGTCTAGGTTCTGTTACCCCGAACGACCCATCATCTTCCTCAGCATGTGCTACAATATTTATAGCATCGCCTACATTGTCCGACTGACCGTGGGTCGGGAGAGGATATCCTGTGATTTTGAAGAGGCGGCAGAACCTGTTCTGATTCAGGAAGGGCTGAAGAATACTGGCTGCGCAATCATTTTCCTACTCATGTACTTTTTCGGGATGGCGAGCTCCATCTGGTGGGTCATCCTGACGTTGACTTGGTTCTTGGCGGCCGGACTAAAGTGGGGGCATCAGGCCATAGAGATGCACAGCTCCTATTTCCACATTGCAGCCTGGGCAATCCCAGCTGTAAAGACCATAGTCATCCTCATCATGAGATTGGTGGATGCCGATGAACTGACTGGCCTTTGCTACGTGGGCAACCAAAACATAGACGCGCTCACGGGCTTTGTGGTCGCGCCTCTTTTTACCTATTTGGTTATAGGTACATTGTTCATTGCCGCTGGACTTGTAGCGTTGTTCAAAATCAGGTCAAACCTCCAAAAAGACGGGACAAAAACAGATAAACTGGAGAGACTGATGGTGAAAATCGGAGTCTTCTCCGTCTTGTACACCGTCCCAGCCACCTGCGTCATAGCCTGTTACTTCTACGAAATCTCCAACTGGAACGTGTTCCGATATACGGCCGACGACTCCAACATGGCGGTGGAAATGCTGAATATATTCATGTCCCTGTTGGTGGGGATCACCTCCGGCATGTGGATCTGGTCGGCTAAAACCTTGCACACGTGGCAGAAGTGCACCAACAGACTAGTGAACTCGGGAAAAGTGAAAAGGAAGAAAAGGGTCGACGGTTGGGTGAAGCCAGGGAAAGGGAATGAGACTGTGGTATAGTAAATGCTTGCACATGGCCTTCTTTCAATCGGAAGGAGACATTTGTACAATGTTGAGGTCAACGTTACTGTGGGCTGGAGAGCAGCCATTGTGAGGTCGGCCATGCCTTCATTCCCTCCACTGTGCAGAGCTACTGCCTGATCACCACAGATCTTCATGAATGATGGGATGGGAAACAGCTGGTTGTCCTCTCCTCGGTCACTAGCATTGGTCAAGGCAGAACCTTCTTTTGGATGTAGTACGTCTTCCACTGCCAGATCTTTACGTGACCTCATTGTGCCAGGCTTTGATGTCATGAAGTCTTGAAAAATGCTGTCCTGTGACAATAAGGTGCCTACGTTGGCTATTGAAAGCCAATCCCTTATAGAGGATGCTGGGACTTGTAGTTTGAAACCAGATTACAAGTTGGACTTCCCTGCTAAAGTGCAATTTTTTTAAGGAAGGCAACCACTAAACACTGGAGATTTATAATTTGCTATTTTACGTAGTGGTGCCTCGGGGGAAACTCACAGACATGGGCTGCATTAATACCTATGCACTAGCACATGTCAACCAATCAGGTTTGCTTTCTTTAGCGTAAGTGCACTAGACAGATCTAAAACTATTTCTGATTGGTTGCTGTGGGTTTGTGTAGAGGTTTATTATTATTGCTCTTATGTTGGTGAGTTCCTCCATTTTTCCCTTGCCTGCCTAGCCTTATTGTGTTTCATTAAGCCACTTCTAACTATATGTTCTTCATAAAGGAAATGAAAGTGAGGCTAATTGAAGCTAATTAAGGGCCTATGTCTTTTTTATGTATGCAGAGTCCAGTAAGCACTAAAGTGGAAATACAGGAAACAAGTAGGCTCTTATTTAAAGGAAATGTCAACCCTCGAAACAAATTCATGTACAATTGCTCAAAATGCTCTTTTGCCATTTACATAATTTTTTTACTCGTTTTCGAGAAGTTTGCAGTTTTTAAAGGAAGCGTAACACCAAACAATGAAAGTGTTTTGAAGGAATGACCCTATGATGTACTTTTTGGCGTTACTGTTCCTTTAAACTAATGTAATGAATTTGAAACAATAGCGCCACCTACTGTACCGTTGCCTGAACATTGGGTTAGTGAGAAAAGAAGAGTCTTGTGACGTTTCTCTGCTCACAACTGACCAGAGCAATGTCAGATGACTCTTCAGTGCTCTCTAATTTCACTTTGTAAACAGGGCAACATCACAAGACATTCTGTTTCTTCTTACTAACTATCTTCCAATGGAGATGCATTTTCAGGAGATTTGTTGTCCGCAGTCGTGCTTAATTAAAGATGGGCGACAATTCTTTTTTTGTAAGCAGGGGGAGATCATTTTCTTCTGCGCAGTTACTCAAAAAGAAAGGACGTGTGCAAAGAAAAGTTCTTCCCCTGTCTGCAGAAGAGAATAAAAAAAAAAAATCATTGAAATACAGATGATCTCAGGTTTTCCATTGTTGTTTAGGGCAGAGACACATGGTGAGATTCGGGGCGACGGATCTCACCTTTTCTTCAGGGCGTCTGATCTCCCCTAACTGCCTTCTCCTGCACTCGGAGCGCTTTGTGTTCCGATGTCGCGCGAAGTTTCCTCGTGAGGCAACTTCGGGCGACTTCAGAAAACGAAAAGCTCCAAGTGCCATTTACATTCTAGGGAAGGCAGTTCGGGGAGATTAGTTTTTCCCCAAAGAAGAGGAGATTAACCTCCCCGAATCTGACCATGTGTCTCTGCCCTTATTGTACAAATACATATTACATGGAGTTGCCCTTGTTTTGGCAGCTGCTTAAAAAGTAGATCAAGCACCCAGAATGGATCCTGCCTGGCAGCTCTGTATAAAAGGTTTATATTGGTTAATAATGGTGCCTTAATGAGAAGGTCAGGTCACCTTACTCTTCAGGAATAAAAGGAAAAAAAAAAACAATGCACTATTTGATGTGTGGACAGTTAATTTATCTCTGTAAATAATGTTAGCATAACCATTGTGGTGCCTTTGTGAAGAAAACAAAATTAAGTAAAACACACGTAGGATGTTACAGTTCTGCCGCTGCCACACGTTTGATCACTCAGCCGACTGTGAACAGGAGAATGGATATGATATAAGGTTTCGGTTGACCCCTCTGCTGCCATTAATACCTGCACCAGATTGGTAGTCTGTTTCTTGGATTTCTGCTAAGATAGGGTTAAAAAGACTCTATGTTCTCTAGAAAAACAATGGAAATTTTAGGCTAGTGTCTGACTACTGCAGCCATCAAGCTGAAAATAGCAGTGGTTAAAGGGATACTGTCATGGGAAAAAACATTTTTTTTTCAAAATGAATCAGTTAATAGTGCTGCTCCAGCAGAATTCTGCAATGAAATTCATTTCTCAAAAGAGCAAACTGATTTTTTTATATTCAATTTTGAAATCTGACATGGGGCTAGACATATTGTCAATTTCCCAGCTGCCCCAAGTCATGTGACTTGTGCTCTGATAAACTTCAATCACTCTTTACTGCTGTACTGCAAGTTGGAGTGATATCACCCCCTCCCTTTCCCCCCCAGCAGCCAAACAAAAGAACAATGGGAAGGTAACCAGATAACAGCTCCCTAACACAAGATAACAGCTGCCTGGTAGATCTAAGAACAACACTCAATAGTAAAATCCATGTCCCACTGAGACACATTCAGTTACATTGAGAAGGGAAAACAGTAGCCTGCCAGAAAGCATTTCTCTCAAGTGCAGGCACAAGTCACATTATTGTATTGACAACATGTCTAGCCCCATGTCAGATTTCAAAATTGAATATAAAAAAAATCTTTTTGCTCTTTTGAGAAATGGATTCAGTGCAGAATTCTGCTGGAGCAGCACTATTAACTGATTCCTTTTGAAAAAAAATGTTTTCCCATGACAGTATCCCTTTAAAATGCTGCTTTCGGTAAGAAATCATGGAAATCATGGTGTCTGAAGCACACGTAGTGGACCTATACTCAGACGAGCAGGGCTTCATCTGTCACTGCTACTCGTGCTTCAGACAACACCTTTCCCTTACATTACTAAAGGCAGTGTTTTTTTGTATTAGCAAGAGACGACATGTGCCTTTAATCGCCTCATTCAGAAGTGATGGACTATGAAACCAAATGTTGATAAAGGCTCTTCTCTAAACTTTCAGCCATGATGGCCTTTCTTGGAAATGATTTTGAGATGATCGGAGCCTTGAGTCTGTTTATATATTCACATAGATGTTGCATTTGAATTAAGCCATCTCCTTTTAACCAAAACTAACGTTAAAATAAGTATTGGGATATCAGAGGTCTAAGGAAGGACACCATAATGTCAAGAAAGGAGATCATGACTGATTCTGAGATGTGGCTTCTGTTACCTTACCTTATTTTAATGATGAGTGGTAGCTCTACACTTGTTCCCAAACTGTAAGGCTGATGTGTGGCCAGTCTGGAGGTCAATGGTGAGAACAATGTCCGTTTGCTCTTCTATATACTTTTGGAAGCCTAGGATGAAGGTCAGGGGAAACAATTACTGTTGGAAATGAGGCCAACAACCTGATTCTAAGATAAGAGGACTCAGTCTGAGGCCAATCAGGGCGAGTGCTTATTTGTGCCCTGGGAACCCCTGAACTATAGCAGATTGACTGTTACCCCAATGTTTCTATATATCTGTAACCTTGTTGTGAGCTAAGGGGGCCCAGTCTGAAGACCAGAAAGGGGAGATTCGGGGTGAGTGTTTATTTGTGCCCTGGGTACCCCTGGAACTATAGCAGTGTGATTGTTACCCCAATGTTTCTATACATCTGTAACTTTTTATGAGCTAAGGGGGCCCAGTCTGAAGGTCAGTTACGGGGAAATTTGGGGTGATTGCTTATTTTTACCCTGGGTACCCCTGGAACTATAGCAGGGTGACTGTTACCCCAATTTTTCTATATATCTGTAACCTTGTTATGAGCTAAGGGGGCCCAGCCTGAAGGCCAGTTAGGGGGAGATTTGGGGTGAGTGCTTATTTGTGACCTAGGTACCCTTGGAACTATAGCAGGGTGACTGTTACCCCAATGTTTCTATATATCTGTAACCTTGTTATGAGCTAAGGGGGCCAAACCTCCAAAGGCAGCTTAAACGACTGCTCTACCAGTTACCTTCAAAGAAGCTATGGAATGCCTTGTGGTGTTGACTAACAAGACAAATACCATTATTCTGCTAGAGTTTGACTGCAAATTTTGCTAGTTTGTATATTCTTTGCAAAAATATAAAGGAAAAGTGAATCTAGAGCTAATATTCTTGTGCCGGAGAATCTCAGCAATCAGAAGAGAGGTTGTGGCAATGTATTTGGTAGGCTGACTTCCTGGTGCAAATCCTAGTGCTCATGTTAGACATGAACTTGTGAATCAGGAGATATACACTGCTTTTTGAGGATGTTATATATATATATATATATATATATATATATATATATATATATATATATATATATATATATATATATATATATATATATATTGTATTTTTCCCTGTTGATGTTTCTTGTACATTTTCTAATTTATCACTGTAAAAAAACTTTTATATTTAATTTTTTAATAAAACAATTAAAAAAATCAAGTTGTGTAGAATAAGGTTTTTTTCTTTTAATAATTAAGGCTGCTGTTTTCCTGTAGGAGGCCTGGAGTCTGGCATCTGATGTTTTAGTTCACAAAAATATTTTATGACCAAAAAGGTCAGATCCATAAATTCTCTAATCTGTGTCAAGAACAAACTTGCGTTGTCCTCAGTAGGAAAGGATCACAAGATAATAAGGAGTCTGTATTGTTACAAGTATTTTTACCGTTAGGAGCTAAATCACATGGGGTGGCTAATATTAAAGGGATGTTTGATGGCAGTGGATTGGGTAAGAGGAAACATGGACATCACTGATGATATTTATGAGCAGCCGAAGGGCAAGTAACGTTTTATTGTGCATAGATCTTTTATAGGCTAGCTGGATTTCTGGTTACCTGAACCCTCATGGTAACCTTCCATCATGCCTTAAGACTACTCAAACTTTAAAAAAATGAACTGTACGCTTAGGCCTTACCAACAGATGTACAAAGTACTAAATCACAAAGATTTAGAATTAAAATTGGGCTCAATGAGGACCATATACTGTGTCCCCAGCATCTCCTGGACTTGCTGCCTCTACTGTTGTACCTTTGGTCTTTGACCCACAACTCAATTTGTCCGGTTGCACATGGTAAACTCTTTTATCTACCAGGAGATCAGTACTGAGGAATTGGTGTAGGTTGATATCTACCTGGAGATCAGAATTGGGGAATTGGTTTAGGTTGGTATATACCAGGAGATCAGTATTGGAATTGTCCTCTATGAGGACCCCGTACTGTGTTCCCAGCATCTGCTCAATATTCAGCCTCTACTTTTGTACCTTTGGTCTTTGACCCAACTCTGTTTGTCCTGTTGCACATGGTAAACTCTTTAATGTCCACAGGGTAAAGTATAGCAGACGTCTGTTCTGGTGCCTTCAACCCTAAAAAAAACAATTTTAATAGCATTCAAAAAAGTTTCGCTTTCGCAGGGAAGGTTACCCTGTATATAACAGCATTTGAGAGAGGGATGCACCAAATCCACTATTTTGGATTCGGCAGAATCCTTTGTTAAAGATTCTGCCAAATACCGAACTAAATCCGAATCCTAATTTGCATATGAAAATTAGGCTTGGGAAAGGAAACAGTGGGGAAAAAATGTTTTTACTTCCTTGTTTTGTAATTGAAAAGTCACTTAATTTCCCTTCTCGCCCCTAATTTGCATATACGTTCGGCCAGGCATAAGGATTTGGCTGAATCCTGGATTCGGTGCATCCCTAATTTGAGACATCAGAAATAGTTGAAAGATTATACAACTCCCTTCTAGAGGATCAGATCAGATTAGATAACATGTTTCTAAATGTCTTCTTGGATGCCCAAATCTGCCTTGAGGGATTGCCACTCTCACCAAAGATAAAAGTTTGGCCATTTGTCTGTCTTCTGCCATTGCCTTCTCAGTTTGCCAGGCTACAGGACCATTGGATCAGAAATGATGTCTCCTCCAGCCAACTTGACTCCAGTTTCCACAATGCCTTATGTGTTGTTGTCATCTTCTTTGCAGGCCATTAAACCATAGAACATGCAAAGCATTGATGGAAATGGGGTCTTGGCCTGACGAGAGCCGACTACCTATACAACGAGTCAATGGTATGTGGAGTCACAGAAAACAACAACATTTACAAATAACTTTAAACCATTGAAATTGTTTCATGAATTCATATTGGAAAGTTGCTCAGAATTACATTTTCTTTCATGGTGCCAAAAGTATTGTGTTTATTTTATTATCTGTGTGGATTTCTCCTTTTAGAAGTAATTCTATATGCTCCAAAGGGGCCAAGCGTCTCATGTTACCTCCCGAGTACCGGCTGATTTTGTTTCAAGGAAGTCAATTACGTGACGTTTGGTTTCCTCTAAAGAATAAAGTCTGCCCTTTTATTCCCTCTCCAGACTGCATTCCAATAAAATCATAAAGGCCATTGTTTTCTTTCACTTCAAATTGGTTCTTGAAAGAAATGTAAACTCTTGAAACAAATTAATGTAAAATTGCTCCGAGCGCTCTTCTGAGCACTTTTGCAATTTACAATAATTATTTTTTTTTTTTTTCTAGTGCTCAAGATATCAGCAGTTTTTATACTGCTAATGTAGTAAATTAAATAGCGCCACCTGCTGGTCATTTCATCCTACCAGACAAGTCATCAGAAACTTAAAGGGAATCTGTCATCATTTTAAAAACATTTTTTTTTTTGCATTGTTATAAAAAACACACATCCATAAACACTGTCCGGCAAATAAAATGTTAATCCACAAATCCATGCATAAGTTATTTGTTTGTATTTTGTCATGGGGGCTTCCATTTTTGTTCATTACACATTCATCCTGTGCTGCTCTAACAGCAGGCACTGCATTACCTGTGTGCTTGGAGGCAGCCACTCTGTAATGAAAAGCCAGGTCACACTACGATATGAGAATCTAGCTGTACACTCCCCCTCCCCTCTCTGCCCATGCTGTGATGTTTGGAGGAGAGAGGTCACATGGTTTGCAGGGAAGCAATTACTTTCACTTTCCTACGTCCTGCTCTACAGCTGCACTAGCAGCCCCTCCTCCCACAGACACTATCAAAGCTCCTGCCATTCTGTAAGTTTGTTCTCTGCTTTCCTTTGGAGGGGGGAACTTTCTCTCCTTGCTGCCTTCCTAGTTAGTTTTACTGGTTACTAGATGAGGTAAAGGAGCTGTGAGTTCCCTCTGCTATCCACCTCACACACACTGCGCTCCTTTCCTGCCTGCAATACTTCTTTTTTCATTAACTACTTACTGCCTCCTTTCTCCTGAACTATTTTAACCCTTCCTAGACTTCCTCCTAAGTTTTCCTGGTTTTCAAGTATGTCCTCCTTATTTTATCCTTTTTTTCTATTCCCTGCCATCAGTCCTGGGAGTGTACTCCTGTGTTTCTGCCATTCTTTTTTGTGTAAACAAATATAATAAACTATCTATATAAAATATTTTTCCCAGTGTCCAAAATGAATTGTGTGTGTGTGTGTATATATATATAATATATATATTTGAAACATAAGTGGGGCAGTGATCACAGAACTATCTTATTTCAGTCCTTCTGAAGTGGTGTCAGTGAGAGCTTATCTTGATACCTGCCTATTGTTCAATTGACAGGCTCAGCAGACAAGGCTCTATTTACATTACAGCATCTTGTAGGAGGGAGGGGTAATGACATCACTCCAACTTGCAGTGCAGCAGTAAAGTGTGACTGAAGTTTATCAGAGCACAAGTCACATGACCTGAGGGCAGCTGGGAAATGTCAAAATGTCTAGCCCCATAGCAAATTTTAAAATAAGATATAAAAAAATCCATTTCTTGTTTTGAAAAACAGATTTCAATGCAGGATTCTGCTGTAGTAGCACTATTAACTGATACATTTTGTAAAAAAACATGTTTTTTTCACGACAGTATCCCTTTAAGAGAAGAGAAAAGTGTTGTGGCATTGCTCTGCTTAGAAAGATCAAGGAAGTGACCAGAGAAAAGTAGGGATGCACCGAATCCAGGATTCGGTTCGGGATTCGGCCAGGATTCGGCCTTTTTCAGCAGGATTCGGCCGAATCCTTCTGCCGGCCGAACCGAATCCGAATCCTAATTTGCATATGCAAATTAGGGGCAGGGAGGGAAATTGCGTGACTTTTTGTCAGAAAACAAGGAAGTAAAAAATGTTTTCCCCTTCCCACCCCTAATTTGCATATGCAAATTAGGATTCGGTTCGGTATTCGGCCGAATCCAAAAAAGTGGATTCGGTGCATCCCTAGAGAAAAGTCATCTGATATATTTCTGGTCAGCTCTAAGCATAGCAACATCACAAGATTTGGGGTTCTTGATCATATTAGAATGCAAATGTAGATGGAGTCACGAGAGCATCAGTACAGAGAGGAGCAGAGCCGGCAATTGTTTCCACCTCCCCTAAGCATTTGTTTGTTCTTAACTGAGAGATACAAAGGAATTAGATTGCAAACCTTTTGGGTCACATATTGTTCTTTAAAATTCTGTATATAAAATAACATATAACTGGCAGTTTTATATATGCGTTAAGGGGTTGTTCACATTCACATTTAGTATGATGTAAAGAGTGATATTCAGAGACAATTTGCAATTGGTCTTCATTTTTAATTATTTGTGGTTTTTGAGTTATTTAGATTTTTATTCAGCAGCTCTCCAGTTTGCAATTTGCAGCAATTTGGTTGCTAGGGTCCAAATTACCCTAGCAATCATCCACTGATTTGAATAGGAGACTGGAATATGAATAGGAGAGGGTCTGATTAGAAAGATGAGTAATAAAAAGTAGCGATAACAATACATTTGTAGCCTTCCAGAGCATTTTTTAGATGGGGTCAGTGAAAAGCTGGAAAGAGTCAGAAGAAAAAGGCAGATTATTTCAATAACTATAAAATAAATAAATAATGTAGACCAATTGAAAAGTTGCTTAGACCTGGCCGCTGTATAACATTAAAGAGTAAACTTAAGAGTTAACTTAAAGGTGAACTACTCCTTTAATAATGTGATGCAATTGGAATGCATCTTTTATGTTTTCTTGTTTTATGCTGAAAAATTTGGGGTATTGACAATTTATTATGCATACTGGGACATAAGGACCCCCAGTAAAACAAATCTTTGGGCCCTACTCCACAATGTGTGCGACCCATGACCTGTGTATTAATTTTCCCATGACCCCTTTAACGCATTACTCCTGTGTGGAAATGGTAAGTGACACAGGTAGGTCAAGGAGAGAACAGGAGCTGTGAGTATTCTAATTAAAGGCAGTATAGTTGAAGTACAGGTATGGGATCCATTATCCAGAAAGTTAAATAACAGAAAGTATGAATTACTATATTATTAGTTAGGCCAGTTAGTTTTAAGGTAGTTCTGTGGAGCTTACCTTAGCTGGTGAGAGTCAGAATAGTAGTAGGCTCTCACTACAAAGATACATTAAGACTAAACTCCTGGTGGAGCCTATTCTACTCAGCTATCTGGCCTACTCCTAACTCTCACCAACTAAGATGAACTCTGCAGAACTACCTTGCAATTAGTTGGTCTGTCAGGGGCCTTACAGTTCCAAGCACGGAGAAGTCTGGACCAAGGAGGAAGCTGTAGAGTCAAGTCCAAGTTTGCGGTAACCAAAAGGGATCAGGACTAATCGTAGTCAAAATTCAGGCAGTGGTTCAATAGGCAGGCAGCAAGGATCAAAGTCAAAGGTTCAGTCAAGGTGAAAAGTCCAGGAATCAAATTAGAATTATTTTAGGAGCACCCAGGAATACCAACAGCAAATCCTATAATCGGGCATTGAACCCGTGAACTTGGCGTCCTTTTATTTTGAATTTTTACGCCAGATGCGACATGATGATGTCACACTTCTGTGCACCGACGTTGATGCACTGGTGCCACTGTCCACGTGTCTGCTATGGGTGCCGCCATCTTGGACACGGCACCAAGAGGAGTGGAGCACCATCAGGGGCTCCTGACGTGGCCTAACTAAAAATAGTAGTAGGCTCTTACTGCAAGGTACATTGAGACTTAACTACAGGTGGAGCCCAATCTACTCAGCTAGCTGGCCTATTCCTAATTATCACCAACTAAGATGAACTCTAAAGAACTACCTTGCAACTAGCTGGCCTTAATAAAAGTATAGTAATAGGCTCTCAAAAGTCCAGGAATCAAATTAGAATTAATTTAGGAGCACCCAGGAATACCAACAGCAAATCCTATAATCAGGCATTGAACCTGTGACCTTGGTGTCCTTTTATTTTGAATTTTGATGCCAGACGTGACATGATGAAGTCACACTTCTACGCACCGGCGTTGATGCACTAATGCCGCTGTCCACATGTCGGCTATGGGTGCCGCTATCTTGGACATGGCACCAAGAG
Organism: Xenopus petersii; assembly: GCA_038501925.1. Taxonomy (NCBI): domain Eukaryota; kingdom Metazoa; phylum Chordata; class Amphibia; order Anura; family Pipidae; genus Xenopus; species Xenopus petersii. The sequence goes on from CM076675.1 coordinate 164,446,206, forward strand.
GAGCGGAACGCCATAGGGGGCTCCTGGCCTAACTAAAAATAGTAGTAAGTTCTCACTAAAAAGATACATTGATACTAACTAGCTGGCATTAATAAAAGAATAGTAGTAGTAGGCTCTCACTACAAAGATACATTGAGACTAAACTCCAGGTGGAGCCCAATCTACTCTGCTAGCTGGCCTATTCCTTACTCTCACCAACTAAGATGAACTCCACAGAACTAACTTGCAACTAGCTGGCATTAATAAAAGAATAGTAGTAGTAGGCTCTCACTACAAAGATACATTGAGACTAAACTCCAGGTGGAGCCCAATCTCAGAGCCGGGCCAACTCGGCCAGGCGCCCTAGGCAGCCTGGAGGGCCAAGGCGCTGGCTCTGTGCGCGCTCTACTGCGCATGCGCAAAACTTCGCTCCAGCGCGCATACGCGAAATGTGCAGAAGCGCATTTACGCGGAAGATTCAAGTGCCAGTCGAGGAGAGATGGGACGGACACGGGGTAGGCGACAGAGCAGGTACGTGCGTGGCACCCCCTCAGCTTTGCGCCCTTGGCACGTGCCTACTCTGCCTAGCCCTAGTTCAGGCACTGCCCAATCTACTCAGCTAGCTGGCCTAATATGTTGATGATTTTATTGCTATGACCTCGTTATATTGAAAGCAAAACTCAGAGATAAAGCTATTTCAAATAGAATGAGGTTTATTGAGTTTAACAAAGAACATATCATGGTTTTGCCTTGGGAAAAACATCAATGTTACACCGAAGTGTAACCTGAGGCTTTTGCCAAAGACACTCCCCTTTTCACATACTTTTATAGATTAAAATGGGAGTACACATACATACGTTATATAACTTGTACCCTCCCAAAATGTTGGAAGAGGACTGATGTTCTTAACTACAGATATTGCACTGAAAATAATTTCCATGCTTACAACTGTCCCTTAGCCTTGTAGTTCTTTATCTGTTAAAAGCAGACACAGGGATGACCTCAGCAATAAAGAAAACACTTCTGTAGAAGGGGCCTCTAGTATCTGCTGACACTCTGAATTCTGTCAGTAGCTTACAAAGTGGACTCTCATCACTGGGTGTCATTTATAAGAGAATAAATAAATGGGGGAACATCACCCATCCCTTCACCTTTCCTGCCTTGGCCATTTGGTTATTGCTGAGTCAGAATGATAGGGGCATTTGTTATTAGACTTTATTATTCTTACACTCTGACACATAACCATTTGTCCGTCATTGGAATAGGCTGTTCTCATATAAATGTGGTCATATAAAAAAATATATATTATCAATTCCTAACTCTCACCAACTACCTTGCAATTAGTTGGCCTTAATAAAAGAATAGTAATAGACTCTCACTACAAAGATACTTTGAGAATAAACTCTTAGGTGGAGCCCAATCCACTCGGCTAGCTAATCTATTCCAACTAGTTAGGCCAGTGGTTCTTTAAATGATATATATAAATTTTATTTACATGAAATTAAGGAATGTGGTGTGATTGCATCAGTGGTTTTGCTTACAGTAGAAAATTGGGCCTATTTGTCTTAGCCCATAGACGTGTGTGTACACGGGCCATTTGGCTTCAACTTATAGTCATCCTTCACACTTCATATGTTTTATTCTGACACATCATCATTGCTGTTGGTGCCGTGTGTGAGAGAATGGAAGGCCAACCTGTAGGGCTCCATCTCAGCAAGCTGCAAAGTGCAGCACAAGAAACAAAGGTGGTACATTCCAGGACTGAATTGTGGGTAAGGTCGCAAAGGCCCAGGCGTAGGGTAATATCATTTTATGCCTGCTGCCTGCCTCTACACTGCTGCCTGTCTCTGCACTGCTGCCTGCCTCTGCACTGCTGCCTGCCTCTACACTGCTGCCTGCCTCTGCACTGCTGCCTGCCTCTGCACTGCTGCCTGCCTCTGCACTGCTGCCTGCCTCTGCACTGCTGCCTGCCTCTACACTGCTGCCTGCCTCTGCACTGCTTCCTGCCTCTACACTGCTGCCTGCCTCTGCACTGCTGCCTGCTAAGCCAACACAGCTCTATTTGGAGGGAAGGTACAAACATGGGAAAGGGTGAGGTGCAAGTGTAGGGTTGCCACCTTTTCTTTATGCGGAAAACGAGCAGGGGGTGGGGCATATGACCCTGATGTCAGGGGGAGGCTGTTGCCATTGGGGGAGTGACCGATGATATCAGGTGTGGGACTGATGATGTGGCAATTAGTGATCCCAATTCTAACATAAAGAGAACTGCTACATAAAAACGAAAGTTTTTCATCTGCTGGGATGTTGTTTCTATGAAAATAGCAACAACAGACTTTGTATGGCCATTACGGGATCCCATTATTTTACTGCTTTATTTTATTATTAGTGAGGCAATGGTGCAGCAGCATGGACTGCAACCCCTGTCCTCTCAACTGATTATTTTACATGATATACAGCAGGTGACATCTGGTGGCACTTTATAATATTGCATAGAATCTCTTTTTGAGCTTCATAGCACCATCTAGTGGTACCTTCCAATATTGCAAGTGTCTAGACTGCATTGTCAAGCAGATCAAAGAAGGGAGGTTTTTACATAAAATTCATTTCTAAACAATGCACGCGTTTAAAAGAAATTGTAACTAGTGCAGTTTTTCCCCAAAATTTGCAAAAAATCTGTAACCTTAAAGCAATACTGACACCAGAAAGTATACTTTTTTTTACATCTATCTTGATACTGGCCTTCCATGTTACTTATAATTTTGCCGTAAAGAATTTGCCCGATGCTTTTACATTGCCTATTTGATTCCCCATGTTTGTCTATGAGGAGGCTGTCATATTTGTGCAGCAGGAGTCCGTTAGCATTAGAAACTTTAACTGACAGACTGAGATGGGACAGGTTGGCAAAACAGTCAGTTTTAGTAACAATTACTTACAAAAACAGACCTCTCAGCAAGAAACGATCAACATGACCTATAGGTAACTTTAAATGTACATTCATTTTCTTAAAAAGTCGTTTTTTAGTGTCAGTAACGTAACTAGGTGGGGGAAGGCCCTGGTGCGGGCCATGTAGCCGGGGGCCCCCCTACCCCCCTTCACGTCGATTTTCTTTGTGGCTACAGTGGGCTGCTATCTGCCGGGGAGCCCTGCAGGGGTACGGACCCTGGTCCAATTGCACCCCCTGCTCCCCTGGTAGTTACGCCACTGGTATCACTTTAACATTTGCTTTCTTCTTTGCTGCACCTGGAAAGCTCTCACTCTGAAATCAGCCCAGATGCAGGCACACACAGTCGATTTCGGAGCAAAATTGCTCAGGTTTGTATTTTTGCTCTGAAATAAGCCTGCATTTACATAGCAGGCACCTCTAGGCCCGCTGACGCTTATCACCCCTGTCCCCTCCCCTTTATTTGTGCACAAATTTCCATCATCGGGCCAGGAGCACTGGGGATTGACACACAGACAATTTAAAAAACGATTGTGTCTTATAATCAGCCCCAGAGCTTTCTGAACAAATGTGGATGTGGTTAGGCTGCATGTCGCCCTCTAAAATCCTGCCGCCCTAGGACTGGGCCTTAGTGGCCTTTTAACAAATCCAGGCCTGCCGGCACTTAATGAGACACAGTGGGTAAAGGTACCCTATGTACATGTTATAAAGAGAGAAGCAGTGGCGGGTCCTGGCACCTCCAAGAACAATATACAGTGAGAAGCAGTTAGGACCGGCACCCTAGCATATGATATGGGGAGAAACAGGAGACACTGATAAATAAAGCACATTATACAGAAAGAGATCTTGGAACCTCAGGACATTATAAAATAAATGTTCGTCGGTATTAGCTCCCAAAGTACATAAAATTGCAAGAGTGGGTACTCACACCCCAAGCACATTATAGAGAGTGAGATGCAGAAATACATGATATACAGTGATACTCATCTAAGCACATGGTATACAGTAGGGATTGTGTAGCATTGTGTAAAGTCAGAGGAACTCTACCCGTGACCTAAAACCACTGACCAAGTAGGTATTTATACAGGTCCAGAATCCCTAAGTATGGGGGCGCACTTCCAGGGCCACAGATTGGTCACTTAAATTTTTCAGTAAAAATTACTTTTATTTAAACATTGTTAAAAACGAATTACATCAGTTTATGGTCTGACGCGTTTCGTATAAACATACTTCATCGGAGACCTAAACAAACTTCCATCACTTCAACTATTTATACCCACACACGTGACCTTCCCCCCATAATGCAACACTTCAGCTAATTCACTGATTGGTATCAGCTATAAAAAAAATGCTTTAAATATTTAACAATTAAAAAACATTACTTCGCCCGCTCTTGAGCTCAACTACATTACTGATGTTTCCTTCCTTGTAGAATTCTCTGTCTTTCACTATGAAATATTATCACACAATTTTCATTTAATGTTTATGCAATAAGTTCATGATCTGCAATAAATCTGTATCTAAAAAGATGTTTGTACTAGTTCATTTTATGTTACAATAAATATACTTGTTCTTATGTTCAAATTAATACGGTCAACAATGTTACAAAATAAATGATTATGGGAAAAGTTCATTCTACTTTTTTATATTGGAAACACTGCTGCTAAAAGATACTTGTTTCCACATTATTACTTTCAATCACGGTAGGTACAAAATCCATTTATGTTTGCCAAATTCAATTTAACAATTTGATTACGTTTTTCATTAGTTTGTTCTAATTTCTGCGACCTACAAACAGTTTCCCAAACTTTCTTATATATAACAACTAACATCGAAAACTGAGTTTAATCCTGGGATTCACAATAGGCTCTGACATTCCAAGTACCCAGAGGCCCACGCAGCCCCGCCACCAGCCCAATGTTTAGTGATTGTCTATGGTAACTTACAGCAGCCCCTCTGGCATTTGCCAGAACCCACAGATTGCCAGTCCGGGCCTGTATTTATATAACAGCAACAGGGCCGTATTTATAAATAGGGGTGCCTATTTTTTTTGGCTTCGTTTTTTTTTTAAAAAACCCTCCGCCACGGATTGGGGGTCCGAGGAAGACTGCGGAAGTGGCGTCAGCACGTACGATGTAGGGACGTGTTTAGGTCCTGAACAGCAACTATCTGTGCTTGTAAGTAGCAATGGGGAGAAGAGGGAGAATTAAGGAATGAGCATAACCAAGCTCAACACTGAAAAAAGCAATATCCTTGGCTTCAACAGTAACATTGGTTTCTGGCCTTTAGTAGCCTTCATAGAAAGCTGAAGAAGACGTACCTTCCATCTGCTTGGGCAAAGGCTGACAAATCTGTTATTGTGAAACACGTGGTCTTCAACAGAAATAGAAAGGCAGAAGAGAACTATGAGAAGGGAAGACTTCCCAAAAAAGAGACGAAGAGATGAAGAATAGAGAGACCCAAAGAAAGAAGCAAAACTTGGTGCTCTCAGCCCACCAGGGATAAGATACAGGATAGATGGAGAGACACGAGGCCCAGATCATCTTTATACTACAGCTGGGAGTCCAATATATTGTTTTTATTGTGATTAAATTATGTTTTATGCAAATTATTTTGAGTTTAACATTGTATATAATTGTAATATTGAAACTTAGCTTATGGGTGAGGTTTGCTTCAACTTGCTGCAATTGCACAACCTATAAAAGCACTACAGCGATAACAATGAAGAAAAAAAGCAAATGAGAAAAGTAAATCATTAAAACTTGGAGAACTAGGAATGTTGTACATGATGTTTTGTGCTTCTGTACCAGCCCAAGGCAACCACAGCCCTTTAGCAGAAAAGATCTGTATCTCCAAAGATGCCCCAGTAGCTCCCCATCTTCTTTTCTGCTGATTCACTGCACATGCTCTGTGCTGCTGTCACTTACTGAGCTTAGGGAGCCACTCACAATATACAGTACACATAGAATAGAAATGTCACAATATAAGGCTGATTAGTAATTAATACAGATAATTACTACATGGCAGCACAGAAACCAGTGCAATTAGCATCAGAATTTAATAATCAGCAAACCTATAGCATCAGCTTATATTACAGCCAGGGAAGCTCATTTTCTGCTGGATAATTAGTGACAAGCCCTAAGCTTAGCTTCTCAACAGCCAATCAGAGCCCACTGAGCATGTGAGTGTCACAGACACTTTCCAAGATGGTGACCCCCTGTGACAAGTTTGAAGTCCTGGATCATTGCTGCTATTGACAAGCTGAAACTTTAGCCTCGTGCAATAAGTTCATTATATATAATATGCCATTTTAAGCCAAATACATTCTTAGTTCTCCTTCAAAGGCATGTCATTTCCCTGTAAGTCAGTTATATAATTATACTGGCTGCAGACTGACTGTGCCATTGTACCTTATAACCATGGGTAGTTATTGCAGCTGCTCCCTTCCTCTATGAAATATTCTTCATACTAATTGACTAGGAGTGGTTAAAGATTAGCTGCCCTTGGATTACTGATGTGATTCCTTACGAGTCCCCCACTGAGACTGTTGCTAATCATTCACCAAAAAGGCGCAGAAAGTACAAAACTCTAGATACAATCAGTTTGTGACCACCATAGAATAAGCAGGCGCAGGCCCTACTGATTTGACCTTAAAGGGCACCTATCACAGCCAAAATCAAACACATCTGACCAGTACAAGTTAAACACATTTAATCAAACTACATATATAGTTTTTTGAAAAAACTGCAGTTTTTAAAAAAAATCCCTTACTTTGTCAAATGGGTTCTTTCACTGAGGGAGGCCATACTGAGACTATAACAAAGACTCTAATATGCAAATTTCAGGAGCATGCTCAGATTGTAACACTGCTTTGAGTATTCTACCCAGAATGCCTTGTTTAAGTAAACTCCTCCACTAGAAGTATCAGGAGATTTCCCTATCTTGTCCCCTGCTGGTAAAGTCATTATGCAAATGAAGGACACACACTAACTTCCAGCAGGGGGCAGCACTACTGAACAGCAGCTAACACACAGGTTTGGCTGATTTGAAAATAGCTTAGAAGGGTTGATAAGCAACAAGGAATTTCAACTGAGCATGTGTGAGATTTCAGAGCTGCAGTTGGCTGGGAAGATATAGGTAGGAGGAGCCAGTGAAATCCAAGATGGCTGCCTCAGCTAGAACTGCAGGGGAGATAGGGGAGATCTTACAGAAGGAAATACAATCAATTCTAACTGTTTTAAAAATCGGATTTCTTGAACTTTCACATAGTGTATTTACTTAGGGAATGATTTTGGTCATGATTGGTGCCCTTTTAAGGGCCTTGTTCAGATTGAGTAGGGCTTTCACTGAATATACAATTTGAAGCTACGCCATGTTTGTTCCTTGCGAGGTACATATTTAGATTCCCAGTGTCCAGATAATCCCCCCTGCATAATGTACTACTGCTTATTTGTAAAGCTGGCCATAGATGTTGAGATTTTTAAAAGATCAGATCCTGATCGTGAGACCGTGATCTTCTCAGAACGATCGTACAAATCTACCATCAACTAAAAAGACCAATTTGCCAGGAAAACAAAGGGGAGCTGGCTGCTTGGCCCTGCAAACATAGATACATTGCACTGGGACCGACAAAGATTTTTTGATCTGGCCGATCAATTTCCCGACAGATGTCGGCCGAAAAATCGTAAGATGTACGATCGTTCGAATCCCACTAACCGCACGATAATTTAGAAGGATTGGTCGGACTTCCCTAAAATCGGTCGTTCGGCAAGAAGAATCGTCGCGTCTATGGGGAGCTTAAGCCAGAACTGTGAGTAAAGGGAGGAGCTTCTATGCTGGGAATCTTATCAGCCTCACAAGGACCAAACATGGAGTAGCTTCAATTTCCCTGTTTAGCTCAAGAATTAACAGAAACCATAGATATTTTGTGATTAAAACAATAAGTAAAAAAATAGGTTCAGCACAAGCCTTATTCATTGCACTCAATGACCCTTTTTTTGGCTGGCAGCAGACATGGATGGGCAGTTTGGATGACTTTGACCATAGTGAGCATATGACTGTTTTTGGCACCTTTGGAAGAGGAGAACTTTTTAAAGACCATTTTGCTGAGATAAAATGTCATCTGCTGGTGGTGCTTGTCGGTGGATGCAGGGCCGCCATCAGGGGGGCACAGGGGGTACAAGTGTACCAGGCCCAGGCCTGAAGGGGGCCCAGCAGTGCTGATATTTTCGAAAGAGACTTCCCCCTTGACAGTCGAAGCCGCGCTGCCCTACTGAAGTCCCGAACAACCGAAATGCAGAAGTGCTGAAAAGCCAAACAGCCAAAGCCACAAAACGGTGAAAAAAAACAGAAGCCATTAAAACAGCCAAAGCCAAAGTCCCGAAGCGGCAAAAAAACCCGAAGTCACAAAAACAACCGAAATTGAAGTCCTAAAGTGGCAAAAGACCCAAAGTCACGATAGGAGGCGAAGTTGAAGTTCAATTCTACTGAACACCAATGTGTGTGTTTTTTTGTTTTTTTTTTTAATCCCCTGGACACCAATGTTTTATTTTAATACTCTATAGGCCCCTGCCACCAATGTTTTTTTAAAACATATTCTCTGGAGCCCCAATTTTTTTTTTAACTTGTAAGGGGGGGCCTTGGCTCCAATGTTTTTTTTTAAAAATATTTTTTGGGGCCCCAATTTTTTTACTTGTAAGGGGGGGCCCTGGCACCAATGTTTTTGTTAACTTGTAGGGGGGCCCTGACCACCAATTTTTAATGGGGGGGGCCCTGGCACCACCGTTTTTTTTAACTTGTAAGGGGGCCCTGACCATCAATAGTTTTTTATAACTTATGTATGTGGGGGGGGGGTTACTTTTTTTTAGCGCTGATGTCTGTGTGGTCTTTTAACTGTGGTGCGGAGTGGACGGGATTTGGAGTATGGGGCCCTGTGATTTCTGAGTGGGTTTTTGTGCTCTGGCAGATGAAGAGGGGAAAAGAGTCATAGTTTCACTTCACAATTCTATTAAATATTTGTCACAGTCTCAACTACTGTGTATATAAGGATCACAGCAAATATATGTACGAAGTGTCAATAAGATTCGAACTAAAAATCGTTCGACTATTCGACCATTCGATAGTCGAAGTACTGTCCCTTTAAGAAAAACTTCGACCCCCTACTTCGGCAGCTAAAAGCTACCAAAGTCAATGTTAGCCTATGGGGAAGGTCCCCATAGGCTTGCCTGTGATTTTTTGATCGAAGGATTTTCCTTCGATCGTTGAATTAAAATCCTTCAAATCGTTTGATTCGAAGGATTTAATCGTGCGATCGAACGAAAAATCCTTCGATCGATCGATCGCAGGATTTGCGCAAAATCGTTCGACTTCGATATTCGAAGTCGAACGATTTTAGTTCCCAGTCGAATATCGAGGGTTAATTAACCCTCGATATTCGACCCTTCGTGAATCGGCCCCTAAATGTTGCCTTATTTCAAAAAGTGCCGACCTTACCTTGTTACCTTGTCTTGCCTCTTACCTGTTGGCCCTTGCACCAAAACACTCTGAAAGCCCCTTCCCGAAGGTCTATGGGGTATATTTATCAAAGAATGAAGTTAATAGTGAAGTTCCGCCATTAGAGTGAAATTCCGCCACTTCCCATTCATTTCTATGGGATTTTTAAAGGCGAATTTATCAAAGGGTGAAATTTCACTTTCACCCATTGATAAATACGCCTTTCAAAATCCCATAGAAATGAATGGAGAGCTGGGGAATTTCAGTCTAGTGGCGGAACTTCACTCTTTGATAAATAACTCTGTTGAACATTAGGGGGGGAATACATAAAAGTGTCGGGAATGGAAAAAATGTCTTTAAAATGTCGTAGAAAGTGTCGTAGCAACAGCCGACAAATTCACAGAGCATTTCTCCGCCAATTCTCCGACATGTGCGACACTTCTGAATTAGCGTCGTTAAAAGTGGGCGTGGTTTTTTCGGCGCCACTTTTCCCGACATTTTTATGAATTACTCGTAAACTCATTTTTTTTCCGACAATTTTTCAGACACTTTAGGCTCTCCAAAATGAAAATGTCAGACAAATGGTCGTTTAAAAAGTCTTGGTAAATGTCGTTTGTACGATGAAAAGATATACGACATTTTAGAAAATTGTTAGACTTACGAGACATTCAGAGATGGGAACATCTGCCTTTGTGAATTTGCCGTTCATACGACATTTTACAAATTTGTCGACCGCCACTTCTGGGTTACTTTTTTTACCGACACTTTTGTGAATTCCCCCCTTGGTGTCTCTGTTGTCTCAGCAGTAACAGTTTAATTGTGTCAATTTCTATTTCTTACACACCTTTTGTTACACAACATGAGACCAGACCCTTTTGCAGCAGTACAAGACATATATTTACTCATAGATTTATTTTGTAGAAATTGATTGGAAATAAGAATGAAGTAGGATGTATGACTATAAAACTGGAACCTTTGTCATAAGAGCCAGACTGAAAATTGATAATGTGGAAAATAGACACTGAAAAGCCCCAGTAGATTGTATAGAAAAGATGATTTTCTGCCAGTTTTAGTCAGTTAGCGGAAATGAACAGCAGGAGGCGCTGTTATTTCAAATAACTAAAGAAAAGAATAATGAATAAACATTGCAAAAGTTCTCTGAACAATTAGACAGTAATTTGTATTGAGAGCTTACATTTCCTTTAGAAATAATCTTGCAAAGACAAGTCATGGAGCAATAAGGCAACTTCAGAGTAATAAAGAGAGTAAAAATTGAGGACAAGGGGCAAAGCTGCATTGATGGTATTTCCCGTAATACAAAGGTCCTAGGTCATAAGTCGGGAGTGTATTTATGTAGTGAATCATATTTAATTTGTATGAGGAAAGACTGGCCAAATTGGTTCACGCTGGAGAAGAGGCGCTTAAGGGGTGATGTGATAACTATGTATAAATATATAAGGGGATCATATAATAATCTCTCTAATGATTTATTCTGATTAGAAGAAAAGAGGTTCCGTCTAAATATTGGGAAGGGGTTTGTTACAGTGAGAGCTGTGAAGATGTGGAATTGTCTCCCTGAATCAGTGGTACAGGCTGATACATTAGAGGTATAAGAAGGGGTTGGATGGTGTTTAGCAAGTGAGGGAATACAGGGATATGGGAGATAGCTCATAGTACAAGTTGATCCAGGGACTGGTCCCATTGCCATTTTGGAGTTAGGAAGGAATTTTTCCCCTCTGAGGCAAATTGGAGAGGCTTCAGATGGGTTTTTTGCCTTCCTCTGGATCAACTGGCAGTTAGGCAGGTTATACAGTATATAAAGGTTGAACTTGATGGATGTGTGTAGATTCTTTGTGTATTTTGCAGTAGGCTCTGAGTTCTGGGTGCAGCTCACCAAGTCTTCACACTTCTTTTTGAAAGGCTTTAAAGGACAAGGAAAGGCAAAACAATAAAATCCCATTTTTACATTCTTTAATGAAAAATAAACCTTTCTCCAATATACTTTAATTAAAAAATGTGTACAGTTTTTATAAGAAACCTGACTGTATGCAGTGAAATTCTCCCTTCATTTACTGCTGTGGATAGGAATTGTCAGATGGTCCCAGAGAAACAATCATACTTATGAACAGCAGGGGGCGCTCCCGCCTTACTTACCTGCCATGCAGAACTCAAGCAGCTTTGTTTATGACGATCCCTAAGCAGCCCAGATCACACTGAGCATGTGCAGGGTCAGGGTCAGGCCAAGATGTTTAACAAAGTTACAAGATGACAGCCCCCAGTGGCCAACTTTGAAAGCATAAATTATTCATTTAATTAGGCTTGTGGTGCAGTAAGTTCATGCTTATGTTTAGTATACAAAATACAGCATTTCTAGCCTTATTCTATTTTAGACTTTCCTTGTCCTTTAAGGAGAAGGAATACCATTTTAAACTTGGGGGTGGCAAAAGTTAGGCACCCCCAAATGATTACTTGTACTTACCTGACACACCACCAAAATATCTAGAGATTGACCTGTTTTACCAATGTTTATTGATATTGTAGATGAATTAGGGCCTCATGGGGCCCCTAAACTTCCTGGGCCCCCCTGCAGCCGCAGGGTCTGCTTCCTCTGTATTTACTCCCCTGAGCAGAAAACTGCACCAGCCTGGGGTTCTTCTATCTGCGCAGCTAAACACTTGGTACAGACATATGAAGGCGCTTGTCTATATGACAATATGGGCAGTGTCAGGGGCCCACCAAAGAACAATAGACCAGGGGTCCACTCTCAGTACTATTAATCTTCTCCTCAATCAACCTCTATTCTTCTAGTCTTTATTCTTTACATACTATAATCTATTATTCCATCTATTTAGCCTCTTTGTTTGTCAAAGAAATAGGGAATGGCCATGAAATAGGCAAAATGTTTTGCAGCACAAGGGTCCACTGACACCTGGGCCCACCGGAAATTTTCCTGGTGTCCCAGTGGACCAGTCCAACACTGAATATGGGGGAGTATATAAGGAACAGGGAGGAGCAAAGTATTCCTAATATCTAAATAAAATTGTCTCATCAATCTGTTAAATACAGATAATGAATGTAGCCTTGTGGAACCCAAGTCTAATACTGAGACAACATGTAGATACAGAAATGCATATAGTTGTCTAATGCCCTATTCCCTGTTGGAGAGATGTGGCCCTATAGCTCTAGAGGTATAGTAGAGTAGTCTATAAAAGGGAGGGGATAGCATAGTGAGACTCAGATTTGTGGTGAGACAACAAAGGCCTGGGCGTAGGGCAGCGCAATTTTAGTAGTTTAAAGGGCACCAATCATGACCAAAATCATTTACTAAGTAAATACACTATGTGAAAGTTCAAGAAATCCAATTTTTATAACAGTTAGAATTGTTTGTATAATGTAAATGATCAGCTCACTATTCCTTCTGCAAGATCTCCCCTATCTCCCCTGCAGTTCTAGCTGAGGCAGCCATCTTGGATTTCACTGGCTCCTCCTACCTATATCTTCCCAGCCAACTGTAGCTCTGAAATCTCGCACATGCTCAGTTGAAATTCCTTGTTGCTTATCAACCCTTCTAAGCTATTTTCAAATCAGCCAAACCTGTGTGTTAGCTGCTGTTCAGTAGTGCTGCCCCCTGCTGGAAGTTAGTGTGTGTCCTTCATTTGCATAATGACTTTACCAGCAGGGGACAAGATAGGGAAATCTCCTGATACTTCTAGTGGAGGAGTTTACTAAAACAAGGCATTCTGGGTAGAATACTCAAAGCAGTGTTACAATCTGAGCATGCTCTTGAAATTTGCATATTAGAGTCTCTGTTATAGTCACAGTATGGCCTCCCTCAGTGAAAGAACCCATTTGACAAAGTCAGGGATTTTTTTTAAACCTGCAGTTTTTTCAAAAAACTATATATGTAGTTTGATTAAACGTGTTTAGCTTGTACTGGTCAGATTGTTAATATGTGTTTGATTTTGGCTGTGATAGGTGACCTTTAAAGTAGTTTAAATCTCCCGCGCACAAAGTCCCAGTGCCACACTCGAGAGGAGACAAAGGCATCCTCGTTACTTGCTTGGCCCATGTCAAATACCCCACCCGCCACCCCATTTACACTTCCCAATAACTACTAGACACCATTTTGTGGGATGAAAAGGCCGCAGAACTTTTATTCTGATAATACAGTTCTTCCCATTTTTACATGCTGTAAAACAAGATTTAACATAACATCATCATACAATGACTATGAAGATTTTCATTCATCCAGGTCATAGTATATCTAGTATAGGTCAATCTAAAAACAACTGGACTTGCTGAGTAATCAATGAAGACATTTCACTACTCATCCGAGCAGCTTCTTCAGTTCAACTGACTGGTGTGGGAAGTTCTCGGCATTTTTTTTTTTTTTTTTTTTAGATTGACCTATACTAGATATCATCATACAATGTAACATGAATATTTGCATAGCAACATATTAACCCTTTAACCACTATGTCATAATAATTTTCTAACTGCCCAACACCATTGGTGCTGTCAGATGCCACGTCAGCCTGACCCCGCTTCCTCCGCCAACCAATTCCCTTACTAGGGTGTTTACTTACCCTGAGGTACCAGGCCTGACAGTAACCCATTGACCGTGCAACTCCACTCCTAACCAACCTATTGGGTCCATAACTCCACCAACCCGCTACAAACCCATAATAATCCTTCCCCTAGGGAGGGACGGTGGGCGCTTTCTTGTGCTGTCCAAACTGAACTGCCTGAGGTAACTTCTTTCCCGCTCTACAATTTTGCTTTTCGTGACGTCATCCCCCCAGAGACCCATTAACCAATCCCAATTGAGTAGGTAAGGGCCTATGCAAACTCGGGCTTTTGTCATGCCCCTTCTTCCCTACACTCTGTTACAGGTCATTGGGGTACTGGAGAGAAAAGACATGGGCCGGCCTAGGGGCACTGGAAAAACAAATCCATCCCTGACCATTTGTGCTTGACTCTATGGAGGGGTGGATGCTGCTGGAGTTCCTCAGGTAGACAACCTCATTAGGAGCCTAAGAAGAGGACCCTATCCTAGAGTATGGAGGTTGGCCCATAATGATACAGGGAAGAACCCCAGTGGGTCCTGGACTCCCCCAAATCTAATCTTGCAGCCTGTTCCTGCTACAAGAGTGGCACCACTGGAGGGGTTCAGCAGTGAAGATAATTATATGTATAAATTACTAATCAGCCTTATATTGTGACATTTCTATTCTATGTGTACTGTATATTGTGAGTGGGTCCCTAAGCTCAGTAAGTGACAGCAGCACAGAGCATGTGCAGTGAATCAGCGGAAAAGAAGATGGGGAGCTACTGGGGCATCTTTGGAGACACAGAACTTTACTGCTAAAGGGCTGTGGTTGCCTTGGGCTGGTACAGAAGAGCGGATATAGGTGGAGGAAATGAGGAAAAACAGACAGTGCTGCGTCCAGTGAAAAAGGGTACTTTTGCATGTTGTTCATGTAATTGTTGTAATAACATACAGAAAGGGGAGGCGATTTATCATCCCAGAAGTGGGATACCTGTTCCTATCTCTGGCCACTATTCATGTACAACTACTTTTGTGGTGTATGCCATAAAATGCCCTTGTGGCTTAGTTTACGTGGGACAAACGTCACGTATGGCCAGAGATAGGATCAGGGAACATAAATCGGCCATAAGATGCAGAAGATTGGACCAGCCAGTGTCTAAACATTTTGTGGAGGCAGGACATTCAGTACAACAGCTGAAGTTTCAGATCCTAGATGCTGTCCCTAAGATAAGAAGGGGTGGCAACAGGGTCAAGAAACTCCTATACAGAGAGGCCTGGTGGATCCGTAAACTAGACACTTTAACTCCAAATGGATTAAATATGGAATATGATTTAACTGCTGTTTTTAGATAACTTATTATGGTTTTATTATTGATTTTAATATTTTCCTTATTCACAGCCACACTGGGGACACATTATTGATAATTTGTTGCTACTGGACTTTTACATGAAACATTGTCAGATAAGTGAAACACTTTGTCTAATTGAAAGTTTAAATACTATGTTACAATTCCACCAGGTGGTGCTGTGATAACATGCTTTATAAAGGAAATGTTGTAAAGTGATATGTTAGCTTGACAAAGAGCCGTGCGTGGCTCGAAACGTTGCTGCATATGTTGCCCTGCATTTGGAAATAAAGGCAATTTTACTAAAGTATGGAGTGCTGCCCGTTTGCTGTGTGCCCAAAACATCATGTACAACATTTCTAGCTACTTTAGTTAGGCTTTAGTTCACCTTTAAAGTTAGTAGGAGAGGCTTTTTGCCACCCCACGTAACCTAAGAAACCCCCCGGCAACCTGCGCGGCTGCCTGGGGCGAGTTGCTCGACTCATTGGCGCAGCGCCCCATGTCCTGCAACGAGTCAGATAACTGCAAAAAAAAAAGAGGTCTCATCTTATGTTCTTGTCTTATGCGATAATATCGATATCCTACTACATGAACATGTAATAAAACGTTCTGCTCTTCCCACTTCTGATGATGTCACTTCCGGTGTGCTGCGACTGTACTTCCTGTGCAATGGTTGTCAGTAGGTTGTGAATAAGGCAGTTGCGGGTTGGGTCCAAGAGGGTAACACTGCATGTTGAGGTCTCGGTTGGATCCGGGTTTTAAAAATTGCTTCTGCGCAGAACTCCAACAAGAGCAGATGATGCCACCCGCACTTAGGACACATCAGCTGCCAATAATGAATAAACTGTATAAGTGATGGTTGGGGTTAAATAATACAAAAATTTGGAATCAAATGTCTTTTATTTTCTCCCCACCTGACAGCGACATTGCTCAGGCAGGTAAAATGTACAATGCAATATACAAAAAAGGCAAAACACAAATGTCATCATTCAGATTGAATTAAAAGCCAAAGAAATTTCCTGCGGCAGTTTACGAGATCCACCGAGGGTGGTACATAAATAAAGGGCGCTGTTATTAAGGAGGTTACTTAGCAACAATATTATTTTACAGACAAATAAAGACGGTTTTTCTTCAGACATAGGAACTAATAAGAACTGAGAACAGAGTTAACAGGAGAGACTCAACAGAGATCCAAATGGGTTTCTAAATTCTCTGCTTTGGGTTTAGTTAAATATATTCATAATAACAGGGGGCCGGCAATTATTAAATGGAATTATCTAAATGTTCTTACAGTAATTAGAGTTTGTAGTACCCTTCCCAAAGGAGATTCTGGCTGTCTGAATTATTGGCTTGGTAAACAGAATAGTTTGTGGCCTAATTAGAGGTAAAAGGGCCTCACTGCACAATGTTTATAGAGCGCCTCAGAAAAGATGGTCTTGTTCAAGCACACACATAGAAACTTAAAGGAGAACTAAAGCTTAACTAAAGAAATAGCTAGAAATCTTGTACATTATGTTTTGTGCTGCTGTACCAGCCCAAGGCAACCATAACCCTTTAGCAGTAAAGATTTGTGTCTCCAAAGATGCCCCAGTAGCTCCCCATCTTCTTTTCTGCTGATTCACTGCACATGCTCTGTGCTGCTGTCACTTACTGAGCTGAGGGACCCACTCACAATATACTGTATATACAGGTACGGGACCTGTTATCCAGAATGCTCGGGACCTGGGGCTTTCTGGATAATGGATCACTCCATAATTTGGATCTTCCTACCTTAAGTCTACTATAAAATCATGTAAACATCAAAAAAAACAAAAAAGCTGATTTTTGCTTACAATAAGCATTAATTATATCTTAATGATATCTTCTTATATTATTATATCTTAGTTTGGATCAAGTACAGGTATGGGATCTGTTATCCAGAAAGCTACGAATTACAGAAAGTCCACCTCCCATATAGACTCAATTTTATCCAAATGATCCAGATTTTTTTTAAAAAAAAATTTCTGTGTAATAATAAAACAATAGTTTGTACTTGATCCCAACTAAGATATAATTAATCTTTATTGGAAGCAAAACCAGCCTATTGGATTTAATTCATGATTTTGAAATAGAATTAAGGTATGAAGATCTAATTTACGGAAAGATCCATTATCCGGAAACCCCCAGGTACCGAGCATTCTGGATAGCAGATCCCTTGCCTGTACAGGGTACTGTTTTATTATTACAGAGAAAAAATAAATCATTTTAAAAAAATTTGGATTACCTGGATAAAACAGAATGTATGGGAGACGGCCTTTCTGTAATTTGTAACTTTCTGGATAATGGGTTTCCGGATTATGGATCCCATAACTATAAATAATATAAAAGTTTTGATACAAGGCTGGTTGGTCATTAATTCAGATTCTCATTACATGGCAGTGTACAATCAGATTCTATCACAGACCAACCTCATTTTCTGCTTGAAGGTTTGTGGTAACCCCTAAGCTTAGTTTCTCCACAGCAGCCCACTGAGCATGTGCAGTGCCACTGACACTCCTAACAAACATGGGCAGCTCCTGTGCACAATTTTAAAGGCCTGGAACATGAATGTTATAGAGATACTGAACCCTGAGGCTGGTGCAGTAAGTTCAGTGCATAAAATGCAGCATTTCTAGCCAGATTCATGTTAAAGGAGAAATTAAAGTAAGCTTTTTCAGAAAGGTCTATATAAATACACCAGTAAACCCTTAAAGTAATGCTGCTCTGAGTGCTCTGTCAAAAGAAACACCACATTTCTTTCCTTCTATTATGTACTCATGGGCTTCTGTATCAGACTTCCTGTTTTCAGCTTAAACCTCCAGGGCTAGGGCTTGAGCATGCTCAGTTTGCTCCTCTCTCTCCCTCCCTCCCATCTCCCCTCCCTGCTGTAAACTGAGCCCAGAGCTATGAGCGAGAAGGGAGAGACTCAGGCAGGAAGTGATGTCACACCAAGCTAATATGGCAGCTGCTATCCTAAACAAACAGAATTCTAGAGCTGTTGCAGAATAAATATAGTGTTATAGCTTGCACTTTTGTGGCTAATCTATTGGCATTAAACTGCTTTGGTGGCTTTCCTTCTCCTCTAAGGTTCCAACTCAACCCCTATAATAACAGATCTGTCACGGCCGGCACCCGATACAAGAACAAATGCCAAGCACCCTGGTCTCGACTCGGCTTCACCAGTAGTGTGACCACCGTTGGGCTTCAGGAGGAGCCCTCAGCTTACTTGGGTGCCACCTGGACTTAACGAGGGGTGCAAGGTGAGATGTTCTGGCTGGCAAAGGGGCACGGCTGTTTAGCAGAGTCTTTAGGCCGAAGGTCACGGTACAAAAGGTCAAGGCAAGCGGATGGTCAGACAGGCTGGGTCGAGGCAGGCAGATAGCAAGAATTGTCAAACAGGCAAAAAGGGTCAAAACTGGGTGTTCAATCGAGGGGTTAACTGAAGAGTAGTCGTAAGCAGGCAAGGTCAGGATCCAGAAATCAGAATAGTCAAAATAGCCAGGCAGGGGTCAAAACAGGAATCAGACAGGTTCAGAAGGAATCAGACAAATAGCACAAGGCTCAGGAGCACCAGGAATACAATCCTATCACGGGCAATGACAACTGTGGGAATGCCCCTTTAATACTTTTGAATTTGGCGCCTTTGCGCGCTGACGTCATTACGTCAGTGCGCATGCGTCTTTAAATCTAGAAGTGCACATGCGCGCGCGCACTAGGAGAGAGCTGGCACAGGAAGAACAGCGGGCATCCCTGCCGTCCCCCCACTAGACCACCAGGGTGAGGTATTTTTATTACAAGATCTCTGTGTTCTGCTGAATAAAATCAGAACACCAGCCAATGAATGGGCAGAGCTGTGTCTTTTACTCCAACATTTCTTCCTGTTCCTGTTACAAACTGCATTTCCTGTCAAGTGATCAGTAAGTGACACCCAGAATGTCACAATATGGCGACTCAAGGTAAATGGTGTAAAAGGGCAATGTTTACTGATATGTATGTGCCAATTTGATACTGTTTTTTTCAATAGTCACTTATTTGGCTATAAGTCATCTTTTGTTTATATTTATTTTAAGTGTTTATTTGTCCTTTAAAAACTGTAACCAATGGTTGGCATACTTTAGTATAAAGCAATGTATTGACTAATTTCACAATACAAGGGCTCCAAAATGCCCAAAACTTTAAAAGCCTTATTAAAACTGATAATCAAATCATTATTAGGGAAGTCAGTGTTGCGTTAATTAGAGACGAAGCTTCTGCCAACCTGAACCAATGGCCCAGAGACCTCATTAAAACAAGCAGAGATATTGATAAAGTCCAGTCTGGTAAATAATAAACATTCCCGGTAGATAAAAGTAAAGTTTGAGTAAGTAACAAGTTTCACTCAATAATGCATTTTACATTAAAATTGTTTTGAAATGATTCACCAAGGAAACTTATCTCTGCCATGTGATTTATATCTGGGCGGCTGTTCTTTAATTGGGTGGTTAACCTTAAAGTAAACTTTTAACATGTTATAGAATGGCCAGTTCCAAGCAACTTTTCAATTGGTCTTCATTATTTTATTTTTATTATTATAGTTTTTTGATTATTTGCCTTCTTATTCTAAAGCTTTCCAGCTTTCAAATGAGGGTCACTGACCCCATCTAAAAAAACGAAGTTTTCAGCCTTACGAAACCCGAACAATAATCTGGCCAATACATGAAAAACATTTAAATACTAAGGGGCAGATTTAGCAAGGGTCAAAGGGAATTCGAGGAGTAATTTTTGGATACTTCGACCATCGAATAGGATACTACAACTTTGAATTTACTTCGACTTCGATTCGAAGTAAAAATAGTTTGAATATTCGACCATTCGATAATCAAAGTACTGTCTCTTTAAAAAAACTTTGACTTCAATACTTCGCCCGAAGTGCTATTTTAGCCTATGGGGACATTCTACAGCATTTTTGTAAGTTTTTGAAGTCGAAGTAAAAATCGTTCGATCGTACGATAAAATCGTTCAAATCGTTCGATTTCACTTCGACCGCAGAATTGCCAAATTCGATGAAAGTTCGAATTCGATATTCAAAGTATTTTAATTAGATGGTCGAATTTCGAAGTATTTTTATCTTCGAAATTCGACCCTTGATAAATCTGCCCCTAAGATGAAGTGCAGTTCATTTCTCATTATTACTAGGGATGCACCGAATCCACTTTTTTGGATTCGGCTGAACCCCCGAATCCTTCGCTAAAGATTCGGCCGAATACCGAACCGAATCCAAACCCTAATTTGCATATGCAAATTAGGGGTGGGAAGGGGAAAACAGTTTTTACTTCCTTGCTTTCTGAACAAAAAGTCACGCGATTTCCCTCCCCGCCCCTAATTTGCATATGCAAATTAGGTCTCAGATTCGGTTAGGCTGGGCAGAAGGATTCGGCCGAATCCAAATCCTGCTGAAAAAGCCCGAATCCTGGCCAAATCCCGAACCGAATCCTGGATTCGGTGCATCCCTAATTATTACAGATATAAAAAAAAACCCCAAATCAATCAAAAATAAGATTATTTTTCTAAATTAGCATTGCTGTATTTCAGAGCTTTCTGGATAACTGATTTCTGTATAATAGATCTGATACATGTAATTAAAGCATTGGGCTTACTCGTCCAGCAGAATATAGCTAGAGATAGGGTTGCCACCTGTGTGATTTTAAACTGGGCATCAACACTTTAAAACTGCCAAACTGGAGAGAAACTGCAAAAAATTGCCAAAACTGGAGAGAAATCCAGCCAGTGGCATCTAAGTGATGCAATAGCCTCGCCCAGGTGTCATAACTCCACCGACATCACTGTGCCCACCTCTGATGTCATCATTAGTGATGGGAGAATAAATTCGACAGGCGTGAATTCGAGAGCGAATTTAATTTGCCATTTTCTCCGCCGGCGAATAAATTTGCAACTTTGCCGCAAACATTCGCTGGCGAAACATTTGCCAGCGCCAAAAATTTTGACGCCGGCAACAGTTTTGACCAATTTAGATGATAAACAGACACCCATTGACTTTAATGGGCACTGGCATCAACTTTCGTGAGAATTCGAGAAATTTCGTGAATTTTTCGGCAGTTTCACGAATTTCGCAGGAAATTGGCGAAATTCGTGGCGAATCGTAACGGACTAAATTCGCCCATCACTAGTCATCATGCCTGTTCCTACATCACTGCCCCACACCCAATGTATAAGCCCCGCCCCCCTGTGTTCAGGTTCAGCCATCAGCAAAGGTGGCAACCCTACCTCCACCATTGCATTCCTATTTATGCTTCTTCGCTTTACCCCTGCCGACCGGGGGTACCACCTAATTTGTAAATTGCTCTGGAGCTTCATAATCATAGTACCTGTAAAGCCTTGCTCTTAGAAAATACAATTTTCAGGGTGAGACTCAGGCAGGAAGTGATGTCACACCAAGCTAATACGGCAGCTGCTATCCTAAATAAACAGAGCTTCTAGAGCTGTTTACTCAGGTATACTCAGGTATCAATCTCAGACCTGGATCCCACCAAAAGACCTCAATCATGAGCACCCCAACCCACACTATTCTGCCACTTCACTGCCCAAGCCTCTTCCATCCTACACCCCTGCCACCTATCTGATGCTAATCAAGCCCCCCCATGCACCACACTACCTGCCAGAAGACCTCACTACCAGTCCGTGTTTTTGGCCCGGTGCTCTGGTAGGCAAGTCTGACCCTGGACACTGTATAACATCCCTGGTTTTTTCGAGCATTTATTTATGATACAACTACATTTGTTCATCTTTTAATTCAACTTATTTCTGGATCACCGTCTGATTCTCATTAAACATTCATGAGTCGCACACTTTGCCAAAATATGTTGTTGGGAACATAATACGTTTTTTTTTCTCATCTCGTGTAATTTACACGGATCGCTGTGTGCCAGGTTGCTAAGAATGCAATCTGACTATTTCTAACATTTAGCCCCAAGGAGTTGCTAGAGCTGTGACTATCATATTATTAATTATGCTTAATTATGTCTGTGGGTAATTTTTCATCTTATTTTACCTTTTTTCTTCTTTCCTCATTTTTGACATATAGGAAGGAGATCATAGAGACTCAGCCTTGGAGAGTTGGTCTAGGAGTAGAGCTCAGGGTGTTGGGGCACAAGAGACTCCTGATTTAGGGATTTATCACCCAATGTGACCTCTTGCTCTTCAGCTTGAGCCCTTGAAAGGACAAACATGGCAGAAGCAATAGAATGTCCATGTTCTCACCATGTTCTGCCCGTGTGCCAGCATGTGTTCCATGTACTGAAAACCTTCCCATTACATGCTAGGGAATCACATTATGGGTACAGTAAATCACATTTGCACAAGTCAACTTGCACTTTTCCCATCATGCAAAATGGAAAGCGATCTAAGAATTGTAGTTTAGAAGAGGTAAGAACCAGTTTTCAGGGCCATGTGAGGGTTATAGGGATTCTATCATGATATTACACAGCAAATAATTCACTCTACAATATAAAATTTCATTCCTGAATCAACAAGTGTATTTTATTAGATGTAATATTGGTGTGTAGGTGCATCTCAGGTCATTTTGCCTGGTCATGTGCTTTCAGAAAGAGCCAGCACTTTAGGATGGAACTGCTTTCTGGCAGGCTGTTGTTTCTCCTACTCAATGTAACTGAATGTGTCGCAGTGGGACCTGGATTTTACTATTGAGTGCTGTTCTTAGATCTACCAGGCAGCTGTTATCTTGTGTTAGGGAGCTGTTATCTGGTTACCTTCCCATTGTTCTGTTGTTAGGCTGCTGGGGGGCGGGGGAGGGGATGATATCACTCCAACTTGTAGTACAGCAGTAAAGAGTGACTGAAGTTTATCAGAGCACAAGTCACATGACTGGGGGCAGCTGGGAAATGGACAATATGCCTAGTCTAGCCCCATGTCAGATTTCAAAATTAAATGTAAAAAAACCTGTTTGCTCATTTCAGAAACGGATTTCAGTGCAGAGTTCTACTGGAGCAGCATTATTTACTGATGCATTTTGAAGAAAAACATGTTTTCCTATGACAGTATCCCTTTAAAAAGTCAACCCTTTGAATGAATGAATTTTGAATTCATGGAGATTTCAACACAGTTTTAATGATAAAGTTATCTTTATTGTATTCATTGCTCATATTCATTTAATTGCTCCAGTGGAGCTTACAATCTAGGGTCAGTCAATTAACCTGCACTTAACAGACCCTGAATCTGCTCTTACAGGGAGACCTGTTACATCTATTGGTTCCCTGTCTGTACAAACCAAGATCCCTTCTACGGAACGTTTCCCTTAAACCAAACATAAGCCCAATTAGCTCTTCCGAATGCCCATCCAATTCCAATCACGTGTAAAAATTGTATAATGCTCAAAAACACATTCTGTCAAAAATAAAAAAACAGGACTTGAAATTAATTATTTTCTATCACCCAAGATAAAGAATTCATAACAACTCATGACAATTAGTTTGAAACGCTAAACTCTACCATATGGGATACTCTCCTGCCATCTTGTTATCATTCAGTGCAAATGTAGGCTCTAGCCGTGCCAAAACCTTCCTGCCTACAGCTTTCTTTCATTTATTACTTTTTTGCTTCCAATAAGGATTAATTATATCTTAGTTGGGATGAAGTTACTGTTTTATTATTTTTTAAATTTGAATTATTTGTATAAAATAGAGACAGCTTTTCTATAATTAAGAGCTTTCTGGATAACGAGTTTCCAGAACATTGATCCATACACTAGGAGAAGAAGAGTAAGACAAAAATCAGTTTCAAGTATTGATTTCAGGGCAGGTGCACACCCTGGTTTTTGTGCAGATTGAGCCACCTGATGGTTTTGTAAGAGTTGTAGCCAACTGAATACCCTTAAAGGGGAAGTAAAGTCTAAAATAGAATGAGGCTAGAAATGCGGCTAGAAATGCTGTATTTTATATACTAAACATAAACATGAACTTACTGCACCACAAGCCTAATTAAACAAATTATTTATGCTTTCAAAGTTGGCCAAAGGGGGTCACCATCTTGTAACTTTGTTAAACATCTTTGCAAGACCAAGACTGTGCACATGCTCAGTGTGGTCTGGGCTGCTTAGGGATCATTATAAATGATCAAAAATAATTTAAAAAAAAATATATAATTATCAAAATAGCACAATTATAGTCAAATAATATCTGCCAGAAGCCGATACAGCAAGACTGATTAATAATCAGAATAGACAGACTGCACTGGGTCCTGTGTTGTCATGTAATCTAATGTGGATTTTATAGTTTTTGTATTGTTTAATACAAACTTTCTCCAACTCTGCAAATGTGTGAAAGAAAACGGATCCGCACACACACCGATTAGTGCAGTTGGGGATTATCCCCTTTTATTCAGCCACCAAACATCAACGTTTCGGGGGGGAAACACCCACCCTTCATCAGGATCCAACTCTGCAGAACCAGTGGATGCAGCAAAATAATCCTCCAAATAGAATCCCAGTTTATCCGTTTAAATCTGGCTCCATGATCTTTGTCCCTGCAGCTGGAGTTGGAAACAGTAAAGGGGATATGGAACAATGAGAAAGCAGAGGTCTGATTGCCCCCCCTTGTGACAGACGATTAGCGTGGCTGGCCATAAATCCCATGTACATAGTAATATAGTAAGTAAGGTTGAAAAAAGAAACATGTCCATCAAGTTCAACCTTTTCAGTCTATATATAACCTGCCTCTATTCTTTATTTTCAGTTTATAAAGAATATAGGTTATATATAGACTACATCATAGTAAAAGTTCATTTAAAGCAGGGGCGTCCAAACGAGGGCCAGATTTGGTGAGGTGGACGGCGTTTA
Source organism: Xenopus petersii (assembly GCA_038501925.1). NCBI lineage: Eukaryota > Metazoa > Chordata > Amphibia > Anura > Pipidae > Xenopus > Xenopus petersii. Next base: position 164,471,381 of record CM076675.1, read on the forward strand.
GGAAGTGGAGAAGTGGAGTCTGTTTGGATTTATTCTCCGCGCCTCATTTAAACAAGGAATCTAGTACGATAGTAGTAATATTTACTTGGTCTATACTGCTGCCAGTGTGCTGAAGGTGTTAGTAACAGACACGGACTGGCACGTAGTGACGCACCGTTGATGTAAAAGTGCCAACTTGATGTAAAATGCTCCAAAATATATAAAGTGGTGTATATGCAGTGCCAACGTAAGTGTTAAAAGAATATTACTATTCTACTTTCCTTCTTGCCTCACTTGACACAACCCTTTAGAATTAGTAGTTTGCAGACTTATAATAACTTATAAAAATGTCCCCGATTTTCCTCTCCTTTAAGAATCTGTGGTATAGGAACTCACCAGCAGTAGCAGATATAGAACAGTCCATTATCCGGTCAATTGAACAGCAGCTCAGTCAGGGGCAGGGATACTTCCCAGGGGCTTTTTCAACAAGGACTGACACTCTGAAATGGGGTGGATCTCCATGGGACAGATGGTAACCTTACCACAACCCCTCTGCGAGTACCTTATTTTTGAAGGGCAGGATCGGGAGGTCGGGGGCAGCAAAGGCAGGGATCGGGTCTGGGCCAGTGTAAATTAGAAACCGGGCCACAATTGGCCCATGGGCCGGACATTGGACATGATTTAAAGGCAAACAACCCCTTTATGAAGTTCAACCTTTTAAGTCTATATATAACCTGCCTAACTGGCAGTTGATCCAGAGGAAGGCGAAAAACCCTGTTTGAAGCCTCTCCAATTTGCCTCCGAGGGGGAAAAATTCCTTCCTGACTCCAAGATGCAATGGGACCAGTCCCTGGATCAACTTGTACTATGAGCTATCTCCCATATCCCTGTATTCACTCACTTGCTAAACACCATCCAACACAAGCCATTTTGTCTTTTAAAAGAAACATTAACAATCCACCACTAAGGAGTCCATTATCAGATGGAATGAGCTCTAAAGCCCCCCACTGGGAAGACAAGAAGAGTCACCTCACACACCCTGGCCGTCTGTATTTTGCGAAACCTGGTGCTCGATGAAGGAGGTATTGGCAGCCTCCACAACAGACAGAGAAGTAGAAAATCACCGGCACAACAGGATATTGACTAGGGGTACTCCCCGAAACTTTGCATCCGCAAATAAACGATCAAGGGTTTCCCTGCTAGAAATATCCTGTTGTGCCGTTGATTTTCTACTTCTCTCTCTAAGGCCCCCCATACACGGGCTGATAAAAGCTGCCAACAGACCAAGTCGGCAGCTTATTGGCTTGTGTGTGGGGCCCTCCGATGGGCTTCCCAAATTGATATTTGGCGGAAAGTCAGGCAGGTTAAAAAATCCAGTCGGATTGGGACTGCATCTGTGCGTTTATGTGGTCCCACAATCCCACCGCCCATATCAGATGCATTATAATCCGATCGTTGGGCCCTAGAGCCCACGATCGGATAAGCCCAATGTGGGCCTATTGGGGAGAGATCTCTTCATCTATGGCCACCTAAAGGCATGAGAATAGACAATATAACTGTAATAGTGTAGGCTGAAATCAGATTACCCTCCTAGATGTAATCTTCTTGAAGGCCACAATGACAAACACTTTTTTATAAAATAAACCTTTTATTAACTTTCTATTGTACTTTCTCCGTTTAGCATCTTGACACCCTGTGATGTAAATCAACTAAACACTGAATTCTGATCTCTGCTCAACCAAAACAGAAGGAGAAAAAAAAAAGAATTACAATTCTGAATCAAAGCAGTTTATAAGCTACATATGGCTTTATTCTCAGAAGAGTAAAAGGGAGGATTATAAGATAAAAGGCTATTATGAAATGAATGCAAGAGATATAGGAAAACCATAAGTCAGTTTATGTTTTTCTTCTATATCTATTGTATCTATTGTATCTATTGTATCGCACCAAAGCTTCTTTTCAGCATTCCGAGTTGTAGCAGCAGGATGGCATTTATCACTGTCCTGTTAATGTAAAGCCATAAATAATTATTTGCACGAAATGGAAATGAAATCACGACCGACAGCAGTCCGATTGTTTTTGTGTTGATTTCCACCATTGTCATTTCAATTATTCCATTATGATAATGGGGTGTGGATGTGACCTCTCCACCTACCTTTCTGCATTTTCTGTTTTGGTCCATTTGAGGAATTCTCAGTAATATACAATTACGATGTCAGCTGTCGCTGAGGCTTATTCAGAAGAGCAAAGGCATCTCAGAACCATCTGGAAGATGTTTAAATCGACTAAAGCCAAGAATAATCATTTAAACACCTTGTGTAATAATTAAACAAAGCCCGAGATCAGAGCCGTTACTGTTCTGCCTAATGAATATTCAACAAACCAACTTCACACTTTGTATTTGTAATTTAATACTCACAGTTTTATTCTGTCAGGGGTCCTATCGGCTCCCAGCGGGAGAGTCAGGACCAAGGAGGAAGCCTTTTAGTGGCCAAAATTCAGGTTCAAGGTACAGACAAGGGTCAGGCACATTCAAGGTCAAAGTCCAGGCAGGAGTTCAAAGGCAGGCAGAAAGGATCAGAATCAGAGTCCAGGCAGGAGTTCAAAGTCCAGAATATAGTAATAATAAAGCACCCAGGAATGCTAGATAACAATTCCTATACTTGGGTGAGGATCTGTTTGAACTGGGCGCTCTTTTATTTACAAATTTGGCGCCACTTTGGCGCAGGCATTGTGACACAGTGCTCAGCGTCTGACGTTGCACCCTGGCGTCATTACGCCGCTACCCATGTGGAGGCCACTGGCGCCGCCATTTTAGGAGCAACGCTGCAGGGAGAAGACGTGCTGCCCGGAGCTCCGGGCGGCGCTCGTGACATATTCTTCTTCATAATCATGTTAGATAGAAAATTATACAACACAAGGTTACTGCTAGTGTGTCTACTTGGACTGCCAGCTCCATGGGTCAGATACATATTAGGCTGGCAGTGATTTTTCAATGTCATAATACAGTACCACTCATGTGTGTGTATATACTGTATATATATATATATATCTATATATTTATATAATTCTGTAGGGGACTGATTATTTAGTTAGCATTGTAGGCAGTCTCTTTAAGTTTGGGTACAACTAGGTTGGGTCTTAAAGGAGAACTAAAGTTTTTGGTCAGAGGGTTTTTTAGAAAATGGTGAGAACATTTCGGAGTTTGATAAATAACCCCCTACGAGTCATGTGGTCTCACTGTGTTCTGAAGTGATAGTTTCTGGAATCAATATGTTTCCAATTGAACTGCCATCTAACAAATTTTCTTATAGGGAAGGCTGTAGTCATTCATATTATTAGGTGAGTTCAGTTATGTGGTCTGGTATAGTTGATTTCAGGCTATTTTGAGCTGGTACCTGCCAAACCTTAAAGGGCATGTAAAGGCAAACAAATAAAATCCGATTTCTACTTTCTTTAATAAAAAGAAACCTATCTCCAATATACTTATATGTTTTATACATATATAAAATGTGTACCCCCCCCAAATCAAGTTAACTACTATGGTTCCGTAGACTGCACAAGTAAAAAGCCTCTCCACCCCTGTCCTCTCCACTGTTGCTTACCTTTCTGGCTTCATCGCTCTTCTCCCTCTCCTTTCTTCTTCCCCAGTCTTCACTGGAAATTTTCAATGTTTTTCTGAAAATCAATAAAAAATTCAAATTAAAAAAAAAAAAAAATGTGTACCGTTTTTATAAGAAACCTGACTGTATGCAGTGAAATTCTCCCTTTATTTACTGCTGTGGATAGGAATTGTCAGACGGTCCCTAACTGCTCTGCAGGGAAACAATCATACTTATGAACAGCAGGGGGAGCCCCCACCTTACTTCCCAGCCATGTAGAACTCAAGCAGCTTTGTTTATGACGATCCCTAAGCAGCTCAGACCACACTGAGCATGTGCATAGTCTTAGTCTTGCAAAAATGTTTAACAAAGTTACAAGATGGTGACCCCCTGTGGCCAACTTTGAAAGCATAAATCATTTGTTTGATTAGGCTTGTGGTGCAGTAAATTCATGTTTATGCTTAGTATACAAAATACAGCATTTCTAGCCTTATTCTATTTTAGACTTTCCTTTTTATTACAGTTTAAAATGATGACAGATTCCTTTAACTATAGATGTGTCATGTTCTTTCATGAAGTGACAAATGGAAAATAACATATCATCAAATGTCCGTTTATTTCTATCCTGAGCGATGACAAAAAAAGGTACAAAATTGCTCGAAATCGGATGATAATTACTACTTGCACTGATACAGGGTGTTGTAATTGAAAATCTTCTTCACTCCAAGTGACCGAGATTCAGACTGCAGACAGACGTTACCTGTTCTTCTCAATGACATACATTCCTATGGAAGTAGAAGCTCTTGGAGGATTAGATGGCGACACTTTATATCAGGGATGTTCGGACTGCAGCTCTTTGGGTGTTGTAAAACTCTTAGGGCTAGTAAATGTGTCTGAGGCAACCAGCTTCGGTATTAGGGACCCCAGGCAGATAAATATAGCCTCGGGCATCTTACTTATCAGATCATTCATGTAAGTGCCCGGCAACTGCCAAAGAACTGTCTTTCAGATACAGATAGCAGGGCTTAATAATTCATTGGGTTGTTAGAGCACCAATTTGCAGTTAAGCTCTAACATCCCATAGCACAGAATGATGTCTGACTGCTTAAATGACAGGGTAATGACGGGTTCCCTGGGGGTGAGAGGAATTGCCATTGGCCTAGGAGTAGTTCCTTTTCCCTGGTCTAGAATTGGGGAAGGAGCCCACACTTCTGACTATTTGGATTGTGCCTTTAGCTGGAGGATGGATGTGCTCAAAGGAGAACTAAAACCTGACTAAAGACATAGCTAGAAATGTTGTACATTATGTTTTGTGCTTCTGTATCAGCCCAAGGCAACCACAGCCCTTTAGCAGTAAAGATCTGTGTCTCCAAAGATGCCCCAGTAGCTCCTCATCTTCTTTTCTGCTGATTCACTGCACATGCTCTGTGCTGCTGTCACTTACTGAGCTTAGGGAGCCACTCACAATATACAGTACACATAGAATAGAAATGTCACAATATAAGGCTGATTAGTAATTAATACAGATAATTACTACATGGCGGCACAGAAACCAGTGCAATTAGCATCAGAATTTAATAATCAGCAAACCTGTAGCAGCAGCTTATATTACAGCCAGGGAAGCTCATTTTCTGCTGGATAATTAGTGACGAGCCCTAAGCTTAGCTTCTCAACAGCCAATCAGAGCCCACTGAGCATGTGAGTGTCACAGACACTTTCCAAGATGGTGACCCCCTGTGACAAGCTTGAAGTCCTGGATCATTGCTGCTATTGACAAGCTGAAACTTTAGGCAATAAGTTCACTATATAAAATATGCCATTTTTAGCCACATTCATTTTTAGGGTTTAGTTCTCCTTTAAGGGCCTGGGGTTAAGGAAGATCTCAGTACAGAAGTAGAATTAAACCAAAGGCAGGGGTCTCCAAACTTTGTTCAGCCATGAGCCACATTCAAATGTAAAAAGAAGTTGGAGATCAGCACCAACATGTAAAAAAATTCCAAAATTATGGCCTGTGATTGGCTATTGGTAGCCCCTATGTGGACTGGCAGGCTACAGGAGGTCCTGTTTGGCAGCACATGCTGTTTTTATGTAACCAACTTGCCTTCAAGCCTGGAATTCAAAAATACCCAGGATAAAATATATCCCTCAGAGGGTTCCACTGTGGATCCAAGTAACTAAGGTGTTATAACTGTTGGTGACACCTCATTTCATTCTATCTCCAGTCTGGTTTGGGTTAATGTAGGGTGCGGCAAAAAGCAACGGAGCCCAATACTTATTGCCCGATGGCACAAGGTGCAGAACACAGTAAAGCTGGACACAAGCACTCTGTAACTATTTAGGGGCTTATTTTTGTGGCCCTTGGTGCCGTGGCACTTGGTCTAGTAACCCATAGCAACCACATTGTTTGCACAACCGCAATGAACAAAGCCGTTGCCAGTCTACAAACCACAATTCTTTGACAAACAGCTGCATCCACAGCCGACAGAGAAGGCAACACATTAGCACATGCATTAAAAAAAGCCATTAAAGCAGATGAAACTGTCAGACAGAATATTATGAAGCCTTGGAGACCTAATGCAATTTGATACAAACCCTTCACTTGGAGAAAGGGAAATTGCCCGTCGGCAGAGTGTGCAGAGTTACTGCTTAATGCAATATAAAGTCATTTGATAAATTACCTTGTGCAGTCCCTGTATATTATCTGTTTGGTGCCTCCAGCCTCATATTAGATTAGGTGCTATCAGTGTAAAAGGCCATGAAACGTATTACAGTAGAGGAGCTCATTTGTGTAGGAGGCAAAAATATAAAGTGCAGTGACTCTCAGCTTGCCTAGGAAATTGGGTGTTTTTTTAAGACCCTTCCACATAAAGATCAGGATTGGACTGGTCAAAGGTGCCACTGGGAAATAACCTGGCAGGCCCTGTCGGCCCAGTATGGTTGCCACCTTTCTAGTGTTTAAACGCCAGACTGGGGGCGGGACTGTGATGTTGCGTGGCTGGGTTAACAGGGGGCGATCAGCGATTGCACGATCACCATGTCAATCACAGGGAATCCTGCCTGGTTTTTCCCATTTGGAAAACCGGGCAGACAGTTTTGACCCAGGCAGCCAGGTCAAAACTGGACAGCTGGCAACCCTACAGCCCAGACCTGCAGCCTCCTGAACCTTCACTCTCTCTGAGCTCCCAGATACACACTGGTATGTGCTGGCAGGTATGTCTTAATGGGAGGAGATGGTGCAGGAGGGGTTGTTAGGGGCCCGGGGGGATTAGTTGTGTGGTCCCTTATGAGGTGGCCCTAGTAGACCTGAACCCCCCAAGTCTGACACTGATGAAGATAATTATATTCATGAAAAGCTCTCCGTGGAACACATGAGTTATAGTCAATGCTACTGTTATTAGGCACCTCGTCAAGTCTCATTTTAGTGTTTTTAGATGTTTTTGAAGCCACAAATAAACTTACTTTCTCTAAAACCACAAACGTTTTGTGATTTATTAAAAGATCTGAATAGAAAAAGTATGAACAAAAGTAAAAAAAACTGAAGAATCTCCAAAAAAAAACACCTTGAAAAAATGTGTTTATTGTATAATTACAAGAGGAAAAAATCCAAAAACCTCAAAAAGTCTAAAGGCTAAAAGAGGCACCAATATTTAGTAAAGCTCTTTTTTCTCAAAAAACAAACTCAAACTAACTTCCATCCACAAATTTACTAATAATTACATTTGAACAATTGGAAAAAAAAAATAGAATAATTCAAGTATTTGTGAATATCTTGAATTTTTCGAGTTTATAGGCTTAATTACCTGGAATAATATATAGTTTTTGAGAGAAAACCAGTGTCAAATACCCCAAAAACACCTGAAAATCGTGAAGGCAAAAAACATCTTTGAATTGTTAAAGGGACCTCTGGCATTGACTTTAAGGGGTAGATTTATCAAGGGTCAAAGTGAATTAGAGGGAATTTTCGAGGTAAAAAAAAAAATCGAAATTCAAAGTAATTTTTTGGATACTTCAACCATCGAATAGGATTTCGAATTTACTTCCACTTCGATTTGAAGTAATAATAGTTTCAAATATTCGACCATTCGATAATCGAAGTACTGTCTCTTTAAAAAAAATTAGACTTCAATACTTCGCCAAATTAAACCTGCAAAAGTGCTGTGTTAGCCTATGGGGACGTTCTACAACCATTTTCTAAGTCTTCACACATCGAAGTAAAATCGTTCGATTTTACTTCGATCGCTCGATGGCCAAATTTGGTGAAAATTACTTCGATATTCGAAGTCTACGTTTTTCAATTAGAGAATAATTATATACTGTTTTATTATTACAGAGAAAAAGGATTAAAATGGAGTCTATGGTGATGGTCTTCCCGTAATTAAACGCTTTTTGGATAATGGGTTTCCAGATAAGGTTATTTCATAATTAGGAAAAAAACAAAATTTTTTATATAATAAAATAAAACACATGCCGCTGGGGTTGCAACCTATTTGGTTTGGTTCAAACAGTTCGGTTTTTCTAAGGCCTGTTCGGGTCTGAACTTTCTGTTCATTTTTCAAACCTTGTGAAACCCAAACAATAATCTGTCTGATAAATGAAAAACATTTAAACACCAAGATCCTCGCCCTTACATGGCTTAGTTATTATCAAGTGCCGTTATTTTCTTATTATTACAGAAACAAAAATAGCAAATCATTAAAAAATTAGAAAATGTTTTTCTAAATTAGAATTGCTGCATTATAGTGTTTTCTGGATAACGTACGTCTACACATTATTATACACAGTTAGGGGATCAGTTATCCAGAAACCCGGTAGCTCTGGATTATGAGAAGGCTGTCTCCTGGAGACTCAATTTTATCCAAATAATTCAAATTAAAAAAAAAAAAAATCAGTAGCTTGTACTTGATCCCAACTAAGATATAGTTAATCCTTATTGGAGGCAAAACCAGCCTATTGGGTTTATTTAATGTTTACATGATTTTCTAGTAGACTTAAGGTATGAAGCATATTATTTATTGCATAACAATGTTCCATCATCTCTAAGACTTAGGAGTCATCTCCAGCTCAATGTCTAAGCTCCCCATAGACGCCAAGATTTCTCTTGGCGAACGACCGATTTTAGTGAAGCCCGACCAATCCTTCGAAATTATCGTGCGGTTAGTGGGATTCGAGCGATTGAACATCTTACGATTTTTTGTCCGACATCTGTCGGGAAATTGATCGGCCAGGTTAAAAAATCTTTGTCGGTCCCAGTGCAATGTATCTATGTCTGCAGGGCCAAGCAGGCAGCTCCCCTTTGTTTTCCTGGCAAATTGGTCTTTTTAGTTAAAGGACAATTCGTACGATCGGTTCGAGATAATTGTGGTCTCACGATGACGATCGGATCTTTTAAAAATCTCACCATCTATGGCCAGCTTAAGTCTCTTAATTGTCACATTCTCATATGTGAATAGAAATGGAATGGATGCAGAGCACAATATTGAGCATTAACTAAGGGCAGAGAACAGGGGCAGTGTTTGAATGTAAGTGTTGATCGATAAACCCTAATGGGTCCAGGCATTTCAAGTGTCGGCCACAGGAGATTACAGTAATGCATATGAATAATGTATTAATAGCCATAGCTTCTTTTGTGGCCAATAAGTGGAGTTATAATATCACCCTTGCAGGTGTCGGGCTGTTGTCTCACTATTGCTGCTCCTGCATCCCTATTATGATGTATTTACTCTATATGTACAAGGGTACAAGCCCCAAAACTGTTGCTACTATTCTATCCACATAGGCACTTTGTAGATGCACAAAAAGCAAGATTTATTTTTCAATCGATATAGATGATAGATAAATAGATAAATGATAGAATATATATATATATATAGATACAAAAAAGAAGGTAAGCACTCACAGGTCTTAAATTGTTGAAACGGTGAAAATTTATTGAAGAATTTTTCTGACGTTTCGGCTAAACCTATAGCCTTTCTCACTTTTGAGAAAGGCTATAGGTTTAGCCGAAACGTCAGAAAAATTCTTCAATAAATTTTCACCGTTTGAACAATTTAAGACCTGTGAGTGCTTACCTTCTTTTTTGTATATTCTACCATTTTTGGCGCAGCACCCAGGCACTGTATACCCTACAGACGAGTCGTGCCGGCCCCCCTTGGACATTATATATAAAAAGAGATATAAAAAGAAGAAGCAGCACTCTTATATTGCAAAAAGATATATTAGAAAGTCAGTGCATCACTTAGCAACGTTTCGGACAACACGGGGCAGATTGACATAGGGTCGAATATCGAGGGTAATCGATATTTGGCTGCCGAATGTAAATCCTTCGACTTTAAATATCGAAGTCGAAGGATTTAGCGCTATTCCTACGATCGAACGATCGAAGGAATAATCGTTCGATCGAACGATTAAATCCTTCGAATCGAATGATTCGAAGGATTTTAATCCATCGATCAAAGGATTTTCCTTCAATCAGAAAATTGTTAGGAAGCCTATGGGGACCTTCCCCATAGGCTAACATTGGCCTCGGTAGGTTTTAGGTGGCGAACTAGGGGGTCAAAGTATTTTTTAAAGAGACAGTACTTCGACTATCAAATGGTCGAATAGTCGAACGTCGAAGTAGCCATATTCGACCATTCGAAATTTGAAGTATTTTTTCTTCTATTTATTCACTCGAGCTAAGTAAATGGGCCCCCACGTGTGTCCTTTATCAAGCCAGAAAAAAAATAATATATATATATATATATATATATATATATATATATATATAAAGAAAGAGAGAGATAAATAGATAGATAGAAGATATATATATATATATATAGATACCATAGATAAACAGACAGACAGACAGATAGATGATAAATTGATAGAGAGTACTATATACTATATATAGTAGCACTCGTAGGTCTTAGAAAAATAAAAAATGATTTATTGAAGAGCTCTGATAAATAATTTTTTTATTTTTCTAAGACCTGAGAGTGCTGATCTCTCTTTTTGTTTTGTATAACTTATGTACTGATCGCGCACCCAGGCATATTTTTTTCGTGAGTGCTGGCATGCTTGGGAATTTACTATATATATATATATATATATATATATATATATATATATATATATATATATATATATATATATATATATATATATATATATATATATATATATAGCTAGATAGATAGATAGATAGATAGATGATAGATAGATAATAGATAGATAGATAGATAGATAGATAGATAGATAGATAGATAGATAGATCGATAGATAGATAGATAGATAGATAGATAGATAGATAGATAGATATAGAGAATGACAGACAAAAGTTGGATGACTGCTTTACCCCCAGTGGAAGAGGAAACATATTCGTCTGTAACACCAGCAGATTGTGTGACATTTCCAAAGTGCCGCTCGCTGTGGGGCCAGACATGCTCAGCAGGGCAGGGGAACTCTCCTGTCACCTCTTGTAATTTAGCTAAACCTGTGAGAGAGAATAGCGGCAGGACTCATTGAAGTGACCGTCACAATTTGATATTTATACATAGAGTTATTTCTGTTGCACAGCGGGGCACACACAGCCCTTACACTTTAGAGACAGGCAGAACATGTAGGAATCAGTCACAAGAGACACAAATAGGAGTGACAAACACCTAACGAGATCACAGTGTCTGCTTTCTAATTAAATGTGTGGGACGACTAACAGAAAATACATGGCATATGGTTTGGGGAAGGACCCTCAGCTGAACATTCCTTAATGCAGATGTATGTTTATATGGAGCAATGTCCCACAAGCCTGTCTCACCCTAACATATTATAAAAAGACTGTTAATTGATTGAATTCCTGTCCATTGTCTTCCCTATAGTCTATAAGAGTGTTAGTGGCACTCTGTCCAGATTCAGCTTTATCTGTAATGTCTGGTTCTTGTTCCCATCATTCTCTGATTAATAACCTCTTGATACTTCTTTAATAATAAGCAGCTTTATCATTGACGTGTGTCGGCTCGGAACGGAGAAAATATGGTAATGGCCAAGCAAAACAGCAACAGCAATAACTTCCAAATTATGCTCAGAGCCTTAAATATATATATATATATATTATATATCTATATTTATCTCTCTCTCTCTCTCTCTCTCTCTCTCTCTCTCTCTCTCTCTCTCTCTCTCTCTCTCTCTCTCTCTCTCTCTCTCTCTCTCTATATATATATATATATATATATATATATATATATACCTTAAAATTATGGCAGATTAGATATTCCCCTGTACTAAGCACCATTCAGCAGGAACAGTCCATAAATTTGCTCATAGTCTGTACAGAGAAATCCCATAAAACGATGGCAGCATAGGTATTCCCCTGTACTAAGCACAATTCAGCAGGAACAGTCCCTAAGTTTGCTCATAGTCTGTACAGAGAAATCCCATAAAACGATGGCAGCATAGGTATTCCCCTGTACTAAGCACAATTCAGCAGGAACAGCCCCTAAGTTTGCTCATAGTCTGTACAGAGAGATCCCATAAAACTATGGCAGATTAGATATTCCTATGTACTAAACACAATCCAGCAGGAACAGCCCCTAAGTTTCCTCATAGTCTGTACAGAGAGATCCCATAAAACTATGGAAGATTAGATATTCCCTTGTACTAAGCACAATCCAGCAGGAACAGCCCCTAAATTTCCTCATAGTCTGTACAGAGAGATCCCATAAAACTATGGCAGCATAGGTATTCCCTGTACTAAGCACAATTCAGCAGGAACAGTCCTCTACGTTTGCTCATACAGTATCTTGAGTGCATACATTGAGTGCATGAACCTTTAAATCACAAAGATCATACTTTCTAAATTAAAAGCAGAGATCTTCCATTCACTCTTACTATATCTATAGAGACACGAAGGCACAGTATGAAAAAGATCAAATACACAATTATTTTATTAACTCTCAATTATCTATATAAAAACCCTTTCCCTAACAGCTCTAGCATCTGATGAAAGCCGAGGTTGTATAATTACATATAACACAAGCTGCTTGTGCGGCCAGTAAAAGGCAAGATGTCCCCCCTCCCCAGACAGACAGACATCACTGGAGGCGGGTTCAGAGCTGATGTGAAATGTGGCTGAACACTTGCAGATCGCTCCTGTGTGTCCCTACCAGTGATCAAGCGAGTGGACTCTTGCTAGGATGCCTTGGAGAGACATACTACTGTTCTCCTTCATACTGGATACAATCACGGCATTCCGTCCCATCTACTACTAAGGGATAGAAAGATTTGCTATGAGAGGGAGGCTGACTTGGTCCCCAGTTCTTCATGACTCCTGAGAAATGCAGCAGGATTCTTATGTTTCTTTCACGGTTTTATGGGCAGAGATGCTGCTGAAGGATCTGAGGAACCTGCTGTCCCTCCTGATTGTGCATATTGCTTGTACCAAGGCAGGTAAGAACCTCCCTCCTAAAGTAGATGTAGAGGTGGTTTTAACTAAGAGCCAAGTCATGTGTCCAGCATGGTGTTTCTAATGAGTTTTGGGGTGCATACCTGTACCTGAAATATAAGAACTGGTCTCATCCTGTGTAAGAACTTCCTTCTACCGCAGGAACTACTATCTTAGCTTAGTGACAGCAAAGGGTGCCTTGAATCCCAAAAATCTGAAAATCTATAGCTTAACTTAAAAGGGAACTATCACGAAAATTTAATTTTAATTTAAGCTTCAACATACTGAAATAAGAAACTTTCTAAATACAATCAACTAAATATTCTGCATCGTTTCTGAAATAATCAATTTTAACTTCACTTTCTCAGCATCTGTTTGTCTTCATTCTGTTTTCATGCAGCAGTTGGTTGTCAGATGAATGATCCAATATATCTTATAGGGGGGCTTCCTTTCCTAGCAGATGTATTAGAGCCCACTCAAATTCCAGTACAAACTAAATCTAACAAAATAACTGCCTTTTGCACAAATCCTGCATGTAGAGAGACATGATGTCTGGTGATTTTAATAGAGTGACCTCTAATACATCTTCTAGGCCAGTGGTCCCCAACCAGTAGCTCGTGAGCAACATGTTGCTCTCAACCCCCTTGGATGTTGCTCCCATTGGCCTCAAACAGGTGCTTATTTTTGAATTTCAGGCTTGGAGGCAAATTTTAGTTACATAAAAACCAGGTGCACTGCCAAATAGAGCCTCAATGTAGGTTGACAATCCACATAAGGCTACCAAATGGCCAACCACAGCCCTTATTTGGCACCCCAGGAACATCATTCATGCTTTTGTTGCACCCCAACTCCTTTTACTTCTGAATGTTGCTCACAGGTTCTAAAGGTTGGGGATCCCTGTTCTAGGCAAAAGGAGTCTCCTTATAAGATATATTAGATCTAACTGTCAATTAATATCTGACACCCAACTGCTGCATGAAGAGAGAATGAAGAAAAACAAATACTGAGAGACGATTTGTGACGATACAGTACTTTCCATTGATTGTATTTAGAAAGTTTCTTATTTCAGTATAATGAAGCTTATATTAAAATGTTATTTTTGTGATAGTTCCCCTTTAATCTTTCATGCTAGAGTACTGCTACTCGCGAGTTACCTGCAAAATCCTGTGGTGGGTTGCAGGTAGGAGTTTCAGGAGCGGGTATAGACAGGGGTCTGTGGTTCTCTGGGTTTGCGGGTCGCAGCTCGGGTCGCGGGTCTTCTCAATAGCGGGTCGTGGATCGGGTTGAGGATAAAGTACTTGCGGATCGGGTCGGATAGCGTGTCCAAGCGGATAAGTATGTGGGTCCGGGTCCGTGTGTGGGTTTAACAAATTGATTCTGGGCAGGACTCTTATTTCAAGCCACCCTTTGCTGTCCAACAGTTGTTGAGGCTTTCCTAACCTTATAGTCCAATAATAGTATTTTATTCCAGTAGTATTTAGGATAGCATATTACCACTCACAACTTACATTTATTCCATGTCACCCACCCATTCTGCCCCCCCCCTGGGGGAGTGAGCACCACCAATGGGGAAAACCCTGGATTCTCCATTTTGAACCCACAGAAGTACTGTAGTGATGGGCGAATAAATTCGCCTGGCACAAATTTGCGTCGAATTCCCGTGTTTTGCCGCTGGCGAATTTCCGATTTTCACAATTTTTTTGTGAAACTGTTCGAATTGCTTGATTTTTTCGTGAAGAGGTTTGAACTGCTCGATTTTATAGTGAAAACATTCGAATTGCTAGATTTTTTCGTGAGAACATTCGAATTTCATGTAGGGGCTCCTTTTGCTTAGAAGATGTATTAGAGCTCACTCTATTAAACTCACCAGACATCATGTCTCTCTACATGTCTGATTTGTGCAAAAGGCAGTTATTATGTTAGATTTTGTTTGTACTGGAATCAGTTATTTGAGCTCTAACACATCTATTAGGAAAGGAGCCCCCCTATAAGATATATTGGATCTAACTGTCAATAAATATCTGACACCCAACTGCTGCATGAAGAGAGAATGAAGAGAAACAGATGCTGAGATAGTGAAGATAAACTTGATTATTTCAGAAACAGTACATAATATTTAATTGGTTGTATTTAGAAAGTTTCTTATTTCAGTATGAGCAAGCTTATATTAAATTTCCATTTTCACAATAGTTTCCCTTTAAATTATGTTATACTATTGTGGCATGAGGAATGAATGTACGGGATTACACTAGGACAGACTCTTGAACCATAGAAAGTCTATGCACAGATTTTTCTTGTGTTAAAGTGCTGTAGTGATTTCTGCAAGGTACTGTCTCCAAAATAAAATTATAATTAAGTCAAACAAAGTGCTTTTAGTGCTTTATTCAAAAGGTAAAATAGATTAAAATAAGGTTTCAAAACAGCAAATCAGTTTCAACTTCGGGGTGTTCCTTTTTATAAGTCAAACTTCTGAGCGTATATCAGACAATCCAGTGTTATAGTGCAGATCATGGAGGTGAACCTTTGCAATACAAAGAGGTTGGTTCTGCCGGCGTCTCCCTCTCCCGTATGTTCCACATGTACATCCACTCCAGGAAAAATCTGTGCATAGACTTTCTATGGTTCAAGACACACACAGACTAGTGTTGTAACACTTTAGTGATTGCACTGAATATTAACAATATTGCACTAGGTTCTGTAAGGGCAGTACCCGACACGTCACAATGCGACTAAACGCATGCGACGTGTCGGATGGCTTAGTCAAAACGGAAGTGAAGGAAACAAATACATTGATCCGACTGTCGGATGAAAAGGCAGCAACTGGACTTTTTTGTCCATTGCATGGGACACTGCTTAAAGGGCAAGTAAAATAAAAATGTGCCTAATAAAAGAATAGATTATGCTTTGCATTATTCATTCATTTTGTATGGGTTTTAAAGTTATTTGTATATGTATTCCTATCGAAAGCAGTGTTAGTCTGGCCCTTACTATTCTCTGCACTGATGGTTCAGACTGTTGATACAATGTAAGACAAGCAGCTGATTAGAAGAAAAGAGGTTCCGCCTAAATATTCGGAAGGGGTTTTTTACAGTGAGAGCTGTGAAGATGTGGAATTGTCTCCCTGAATCAGTGGTACAGGCTGATACATTAGATAGCTTTAAGAAGGGGTTGGATGGCTTTTTAGCAAGTGAGGGAATACAGGGTTATGGGAAATAGCTCATAGTACAAGTTGATCCAGGGACTAGTCCGATTGCCATTTTGGAGTCAGGAAGGAATTTTTCCCCCTCTAAGGCAAATTGGAGAGGCTTCAGATGGGTTTTTTGCCTTCCTCTGGATCAACTGGCAGTTAGGTAGTTAATAAAAAATAAAAAAAAAAAAAAGGTTGAACTCGATAGACATGTGTCTTTTTTCAACCTTACTTACTATGTTACTATGTTACTATGATTAACAGACCTGTCTTTGCTGGGGAACTAAGGCTTTTGCAACATTGTTTAAAGGATAAGTAAATCTTTAAAATAAGTAAATGTAAAATTAATGAGAGGGCTATTCTAAGCACTTTTGCAATGTACATTCATAATAAATAATAAAGTTGTCAGGAGAAAGAAAGAGGCTGCTCTGATTTTCTTCTGCTTAGGAATAAAATTAGAAACCTTTCTCAAATCTTTCCTAAGCAGAAGAACATCAGAGCAGCCTCTTTCTTTCTCCTGACAACTTCCTTGACTACTTGGTGGTCAGACTGGTGGGAAACTGACCAGCAGGTGGCGCTGTTGTAACAAAATTCATTCATATTAACAGTACATGTATCTCTTAATATCTTGGAATAAAAACAAAATAAATAATGAATATAAATGACAAAAGTGCTTAGAATACCCCCCTCATCAATTTTACATTCACTTATTTTAAAGGTTTACTTTTACTTATCCTTTAAAGGAAAACTATACCCCCCAACCAATGTAGGTCTCTATTGAAAGATACTGAGTAAAACAGCTCATGTGTAAAACCCTGCTTCATGTAAATGAACCATTATCATAATAATATACTTTTTTAGTAGTATGTGCCATTGGGTAATCATAAATAGAAAATTGCCATTTTAAAAAATAAGGGCCGCCCCCTGAGATCGTAAGATTCACTGTGCACACATACAAACCACATGTAAGGTCACATGAGCCAATTAACAGACAGAGTTCTGCCTTTTGCTTCCTCACTTCTTCCTGTTACAGTTAGTGTTGTAGTATTTCTGGTCAGGTGATCTCTGAGGCAGCACAGATAGAGTCACAAAATGGTGGTTCAAGGCAAGAGATGTAAAAGGGCAATATTTATGTAAATATATATTCCAGTTTGTCATTCAATTTGATATAAACTATCTGTTGCTTAAGTATTCATTTTGGGGGGTATAGTTTTCCTTTAAAAAGTACCAACTGGGAGTTAAGCAAATGCTGCTTTCAATATCAATTGTTTTTTTTTAATAGCTTGAAAAACACTGTAATTTGTAATGCATGTATATTGAAAAAGTGCTTAGAACTAAGTTTCTTTTATTGGGCAATTTTTTATTTTGGGGTTGACTTGCCCTTTAAGGTGCCTTCAATCCATTGCTTGTGTTAGGCAGCACTCGGGGAAAGGCGCATAAATGTCCCTTCTGTCTCCCACTACCATGTTGAACAAGAATATTTAATTAGAGAATGTTCTTGTGTAAATGCCACAAGGTACTATAGGGAAACTGTCTGTCTGCTAACAAATTCCCCATGCCTTGGGTATTTACTATATTTTCTTTTTGTGTTCAATTCCTCATGGTGCTGGTCCTGTAGGATGATGAATTGCTCGTTTATGTAGCAGCTCCAAAATAATGGTTTTATTTTCCTTCTTCCGTGGTTCTTTGGGGCAAATTTATTAAAGGGCGAAGTGGCTAACGCTAGAGACTTTTTGCCGGAAATCACATCCGCAGGGACATTGCCAATTCACTAACAGACGCAGACGATAATTCGATAGAGGCCTTCGCTAGCATTCGTTCGCACTCTGTGCGTTGCTCTGCAAATTCACTAAAGTGAGGATTTTACTGATTTTACCTCTTTTGCCGGAGTTGACTTTGCCACCTCAGACCAGGCGAACTGCTGAAATGAAGCTAAATCTTCCTCAATCTGATGTTAGTGACATCATATCCTATCTGCCGAAAATGCATTTAAAGGGCACCAATCATGACCAAAATAATTTACTAAGTAAATACATTATGTGAAAGTTCAAGAAATCCGATTTTTAAAACAGTTAGAATTGTTTGTATAATGTAAATGATCAGCTCACTATTCCTTCTGCAAGATCTCCCCTATCTCCCCTGCAGTTCTAGCTGAGGCAGCCATCTTGGATTTCACTGGCTCCTCCTACCTTTATCTTCCCAGCCAACTGTAGCTCTGAAATCTCGCACATGCTCAGTTGAAATTCCTTGCTTGCTTATCAACCCTTCTAAGTTATTTTCAAATCAGCCAAACCTGTGTGTTAGCTGCTGTTCAGTAGTGCTGCCCCCTGCTGGAAGTTAGCGTGTGCCCTTCATTTGCATAATGACTTTACCAGCAGGGGACAAGATAGGGAAATCTCCTGATACTTCTAGTGGAGGAGTTTACTTAAACAAGGCATTCTGGGTAGAATTCTCAAAGCAGTGTTACAATCTGAGCATGCTCCTGAAATTTGCATATTAGAGTCTCTGTTATAGTCACAGTATGGCCTCCCTCAGTGAAAGAACCCATTTGACAAAGTAAGGGATTTTTTTAAAACCTGCAGTTTTTTCAAAAACCTATATATGTAGTTTGATTAAACGTGTTTAGCTTGTACTGGTCAGATTGTTAATATGTGTTTGATTTTGGCTGTGATAGGTGCCTTTTAAGTTGAAAAAACATTTAAGGAGCACGGAACATTCATTGTACAGTGGGCTAATGTCTAGGGCATTAGAGGATCTCTTTTGTCTTTATTATGGTTCCTTGGACATTTGGAATATGTTGATGCGAGCGACTTTTCCAACGCGCGTTCAAAATTTTCACGGGACAAATTTATTCGCCGGCGGTGAAATTTATTCACCGCCGGCGAATAAATTTGTCAAACTGTCGTGAAAATTTTGAACGCGCGTTTGAAAAGTCGATTGCATCAAAACCGTTGCATGTCAACATTATTCGGACACCCATTGACTTTAACAACGGCGTCAAATTTGAAGGAAGCAACAAAATTTGCGTTTCTCGGTTTTTTCGCTGTTTCACGAAATTTGCACCTGGCTAAGTGTGCGGAACGGTCACTGGCGACAATTCGCCCTTTAGTAAATTTGCCCCTTTGTCTTGAAAACAGTGACTTAAAGGCTGTTGGTCAGGTGGGTTTGGGTCGACTGCCGCACAAAGTTTGGGGCTGCATGTGGGCGCGGGCTGACCTCCTAGTGCCCCTCCTAGTGCCCCAATTCTACTTTATATATACTCACACGCCGACATTCCCAATCCACCTTCACTGACATCACAGCAGGGTGGGGTAGTCGGGATATATAAATAGGAGAGCACGACTGGGGGGGGGCTTGGAGCAGTGGCCGGGGGCTGAATCTGGCCACTTAAATGGCCATTTAAGCTGAGCTATGGAAAGAATGAGTTTTTGGCCCTCCTTGATACACCTGAAAGCCCATCTTGAAGGTTAGTTGAATCAAGATTTAGGGGAAAGAACATAGATGTTCTTGGAATTATGGCTGATACGCCAATGTTCTATCTCATATCTGTATTAGCTAATGGGAACCCTGATCACATGTTGGACCTCCATGGGGGACTTGAGCTGAAAAATTCCAGCAACCACTGGTTTCATAAGGGGACAAAGTGTTTCATCATCAACTTTATAGGAATGGTTCCTTTACTGTGAGGACAGTGAGGTTGTGGAATTCTCTGCAATGACACATGATAATGATGGACTTATTGAGAGGAACATGGGCTGAATATCTTTCTACAAAGAAAGCTGATATTTTATTAAAGATTGCTAAATCCCCTCCCTATTTTGGGGTCAGGAAAAAAATTATTTGTGTGTCGTAGATGTGGCTGGGTTTTGTATACTTGTGAACTTGATCAACATCTGGATCAAAGCAACTATAATTATCTGTAAATGTATTGCTGGACTTGAGGGTCACCTATTTATTGAGCTTTATGGAGTTACAGGGTTAACCATGGGGCAGGAGACAATTCATCAGAAACACTAAAGGGTCATTAGGGGTTACATGTGATATTTGGATCAAGTCAGCCATGCTCTATTGTAAACTGCATTGACTCACTGCAAGGGGGGCAATAAAGGTGTTTAATTATAGTTTCCATCATTTTTATGTCAGGGGGGGTTAATTTGGCAGCCAGGGTGATGCTTTAATTACATTCTTTGACTAGTATAGGATGAAGATGGAATGAAAATATAGCTTTAAATACCAACTATATGGCAGTTAGCTGAAGTATTTCTACAGAGAAAAAAAAGAAGTCATTGCTAATTCATGTATGTAAATTACACTGGAAAACGAAGGGGTGGTTATTATTGGGTTGGGGGTTCTTCTTTCATGTGATTTCTTGTGGTTGTATAATAGAGAGGTTTGTTCATGGAGGTTACTCCATGAACAAAGAAAATATAAAGCCATTTGGCTTTATATTCTCTTTGTTCATGGAGTAACCTCTACCAGACACCTACAGCTCCAAGGAGAGAAAAAGAATAATAAAAGACTTCATCCTTCTTGTAGGAAACGGATTAACCTTTGAAATGTATAGAATTGAAGTCACCTAGTAATGTATTATTGGTATTGTACAAGTGAAAGCCAGAGAACGCACATAAGCTATATATATCCCTGTACATTTATCCTTTTACTTGTAATCTGCAGCAAGTGCAGCTCTCGAATCCTCGTGTTTTGTTTTCTAAACAAATGAATATGTATAAACACAACAAAGATTCTGTATGGAAGTATTTTTGACCATTCGTCCATACATCATCCCATAGATTTTCCATGATATTCAAGTCAGGGGACTGTGACGGCCATTCCAGAATATTGTACTTGTCCCTCTGCATAAATGTCTTGTCTTGTTGGAATATCCAACCCCTGCAGCGTAACTTCAACTTTGAGACTGAAGCTTGAACATTATCCTGAAGAATTTTTTGATATTGGGTTGAATTCATCCGACCCTCGACTTTAACAAGGGCCCCAGTAGTCCCTGAACTAGCCACACAGCCCCACAGCATGATGGAACCTCCACCAAATCTGACAGTAGGAAGCAGGTGTTTTTCTTCGAATGTGCTGTTTTTCTCCCGCAATGCAAATCGCTTTTTATTATGACCAAATAACTCAATTTTTGTCTCATCAGTCCGAAGCACTTTGTTCCAAAATGACTGTGGCTTGTCTAAATGAGCTTTTGCATACAACAAGTGACTGTGTTTGTGTGAGTGCAGAAAGGGCTTCTTTCTCATCCCCCTGCCATACACATGTTCTTTGTGCAAATTGCGCTGAATTGTAGAACGATGTACAGATACACCATCTGCAGCAAGATGTTCTTGCAGGTCTTTGGATGTGATCTTTGGGTTGTCTGTAGCCATTCTCACAATCCTCCATATATGCTGCTCCTGTATTTTTCTTGGCCTGCCATGCCTGGGTTTTACAGCAACTGTGCCTGTGGCCTTCCATCTGCTTATTACATTCCTTACAGTTGAAACTGACCGTTTCAACCTCTGAGAGAGCTTTTTGTAGCCTTCCCCTAAACCATGATACTGAACAAGCTTTGTTTTCAGATCTTTTGAGAGTTGCTTTGAGGATCCCATGCTGTCACTCTTCAGAGGAGAGTCAAACAGAAGCACAACTTGCAATTGGTCACCTTAAATACCTTTTCTCATGATTGGACACACCTGTCTATGAAGGCTTAACGAGCTAATCCAACCAATTTGGTGTTGCCAGTAATCAGTATTGAGCAGTTACATACATTCAAATTAGCAAAATTACAAGGGTATCCAAATTTTTGCACAGCCAGTTTTTCACATTTGATTTAATATCACACAACAGAATACTGCTTCACTAAAAATCTTTGTTCAGAAAACACCCCAGTACTCAGATGTTCGTGGGAAATGAAAGACATCCCACTGTTATCTTTTCTGCTGAAAGTGCAGTAAATTATTATGCAGGCTGTGACGGGTTCCCAAACTTTTTCATATGACTGTGTATATATATATATATATATATTTTTTTTTTTTTTCAAGGAAAAAGGTCCCCAGGTGGGACCGAAACGTCGGATAAAAAATGTGTTTTGTATGAAATAAACACCATTGCTTCACAAAACAACAGTGTGTGCTGATCCATCGTGTTATATATATATATATATATATATATATATATATATATATATATATATACATATATATATAGGGACCCCGTGAACGAGGTTAGCTAGAGACAGGGTTATATCTGCTATAGACTCTCAAGGAGTGTAAGTTAGAGAGTACAGATAGCAAGAGCAGCTTTGTGCTCCATCAAGGATCTGTAGCAGGGAGTAGCTTCCCAAGGCTCCTAGATTGCCTAGTGAAGGGACCACAGTGGATTCTGGGACTCATTCTCCTTGACCACTCCACTGGGTGATATCCGGACCACTTCAAGGTACATTTGCCTGAAGGATGACAAATGATTGGTCTTGAGATAGTTTACGAGGGCCAAGCCCATCTTGAACCATTGTTTTAGGACAGAGACACACATAATTTGGGAAGATTCGTCGACGGCCTCAAAACACCTCTTCTTCGGGGGACTAATCTCCCGAACTGTCTTTTCCGCCAGCTAGACTCTAAATCGCCAGCAGGGCGGCACACGGAGCGCTTCGTTTTCCGAAGTTGCTCGAAGTTTCGTGAGGCAACTTCGGGCAGCTTCGGATAAGTGCCATTCCGTCTGCAATTTAGATTCTTGCCAGAGAGAAGGCAGTTTGGGGAGATTAGTCGCCTGAAAGAGAAAGCGATTTGTCGCCGGGCGACTAAATCTCCACGAATCTCCATGTGTGTCTTTGCCCTTAAGGAATGGGTAGTATAGGACTCCCTTTGAACTAACGCAGCTGATTTAGGAGGGTGAAAGAATAATAAAAATAAATAATTTTTCGCTTATTGTAAACCTAGGTGTACTGTATGTCGTCCCTTTCAAACATGGAGAGTAGAGGTGGCCAAAGTTACAATTATTTGGATTGAAAGGGCACCCAGTAGCTATTAACAAGTACAAGAAGTGACAGAAACCTGACTTAGAAAGTGTTCAGTACATTTTTGTCCAACTTATGGCAAAATACAAGACAGGTTCTGGGCATTTATATGCATTGGTCACAATTGCATTCAAAGCATCTCCCCATCGTAGTTATTATTAGGCAATGCTATTCCAGCTATGAAATGGTCAGTATCTTAAATACAGGAAAGGAAAAATCTCAATCAATAAGAGTACAGGACAAATGATGCGTATACGTGGGATGTATATACATTAAAAATACATTTCATTGTCACCAGTGTCTTTCACTACCCATATGATATTGATGGGAATGTGGAGATGTTGTATAATGTGAAAGAAGGTGAGAATTTAATTAGCCAAGCCCACCTAGAGGTCGGAAAATGGAGAGAATCCAATTCTAATATGCACAGTTATGACAGGTTAGAGAGGACTCCGACATGGACCCATTTCCCAGCTGCAGGTGCCGTCACCAAGGGGACATAATATTGGATAATTATGAAGAAAATATAGTCAATACATTGATATAATTATGCAGAACAAAAAGTCAAGAAATTGATATAATTACTGTAAATGATTTTAAATATCAAACTGTATTCATTATATATATCCTACTCCATCATGTACTATAAAGCTGTATGTGCTGAAAACTTAGTATATTCTCACAGCAGCAGCCCTGATAGAGAAAATTAGTTGGCTTTATAATTTCTGTGATTTCCATCATCTTCACAGGTAGATCAATCAGCAATATCAATTACCTGCCACCTAATTATTCAACAAAACCAAGGGTATAATAATAGAGGCAGTAGAACGACCTGTGTGTTTAGGATCATTGTCTTGCTGTATGACCCACTGTCTCTTGAGATTCAGTTCATGGACAGATGTCTTGTCTTTAGAATTCTCTCGTATATTGTTCCATCAATGATGACAAGCAGTCCAGGTGCAGCAAAACAGGCCTAAACCAGAACACTCCCTCCATAGATGGGATAAGGTTCTTATGCTGGAATGAAATGTTTTTCTTTCTTCAAATGTGATGCTCCTCATTTAAGCCAAAAAGTTTTTTGCTTCATCTGTCCAGAAAAAAACATTTTTTCTAGTATCCTCCTGGTTTGTCCACATGATCTTTAGCAATATGGTCAACATTATTTTTAGGGGAGAGCAGTGGCTTTCTCCTTGCTACTCTGCCATATACACCATTGCTGTTCATTGTTCTCCTGACGGTGGACTCATGAACATCAGCATTCACCAATGTGAGACAGGCCTTCAGTTGCTAAGAAGTTACTCTGGGTTCCTTTGTAACCTCTCAGACTATTAGACGCCTTGCAGTTCGAGTTAACTCCAACTGCAACAACTTATAGTAGGGCAACAACAGTCTTGAATTTCCTCCATTTATACACAATATGTCAGACTGTATATTGGTGGAGTCCAAGCGCTTTAGAGATCTTTAGAGTCTTTTCCAGCTTTATAGGCATCAACAACTATTTTAACCCTCAGACACCTCCTTTGTTCAAGCCATGATACACATCCACAAATGTGTTGTACACCTGATCATGCTTTGCTGGATCCCTATTCTTTAAATAAAACAGGGTCCCTACCTTACACCTAATTGTCATCCCATTGACTGAAAACACCGGACTCTGATTTCAGTTTAAGATTATACGATGATCCTAAACCGGGTTGGACTGGCCCCGCGGGAGACCGGGAAAAAAAACGGTGGGCCCCCGCCAGGACAGACCCCTCTGGCAATCTCCTCGGCCTTCCTAAAAAAATTAATATGTGGCGCCGCACAGTGCACTTCATGCATGCGCGCTGTGCGGTTCCAGATGCGCATGCGCGCCGGCGCCACAAGAGAGCCAAATGAGAACCACTCCGTTGGGAGAACCGAGCCACCGTTATAGTGGGGCCAGGAGTCCAGAGGGGGCCCTGGACAGCAGTCCCGGTGGGCCCAGGGCCTCCCAGTCAGACCCTGGTCCTAAGGATTCACTAAAGGTGGCCACAGATGTTAAGATGTTTCTCTCTCTAATGATCAATTTTAGTGCGATCTGTCAAATAATCATGATGTTAGTGGGCAATAAATGATGGTGCATCTGATGATTTTTCATCCAACATCGGTCAGAAAATTAATTGGTCGGGTTAAAAAATTTTCATCATTCACAGTGAAATGTATCCATTGTCCAATTGTTTGTAGGGCCCCACAGGCAACTGCCCACAGTTTTCCTGGCTTCAACTAAATGATATTGCATAAAATTGCTTGAAACTCTTCAGTTGATGGACAAATCTTACATTTAAACAATCATTTCAGGATTAGCTTGGTCTTACGATAACAAAAAGATCTTTTAAAAAAAAATCTTAATGGATGTGGCCACCTTTACTTTTGCCAATATGTTATTTTTTTTCAATAAATACATGACCAAATATAATAAATATTGTTTCATTTGTTTAACTAGGTTAATAGAAAATTTGTGAAAAAAGGGCTCAGAACTTTCTAACACCATTGTAGATGGTAATTTGTTCCTTTCGATCAAATACAATTCTATTCTCTGTTTCCAGGTTTAAGTCAAGAACAACTTAATTTGACAGTCAACTGTTAGAGCATGATGTGTCTTTTTTTAATATTCAGGCGTTGACGGGAGTTATGGCCTAAGGTGATGTGTTTCAAAATATTTTGTCTTTATGTATGAGGGTTTTCTTTAAGAGGAATGGGATAAAATATGGACAACCATTGGGAGGTGTCTCAGGGCAGGTGAAGACTTTCTTATTTTTAGTCTTTTGTATAAGAGAACCTTGTTTGTTGGTTGTATACGTCTTGTGTTGACTGAGGTTGCCACTACATATGTGGATGGTCTAACTGCAATGGTTACTGCTTAGGAGTTTGGGACATTCTCATTCAGCAGAACCAAAGTTTTGTGCCATCACTTGGCCTGCATTTTTCCCTTTAAACAATCAGCTCTGGTGCAGATGCAACAGAGTTTAATTTTGCAACTGACCAGAAGGGATGCGATTGGCTGAAGTATATAATAAAAAGTGGGCAGCTTTAGGGCAAGGTTCCAAATCAGATCTTCCTCTCTGAATGAAATGAATTGTACAGAATGATAACAATTATGTTTTCATTTTAATTAGTTCAATGAATATTCTGTGCCATGGTGGAATCCGAGTAACATTTTCCTGGATTCTGCAAAATATTAGATCTAAATTTATGCTGTATTAAGTCACTAGAATTACAGCATGATAAAGGGATACTGTCATGGGAAAAACAATTTTTTTCAAAATGAATCAGTTAATAGTGCTGCTCCAGCAGAATTCTGCACTGAAATCCATTTCTCAAAAGAGCAAACAGATTTTTTTATATTCAATTCTGACATGGGGCTAGACATATTGTCAATTTCCCAGCTTCCCCAAGTCATGTGACTTGTGCTCTGATAAACTTCAATCACTCTTTACTGCTGTACTGCAAGTTGGAGTGATATCACCCCCTCCCTTTTCTCCCCCAGCAGCCAAACAAAAGAACAATGGGAAGGTAACCAGATACAGGCCCAGATTTACAAACTTGTCGCCCTTTGGCCGGCTCTACTCATCGCCCCCTCTCCCCTGCCGGTGCCGTCCCCTTCGCTTCCCCTGTCCAGCACTGTTACCTCCACTTCAGGTTTCCCCCTGTCTATCGATGTCCCCTTGCCTTCCAGGGCCTTCCACTTTCTGTGCGTGCGCATGCGCATAGCTTAACACTCGGGAACAGCACTGTGAAGTCCCCTTCGCTTCCCCCCTGTCCAGCACTGTCGCCTCCACTTCCGCTTCCCCCTGTCCAGAGATGTCCATCCCCTTCCAGGTGCCGTCCTCTTAGTTCCCCCTCAGTGTGTGCACGCGCATGCGCACATATTAACACTTGGGAACAGTACTGGAGACTGACGTGAGTCTCCAGTGCTAGTTACTGATGCGGCTGGGCTGCCCCTGAAATTGCTCCACCCTAGGCCCGGGCCTATGTGGCTTTGCCACAAATCCGGGCCTGACCAGATAGCAGCTCCCTAACAAAAGATAACAGCTGCCTGGTAGATCTAAGAACATCACTCAATAGTAAAAACCCATGTTCCACTGGACATATTCAGTTACATTGACAAGGAAAAACAGCAGCCTGCCAGAAAGCATTTCTCTCCTAAAGTGCAGGCACAAGTCACATGACCAGGGGCAGCTGGGAAATTGACAAAATGTCTAGCCCCATGTCAGATTTCAAAATTGAATATAAAAAAATCTGTTTGCTCTTTTGATAAATGGATTTCAGTGCAGAATTCTGCTGGAGTAGCACTATTAACTGATGCGTTTTGAAAAAAACATGTTTTCCGATGACAGGATCCCTTTAATGAAATTTTTTGTTGGTGATTCTTGAAAACAGCTGTTCATGGGTGCTCCTTGGTACCCACCATAGAAAATTTCCTGTTCACAAAACACGACTTGTCTAGTTGAGCGAGCAACGCCTGGTTGATTTAAATATGAATTTAATATAATAAAAATATGATTTTAATAATAATAATAATAATTATTAATGTAATGTAAAAATATCATGTTTGCAAGAAAATATTCTGGGCTGTGAGATGTTGTTACTTACTGGTGGCCACTCACAACTCCACTGGAGGCTCCATAGCCATTCCCATGCCTTTAAACTGTCGCCTACCCCATGTCCGGTCCCCTCTCTCCAACTCCCCTTCTCTTCAATTTGGGTGTGAAATTACGAGCGACGTTTCATGTACGCGCGTCCACCGCTGACCGGCCAGGTATGCTGAAACTTTAGGCTGGTGCAATAAGTTCACTATATAAAATATGGCATTTCATTTATTTTTAGGGTTTAGTTCTCCTTTAAGGATGCAGCAATACCCCAACCTATTGCTGATTTAAGTCAGGAATCCAGTGCTGCTATAAGATCAGCAATTTACCACAATCTAAATATACTGTATATTTAAGGAGAAACTCGTGTGTGAATGTACACAGCTCGCTGCTATATAGTACAGCTCACGTATTCAATTACAACATTAATTCATCTCCAAAATGTCCATGTGCAACAGCATGTTATTAGCTGTATCAGCAGCAAACCGGTGCTTTGGAAGGGTTCTGATGAGTGCGCTGATAATTTACTTCTGGGAATCAATTAGAATAATGGTCGGGTTTTTCATGACTTCTGGAAGATTTCGTTTTTGTTTGGAAATTCTTGCATCGTTTCTGCATGTTCTTCTCTTGCAACAGGGTTATTCCTTCTCTGCATCGTTATATTATAGTGAGATGAAATAGAAGCATATTCGTTATGATATGATCCATCTTCTGTTTTATACTTCAAATAACCCGTCCATTTTAGACTTTTTAGGGTCAGTCGCCACTTTATAATCCAACAGTGGGAGATCAAGTTCACAGATACTTGAATGAAATGAACTATGAAAATATTGTTCTAGGAATATCCGGGTGTCTGACGAAGAGGTCATCTTTGCTGGCCATCAGGTTTTAAGGAAAAAATCCTGAAATATGTAGCACAGAGACATTTTATTAAATTCTCACCCCAGCACAGTTCCTTTGCTTGCAAAACTCCTTCACTCTGCTCCTCCACCACTTGTTTCTCACTCTCACATATTGTTAGTTTCACAGGTGCCCCCAGTCATGTGACTTGTGCTCTGAGAAACTTCAGTCACTGTGCTCAAGACATCATCCTCAGCTACCAAAACAGGAGTTTTATCACCCACCAAACCTCCCCCCAGCAGCCCATCAGCAGAACAATGGGAAGGTAACCAGGTAACAGCTCCCTTGTAGATATAAGAACAGCACTCAAAAGTTAAAATCCAGGTCCCACTGAGACACATTCAGTTACATTGAGTAGGAGAAACAACAGCCTGCCAGAAAGCAGTTCCCAGTGCAGCACTGGCTCTTTCTGAAAG
Organism: Xenopus petersii; assembly: GCA_038501925.1. Taxonomy (NCBI): domain Eukaryota; kingdom Metazoa; phylum Chordata; class Amphibia; order Anura; family Pipidae; genus Xenopus; species Xenopus petersii. Next base: position 164,500,499 of record CM076675.1, read on the forward strand.
CACATGACCAGGCAAAATTATCTGCGATGGCACTTAAACACCAATATTACAACTAAAAAAATATACTTGTTCGGTTAGGAATTACATTTTATATTGTAGAGTGAATTATTTGAAATGTTAATAGACATGACAGAATCCCTTTCAGCTTTGTTGTTCTTTTAGGCAGAGATCAGACCGCTTCTCTGATTGCAATTACTTTCCTGCAGGTCATTTGCAATTACCTTAAAGGAAAACTATACCCCCCAAACAATGTAGGTCTCTATAAAAAGATATTGCATAAAACAGCTCATATGTAAAACCCTGCTTCATGTAAATAAACCATTTTCATAATAATATACTTTTCTAGTAGTATGTGCCATTGGGTAATCAAATAGAAAATTGCCATTTTAATAAATAAGGGCCGCCCCCTGGGATCGTATGATTCTCGGTGCACACAAACATACCAAACAAACTATACTTGTTAGGTCACATGAGCCAATTAACAGACAGAGTTCTGTCTTTTGCTTCCACACTTCTTCCTGTTACAGTTAGAGCTGCAGTATTTCTGGTCAGGTGATCTCTGAGGCAGCACACAGACCATCATGAAATGGTAGTTTAAGGCAAGAGATGTAAAAGGGCAATATTTACTTAAATATATATTTCAGTTTGGTAAGATTCTTAAATATGTCATTTAATTTTATATGAACTATATGTTGCTTAAATGGGAAGTAAAGTCTAAAATAGAATAAGGCTAGAAATGCTGTATTTTGTATACTAAACATAAACATGAACTTACTGCACCACAAGCCTAATCAAACAAATAATTTATGCTTTCAGAGTTGGCCACAGGGGGTCACCATCTTGTAACGTTATTAAACATCTTTGCAAGACCCAGACTGTGCACATGCTCAGTGTGGTCTGTGCTGCTTAGGGATCGTCATACATGATCAAAACAGGGAAACAAACAAAGCTGCTTGAGTTCTGCATGGCTGGGAAGTAAGGCGGAGGCTCCCCCTGCTGTTCATAAGTATGATTGTTTCCCTGCAGAGCAGTTAGGGACCATCTGACAATTCCTATCCACAGCAGTAAATGAAGGGAGAATTTCACTGCATACAGTCAGGTTTCTTATAAAAACGGTACACAATTTTAAATTAAAGAATATTGGAGATAGGTTTCTTTTTCATTAAAGAAAGTAAAAATCTGATTTTATTTTTTTTGCATTTACATGCATGGCCTTTAAGTATTCATTTTGGGGGTATAGTTTTCCTTTAACAGTTTATACCAGGACTATCAAATATATTTTGGTGGCCTTATAATATATATATATATATATATATATATATATATATATATATATATATATTAATTACTATTTAACTTCCATTTCTCAGAATTGATTTTGGCAGTAGCTGGAGGCAAACTGTTTCATAGCCTGCTGTGAAAAGGCTACATTACCTTTATTTTCAAATCATCAGTCAGGAGAGAGAAGGCTGTGTTTTTTCCGAATAGAGAGAATACCAAACAAAACTTGACAGAACATCCATCACAACCTGAGAATGGCCTGCATATATGTTCAGTACTTTAATTGTATTCATCTGATTGACTGATGGTGTATTGAACTGTAGAACTTAAAGGGCACCAATCATGACCAAAATCATTTACTAAGTAAATACACTATGTGAAAGTTCAAGAAATCTGATTTTTAAAACAGTTAGAATTGATTGTATAATGTAAATGATCAGCTCACTATTCCTTCTGCAAGATCTTCCCTATCTCCCCTGCAGTTCTAGCTGAGGCAGCCATCTTGGATTTCACTGGCTCCTCCTACCTATATCTTCCCAGCCAACTGTAGCTCTGAAATCTCGCACATGCTCAGTTGAAATTCCTTGTTGCTTATCAACCCTTCTAAGCTATTTTCAAATCAGCCAAACCTGTGTGTTAGCTGCTGTTCAGTAGTGCTGCCCCCTGCTGGAAGTTACTGTGTGTCCTTCATTTGCATAATGACTTTACCAGCAGGGGACAAGATAGGGAAATCTCCTGATACTTCTAGTGGAGGAGTTTACTTAAACAAGGCATTCTGGGTAGAACACTCAAAGCAGTGTTACAATCTGAGCATGCTCCTGAAATTTGCATATTAGAGTCTCTGTTATAGTCACAGTATGGCCTCCCTCAGTGAAAGAACCCATTTGACAAAGTAAGGGATTTTTTTAAAACCTGCAGTTTTTTCAAAAAACTATATATGTAGTTTGATTAAACGTGGTTAGCTTGTACTGGTCAGATTGTTAATATGTGTTTGATTTTGGCTGTGATAGGTGCCCTTTAAAAGACCAGTAACATCAACATTTATTTTTAAAAAATTCGTTAGTATACTAATGAAAAAAAACCCACCAAGACAAACTAAACGCTAAAATCGCAAAGCCTTTATTAAGAAAAAACTTAACAAAACTCTTCTTCCGCTCCTCTTCAGAAAAGGCGACAGGGCGATGATCCAGCGTGTGGCGCTCAATTTCTCCTCCATGGCTATCTCCTATAAGGAATGCAGGGAGGAGAAATCAAGCATCACACAATGGATCGTTTCGCCTTTTCTGAAGAGGAGCACAAGCGGAGTTTCGGTAAGTTATTTCTTAATAAAGACTTTGCGATTTAATTTGTCTTCATGTTTTTTTCTCAATGTATACTAATGAATTTTTTATAAAAAAACAATTTTAATCTTACTGGTCCTTTAAGCCAGACCGCAGATAGGAGGCTACATGGTTAGTATCCACCTATACCTACACATAGTCCATTTCTTAAGAGCACTCAAGAAGTCATTGGTTACCAGGTATTATAGAACAATAGCACTAATAAGGGCAAGCAAGAGTAAGATTTTTTTTTTATTACAAATGACCTAGAAATTCAAATGGTTTCGAATGTCTAAAATTCGAACGAATATTGCCAACCCGAAAACTCGAATAGAATTCAACTGCAATTCGAATCGAGTTTTTCCGAAAAAACTTTGAATCTCAGGAAGGCTATTAATATTTTCAAATGGGTCAACAGACCTCTGCCATTGACTTCTACATGAACTCGGCAGGTTTTAAATTGCGTCCTATCAAATTCTAGTTACTTCCAGGCTTGAGGTATGATAAATCTCAAATTCAAATTAGAGTTTGGGTTATTCCCAACTCGAATTTGTTAGTTTTGACCAAAAATTCAACTAAAAAAATGAATTTACCATTCAAACTTTAATAAAACTGCCCCTAAGGGGCAGATTTATCAAAGGTCAAGTGATAGAGTTTTTTTTCTTTTTACCTCGAATGACCTAGAAATTCGAATGGTATCTTATTTAAAGGGATAATGTCATGGGAAAACATGTTTTTTTTCAAAACACATCAGTTAATAGTGCTGCTCCAGCAGAATTCTGCACTGAAATCCATTTTTCAAAAGAGCAAACAGATTTTATATTCAATTTTGAAATCTGACATGGGGCTAGACATATTATCAATTTCCCAGCTGCCTCCAGTCATGTGACTTGTGCTCTGATAAACTTCAATCACTCTTTACTGCTGTACTGCAAGTTGGAGTGATATCACCCCCTCCCCCCAGCAGCCTAACAAGAGAACAATGGGAAGTTAACCAGATAGCAGCTGCCTAACACAAGATAACAGCTGCCTGGTAGATCTAGGAACAGCACTCAATAGTAAAAGCCAAGTCCCACTGAGACACATTCAGTTACACTGAGACACAGTTCAGTTACCAGAAAGTAGTTCCATCCTAAAGTGCAGGCACAAGTCACATGACTGGGGCAGCTGAGAAACTGACAAAATCTAGCCCCATTTCAGATTTCAAAATTGAATATAAAAATATCTGTTTACTCTTTTCAGAAATGTATTTCAGTGCAGAATTCTGTACCCTGGTTCAGATAGTTTGGGTCAGTTGGGTTTCCTTTGTGTAGTTCATTTTTTAAATAATGCCAGAGATTCCATGTTGGATTGGGATCGAGACATTTTAGGACATTGGCTGTTTTGTTTTTGAGCCTCCAGTGTTACTTTGTCCCTGTAGGTAGGAACCATTGTCCTGCTGAAACATGAACCTTCCTCCAATGTCCGTATTTAGCCAACTAGTCCAGGTATGAAAACTATTATCCAGAATGCTCAGGCCATTTTCCACTTTCCTTAATTGGATCTCCATGCCTTAAACCCACTAAACAATAATTTAAACATTAATTAAATAGGGTTGTTTTACCTCAAATAAAGATTAATAATGTCTTGAATGGGATCAAGAAGGTAATGGGCCAAATTTACTAAAGGGCGAATTTTTGCCTCTGAAGGCTCCACTACACATTCCGCAGCTTTGCTAACGTTAATTTCGCAGCGATTATGCTTATTTATCAAAATGCAAAGATTTAGCACTGCAAACAAACGCTGGTGTACTTTTACCAGTGACAATTCATCAGCGCGGACATTTCTAAACGAGTTGTCGCTAGGCTAGCGTTACTTTCTTCCTAGTGAAACTCCATTAACATACTAGCGCTTACATCACTCTAAATATGACGGTTACATATAGTTAATACATATGTCTTTATTAGTGATTGGTGAAATTGCAAATTATTAAAAATATCTAAGGAAGCAAAATAAATACAAAATAGATCATCTATTGCCCTAGACATGAGCCCACCCTAAAACAAATGTGGCATTTATTTAAATATATTTAACATTTACAACTTTTGAACATAATCCCACATTAAAATATGAAAAACGTCAGTGTTTTGTCTTTTTTTTTATATATAATTTTTTGGCATACAGGATATGATGTCACTGACATAAGATTGAGGAGGATGTTGCTTCATTTTATCAGTTCGCCAGGTATAACCAGGAGAAAGGGGTAATGGAGTATTGGAAAATTCACACTTTGATGAATATGCAGATTAACGATTGTTCACCTGAGGAAAATCCGCCTGGTGAAAGGGCACAAAACTTCGTTAGCAATGAACTCTATTGCTAGCAAATTGTCCTCTTCACCTGTTAGTGAATTGGCAATGTCCCTGCGAATTGTCTTTTTGGCGAATTTTCGCTAGTGACAACCACTTTGTCCGTTAGTAAATCTGCCCCGTTGTCTTTATATTACAAGGAAAAAGGAAATCATTTTGAGAATTTAGAATTATTCAATTAAAATGGAGTCTATGGGAGACTTTTCCTTATTGCCGTTGCATTTTAATTTCAGGTTGAGAAAGAGCAGATCTTCAGTATAGGATGACGCAGTGCATGGAAAGAATCATTTGTAAGGCACCGTATCGGTGAGCAAGATCAGAGAAGGAAACTGCCACATAATATAATAATAAGGGCATAATATAATAATAATGGCATATAATATAATAATAATGGCATATAATATAATAATAATAATGACATAATATAATAAGAAAGGCATATAATATAATAAGAATGGCATATAATATTATAATAATGACATAATATGATAATAATGGCATATGATATAATAATAATGGCATATAATATAATAATAATGGCATACAATATAATAACAATCGCATATAATATAATAATGACATAATATAATAATAATGACATAATATAATAATAATGGCATATAATATAATAATAATGACATATAATATAATAATAACGACATAATATAATAATAATGGCATATAATATAATAATAATGGCATATAATATAATATTAATGACATAATATAATAATAATGGCATATAATATAATAATAATTGCATATAATATAATAATATTGCACAGCAAACTCTACAATTTAATGTTGTGAACCCAAGGCTGCCAAACCCTACTGCCTAGTCAAAGGAAAGGGCCTCAAAGTTGAACTGTATAAAGATTTATATAATATTAATAAAATATAATTCAAGGGCATTAGCAGAGCAAAAGCTCTGGATGTGCTTGCCATGCTCTAGGGAACCATGAATTTCTAGTGGAATAATGAATTCATTTTTATGGCTGGAAGAATAAAATATGACTGGGCACTAGGACTTATGGGTAGATCCTTTCAGGTCACTAAATTGTGTGAAATGAAATCTTTAAGACGTGCAACACTTTATTCAATTGCCATTTCTTGCTGTTAGTAAAAACTGTGCTTCATAGATTCTTTGGAAATATAATGCTGCATAAATAATGGGGAAATAAATGGGATAGACCCATTTTGCATTATACCTGCTATCCCACAGTCACACTCCCTTCCCAGAGACTATTATCCACTGTTACTATAGACACCATCGCTCCCTACTATACCTGCTATCCCACAGTCACACTCCCTTCCCAGAGACTATTATCCACTGTTACTATAGACACCATCTCTCCCTACTATACCTGCTATCCCACAGTCACACTCCCTTCCCAGAGACTATTATCCCACTGTTACTATAGACACCATCTCTCCCTACTATAAGTTGTTCCTGCAGAATTGTGTGGAATACAAATGGCATCATAATTTTATGGGGCTGCAGGCTACAGTAGAGTATCCAATTAGGGTCCATGTCTACTGGCTCTGTCTCATGCGCATCAGATCGTCCTCCCTAGAGACTAACATAAAACATTAAGGTCTAATGGGCAGTAGGACGAGGATAGAATATCAATATGTCCATTTTCCAAGCTTTCACTATTTGCCTATGGTAAATTACTTTATAATTTCTGCCTAGGAGGATATTAAACTTCAGCAAACGGCTGATAAATAACTGTCGTCATTAAAGGGCACCAATCATGACCAAAATCATTTCCTTAGTAAATACACTATGTGAAATTTTTAAAACAGTTAGAATTGTTTGTATAATGTAAATGATCAGCTCACTATTCCTTCCGCAAGATCTCCCCTATCTCCCCTGCAGTTCTAGCTGAGGCAGCCATCTTGGATTTCACTGGCTCCTCCTACCTATATCTTCCCAGCCAACTGTAGCTCTGAAATCTCGCACATGCTCAGTTGAAATTCCTTGCTTGCTTATCAACCCTTCGAAGCTATTTTCAAATCAGCCAAACCTGTGTGTTAGCTGCTGTTCAGTAGTGCTGCCCCCTGCTGGAAGTAAGTGTGTGTCCTTCATTTGCATAATGACTTTACCAGCAGGGGACAAGATAGGGAAATCTCCTGATACTTCTAGTGGAGGAGTTTACTAAAACAAGGCATTCTGGGTAGAATACTCAAAGCAGTGTTACAATCTGAGCATGCTCCTGAAATTTGCATATTAGAGTATCTGTTATAGTCACAGTATGGCCTCCCTCAGTGAAAGAAACCATTTGACAAAGTAAGGGATTTTTTTAAAACCTGCAGTTTTTTCAAAAAACTATATATGTAGTTTGATTAAACGTGTTTAGCTTGTACTGGTCAGATTGTTAATATGTGTTTGATTTTGGCTGTGATAGGTGCCCTTTAAGAGTTTAGCAAAAAATCTCAGTGTTTTGGTACTTGATAAGCTAATTATGGCTGAATGGAGAGGCGTTGATCATGTCTCTAATGACTATGATGCTAAAAATGGCCTTTAAAATTGTGATGGTTTTGCTCAAAAAAAGCATGAATTGTTTAAGAGTATCTGGGAATGAGCGGTGAAACAACATGACACATACTGGAGAGTTTATTGGTTCCTGATGAAACGGAGCACAGTGTGTGTTTGATACGGACCTTAGATTGCAAGCTCCACTGGGACAGGGGGCTGATGGAAATGATGCACATCTTCTGACGTTACAATTTAGACCACATCCCTGTTCCATCCTGGCCGCTCCCAGCTACGGCCTGCCTGCCAGTAAATAAGCTTTGTGACACTTTAGAGGGTCGGCAGCGCTATATTCATAAGGGGCGGGTGATTGACACATTGATAGGGTCCTCGACCCAAAAACAACAGCTTTCAAATATAATAATAAATAAGGTGATTTGTGAATGTATTTGTGAAAGTGCAGTGTTTCCTTTCGGTTCTCTGCTTGACTGTTAAAACAATGTTGCAGAAGTCAGTTATTACTCAGGTTCATTAAACTGCCAGGCTGTCACTAAAGTGCTCGGGAGTCAGATCCAGGGTTGCAGAAAAACACATTTTGCTTTTAACAGCAATTATGTTTACAGATATCTTTATTTGTAGGCGCAATGTCTATTTAACCTTATTTATTGATTATTGTGTTCCTATATACTGTTTAATTATTTGTAATAATGAAAGGATGTTGAGTAAATACCCTCCAAATAAAGAGCAACAAAGGAGTAATAGAGGTGATAATATCTTTAATTTCTAATGAAAGGGAAAGCTATTATCTATGAAATAAGAAGATTAGGATCTCACTGTTGGGTGTTTCCTTGGAGATGTATTTATAACATTATTTGTAAAGCGCTGTTAAGGAGCCACAGCAACATACAATGCAGAAAAGTACACTATAAATAATAGTACAATAGATAAAAGTACAATATAAATTAAAAGTACAATATATAAAAGTACAAAATAAATAAAAGTCCAATATATAAAAGTACAATATAAATAAAAGTACAATGTATAAAAGTACAACATAAAAAAAGTATAATATATAAAAGTACAATATATAAAAGTATAATATAAATAAAAGTACAATCTATAAAATTACAATATAAATAAAAGTACAATATATAAAAGTACAATATAAATAAAAGTACAATATATAAAAGTACAAAATAAATAAAAGTACAATATATAAAAGTACAATATAAATGAAAGTACAAAATATAAAAGTACAATATATAAAAGTACAATATAAATAAAGTACAATATATAAAAGTACAATATAAATAAAAGTACAATATCTAAAAGTACAATATAAATAAAAGTACAATATATAAAAGTACAATATAAATAAAAGTACAATGTATAAAAGTACAATATAAATAAAAGTATAATATATAAAAGTACAATATATAAAATTACAATATAAATAAAAGTACAATATATAAAAGTACAATATAAATAAAGGTACAATATATAAAAGTAAAACAGGGACACAATAAATACAATGAATATACACAGTACACAGAGCTCATATAAGGACACAGAGCTCAAGTACTATGTGGTAAGAGACACAGTGGGAAGGAGATCCCTGCTCTGTAGAGCTTACAGTCTAAGTAGATCAGAGGCTAACATGCAGTCACAAATTGGAGATGAAAAAGTGCACAAGGTTAAGGCATTGTCCAATAGGTACAGGACTAGACTAATGTTCTAGTGCACCAAAAGGTAGACTCTTAGTTTTATTTTGAAGAGATTGAGAGGGGATTCCTTACAGAGGAATTCAGGGATAGAATTCCAGAGGAAAGAAGCAGCAAGATAGAAGGTTTGAAATAGGAGGTGGCAGTAGATGTGGATGGTGTAAAGAGAAAGTGACTCTGAGAGGAACGGAGAAGACGACCAGGAATGTATAGTGAGACAAGAGAAGAAATGTAGTGAGGAGTAGATGAGTGAAGGGCTTTAAATGTTTTTAGAAGGGTTTTATATGTTATCATTTGCTTAACAGGCAGCCATGCTAAGTTTGAACAGGTTCCCTATTAGGAGAAAGCAGGAGAATCCTGGTAGCAGAGTTTAAGATTGATTGGAGGGGAGAGAGGTGGGAGTCAGGAAGACTGGTATGTTTTTTGGCTGTTGTTTGTGAAAGAAAGGGGAGTATCCATGGACGTAACTACAGAGGAACAAACCCTACAGTTGCAGGGGGGCCCAGGGTTAGAGGGCCCATAAATGCCCTAATTAATGAGCAGTTTAAATATATCTTGGTAGAATTGGTAAAGTTAGCAACATTTAGGGCCCTAACTTGAAGTTGCAGTGGGGCCTAGTAACAATACTCCCTAGTGCCACTGGGAGTATCCTGACTATACTGCGGAGGAAGTAGTGACAAGTTTTGGCAGTATTGTTATTAAGATTAGAGAAGGAGAGGGACTGGTCAAAGATGTCATGCCATCAATAGTAAAAGCAAGATATGGGCTAGGTTTGGGTGGCCAAGTTGAGCTTGAGGTGTCGTTGTTTTCATCAAGTGATATGGCACTACTGCTCGGATGCAAAGTAAAATCTAGTTCCATATCTACACTATGAGCATTTTATGGTGGATTGATAGATATAAAGAAACTGTTTCTTAAGAGGGTGTAGCACTGAGCTGAGTATGTCCCAATGGCATATTAACTGCATTATTCCTCAGATCATCCTTTTTTTCTTCTTCATCCTGGGGTGGCCTATTGGATGCTGCACCTGCAAGCTGAGTTTTTCGGTGCCGGAGCAGATTGATGGGAACCACATCTCTAATGCAGAGAGCCCAACAGAGCTCTCTGCACTAGAAGAACAGGAATCTCAATTTAAATATCAGAATTTCAACATCTATTTGCTGCTCCTGGTAACTGCTGCCATCTGAGGCGAGTTCCTCGACTCTTGTCAAGACAAACCAGCCCCAAACCCTCAGCATGGAGATTGAAAAACCATATGCCCCCCCTAAAAAAAGGGTTGTGCACTCAAGAACTCACGTAGGTCACCAAAAATTAAAAAACAAAAATCATGACGAAGTGCTCCTAGAGCGAGATTTTACCTTTGTAAGTTCTTGAGTTCCTACCCCCTGTTCTGGTACATTTCAGAGATGAATGAGTTTGGTCAGATATGGATTGGGCCAGGCACAAAAACCGGTTAAAGAGGAATGGTCAGTGTCAGGGATGGACATCTATAGATGACTGGTCCTGCACGGGTTACTATGATCCAGTTGTTTGGGAGTCAATTCAACCCAATTCGGTCCACTACATAGACAGATAAGTCAGATAACTTGGCAACACCATTGGTCCATTGGCCTACTCCAAAGAGTGTGAGAGAGAGAATAAGCTCCATAACACTGTTTACACTGAAAATAATTCACTCTACAATATAAAATTCCATTCCTGAGCCAGCAAGTGTATTGTATCGTTGTAATATTGGTGTGTAGGTGCATCTCAGGTCACGTTGTCAGGAACATTTTTAGGTGACTGTACCTTGCAGACACACAGGACAGATTTACATATCGTCGAATAATGAGGGTTAATTAACCCTCGATATTCGACTGCCGAATGTAAATCCTTCGACTTTGAATATCGAAGTCGAAGGATTTACCGCAATTAGTTAGATCGAACGATTTTAATCCATCAATCAAACAATTTTTCTACGACCAAAAAAACATAGGAAAGCCTATGGGGACCTTCCCTATAGGCTAACATTGCACCTCGGCAGGTTTTAGGTGGCGAAGTAGGGGGTCGAAGTTTTTTTTTAAGAGACAGTACTTCGACATTTCGAATGTTCGAATATTCAAATGATTTTTAGTTAGAATCTTTCGATTCAAAGTTGAAGTCGTAGTCGAAGGTCGAAGTAGCCAATTCGGTGGTCGAAGTAGCCAAAAAAAACATTCAAAATTCACTCAAGCAAAGTAAATGTGCCCCACAGTGTGTTCACTGATGCCCCTTTTGAGGCCCTGGGCTTTCTGCTGCGGAATCCAACAAGGTAGTGAGTGGAAAAATTGTAAGCTAGGTACCAGCAGGGTTGAAGAAAAGACGTAGTCGAAGTTGGGCAAAAAGGTTCAAGGTAGGCGGCAGAAATCATAGTCGAGAGTCAAGCAAAATAGTAAAAAAAAACAGGAATTCAATTACAGTAACAATGCTTAGGCAGGATCAGTAAACTGGAACCAGCTTGGGCAAAATTCAAAATGGAGACTGGACCTTTAAGGGTCAATTGGTGCCAAAGTTTGAACTCCACGCCAACCATAATGATGATCATGATGCTAAGCGTCATGACGCAGGTGTCAAGACGCTCGTCACCGAACGCCAGCATCAGAAGACAAAGAATGCGGATGTGTGAGCCTGGGCACAAAAGATCTGAGAGAGATGCACCGGGAGGTAGGAAATTGCTGAAATCTCCCGGCGCGTGTTACAATATGTCTCAGTGGGGCCTGGATTTTACTATTGAGTGTTGTTCTTAGATCTACAAGACAGCTGTTATCTTGAGTTATGGAACTGTTATCTGGTTACCTGTTGTTTGGCTGCTGGGGGAGGAAGGGAGGGGGTTGATATCACCCCAACTTGCAGTACAGCAGTAAAGAGTGACTGGAGTTTATCAAAGCACAAGTCACATGACTGGGGGCAGCTGGGAAACTGACAATATGTCTAGCCCCATGTCTGATTTCAAAATGAAAAATAAAAAAATCTGCTTGCTCTTTTGAGCACTATTAACCGATACGTTTTGAAATTTTTTGTTTTTTACCTATGACAGTGTGCCTTTAAGGAATGTTCTTATGTCATCTGGAAGGTATCTGAAATGAATCTTGAATATGTTTGTGTGTGTGAGTATAATAATATCCTGCCTCTTCTCCAATATAAACTATTCCAGCTTATAGAGTGAAAACAGAGATCTCAACTGAAACCGTGTATTCCATTGATTCCACCTTTCTTTCTCCTAATAATATAATAATAATAATAATAATAATAATTAATAGCTGTGGCCTTTCTCCACCTTGATCCTTGATTACAAGCCATTGTTTCCTTTATTCTTTTTATGTTACACGTCATTGATTTAATGGGTTCAGCATATGTCTCAGCATTGTATTCATGGAGGCAGCCACTGGTCTTTCTGCTCTATCTATAAAAACATTTTACAGGTATGGGACCTGTTATCCAGAATGCTCGGGACCTGGGGTTTTCCGGATAACGGATCTTTCCGTAATTTGGGTTTTCATGTCTTAAGTCTACTAGAAATTAATTTAAACATTAAATAAACCCAATAGGCTGGTTTTGCTTCCAATAAGGATTAATTATATCTTAGTTGGGATCAAGTACAAGCTACTGTTTTATTATTACAGAGAAATCCAAATTTGGATTATTTGGATAAAATGGAGTCTATGGGAGACGGCCATTCTGTAATTTGGAGCTTTCTGGATATCAGGTTTCCGGATAAGGGATCCTATACCTGTATTATAAACACTAACCACATTTTTTTTATTGTTACATAGATAATAACACTGAGATGCCCCCGCTACCAACCCAAAGAGGACTTCATTCCCTTTTAGAAAACACCATATCGCCGGCATTCGGGGCCACAGTCATCATCATCGTAACAGTGGTGATTTCCGGCAGTGCCTATCTCTGCTTTCTCAAGTACATCTGCACCGGGTGCTGCAAAACGACTCAAGTTGTACCCGTTAGAAGACTTGACCCATCAAGGTCTGAAGAGCAAGTGTAATCTCAATCCTAGAAAGAGGAAATACTTTCCTTATGGGCTAAAAATGTTCCTGTGGAATTCTCAGTGAAAAGACTAAACTCAAAGCTGAACTTACAATTAACACAACACTACTATTTTGATGGGCTTAAAGGGGATCTACACACACAAAAAGAAAACATTCTTGAATAATGAAAAGAAATTCTAGGCAGCTTTCCCATATATATATATATATATATATATATATATATATATATATATATATATATATATATATATATATATATATATATATATATTACTTACAAGTTTTAACTTGTTTTAAAGTTGTTTGCAAATGTAATTGCAATTGAAAGCAGCATTGGCTTATATTTCTCGGGTTCTGACTCTCGAAACAACGGAGCAGAAGTCACTTGCCACCCAAGTCTGCTAACCAGACAAATCCAGCCAATAACCAGACAGATACTGCAGCCATTAGCCATTTCATTTACAAATACAGGTATGGGACGAATAATCCAGAATGCTTGGAATCTGGGGTTTTCCCAGATAAAGGATCTTTTAAATCTACTAGAAAATCATGTAAACGTTAAATAAACCCAATAGAATGGTTTTAAATCCAATAAGGATTAATATCTGAGTTGGTATCAAGTACAAGCTACTGTTTTTTTTATTACAGAGAAAAAGGAAATCATTTCTCAAATTTGGATTATTTGGATAAAATGGAGTCTATGGAGAGATTTTCCGTAATTTTGAGATGTTTGCATAATGGGTTTCCAGATAACTGATCCCATACTAGGGATGCGCTGAATCCACTATTTTAGATTTGGCCGAATCCTTCGCGAAAGATTTGGCCGAATACCGAACCAAATCTGAATCCTAATTTGCATTTGCAAATTAGGGATATCAAGGGGAAAACATTTTTTACTTCCTTGTTTTGTAACAAAAAGTCATCCCTCCCCGGGATTCGGATTTGGTTCGGCCAGGCAGAAGGATTCAGCCGAATCCAAATCCTGCTAAAAAAGGCCGAATCCCGAACCGAATCTTAGCCTTGAACCCTTTGTAATAAATATATATGTTGGAAAGTTACTTGCAATGATATTTGATTTTGAAGACATATAAATAAACATATACATTTTAATGAAAATATTTTTGGGTAGACATCCCCTTTAACAGTTTCAAATATGGTGCATTTGCCACGTTTCCAGTGGGATTTTTGGTGGCTTGGGACAAATACATTATTTAACATTCAATAAGACAGTTGCTATGGAATTTTTGATCTCTAATTACTATTAAAAACTTTTTAAAGCCATATAGGTTGAAGCTGAACACTTTCATTTCTATTAACCGACTTTGCAGTGTACAGTATTTGTGCTTTTTGAATTTTTAACCAACCGGTGCCAATAATTCTGTACATACTTGGTTATTCTACTGAGAATATGTTTTGAGAAATATTCATCTTGAAGTATTTTTTTGAATATGTTGCTTATTAAAATACATGTGGAATTTTTGATATTTTTCTTTTTTCATAAAATCAAGTAGAAATAAATGTCAGTGACAAAGGCATGGTAACCTTAAAGGGCATGTAAAGGCAATCAAATAAAATCCCATTTTTACTTTCTCATTAATGAAAAAGAAACCTATCTCCAATATACTTTAATTAAAAAATCTGTATCGTTTTTTTAAGAAACCTGACTGTATGCAGTGAAATTATTCCTTCATTTATTGCTGTGGATAAGAATTGTCAGACGGTCCCTAACTGCTCTGCAGGGAAACAATCATACTTATGAACAGCAGGGGGAGCCCCCGCTTTACTTCCCAGCCATGCAGAACTCAAGCAGCTTTGCTTGTTTCCTGTTTTGATAATTTATGACGATCCCTAAGCAGCCCAGACTACACTGAGCATGTGCACAGTCTTGGTCTTGCAAAGATGTATAAGAAAGTTACCAGATGGTGACCCCCTGTGGCCAACTTTGAAAGCATAAATCATTTGTTTGATTAGGCTTGTGGTGCAGTAAGTTCATGTTTATGTTTAGTATACAAAATACAGTATTTCTAGCCTTATCGCAAAGGAAATCTAAAAGTTGGTTAAAAATCACTGCTACTTTCTACTTACTGAGATGCTAGTCACAAAGAAGGTTATAAACAGGACTAATATATTTATTTTAATAGATTGAAAAAAATCCAAACTCTTCGCAAAATCTAACATTTTGAAAAAAAAAATTTATAGGACAAATTCTAACTCAAAATTCGACAATACAATTACAAATTACGTATTATGGCCCATTTCCCCCCAATACTATTTCTTAAATATATTATTAATTCATAATTTTAGCAGTTTAAGCCGGTAACGTCTTTTCTTCTGTTTTAGCCCGTTGAAAAAAGTTATAGGGTACAAGGTTTGATATTAAGTATAACAAGAGTGGTGTAAAGGTGATAACTTTATTGGCTAACTAAGATGATAATCACAGCAAGCTTTCAGAACATTGCAGTTCCTTCTTCAAAGCTAATTATGAAGAAGCAATGTTGGCACTGACATTTATACATATATCTGTTTACAAAAAAAACTGAGGGACAAAGGAGAAACAACACATAAATTTGGTTCTTCAAAGTCGTCCAGACCAGGCATGAATTAGACCTAAAGTGTGAAGTAGATGACAGATTCCTGTAGAAGTTTATCTCCATAGATTTGTTTTTTTAAACAATGTATGCATCTGTTTCTAGTCTTGGTAATTAGCCATAACTCCATGGCCCAAGTTCAGTCCTGTCTCCAGACTCCTAAAAGTTTGCATAATTTTGTATTCCCACACTTTGCGTTCATTTTCTGTTTTGAAATTGCCATTGATAACAGAAATTTGAAAGCCATCCAGACTGTGGTTGGGGCTAGTAAAATGTTAACCTACTGGTGTGTCCAATTTTTTATCGCGAACCTGTGGTGATTGGTCCTTTTTCTGAGGCTCTGTCCAGTTTTTCCAATGTAAATGCCTCTTGTTGGACACTTTGTGCATGGTATTGCATAAACCACGTTGCTGGATGAGCAAGTGTAGAGACTGTGTACATACTATTGCTCTATTTTGCCAGGAATTGGTACTCTGTCTGGGAGAGGATGTGTGGGCATGTCTTACATCTCTTTCTTCCACATGTGGGTGGATCCCATTATTCATGGGTCCTGAAAGTGAAGTGAGGTGGATCAGGAGATAGAGTCTTTTGTCTTATTGTAGGGTGCCTTGTAACTCTCTGGCTATTTTTCTAAGGGCCTTTAGCTGTGGGTTGTAGGTTGTGACAAGTGGTACCTGATCTGTTTCTCTTTTTTGTTTGTATTTTAGTAGTTGGTTTTCTAGATACCTTGGTGGCTCTATGTATGTTGTGGTCTGAAACCCTTGGGTTGTAGCCTCTGTCAATAAAGTATTTTCTGAGGGTTTCAAGGTGCTGATCCCTTTCTGAAGTGTCATCATCATCATTATTTATTTATATAGCGCTGTCAAGATACGCAGTGCTTTACTGCAGTTATAGCAAACAGGGAATAAATGATGGATAACAAACAAGGATTACAGAGTACAATAGGGTTAGAAGGACCTAGAGATTAGAGTTTACAAACTAAAGGTTAGGGTACAATTGAGACATTAGGATTATATAAACACTTTTTCATTTTTGATACAGCAATGATTAATTAAGGTACATTGAATAAGCCTCTTTAAACAGATGGGTCTTTAAGGAGCGCTTGAAAGTTTGGAAGGAAGAAGAAAGTCTGACAGCTTGTGGCAGAGAGTTCCAGAGAAAAGCAGAAGCCTGAGAGAAGTCTTGTAGACGAGAATGGGCAGAAGTGATCAGAGGAGAAGTGAGGCGAAGATCAGAAGCAGAGCATAGGTTTCGTGAAGCAGAGTATTTGGAGATTAGAGATGAAATATCGGGAGGGGTTTCATTATTAAGGGCCTTGAATGTGAGTGTAAGTAATTTGAATTGGATTCTAGAAGAGATTGGGAGACAGTGAAGGGACATACATATGGGAGCAGCTGATGTTGAGCGGTGAGATAGATGAATGAGTCTAGCGGCCGCGTTTAGAACAGATTGGAGTTGTGAAAGGTGACTTGTTGGAATACCTGTGAGGAGTAAGTTGCAGTAATCAAGGCGGGAGATGACGAGAGACTGAATCAGTTTTTTAGTTGATTCTGAACTGAGATAGGGTCGTATTCGAGCAATGTTGCGCAGTTGAATACGGCAAGATTTTGCAAGTGTTTGAATGTGTGGTGAAAACGACAGATGAGAGTTTAGGTAACTCCTAGGCAGTGTGCCTAATTGTTAGAACAGATTCAGTTGTAGTGTAAGGCCTGGCTATAAATAATGACGTGTTTAGTGTGGTTTTCAATTACCAAACGTCTAAAATGTGCTTCCACTGACTGTGGCCAGTATTTACTTCCAGGTCTTGCCATCACAACATTGGGCAGAGACAAGAAACTTTTCCAGACTCATAAGTCTTTGTTTAAGCTGGAGAAGTTTGCTCTGATATGCTTTACCTTTCAAGTCACTAGGAACCTGCAAATTTAAAGGGCTATGGGCTCTGAGAAAAACACCTGGCCTGGCTGGGGCTGCTCAGGTAAATCTGACACTATTTGAGACCCTCGGTTGAACCAGCAAGAATGTGGTCAGTTGGAGCACCCCACTATCTCTATGACTTTTATCAGGCCTCCCTTCTCTCTCTTCAGAAGAAAGAACTTATTTATATTATTGTTTTAAATTTAGCTAGATGGTGCGGATGCCTTTAAAGTTTTTTTTACAAAAAATATCAATTATTACTAATAGATAACAAAAATGGCCCCCTGGCCAAATATGCAACAAGATATGATGAGTTACTTTACATTTAAGTTTATGCTGCATTGTTTTGAGCTGCTTATGGGATAAGAAGGAATTCTGGTTTTATCTGGTAGAATTCTCTTTTGCATCACATTCTTTTGGTATCACTTTCTGGAATCCGCTCATATGCACATCCAAGAGGATTCTTTCAGAGTAAACTAGTGATTTGTGGACTTTAAGTAAGTTAATGTTTATATTTTCTTGCTATGAATAAAGCCAATGGAATGCAACAAGGAATTACCTTCCATTTAACTCTGAAACCATTAATTAATTGAGACAGGGTAAAAGGCAGGCAAAGTTTGTCTTAAGGTGGCCATACACAGAGATATCGGGCTGATCTGATCGTGGGCCCTAAGGCCCAATGATCAGATCATAATGTATGGCATATGGGCGGTCGGATCACGTGACCACATCAACAAACAGATGCAGTCCGAGATCCGACGGGATTGTTAGCCCTGCCCCATCAACATCTGGCCGACTTTCGGCCAGATATCCATTGGGGAAGCCCTTTGGAGGGCGCAACACACGGGCCAATAAGCTGTCGATTTGGTTTGTCAGCAGCTTTTATTGGCCTGTGTATGGCCACCTTTAGATTTGAATCCCAGGGCAACCAATCAGATTTCTTTAGTGTTCAAACTGCACTATGGCCAGGATAAGCTGGCTGCTGATTGGTTGCGAGGGGTTATGGCAAACTTTTTCCATGTTTTTTCATTTATCAAAGAGAGAGAGAGGCGCAAATTCACTAAGCGCCGAAGCGTCGAACGCTAGCGTTAATTCGCTAGCGTTTGGCATTTTCGTTACTGCGCAAATTCACTAACGAACGCTGGCATAGTTTCGCTAGTGTTACTTCGCACCCTTACGCCAGGCGAATTTTCGCTAGCGACGTAACTACGCAAATTCACTAACTTGCGCAGTGTACTGAACGCTACCTTTTACGCTAGACTTCCTTCGCCACCTCAGACCTGGCGAAGCGCAATAGAGTAGATAGGGATTGTTTCCAAAAAAGTAAAAAATTTTTCTAAGTCCCAAAAAACGCTGGCGTGTTTTCTACATGATGGGTGATAGGCTGAAAAAGAGCGAAATTTGTTTTGGGGCTCCCCTCCTTCCCCCCTACATTTCCTGACTCCTGGCAACTTACCTATACAATGGGCACATGTGTAGGGCAAAATAATTTTTTTATTTGATGTTTTGAAGGTTTTCTAGGCATTTGTAGTGCTGATACGTATTTCCCCATTGAAATTTGAATTTGGCGCCGTATGCAAATTAACCATCACTAGCGAATCTTTGCTTCGCTTGGCGAATTAACGCTAGCACAACTTCGCAACCTTACGCTACCCCTGTGCGCAACTTCGGATTTTAGTGAATTTGCGGAGCGCTGGCAAAAATACTCCTGGCGAAGTGCGGCGAAGTTTGCCTGGCGCAACTTCGCGTCTTAGTGAATTTGCCCCAGAGAGAGAGAGATTATAAAGAATGGAAATATTGGGTTAGAAGGCACACACTTAAATGAACAATGTGAGGTGCTAATCTAGAGGAGGCTCCGCATACAACCATACAAGTCTCCAAGGTTTTTTTTGACAATAAGTCAAAAATCAAAATGGAGGATTGCACACTCTATCTCAAAATGAAAGTTGTCCAAAATAGTTACAAAAGTGGGGGGCGCATGTGCGCAGCTTAACAGGAAGGATGTGCCTGTAAGAGCTCCGTGCCCGACCCGCTGAACCTAGCAATATTTAGCCGAGAAACGCTGCAGTATCGCTCTAGACACAACCTCTACAGCTCTATGAACCTGTCCTGACCAGCAGCATGGCCCCGCCGTCTGTGAAAAAAAAAGCAACAGCTTCAAACTCCGCCAATGTTTAATCGGCGCGCAACAGAACACTCGCAGCGGCCATCTTTGTCTCCATGTGCAGAACAGAACTCGGATTCTGAACAGCAGACAACAGGTACTGACACGCAGGCAGCACTACAAGCTGTACAGCAACTGTTTAAAACCGAACTCAAGGCAGCAGTTGCCGAATTCTCTCAGCAAATACGTGAACTGGGAGACAGAGTTGATAGGCTGGAATACACTGTAGACGGCCATGCGGCAGCCCTCCAGGAAGACCAGCAATTGATAACTGCGCATCAGGCCCAAATGGCGCAACTGGAGAACAAGCTGGAGGATCTGGAGAACTGGTCACGGAGAGGTAACTTACGGGTTAAGGGAGTCCCTGAAACTGTTACCAACCTGATGAGCCTAATGGATGCTACACTATTGCAACTGCTACCGGATCTACCCGAAGGGCGCCTCCATATTGAAAGAATCCACAGAGCCTTGGGCCGTCCTCGCGACCCCAGTCTCCCCAGAGACATTGTACTCAAGATGCATCATGTAGAGGTAAGAGATTCACTACCGCATCAAATGCAACTATATGCGGACTTAGCCCCAGTTACTCTCCAAAAGAGGAGAATGCTGAAACCGGTGACTGCTCTAGAGATAAAACACAAAGTAAAGTACAAGTGGGGATTCCCTTTCTCGCTGCAATTCCAATGGAACGGGAAGCTACAGTCAATCACTACATTGGAAGCAGGCCTGTCTCTTTTGGAATCCTCTGCCTCACCCTCCACGAGGGACAGTCGTTCCTCATCAACCTCCCCATGAGCTGACCCTGAATGGGCTACCACTCCTCCAGCCAAACAACAAAAGCACCATTCACCACCGTCTCCACCGAAGGATCAACGACCTACTCGCCAAAGACCAGAACTGGCCGCCACATGACACTTCTCTGGGAACTTATTCCACAACAACCCACGCCGTGGGTAATTTCCACATTCCCTGTTCTCTCTCCCTGCACAGGGTTTACAAGATTTTTTTTTCCTTCACTACAGTTGTTCTCCTTTCTCCCCAACCAAGTTAGCTGGACGTTTTCTCTCACCTTTTTCCTCTGATGTTTCTCAGCGGGCCTGGGATGTTGCTGCCCCCCTGAGAACATTTCTGCTGTGGATACCTCCGTAGGGTGGAATTCATGGTGGCGAAATGTTTACAACGCAAATTTTTTATTCTCTGTTTATTTCTTATATTTTTACTAAATTTTTGCATAGCATTTCTCTTAATTTTGTTTGTTTTTATTTGGCGGCTGGGCTATAAAGTGCATTTAACGCTGTTTTCTATTGTTACTGATGTATACTCTTGCTGGAGAATTGAGCTCATGCTTTCCTTGGCTGACTGTAAGCAGACCTTCATCACATTAGATTAAGGGGTTTAAATTAATCGCTCATCATGTGCAGGGCCTCAATTCTCCAAATAAGAGAAGATTGGCTTTCAATATGTACAAAAACCTCTCTCCAGATATCCTTTGCCTCCAGGAAACGCACTTTACTCAAAAGTCATACCCAAAATTCTTTCACAAGCAATACCACACCCACTATCTGGCTTCCACCACTAGCAAGCATAGAGGCGTTGCTATATTTATCCACAAAAATTTCCCTTTTATCACTCTTAATGCTAATCTTGATGCTAATGGTCAATATATCATACTTCAAAGTACGCTATATGACCAGCACTATACAATCATCTCCAGTTATGCCCCGAATGCTGATCCGCTCCAATTCTTTGACTTGCTCTGTTACCTTTTGCCGGACTTAAACAAGACCAGGCTCATTTGGGCTCAATTTATCCTTCAATCATATACTAGACCGATCTCTGTCTAACCACCCTGTGCGATATAAGACACTAAACGGGTAGACCAACTACTCCATACACACAAGCTTATTGATTCCTGGAGAGAGGTAAATGGTTCTACTCGGGATTATACCTTCTACTCCCACACGCATAACTCCTACTCCAGAATTGATTATATCCTGGTTAACTCTTCCGACACCCCTTCACTTCTAGACTCTAAGCACATACAATGTGCATGGTCTGATCATGACTTAGTACAGACCACACTTGACTTACAGGTGCCCTTGTTTAGGCGTCCCACCTGGAGATTAAATGAAAGCTTATTGGCAGACCCTGAATGCATAAACTTGATCTCGCAGGAGATAAAACATTTCTTTCAAGATAATTTAAAACCTGATGCATCGATAGATTGGGTCTGGGTAGCACATAAAGCCTACATCAGGGGTTGTTTAATAAAATATGCTTCCCAAAAAAAGAAAGAGAGGATGCAGGTCCAAAAATGTCTGTAAAGCGAATTAGCATCACTAGAGCACACTAAAGCTGGCCATAGATGCAACGATCCGATCGTACGAATCATAGTACGATCGGACTTTCCCATCTCCCGACCCGCCACTGACCATTCAGATCAAAGTCTTACCAGTCAGATTAGTTAAAGAACAGATCAGCAATGTTCTGCCCCTGACAGCAATCGTACGATATCTATGTCCAACCAAAGCTGGTGACAGTCTCCCACTGAAAATCGAACGATCGGCAGAGATATTATCGGCAGCCGACAGAAATTGTCTAACCTGTCCGATTGACCAAACGACCGATCTCCGCCGGACGAAAAATGTCGGGACTCTCCACACACGGTTCAAAAATCGTACGAATCCTCGATTCGTACTATCAGATCTTTGCGTCTATGGCCAGCTTTACAGACTTCACCCCTCGAAACGTAATAGGAAGCTGATAGATGAGACTAGGCAAAAACTCCACGCATGCCAAATAGAACAAGCCGAGAAGGCTATCCGTAAGATTAGACACAAATTTTACAAGTACGCAAATAAAGCCGACAAAATGCTAGCTAATTTACTTAAATCAGAACTACGTCAGGGTCAAGTCCAAAAAATCAGATTAGCTACAATGGTACAATCTCTTCGAATCCTGATAAAATAACAGACAAGTTTATTTCCTTCTTTCAAAAACTATACACCTCCAACTCCCCTGGAAAACCAGGTGAGATGGGGGACTTTCTGAATCAGTATTCCCCTGAGCATCTCTCAGAAGACCTGCAACAGATCATGACCCAAGATATGACTTATGAGGATATAGAATACACGATTAAACATTTAAAGACGGGTAAAGCCCCAGGCCCTGATGGGTTCTCCTCATTGTACTACAAGAAACTAGCGAACCAACTTATCCCGCAACTCCAGAAATTATTTCAACACATTACCAGTGGCAAACGCCTACCTCCCGAAATGAACGAAGCTAGCATCTCAATTATCCCGAAACCCAATACCTTAAACCCCAAAAACTATAGGCTAATATCATTACTCAATTTGGACATTAAGTTACTAGCCACCATTTTAGCGAACAGACTAAATAGGGTCCTACCATCCACCATCCATAAAGACCAAATTGGTTTAATTCCTACCCGTCAAGCTCCAGATAACATTAGGAAATCCCTGAACCTCGTAGCATATGCCAACAAAAATAAAACCCCGACATGCTTCCTAGCGTTGGATATTGAAGAAGCCTTCGATACGCTTAGCTGGCCCTACCTATTCTCCCTTATAGAAAGAGTTGGTCAAGGATCTACTCTAGTCAATACGTTGAAGGCATATTACCAAGACCCACAAGCTTACCTAAACCTCCCCTCTACTAGGAAGGTAGACAATATCAGGATCCAGAGAGGTACGAGACAGGGATGCCCTCTTTCCCCGGCCCTTTTTGCATTAGCGATGGAACCTCTAGCAAGAGCACTTAGGGCAACATCAATATCAGGGGCCTTACTGTAAAGGGTAAAGAATACAAGCTTTCACTTTTTGCTGATGATTTACTCATGCATGTGACTGACCCCCTTACATCTCTACCCAATTACCTAAATGTTTTATCACATTTTGCAAGATTATCAGGCCTGAAGATCAACCCAGAGAAATCGGAAATGCTCCCCTGTAACCTTCCGATACCAATGATTAAACTGATTGAGCTGAATTTTGGTTTCTCCACTAAGACTGAATAACTACAATACTTGGGAGTAAAACTAACGACCTTTCTCTCTACTTTATACAAGACTAACTACCCCTCGTTAATACACCTTTTGATGCAGAAGCTTTCCTCCTGGGATAAACACTGAATCTCTTGGATCAGCAGAATCCACTGTGTAAAAATAGTATTATTACCAAAGATCCTTTACCTGTTCAGGACTCTACCCATCCCTGTTCAAACGGCTGATATCCAAAAGTTACAGACAGCTATTAACATCTTTATCTGGCAAAATAAAACACCACTCATATAGCGACAAGTCATGTACCTACACAAATCGAATGGAGGACTTTCAGTCCCAAACTTGACGAAATACTATAGAGCTTCAAGACTTGCCCAATGGGCTCCTTCACATGCAGGAGAAGCTGCCCCTATATGGGTGCAGATTGAAAATGACTTGCTCTACACACACCTCACCAATCATGTCCTGTGGCTCAGCAAAATTCCCCTACAAAGTTTTACGGAAGCGTCCCCCATCACATAAGACATGCTACACTTGTGGATAAAACATCGCAAGAGTTCCCAACTGACTTCACTCCCTTCCCTCCTCAGCCCAATAATTAACAACCCGGACTTCGCACCAGGACAGTCTAAAAAGGCTTATGCATGGTGGCTCGGGAAAGGTGTGATCACGCTGGAGACCTTGGTCCACCGAGGCAAACCACTCACTATGCAACAACTAATTCAAAAATTCTATCCACCCCAACAAGAGTTATTTAGAGCTTCGCAACTCATTCACTATGCCCATCGACAAGCCAAAAAATGCAGTGACAACTGCTTCACGAAAACATGCTTCGAATCAATCTGCAGACAAGCACCACTGGCACCAGGCATCCTCAGTCTAACGTATAAATTATTCAAAAAACTGCCTACCGAAAACTTCAAACATAAATATATGCTGCAATGGGAAAAAGACCTCCAAACTACAATCTCAACTCAACAATGGTCTCAATGCAGCGTCACAGCAAATTTAGGAAGTACCTGTGTTTCTAATAGAGAGACCTCAATCAAGCTTCTGCACAGAACTTACCTTGTGCCATCACAACTACACAGGATCTACCCATCTTGCGACCCACTCTGCTTCAGGGGCTGCCAAGAAACAGGCTCAATGCTTCACATATGGTGGACTTGCAAAACAGTCTCAAAATTCTGGGACCGTATCACACAACTATTGTCCAAAATCCTAAACACTGACTTCCCCAAAGACCCAACCACCATGCTCCTGGGAAAAAAAACAGCTCGATTACCCAACTCGGCTCATAGACTGTCACAACATATCCTCACAGCCGCCAGGTTGATTATTGCTCGCAACTGGAAAAAGCCTACCATCCCTATACTCATGCTTAAAACTAAGATAATTGATATAGCAGCTAATGAAAGAATGTCTTATATGTTGCAGAATCATTCGGAGGCCTACGATAAGATTTGGTTACCCTGGTTGGCATATGAAAATGATCCCTTGCTTTTCTCAGCATTGCATGTATAATCTGTTGACTTTCTCCCTGGGTCACCAAACTGCCTACAATCTTGAAAATGCCTATGATCACTGATACCTAGCCCAGCCGCCTTTACTACCTTATTTATCTGTTTATTTATGTATTTATTTGCTATAACCCCCCTCTTTCTTTTTTTTTCTCTCTTTTCCCCCTTTTCTCTATTGTTTCTTTTACTCTCCATTTTACTCCATGTTATCTTATTGCTCTCTTATTCATGATTGAATCTACATATGATATCTTACGATTTTCTGCGACTGTAATGTCCGGTATACCTAAGGGGAAACTGCAATAGTATAATATCGCCAGAGCTTGTGTTTTGCCCTGCGGGCAAATTGCACTTACAGAGCCTTTTGTATGTAATGCGCCTGGTTCAAATAGATCGTTGTGTGGGGGGTGGACTGTCAGTTTGCAATGATTACAGGTAGAGCTCCTGTCTCAGCGTGTCTGGCGTCCTGTGCCGTGCTCCCTTTACATGGGCCGAAAGTTCAGAATATAGCCCTGTCGTTGGTGGGCATATCGGGGAAAGATCCGCTCATTTGGCGAAGTCACCAATTGAGCGTATCTTATAGTGTATGGCCAGCTTTTCTAACTTAAAGGAGAAGGTAAGGCATCCTGCACTTGGGGGTGCCAAATGTTAGGCACCCCCAAGTGATTGTATTGATTTACCTGAAACCCTGGGCCGCTGCTCCTATCAGCAGAAAACTGCACCAGCCCGGGGTTATACCAGTGAGCACCATGAATCGCTTCTCTTCCGCTTTCTTCTCAAAATGAAAAGCTGAACGAAAAAGTCTGCTATTTCGTTCTACTGCGCAATGCGTCTGCCCCGGAAAATTTTAAGAAAGAAGAAGACAGAAGAGGATCGATCCGTGGTGCTCACTGGCATAACTCCGGGCCGGTGCAGTTTTCTGATAATAGGAGCACCGGCCCGAGGTTTCAGGTAAGTAAATACATTCACTTGGGGTGCCTACATTTTGGCACCCCCAAGTGCAGGATGACTTTCCTTCTACTTTAATGCAGATTCTGCTTTGTACTAAAAAACATTGTCTCCTTCTCTTCCCCAGAACCTTTTTTATCACCTCCCACTGTTCTTTTATGAATCCTGTAATCCGCTCTCAAGAAACCACTGGGAGGTATGGCCCTGGTAAATAACTCAGGCATGTATTTCCTACATAGTGAAGCTCTATATATGAACATGTCAAGAAAAGACTGCAAATCATTCACATGAAAATGGCACAAGAATCCTGACAAAAATTTTTAAGGCCATTTCTGCATTCCCTATATTAATAAAGTTTCTTTCCCCAAGAATCTGAAAGCATTTTATTAGAGTTGATCCAAAAAAGAAAAAAAAAATCGGATTTATTATATATAAATATATCTTTTTTTTAAGAGAAGGAACCGTCTGTGCAGTTTTATTCTTGGCATTAAAGTGCTCGGTCTGGCTGTGTTATAATCACAGAGAATATAAGGGAGTCAGTGGGTGGGTGTTAATCCCCACTGTGCCCTCCATTACTGAGCTCACCAATCATCAGGCTCAATACACCCCATGCTGAACCAGACACTTTGTACAAGAGCTCCAAGCAACTCTAGGCAGCTTTCAATCGTAGCAAAGTGTAAACCCTTTTAGTGACTTTATATGGTTAAAGTAGGTGCCAACATTGAAACCACTACCCCTCAGAGATTGTAATTATGAAAACATTGATTTTTATATTAAAAATCAGTCCTGAGCAGCCCTATAACAAATCATTTGCATTTTCAATATGGATTTATTACCTCAGCCAAAAGCTGAGATTTCACTTCTTACAGTCTCATGATGGACCAATTAAATTTGGTTGGGTGGAATATATATTTATAGAGAACAGAGTCCCTGGTATTTGTCAATGTATTTGCCCCCCCAAGCCCACTGCCAACCCCCCCCCCTTTGGTCTGGGGACTTAGTTCACCTTCCTACGTTCCCCTGGATTACAATTGAAAGAATTTTCATACGTTTTTGAAACAAGTGATTTATTTTTTCGATTACTATTTGGCTTATACAATTTGCCCCTGTATAGTTGCCCATGAATCTCTTATTTTCCTTCATCATTGTAACTGCGCCAGCAGAAAAAAAGCAATCTGCTTATTGGTTACTATGAGCTACTGCCTGGGGCAAATTTGTACCATTACTGCCTAATGACTTGGGGGCATGTTTACTAACATTGGAGATAAATATCTGGAGAAATTTCTGGAGATGTTGCCCATAACAACCAATCAGATCTTTGCTTTTGTTTTCTAACTTGGCTGTAACAATTGCTGATTGCCATGGGCAACATCTCCAAAAATCTCTCAAGATATTTATCTCCAATGTTAGTAAACATGCCCCTTAGTGCCCACAAGTCACAAAACACTGAAGGCTACCGTTTTTTGTTAAATGAAAATTTTTTAACGTCATCAACTATTGGAGTGAAGTCCGGTTTGTGCCAGCCCACTACTAATTACAAGTGTGCATCTTGTGTTGGGCAAAAGGCCACCAAATTGCTACTTTATTGTCCTTAAAGGAAAACTATACCCCCAAAATGAACACTTAAGCAACAGATAGTTCATATCATATTAAGTGGCATATTAAAGAATCTTACCAAACTGGAATATATATTTAAGTAAATATTGCTCTTTTACATCTCTTGCCTTGAGCCACCATTTCGTGATGGTCTGTGTGCTGCCTCAGAGATCACCTGACCAGAAATACTGCAGCTCTAACTGTAACAGGAAGAAGTGAGGAAGCAAAAGACACAACTCTGTCTGTTAATTGGCTCATGTGACCTAACACGTATGGTTTGTTGGTATGTTTGTGAGTACAGTGAATCCTACGATCCCAGGGGGCGGCCCTTATTTTTTAAAATGGCAATTTTCTATTTATGATTATCCAATGGCACATACTACTAGAAAAGTATATTATTATGAAAATGGTTTATTTACATGAAGCAGGATTTTACATATGAGCTGTTTTATGCAATATCTTTTTATAGAGATCTACATTGTTTGGGGGATATAGTTTTCCTTTAATCAATTAATATCCTGCAGTGATGTGCACAATGGGATTCAAACAGGAGACCTTATTTGCAAACCCCATGGGCAAAAGTGTTGAAGTCCTGAGAGATGCAAAGTTGTAGCTACTACAGCCCATCCATGAAGCAAAGTTGATTGACACACGAGCTAG
The DNA here is from genome assembly GCA_038501925.1 of Xenopus petersii. Lineage (NCBI taxonomy): Eukaryota > Metazoa > Chordata > Amphibia > Anura > Pipidae > Xenopus > Xenopus petersii. Next base: position 164,529,083 of record CM076675.1, read on the forward strand.
GGGACACCCAAATGTATGCCCTTGTACCATCCACAACTTATGCACCCACACAGCTAGAACTGTAGTCACATTAAAGCTCAGGTCTTTTGTGCTCCATTCCGAATCCAAAAGAATTAAGTGCAGAAAACATGGATCTTTGCACCCATTTCTTGCAATTAGGACCATACCCTGAGCTTCCTACATACCAGGGACATGTATGTTATGGGTGGGGGTGCTACTGGTATAAATGATATGGGCAGAAGAGGCAGAGACCTGGTATCAGGAAAGGGGTGCTTCACTTTTGTGTACTTAGGCCCATGGCAAAATGAAATTTGCTCCAATAATTGCCTTGGAGAATGAGCCATAAAGCAGAAAGGAACTGCTGCTTCATGGTTCCCGTTAATTATAACGTAAACTTCCCTTTTTAATTAGCCTTGTGTCTGATGACCAATACAAGAGCAACCGTTACAACGTCGAATACTTTCCAAAGAAAATAAGGGAAACTTTTGTGATCATTGAAGCCCCAATTCCAGCGTTAGAATCCATGGGAATAAGAGATATTAAAGCCGCATAAAAGTGACAATCTAAGAGTTCGGAACAGAAACGGGGAATAAAAATAGCAGCTGAAAAGACTAAATTACCCAAGAAAATTATGTTCCAGGATGAAGAGCTTAATTCTAATGAGCAGAAATCCATTTGTGGAGGGGGATGGACTGCTGATTTATTGAATGAAGAGGTTTTATGGCTTTACCTGCTATGGCTCAGAATGATCTGTCTTAAATGATGTTTTTTTAAATGCCTTCATTAAATGCCAAGCAATAATGTTGGAGGTGCTCAAATCACACAGGTTTATAACTGAATGTTTTATTTATGGGTATCTGTCACAGCTGCATTAAAGGAAAACTAAACCATTAAATCTATGATGTAGGTATAAGGTAATGAGGCAAGCCTGGAAAGAAGTCTGTGTTGGGATGGGGTGGTTGGAGACCATCAGCAAAACTCACACGTAGCTTCACTCATCCTTCTTCTCTACATGTGTCTCCCCCCTCCCTTTTTTCTTTTGTGTCTTTATCTTCTGTTTCCTCTCCTCCTCTTCTTTGTTTTTTATTTCTCTCCATACAGGATGTTGATCTTACAGTACAAGTATGGGACCTGTTATTCAGAATGCCTGTGACTTTGGGGTTTCTGTTTAATGGATCTTTCCATAATTTGGATCTTTAAAGGACAAGGAAAGGCAAAACAATAAAATCCCATTTTTACATTCTTTAATGAAAAATAAACCTTTCTCCAATATTCTTTAATTAAAAAATGTGTACAGTTTTTATAAGAAACCTGAGTGTATGCAGTGAAATTCTCCCTTCATTTACTGCTGTAGATAGGAATTGTCAGATGGTCCCAGAGAAACAATCATACTTATGAACAGCAGGGGGAGCTCCCGCCTTACTTACCTGCCATGCAGAACTCAAGCAGCTTTGTTTATGACGATCCCTAAGCAGCCCAGATCACACTGAGCATGTGCAGGGTCAGGGTCAGGCCAAGATGTTTAACAAAGTTACAAGATTACAGCCCCCGGTGGCCAACTTTGAAAGCATAAATCATTTGTTTAATTAGGCTTGTGGTGCAGTAAGTTCATGCTTATGTTTAGTATACAAAATACAGCATTTCTAGCCTTATTCTATTTTAGACTTTCCTTGTCCTTTAAAACCTGCAGTTTTTTCAAAAAACCATATTTGTAGTTTGATTAAACGTGTTTGGCTTGTACTGGCCAGATTGTTAATATGTGTTTGATTTTGGCTGTGATAGGTGCCCTTTAAAAAAGCAAAAAAGCTTTACTTTCTAAAAGGGTATTTGCAGGAGGTGCGTAGACCACGACCCAAAATCCTGCAAATTTCTGGTCTTGATGTGTCACATCGTCACAAACAATGCCATAATCCACTACAGAAGGAAACAAACTGTGGTGCAAAAGGGCACAATAATATGGGGCCCATTTACTAAGAGTCAAAGTGAATTTTCAAATTCAAAAACGTCGAATTTCGAAGAAATTTTTGGGTACTTCGACCATCGAATAGGCCAAAATTAGATTTGAATTCAAAAAACTTCGGGCAGATTTATCAAGGGTCGAATTTCGAAGTAATGGAAGTTTTTTTGAACTCCCATAACTTTGAAATTCGAATAAAAAAAGACCTACCAAAATCTATGAAAAAAGTTTATGTTTTTTTTCCGAGTGAATAGTCCGTATTGATCAATTCAACGTTTTTTTTAAAAAAAACCTTACATTTTTCAAAGTCCACCAATTGACTCCAAACAGGTTCTAGGAGGTCCCCCATTTCGCCAGGTTTTAGCTGGTGAATGGTCGAAGTCAAATTTTTAAAAAGACAGGACATTAAATTAAAATGTACATAAAATAGTACATAAATTTAGATATTCAAATTTTTAAATTGTTTACAAATTCGAATCAAATTTGGACTATTCCCTAGTCGAAGTACACAAAAATAGCTCGAAATTCGAATTATATTTAATTCGAATTTTCACTTCAACCCTAGATAGATCTGCCCCTAAAAGGTAAATAAAAAACCCTATACGTGTGTCACTCTTGCCCTTATATAAGCTTCTTAGGCTTACTGGAAATAAATCCCATTCTGGTATCAGCTTTCTTTATTCCATCTCCTGAAAGAAAGGACTTACAAAATGAATAGCAGAAGTCCACCAGGAGTCAATATTGGAATTTGAGCCAACATCTGTGCAATTAAGTGTCACTTTGCTCAGGATCAGGTTATTTGTAGAATTTCTGCCATTGTACCGATTTGCTAAATTATTTCTTTCTGCAGCTTAAAAGTACAATATATGAAAACGAAGTCTAATTTATCTGACTGGTGCACCACAAATCATCTCAACTCCTCACCTGCAGAAGCACAGTAATGGCTGGTATTGTTCATATTTAATTCTTACGTAAGTGTAGGAGGGACTCAAGATGGAACTGCCCTTAATCCTTTCCCTGTAATGGGAAGTGTCTCTGGGACAGTTCTTTTCCAGGCGAGTTTGCTCTAGGTGGCCATACATGGATAGATCTGCTCGTTTGGCGATGTCACCAAACGAGCGGATCTCCCTCCGATATGCCCACCTTCAGGTGGGCAATATCGGGCAGATCCGATCATGGGCCCTAGGGCCCAACAATCGGATCCTAGCATTCACAAACGGGCGGTCGGATTGCGGGACCCAGCGCCGATCCGCGCCTTCATGCCGCCTGAGGCGGCCTTCCGTTGCCGCCCCGACCCCTCCTCACGGCGCTCACATTTTCTGCGCAGGAGGGGGTCGGGGCGCTGCACGACGCTAGTGCAGAGAGCGCAATTGCGCTCTCTGCACTAGAAGAGCCGAATTTCCGGGTTGAAAACCGGAAATTCGGCTCTTAGTTACCAGGAGCGGCATTTTTGCCGCCCCTGGCAACCAGGGGGGCGCTGCCGCCTGAGGCGAGTGTCTCAACTCGCCTCATTGGTGGAGCGCCCCTGGCGGGACCGCATCAACGAACAGATGTGGCCGCGATCCGACGGGATTTTTAAACCCATCCGATCGAGATCTGGCCGACTTTCGGCCAGATCTCGATCGGGGAAGCCCGTCGCGGGCCCCCATACACGGGCCAATAAGCTGCCGAACGGTCTGTCGGCAGCTTTTATCGGCCCGTGTATGGCCACCTTAAAGGTGTTAGATATGGATACATCATGTATGTGGCTGGTGAGGCAAAGAAGTCCCCATCCTATGACACATTAAAGTGGAACCAATCTAATTAGGTACATCACATGGGAGCACACTGTTGGTACTTGTTAAGAATAAATACATGCTGGTGCTGGATAGATGAAAACATTTTGGCGTAAAATACCTAATTCAGTAAAATTATCTCCATGATGCTGTGGATCAACTTGACCATGACCAGGTAAATCTCCACCTTCTAAACTATAATATTTTAACAGTTCAGCATTATGTGCCTTCTCCTGCACTGAAAGTCTGAGATGTTCTTTGTTTGGCTAAAGTACCATACTTGGTTTTGATATTGAATTTTATTCTTTCTTTTCCATCTGATACACCGCATTTAATAATGCGATAAATCAAGTGGCACCACCTTCTTATAAAGGGAGCAACTCTTGCACGACGGTTTCCTAGACACTGTTACCAGTCGGTTGGAATGCCACCAGCGAGTACAAGAAAAAGGCAGATTAGTGAGAGAATGACTGAAGAATCCCAAGCATTTCAGTATTCCGTGGGTCGATAGCAAAAGAACAAGCTTGGGACATTATAGTGCCACTTGATGATGAGATCGATTTGCCTGGCGCTGAGATCAAGGATTCCTGGCCTCCAGTCTTTGGATTCTGCTTCTTGTAGCAATGAAAATGAAATTAGAGTAATAATATGATGTGTTCTGGATTAGTGGTAGAAAATGTTAAAATTACAGGTATGAGACCATATAGATATCCAGAATGCTCAGGACCTGGGGTTTTCCTCCTATGATGATCTTTCCATCATTTTGATCTTCATACCATAAAGGTGGCCATACACAGGCCGATAAAAGCTGCGGACAGACCAAGTCGGCAGTTTATTGGCTAGTGTGTTGCGCCCTCCGACGGGCTTCCCAGATCGATATCTGAGAGTTGGGCAGATGTCGATCGGGAAGGGGTAAAAATCCCGTCAGATCGCGAACCGCACTTGTTTATTGATGTGGGCCTGCGATCCGCCCGCCCATATTATTTGCATTATGATCCGATTGTTGGGCCCTAGGGTCCACAATTGGATAAGCCCAATATCGGCCACCTTCAAGGTGGGCATATCTGGGAGAGATCAGCTCGTTTGTTGATTTGTGTATGTGTATGAGCACCTTTAGTCTAATAGAAAATAATGTAAACATTAAACAAACCCAATAGGAGTGCTTTGCCTCCAATAAAGATGAATTATATCTTAGTTGGGATCAAGTAAAAGCTACTGTTTTATTATTACAGAGAAAAGGGAAATATTTTTTTAAAATATTGGGATTATTTGGATAAAATGAGTCTATGGGTGATGGTAATGTAGAGCTCTCTGGATAACAGGTTTCCGGACAATGGATCCCATACCTGTACCATTTTGTGGGTTGGGTGTAGAGCAGGTTTCTCTACTATCAAAGACACATTCTATATTTATTTCAGTACCACTACAGGTAAGAGATCTGTTATCCGAAAAACCCGTTATCCAGAAAGCTCTGAATTAAAGAAAGGCTGTCTCCCATAGACTCCAATTTATCCAAATAATCCACATTTTTAAAAATGATTTCCTTTTTCTGTGTAATAATAAAACAGTAGCTTGTACTTGATCCCAAATAAGATATAATTAATCCTTATTGGAAGCAAAACCAGCCTATTGGCTTTATTTAATGTTGACATGATTTTCTAGTAGACAAGGTATGAAGATCCAAATTACGGAAAGATCCATTATCCGGAATACCGCAGGTCCTGAGCATTCTGGATTACAGGTCCCATACCTGTACCAGCAAGGTAGGGTACCTTTGGGCTTCCTGATGCTGTTTTGCATTCAGAAAAATATTAGAAACAAATCTCCCTCGACTGCTTTGTGTGTCATAGGACTAAATGTGCCCTTATAAGTCAAATCACCAGTGCTGTACATACAAACCAATAAGCAATAAGCAGCCCTCAAATGGAATGAATGTAAAATTGCTCAGATTCCAATTTACATGAATCGTTTTTTTTTTACTGGTTTTCAAGATAGCACCAGTTTTTAAACTGCTAATATAATGAATTTGAAACAGCACCACCTGCTGATCATTCCGGCTAACTGGCTGAAAATTAACTCGGCAAGAAAATGAACTTCTTGTGATGATGCTCTGCTCATACAAATGAAGTTGGTGAGCACAGACGGGTCAGTTCTAGGCAGAGCAACATTACAAGACAAATTCCTTTTCTTGCTCAATTAATTTTAGATCAAATGCAGTCCCAAAACAAAAACCTGATTTATTCTGGCAGATTGAAACTCGCCCTTTTGGTTACCATTGCTTTGCAAGCGGAAATAAACACAAGACCATTTTCTTTGTTTTGTTTATTATTTTTTTTATATTTTTTTTTTGGGTTGCGTTCATTCAAAAGGAGAAAAAAACAACACAAACAATACAAGCAAAATGGCAAATTATCATTAGGGATGTAGCGAACTGCCGTTTTGGTGTTCGCGAACGCCGTTCGCGAACACCGGCAAAAATGCGAACAGTTCGCGAACAGTTCGCGAACAGTTCGCGAACTTCGAACACCCGCAAAATCGTTCGATTCGAACGTTCGAAGGATTTTTCGTTCGATTCGAACGTTTGAAGGATTTTCATCGTTTGATCGAAGGATTTTCATTTGAATGGAACGTTCAAAGGATTTTAATCGTTCGAACGAATGGAAATCGTTCGAACGAATGGAAATCGTTCGAACGAATGGAAATCGTTCGAACGAATGGAAATCGTTCGAACGAATGGAAATCGTTCGATTTTAGCGGTCGAATGGTCGCGAACTCAAATTGCGAACGTTCCCAAACGTTCGCGAACATTAGGCGGACGCGAACGGTCGAAGTTCGCGCGAACAAGTTCGCAGGCGAACAGTTCGCTACATCCCTAATTATCATTAGAACTATTTACAAACAACACATTGCACCGCTTGCAAGAGCTTCCACAACACTGATTAAAGCAACATTACAATTTAGGGATGTGTGTAATCTATAGAGCATGGGAATACCCTGCACAGCGACATATTAAACAAAAGCTAAAGAGCCTTAGTGCATTCTACTTGAAATTAATACGGACTAAATATATTAAGTGCTGTTTAAGACTTCAGCCTCAGGACCATGTGGTGAGGCTTTTAAGAGACCCCTCCAAACTGAAGTGGATCTCCATGGACGCTCATCTATGTGAGGATGTTTACTTATTACCAGGGCGAGAGAACTAGAGACAGGTCCATGCCAGGCTTCAAAAGTCACCTATTGTATTATAAAGGCTGCATCATAGTCCTGGAGTATGTTACTTATACAAAGTGGAACTCATTTCAGGTATGGGCCCTGTCTATAGGAGAAGCCTTTCCCGTAATTTGGAGTTTTCTAGTCTCCAGTTGAAGAAACAGCACTCCCAGTCATTGGGCTGATCTATGGAAACGTATACAAACATTGTCTTTTTTTCATGATGCTTTGAGGCCTTCAAGAGGTTCTGTAGCCACTTCCCACATCATACATTGCTTTGAGGGAATTCTAACTGGTATTGATACTCAAGGTTCAGCAGTTCAATAGTTTTTAAAGGATCATCTGGTTATTTCTTATGGAAATAGATAGAGGCAAAGTGGGCCATGATTATAGGGACTAGTTGAATGTCACCCCCAGGTGTCACATGGAAACCGTGTTCTTCTTCCTCCAACTGCAAGATTTGATGTAAAGTTTAAAGGAGAAATAGACCCCCAAAATAATAAAAACCCCTACCCTCCATAGTCGACCCTCCCCCGCAAATGTGTTCCCCGCAAATGTGTTAATACCTGTAATTGCCCCTAAGTCTTTAAAGTGGACCCGTCACCCAGACACAAAAATCTGTATAATAAAAGTCCTTTTAAAATTAAACATGAAATCCAATTTCTATTTTTTATTAAAGCATTCATAGCTGTTGTAAACTCATTTAGAAATCTCAGCTGTCAATCAAATATTGTCTGCCCCGCCTCTATGCCTAGGCATAGAGGCGGGGCAGGCAATTACTTTCACTTTCCATTCAGCACTTCCTACATGTCAGTGCTCTCCCCACGTTCCCCCGTTCTCTTCACCATTTAATTGTGTAACCAGGGCATGGGGATGGACATCAGGTCCCCCATTCTGGTGCACAAACAAGATTCTGAGATGATACAAGGCTTGTCTTAATAACAGTGTCCACAAAATGGCTCCTGCCTGCTTGCTATAATTATGAATTCCCAGACTGAAGGAAACCAGATTCAAATAATTTATACAGTGTAATTAAAGTTCATTTTGCTTGACTAATGTGATAAAATAAGATTTTGAATATTTTTTTTTGGTGACGGGTCCACTTTAATTGCACCTCGATGCAGAGTCAGCACAGTGGAGCCCACCATCTTCACCGCTTCGGGAGACTTCAGTAAGTAAGCGGCATATCGGCGCATGCGCAGTTGTATCAATTCTTCGGTCCTGGACGCATGCGCAGACACAGAGGTTGCTAAAGGGACCAGAAGATTCCCAAAGCGGTGAAGATGGCGCCCATAAGATCTGCTGCGCTGACTCTGCATCGAGGGGTAATTAAAGACTTAGGGGCATTTACAGGTATCAACACCTGTGCAGGGAGGGAACAGGGAGGGGGACTATGGAGGGTAGGGGTTTTCATTAGTTTGGGGGTTTAGTTCTCCTTTAAGGCTACTTCCTAATGGAAAACATTTTAGCTGATAGCAGGGTAATTTCACAGAAGGTTAGCCATCCAAGAATGAGATATAATTTCCATCCCTGACTGAAATCCTCAAGGGCTGTTGGCCACGATTTAAGGAGTTTTCCTTCTGAGAAATGCAGCTAATTGCCAAGATTTATTGGTTCACCTTTGCTTAGAGATATCCTTAAATCCCGTGTTCTCAGCCCTTAATTACTAACATTTCCTACCCCACTGATGTAATGTCAAATCTCTTAAATCATACAGAACATGCCAACTAAGCTTAATCATCCTCAGTTTATTCTCCATTTATTGGCCCACACAAGCAGAAATAAAAGGAGGAATACCCATGTATATGTTTTCCATTATGGACCTATATTCCATTCCCCAAAACATCTGGTTTTATGCTATAGAAAACACATTTATGTCCTTATTTTCTAAAAGCCAACCTGAAAAAATATGTAACCATCAATTCTCACCTATGATTTCCTTAAAAACACTGACACTTTAATCCAGTGGAGCTTACAATCTAAAGTCACAGTGACACACCCTATAAATTTCCTCAGGAGCCAATGAACCTGCCCATTTACGGAGGTTTCCCTTTAAATAAAATAGCTTGGGAAGTTATTGTTGTAAATTTAAAGGGATTCTGACATTATTTTTATGATGTCGTTTTTATTTCTAAATGACACTGTTTACACTGCAAATAATTCACTCTACAATATAAATTTCATTCCCGAACCAGCAAGTGTATTTCGTTGTAATATTGGTGTGTAGGTGCATCTCAGGTCAGTTTGCCTGGTCATGTGATTTCAGAAAGAGCCAGCACTTTAGGATGGAACTGCTTTCTGGCAGGTAGGGTTGCCAGCTTTTAAAATAATCTATATCAGCAGGTGGTGGGGGCAGTGTTAAAGGGGCGGGGCCATGATGATAAAGGGGACGGGACCGTGACGCGCTATTGGCTGGCCGGGTCGTGATGTCAAAGGGGACGGAGACATACATGCGAATTTGGCAAGAAGCCCAGGGAAAAAGGTAAGTTTGGAGCAGGCTGGGGGCAGGCCACTGGCTTTTTTTAGGTGTATTATATATTTACTGGCAGCTACATTGCCGGTAAATTTGTAATACCGGCCCCGGCCTTGACTGTTAAAATACCGGCCGGGTGGCAATACTACTGGCAGGCTGTTGTTTATCCTACTCAATGTAACTGAATGTGTCTCCGTGGGACTTGGATTTTACTATTGAGTGTTGTTCTTAGATCTACCAGGCAGCTGTTATCTTGTGTTAGGGAGCTGTTATCTGGTTACCTTCCCATTGTTCTGATGTTAGGCTGCTGGGGGGAAAGGGAGGGGGTGATATCACTCCAACTTGCAGTACAGCAGTAAAGAGTGATTGAAGTTTATCAGAGCACAAGTCACATGACTGGGGGCAGCTGGGAAACAATATGTCTAGCCCCATGTCAGATTTCAAAATTAAATATAAAAAAATCTGTTTGCTCTTTTGAGAAACTGATTTCAATGCAGAATTCTGCTGGAGCAGCACTATTAACTGATGCATTTAAAAAAAATAATTTCCCCATGACAGTATCCCTTTAACAAAACTGCATGCATTCAAGTTACAGTTTCTATGGCAATGTAACATGGAAGTGGTTGACCGCGTAATAACTTCACTAAAAGTAGACCCTATTTTGCTAAATAGTGGGAAGCCCAGTAAAGAGAATAGAATGGATAGATAGATAAATAGATAGATAGATGATAGATAGAAAGAAATATAGATAGATAGATCGATGATAGATAGATAGATAGATAGATAGATAGATAGATAGATAGATAGATAGAATGATCCTGTGCTTGAATGGCTGCCCCTATGGCTACACAGCAGATTGTTTATATAAACTATAGTAGTACTTATCTGTTATCTACTGTGTATCCTGTGCTTGAATGGCTGCCCCCATGACTACACAGCAGCTTGTTTATATAATTTATATATTTTGTTTCTTAAAGGGCACCAATCATAACCAAAATCATTTACTAAGTAAATACACTATGTGAAAGTTCAAGAAATCCAATTTTTAAAACAGTTAGAATTGTTTGTATAATGTAAATGATCAGCTCACTATTCCTTCTGCAAGATCTCCCCTATCTCCCCTGCAGTTCTAGCTGAGGCAGCCATCTTGGATTTCACTGGCTCCTCCTACCTATATCTTCCCAGCCAACTGTAGCTCTGAAATCTCGCACATGCTCAGTTGAAATTCCTTGCTTGCTTATCAACCCTTCTAAGCTATTTTCAAATCAGCCAAACCTGTGTGTTAGCTGCTGTTCAGTAGTGCTGCCCCCTGCTGGAAGTTAGTGTGTGTCCTTCATTTGCATAATGACTTTACCAGCAGGGGACAAGATAGGGAAATCTCCTGATACTTCTAGTGGAGGAGTTTACTAAAACAAGGCATTCTGGGTAGAATACTCAAAGCAGTGTTACAATCTGAGCATGCTCCTGAAATTTGCATATTAGAGTCTCTGTTATAGTCACAGTATGGCCTCCCTCAGTGAAAGAACCCATTTGACAAAGTAAGGGATTTTTTTTAAAACCTGCAGTTTTTTCAAAAAACTATATATGTAGTTTGATTAAACGTGTTTAGCTTGTACTGGTCAGATTGTTAATATGTGTTTGATTTTGGCTGTGATAGGTGCCCTTTAAGCAGACACATCTGTCTTACCAGTGCATGGCAACACTAAATTAAATTGTCACTTTCATTTTTTGGTGTTACTGTTAATTTAAAGCTCAGCTTGATTTAGAGTGAATATATATATATATATATATATATATATATATATATATATATATATATATATACACAAAATTGTTTCTGGTGTCCGCACTCTTTTCTTGTTAGAGCAGAGGTGCACGATCAATATTGTAGATAATGGTGTGAAGGCTCAGCACTCTCCCATTAGTTTAGTGAATGAAGTGTTGTTTTATTGAATACACAACATAAGATCCTTCACACCATTATATATATATATATATATATATATATATATATATATATATATATATATATATATATATGATAAAGAATGGGAAACCAGTTTTATAAGACTAAACCAAGTATCCTCCAGGCTAGACGGTGCAAATAATAACATCTGACATGATATAATCTCAGTGAAATGCAGAATACATAGCTAACAGGTGCAAATGAAATGTGATACGCTCTCATTAAATGCAGAATATTTAAGGCAATAAGTGGTTCTTTTTACTTCCTGAGATGAAGCGATACGGGCGAGTGGAAATGTTTTGCCGAAGGATCCTTAACGCTTCAGTGCTAATCTGAACTCAGCAGGAAAATGGAAAAGAAATGAAACCTCTATAGAATTCGAGTCCATGCTGTGACATTTTTGAATCTTGAACGTGGTATGATTTGCATGACAAGGAAGGCTGGAGGTGTCAGCCATGGTATGGATATTTTCATTTCAGCTTTGAAATCCATAAAACCGAGGACCAAAAAAATAGATATAATTTAAAAAGTCCAAATGTCAAAAACATGAAAAATTCGAATTATTCAGGATTTATTATACTCCGAGGATGGAAAAGGTCAGAAAATCCAGCATCTCAGGTTGTATATAAGTCAATGGGAGAAGTCCCTTAGATATCCTGATCTGTGCTGGGTTTCGTGCAATAATCTGAAGATTTTGTGGTTTTTGCTGAAAAATCCCCAAAACTCTGAGTTTTCGGGTGGAAAATCCAAAAAATTCGTACGATTCTAATTTTTTGATTTTTTTTTTTCTGCACATGAAATTTTCTGGAAAATGTATTGATAAATAAGGACAAATAACCCATGCGGATTTGGTCGGAGTAGATTTCAAAAAATAATGAGAAATTTTCGGATTTTGATAAATAAAAATATGTGTGCTAGATAATACATTCCATAAATAGACTCTTTTAATTATCAGTACAGAACAGTAGCTAGAGACAAATAACCAAGTATCTTCTTTCCTTGTCTCGCTTCCCCTTGATTCATCATGCTCTTTAGTGAATGCGCGTTCAGCTTTCGGACTTTTAAATACAAGCGTTTATCTCAACATTTTTCGTTTCGCTTTGTAAAGATCGTAAGACGTTCAAGTGCATCTCTGGGTAGGAGACGGGGTTATCCATCCCGACAATCAACGTAGTTTCCTTTAATCCAGAAACAGATCTGGGCGTATTTCAGAGGCGTTATGCGCACGGCTACATTGAAATCTTGTTTGTCGCCATCTTTGTCGACCCACTGGTGGCCGGAAAATATTCCGATGATCTTCCTTTCCCATTTTTGCTTCTGCCTCTTCCACATTCGCACGTAGACTCCAGAGCCGCTGGCGCCTGGTTGAGCGTCACATTGTTGGTAGAGAAGGTCGTAGGTTTCCTCGGTGACGTCACAAAACCTGTAGACCAGTTGGCCGGGCCTATCGTTGTCGTAGCCGGAGAAATGGATCCTTCCACCGGGTAACTGGCGCCCAGAAGGGCTGACGCCAATCATCATGAATTTTCTTTTGTGGGGTTTCTTAAGCTCGAGCAAAGCGTAGTCATAATCCATTCCAATATCGTTGGCGTTTCCTTTGATCCAGCCTTTGGGAACGTGGGTCCTCTTTACTCGGATCCACTGGAACTTCATCTTTTCTGGAATTCTGGGATTAGTCCGATTTAGGCTTTTCCCTCCATCTTTATACCTTGGTTTTAGGAAGCCGACCTTCAGCTTTTGGGCACCTTTAACGTAGCTTTTCCCATCGTGGATGCAATGAGCTGCGGTTAGAACATGTTTTTCTGCCACCAAAGTGCCGGTGCAACCGGTGGACAATTTAACAGATGTTGAAAAGGGATAATTCAGCAAAAATCCTTTGCCGTATATGCTAAAGCGACTGTCATAGCCGTATATCTGTCTCTTTGTGCGAGACCTGCCTTCGTCCCCACTGCGGCTAAGAACATAAATGCCCACGTTGGTCATGGTACGGCTCCCGTTGGAATAGAGGGTCTCATATGACATATAATCTCTCAGCTCCTCATAGGTTGGCATGGAGGCGTATTTATGGCATTCTGCGCCACACGCAGACGTCACGTTCAGTCTGGGATCTGCATCAAATTGTGCTTTGTCTAGATTAGATATGGACTGTGGTAGAATAACCGGAACTTTGTAATTAGGCCACGTTGGTTTCAGGTGAGGATTGTAGGGTTCCACAAATGTGAATAACGACAGGAGAACGCAAAGCACGGGAAGTCTCTCCTCCAACATCATGTCGATTTATCTGTAATATAAATAGAAATACATATAAATCTACTGTATTAAAGGGAGTGTTGAAATAACATAAAACTGTAGAGTGAAGAGCAAAGATGTAAAGTTTGTAAGGATGAAGCTGGTCTTGTAACCAATGGCAACCAATCAGCATGCAGCCATAAAGGAAACAATTAATTGCTATGGGGTCGTTGGACAACAGCTGGGCAGTGTGTAAAGTATAAAAACTGTATGGGACCTGTTATTCAGAATCCTCGGGATCTGAGGTTTTTCTGTAATTTGGATCTCCATATTAAGTTTACTAGGAAATCCTTTAAACATCAAGTCTACTAAAAACAAAACCCACTAGGATTGTTGCGTTTCCAATAAGGATGAATTGGATCTTAGTTGAGATCTAGTATAAGGTACAGGTAAGGGACCTGTAATCCAGAATGCTCGGGACCTGAGGTTTTTCTGTAATTTGGATCTCCATATCTTAGTCTTCTAGTCTACTAGGAAATCCTTTAAGCATTAAGTCTACTAAAAACAAAAAAACATTAAACCCAGTAGGATTGTTTTGCTTCCAATAAGGATGAATTGTATCTTAGTTGAGATCTAGTATAAGGTACAGGTAAAGGACCTGTTATCCAGAATACTTGGGACCTGGAGGTTTCAGGATAACAAATCTTTCCGTAATTTGGATCTTAAGTCTACTAGAAAATCATGTAAACATTAAATAAACCCAATAGGCTGGTTTTGCTTCCAATAAGGATTAATTTATATCTTAGTTGGGATCAAGTACAAGCGACTGTTTTATTATTACACAGAAAAAGGAAATAATTTTTAAAATTTTGGATTATTTGGATAAAATAGAGTCTATGGGAGACGGCCTTTCCATAACTTGGTGCTCTCTGGATAACGGATTTACGGATAAAGGATCCCATACCTGTACTGTTTTATTATTTAAGAGAAAAAGGAAATCATTTAAAAAAATGTATCTGATTAAAATGGAGTACAGGTATAGGATCCCTTATCTGGAAACCCGATATCCAGAAAGCTCCGAATTATGGAATGGCTGTCTCCCATAGACTTCATTATATCCAAATAATCCAAATTTTTAAAAATTATTTCCTTTTTCTCTGTAATAATAAAACAGTAGCTTGTACTTGATCCCAACTAAGATATAATTAATCCTTATTGGAAGCAAAACCAGCCGATTGGGTTTATTTCATGTTTAAATGAATTTCTAGTAGACTTAAGGCATGAAGACCCAAATCACGGAAAGATCTGTTATCTGGAAAACCCCAGGTCCCGAGCATTCTGGATAACAGGTCCCATACCTGTATATGGAAGATGGCCTTCTTGTAATTTAGAGCTTTCTGGATAACAAATTTCCGGACAAGCGGCAGGTGGTAAGTCAATGGCTGCCATTGCTCCAGAGACGTGTACTTAGTCAGTGAGTATAAAGGGGTGCAATGTTGCTCCCTAAGAGCTCCCTCAGTTCTCTAGCACTTGCATTCAGTGCTATTGTAAATCAGTCCCCGGCTACACGACCTAAGTAGTAAGTTGCTATCCAAGGTTAACTTTGAACTGAACATTTAACTTTAAATCAAATCTTCTACAGACCCCCTGCTCTCATCTCCGTTCAATAATAAGAATAGTTGTTTATATCGGCGTGAAACTGAGTCTGAGCTTTCTGTATCTTTACTGTAAATGATTAAATGAAATGGCACCAGCGCTTCCAGTTAGACCAGTGTTTAGTTACAAGTTTAGCCAGCAGAGGGCAGCGTTCCATGAAGTAACTGATACATTCTTCTGACATTATCGCCATGAAACCCAAGATACTGGAGGGAGGCAAAATGTAAATTGCAGCAAATACTGTGACCTCTTTTAGCATCCAGAGCCGTCTATTTGCCAACTCCGGTTACTCGTTCATATTTCACGTCTGTTATATCACTAGGCAATCCCTGGGAGTGCTGAGTATTAGAAGGATAATATGGGGAGGTTTAATACAAGCTGTGAATTCTCACAATTGAATGACATCCCATACAGATGCCAATTTCCTGGACTGGGGCTCATTTCCAATAACGAGAGGAATGGTTCAGCCGCATGCGAATTCCAAACCCAGGACTAATTTTCTCTTCTTCTGCGACAAATTAAAAACAGAATAAACATGTATCATCTCTATTGTTCACAGGCCACAGCTTCCCATAGCCCTCCTGTTATACAGTAATCCCCCCTTAACACACCAGACAAAAAAAATGGTCTTTAATACTCAATGAACATGGAACTGATGGCACCGCATATTAATCACCAACACCTACAGAAGTACGGAGTATATTAAAATTAAGCCAGCATAGATATCCCCTTAACCTAAGTACAATTTAACAGAAACAGAACCCCACATTTAGTACCAACGCAAATACATGCACTAACATTTCTACAGGAACCTCTGCAACGAAATATCATAAAACGTGGGCAGGTATTCCCTTGTATTAGTCTGCATAGTCTGTACAGAGAGATCCCATAAAACTATGGCAGCATAGGTATTCCCCTGTACTAAGCACAATTCAGCAGGAACAGTCCCCTAAGTTTGCTCATAGTCTGTACAGAGAGATCCCATAAAACTATGGCAGCATAGGTATTCCCCTGTACTAAGCACAATTCAGCAGGAACAGTCCCCTAAGTTTGCTCATAGTCTTTACAGAGAGATCCCATAAAACTAAGGCAGCATAGCTATTCCCCTGTACTAAGCACAATTCAGCAGGAACAGTCCCCTCATTTTGCTCATAGTCTTTACAGAGAGATCCCATAAAACTATGGCAGCATAGGTATTCCCCTGTACTAAGCACAATTCAGCAGGAACAGCCCCTAAGTTTGCTCATAGTCTTTACAGAGAGATCCCATAAAACTATGACAGCATAGGTATTCCCCTGTATTAAGCACAATTCAGCAGGAACAGCCCCTGAATTTGCTCATTGTCTGTACAGAGAGATCCCATAAAACTATGGCAGCATAGGTATTCCCCTGTACTAAGCACAATTCAGCAGGAACAGTCCCCTAAGTTTGTTCATAGTCTGTACAGAGAGATCCCATAAAACTATGGCAGCATAGGTATTCCCTGTACTAAGCACAATTCAGCAGGAACAGTCCCCTAAGTTTGCTCATAGGCTGTACTGAGAGATCCCATAAAACTATGACAGTATAGGTATTCCCCATACAAAGCACAATTCAGCAGGAACAGCCCCAAAATGTGCTCATAGTCTGTACAGAGAGATCCCATAACACTAAACGAGTATAGACATTTCCCCATACAAAGTACAGCTCGAATGCTACTCTGTATATGGATTCCTACTTATAACGCTATGATCTCACCTTACTGGGAATCCAGCCCCATACCTGCCCTCCCTTCCCACGGAACATTTTGGGGGGTCAGCGGATGGGAAATCAATAAAACAAGACAATGCTCTGCTGTGTCAGGAGATATAAATGTACATGATATACAGAAGAGATCATTGGCAGACCCTTTGCCCTATCCCCCCCACTAGTCTGTGTGAGTCAGACTCCCATAACAGACTCTCACGGGAATAAAAGGCTGAGCTCTGGCCAAATGCAGTGGAAATCCCCCTGTTATGTTTAAAAGGAAAAGGAACACCAGTTCTAAGGGGAATTGTTTCAGTCTCTGTATGGCTCTTTATATGCTCTGCAAAGCTGGTTCTGACTCCTGAAACAATGTAGCAGGAGCCAACTGACCTGGAAGAGAACCGACTTCTCCTCTATCATAACCAGAGAACAGAAAGAGCTACACAAATACAGCATTCAATAGCAAATATCAGAGTTACACGCAGTACAAAATGCAGCAGTCGGGCAGACGCGTGAGAAAACTTTTTACTTTGATATTAGAAATAATCGCTCTCTAAATCCAGGAATGTTCTATTTCTGGCTGTTGGGATGATTCACGGTTGCATCTCTGCAAACACTAGAGGGATGGAAATATGTTTAATTGGGAAGTTCTGAGGGAGAGGAAACTCTGATAAGATCCATTTCCCAAATAACTGGTCACACATAAAGGAACCACGACACGGAAATAAGGGCAGAAGGGACCACAGAAACAGAAGAACCAATGTAACCCCCTCTTTTATCTCCTTCAGAACTTCCTTCTCTTTAGTCAATCAGTGACAGTGACAAGTATAAGTACATTATTGATGGATATGATTGGCTGCTCTCAGATTAGTTGGGGACCTCTATATGATGTGGGGGGTTTTAATCAATATGTCATGTAATATGTTATGGTTCTTAAATCTGTTTGTTGCCTATGAATAAACTACCTTGGCACAAGCTACCAAGTCACAGGGTGTAGGCACCTACCGTATGTATTCCTATTATGTAACAACTGGATCAATGTTTAAAAAGTCTTTCCACTAGGGGTCACTGTTTCCTACATGCTCTGCTTGTGCTTGATCCCAACTAAGATATAATCAATCCTTATTGGAGGCAAAAAACAGCCTATTGGGTTTATTTAATATTTAAATTGTTTTCTAGTAGACTTAAGGTATGAAGGTCCAAACTACAGAATGATCCATTATTCGGAAAGCCCCAGGTTCTGAGCTTTCTGGATAACAGGTCCCATACCTGTATTATGATTTAAATTAGTTGCAGGTCCAGGAAAACCATCCAGTGCTGACTGTGCTTTCCGTGTGACATATACTTTATCTGCCTTCTATCCAAGGAGGTTTATTTACCTTCATATAGTAAGTCCTACTGGTACACAGCACAATGACCTTGATTCCACATACCAAGCGTTCAATACTGGATTGTATTTGACAAAATATCATTATTCCTTCCTAGTGCATTTCATCTCACTGTATTGAATTATGAATGCAACATAAATTATAATGGATACAGCACAATGATACAATCTCACAACTGAGAGTGTAACAGTGGGATAATAGTCTCTGGGAAGGGAGTGTGACTGTGGGATAGCAGGTATAGTAGGGAGAGATGGTGCCTATAGTAACAGTGGGATAATAGTCTCTGGGAAGGGAGTGTGACTGTGGGATAGCAGGTATAGTAGGGAGAGATGGTGTCTATAGTAACAGTGGATAATAGTCTCTGGGAAGGGAGTGTGACTGTGGGATAGCAGGTATAGTAGGGAGAGATGGTGCCTATAGTAACAGTGGGATAATAGTCTCTGGGAAGGGAGTGTGACTGTGGGATAGCAGGTATAGTAGGGAGAGATGGTGTCTATAGTAACAGTGGATAATAGTCTCTGGGAAGGGAGTGTGACTGTGGGATAGCAGGTATAGTAGGGAGAGACTGTGTGTATGTGACTGGGTATATCTGAAGAACAAGTTAAAGTTCAGTCAGCACTCACCAACGTATGTCTTTAATGTTTGCAGGTGCCCGTGTCTCACATTTAGGGGCATGTTTACTAACATTGGAGATAAATATTTGGAGAGATTTCTGGAGATGTTGCCCATAGCAACCAATCAGATCTTTGCTGGCTGTTTAAATCTAATTGCTGATTGGTTGCCATGGGCAACATCTCCAGAAATCTCTCCAGATATTTATCTCCAATGTTAGTAAACATGCCCCAGTGTGTATGACACAGCACCACTTACGTGGAAATTTAGATTAAAAAGCCTTTATTGGATATGGCTTCTGATCCGAAACATACATGTATGTTTTATGAAACATTGTATGTTCCGGATCAGAAGCCATATGCTCCAATAAAGGCTTTTTAATCTAAATTTCTATATGAGTGGTGCTGTGTCATACACTGGATTGCTATATCTGAAGAACAACCAGGACTGGACAGCTTTGCCACACAGCTATATAATGGGGCTAAGAAGATGATCTAGACAAATTATTTGAAGGTGAATCAGAGGTTTGATGACAGATCCAGTTAAATGTGATCCCTTTATAAGTGGCTCAGTGTAGGCTTCATATGGGAGAAACCCCCTGGAGTGAATTTAGCTGTTGACAATACTGCTAGAGAAACCACTAGTTGAGACATAAAGCATCTTTCAGCTTGACATTGAGTCTCATAAATCCAAAATCCAGAGGTAAATGGTGGCAGTGTGGTAAAAATGATGTGCCACAACCATAGAAGTATCACATACCTTCTCCACTAAGTAAAATTCCATTAAATAAACAAACACTTTCCCAATATTCTTGGCTGAGGTTTCCCCATTCACATATAGTTCTGTTCTGTTCTATGTTCTGTTATCTCTGCCTAGATTCCATTGAGATGGATTAGGTGTAAACACACCACATTAGACATAAAAAAACGATGTAAATAAATGGGCAGAGCTGTCCCAGTGACATCACAACTGAAGGCATTTATCAGGCAACTGCAACAGATACATCAGCAAAAGTGGGTTCAGCCCCCAGCTGCTATCTATTAGTATACATTTCCATATTGGGGTATATCTGACTCAATAAATTGCAGTAGATTATGCAGGATTCAGCTGGCCCTGGACTGTTTTATTTGCACAATTTTCTGGTGAGAGCTGAGGTCTTGGGCAGTTACCAGTAATACTTTTCAGATGAGTTGGAACATATCCCTTCTGCCTCATACTGTGCATCTTAACCATGTATGGCTATTATTATTATTATTATAATTATTATTATTATTGTATGTGACAAGGGCAGTACAGTCATTTAAATACAATGCCCAGTGTCCTATACTAGTTAGTTGCAGGGCCACCAGTTATCATTGCTGCTTGACTGGGCCCCTTGTGTCATCATCATCATTGCTTCTTTAGCGCACAGGTGTGTACAAGTATTTCCACTTCAGTCTGTCTTTGGCCAGTTTTGTGACTGTGTCCCACTGAGAAGGCCAGCCTCTCCTCCACTTTCCATCTGGTGATCAGTGATGAGCAATATTGGTGGCTGAGTCACCCTATTACAATGTAGTACATTCCACTTCCATGGCCTTTGGTGGCCATGTCCTCTAGGTGACACTGAGTAAGAAGGTTTTCCTTCAACCCATTGGCTAGAGGCCACCCAGGCAATGCTCCATTCTACCTAAACACACCCATGACCCACTCAAACCCTGCCCATCGTTGGCTAAGCCCTGTCCCTTTTGTGACCTGAAGTTTGGGATCATAGTGTCCTTCCAGACCCTAGACTAGACCCCTCTCCCTTATGTCGGATCTGACCAAAGATCTAATTTAGCTTCTGCATACAAATTTGTTAGCCTTATAGTATGTTTTTTTAATTTTGGGTTTATTAATTATTGCTACAGGTTGCACAGTCTCGGAAGCAGAGTTTGGTGGAAGGCAAACTGACTCTTGCAGTTAGCGCCCCACTATAATCATCTTATGAATCGTCTGGGGTTTGGAGAGGTGCAATTCTCAATTCACAAATGACACATGTAGGGCTGCAGGATGGGATTTGAAGTCCAACAACATCTGAAGGACAAAATCCCAAGATAAGGCACTTGAGCACATGGCCGTAATTTAAATATCTGAGAAAACCAGATATGAAACCTCTTTCAGACACAAACAAAGTAAACTCTGAAAGATGGTGAAAAGCTTGGTCGTAAAGAAAAAAAGGGAGTGAGACTCCATAGAGTTGGAATCCATCCTGTATCTACGGAGATAACACCATCTGATTAAGAATGCAACAGAGCTTCAGTTTTTCGAAGTCGCCTGAAGTTGCCTCACCAGGAAACTTCAGAAATCCGAATCGATTCGTATGCCATCCCGCCGGCAATTTGCATTCTTGCCTGCAGGAAGGCATTTCGGGGAGATAGTGATGGGTGAATCTGTCTGGAAAAATTCATGAAACAGCAAAAAATGTGCGAAATTCATTTAAGTCACGCAACAATTTTGACACAAGCGACAATTTTTATACGCTCGACTCTTTTGTCCAAATGCATTGAAGTCAATAGGCATCCAAATAATTTGGACATGCAACAATTTTTATGGGTGCAAAATTTTTTACAAGCGTGAGTCTTTTGTCCAAAGGCATTAAAGTCAATGGGTGTCCAAATAATTTTGACCTGTGATAATTTTGACTAGCTAAATTTTTTTGTAGCTGCGAATTTTCCCACCAGAATTATTGCGGCAGTTTCGCGAAAACATTCGCCGTCTGTGGAATCCAGAAATGCGCTGCAAATCCATGCCTGCCAAATAAATTTGCCCACCACTAGTCGCCTGTAGTAGAGAAGATTTGTTGCTGGCCGACTAATCTACCCATGTGCCACCACCCTAATATTCAAGTCCCAAATCTGATTTAGTCACTCATCTGATTTCTTAAGAATCACTAGGTTTCAACAAATGGAGCGACATCAGGTTGATGATGGTTGTTAAACACATATCTTCTTTAGGAGGTCACTCTAGTTGCAAAACATGGCCAACTTCCATCCTATCTGAGTAGGCTTCTCGAATCATTCACTGTGGAAGACTCCAACCACAACCACACCCAATGAGGCACAGGCGTACCACTGATATGCCCAGACCCGATCTTCTTTCTTGAAAGCCCATTTAGCAGTGATTATGTTTAATATGCTCCCCCATAAAAGTATGCAATCTCCAAGAACCAGCCAACACTGCTAGTTTGGCACTCTGACACCTAGTGGTGATGTTGTAAAACCTTCTTTAGAAACCCACATCCTCATCTCCCCTAGCCACAGTCCCTGGTACTTTGGTATGTCTCTAAGCAAAGCACCTCCACAGTGGAACATACTAGGTAAATCCTGATGGCTGATACACCAAGAGATATATAAGGCCTTACATTTGTTTCAGTAATGACCACAAATGTGGAAGTTCCACCATCTCTAGATAACCAGACAATGCTCTTCTTTAGTTAAGTACCATCTTCTGGGGAATGCAAAGCAGACCAACAGACACAAACCCTTGATGTAGACCCTTAGATGTAGAGCTTGTCTGTTGATTAAAATAAGGGTTCATTTCTCAGCAGTGCTTCCTTACTTTCCCATTCATGTAAAGAGCTGGAGACTGGAGGCAGAGGGGGAGGTTGAACAGAGCGACTGTTGGCTCCACCTGACTCTACAGTCATCTCACCATCTGCTAATGGTTATAGTGTACCTGGAGCAGAACGTGTCAGTGCCTGCACTATCACGACCAGCAAGGTGAAAGCCCAATCAGGAATGTTATCACTTGTTATTATAATGATAGTCTTGGCATCTGGAATTTCTCTGTTTCGAAAGAATGAGGCCAATGAGAGGTGCTTGCAAACTTTAGCAGCCCTATATTAGGCTAATACCTTAAGGGCTGTATCACAATTCATGTTGTGAGCTCTACTACACCATCAACACAAGTAGCATTAGATCCACCATGGTCACTCAATAACACATACACCTCCTTTTACTAAAGGCAACTTTCCTACTTCTGAAGCAATCGCTAGAAAGTACTGAGCGATATGAAGCTCAGTATAAGGTCCAGCAGCCCCATGAACATGAATATCGTCCTTCAGGTTGGACATGCTGGGAGCTGTAGTTCCCTAGAACTGAAGAAAGGCAATGTTTACCCTCAGAGTTCAAGGGTAATTCTCCTCTGAGAAGGTGAGCTAACCTCGCTGTGACTTCAGGTACATTATTAACTATCGCACATTCCTTAGAGCGGTATCACTTACAAAGGTTGGGTTACTTACAAAGGGCTGCAGTCAGTGGTATTGCATTCCTGGTGGAATATGATGCCATGGGTAATTAAGTGGAGAAAAACAAAACCTATAAAAAAGAGCTACTGCCTCTGTGACTCTTAAAGGATCAGTCCCACCAAAAAGAGCCTTGCACTTGAACTCAGTAAGGTTCTCAGACAAAGATGGGCTGATGGGCTTGGGACAGATATGAAGTCCCTTTCAAGTAGACAGGGTCAAATTTACTAAAGGGCGAAGTGGCTAACGCTAGCAAAAATTCGCCAGCGTGACGTCATTTTGGCACTTCGCCAATTTACCAACGGTCCCTGGCGTAAATTCGCTAGCGAAGTAGACAGACTCTAGCGGTACTTCCCACCTTTACGCCAGGCGAAGTTGCGCTCTGGCGAAGGGACGTAACTACGCTAATTCACTAAGTTGCGGATTTTACTGAACGTTACCTCTTGCGCCAGACTTTACTTCGCCAGCTCAGACCAGGCGAAGTGCAATAGAGTAGATAGGAGTTTCTCTAAGAATAGTTGACATTTTTTCTAAGTCCCAAAAACGTTGGCGTCTTTTACTTTTTTCAGGGTGATAGGCTGAAAAAGATCGTAATTTTTTTTTGGGGTACCCTCCTTCCCCCCTACATTTCTTAACATATGGCACCTAAACTATACACTGGGCTCATGTGTAGGACAATATAACATCTCTATTTTATTTTATTAAGGTTTCCCGGGCTTGTGTAGTGTAATGTAATTGCTGCAGCATTTATGTCCATTGTACTTTAACTTGGCGCCGTATGCAAATTAAGCATCGGTAGCATAACTTTGCTTGACGAATTAACGCTAGTGAAACTTCGCTACCTTTCACCTCCCTGGACACAACTTCAGATTTTAGTGAATTTGCGCTGCCCTGGCGAATCTACGCCTGGCGAAGTGAGTGAAGCCCTTGCTGGCGCAACTTCGGAGTAAATTTGCCCCTATGTATTGGTTGGATATTAGGAAGGGATGTACTGGTGACCAGTAGATGACAGCAGAAGAGCTGTGTCCACCAAAATCTCCTTTAGATAAACCCATGTTCCATGACTGTTTAACACTTGAGGTGGGAGAACCTATATTTATAAAGTCCACTCATCCACAGATATAAGGGTTCTGAGGCAAAAAAAACCCCCGCACATGCACATTCCTTTTTAGTGGGATACGTGACCCACCACTGAACACAGCCACAATGGCTCCAGTGGAAGATCTATTTAGATGCATTGCTGAATCACTTCCACAATTTGGGCACCTTCTCTCAGCATGTATTTGGTGCTGGGAAGGACCCTGGGTAACTTTATCCTCGAAACGCCAGATATATCCTACTTAAAAATAACATTGGTTCTGTCTGGCTTTTGAGTTGAAATAAGGTCACAGTCTCATGCCTGACGGATCAGCTATACTGCACAGTGAAATAATTTGTATGATATTTATCCACCAGGGGCGCTGCTTCAGTGGAGTCTATATATATATATATATATAAGATTTAATATAACCTCAGCAGTATGGTTACTCCCACGTACATTACATTAAAGCCAAGCAGCAGGCAATCACTTATAGAGATGTGAGCTTACACAATAAATGTATATATGCACATTCCTAAATCCTTCAACAATAAGGTACAAGGCATTGTAAGTGAGCATCTTGAGAGCCACAAATCCTAAATGCCATCCAGATGTCCTTGAGCTATAACTCCACAGGCTTTTGGGTGAGCTGTAATTCAACAACATCCGGGGTAACAAAGGTATCCTATCCCTGGTCCTGAGTGCCAGGTGGGTTTGAGGAACATGGAATAAATAACCCCACAGGGGGTCACAGTCATGACAGTGGGTGGTAAACCTCAGTGCCAGGCTGCAGACAGTCAGCTCTGTTGCTAATGGACAGCGGCCAAGGGAACGGACACCTGATCCAGTACAACTTACACACTGGCCGGGCTGCTGGCAGGCCAGAAAATCAACTGGAAAGCAAGAGGGCAGTGCAGGGTAAATTCAAACTACTTGTAGGGATGTGAAAATCTTAGACACCCTTACACATTACAGACAGGCACATCCCTAGTTATATATGGACACCTCAGTGGGTCCTTATGGGGACCTTGTGCTTATGTAACCCCTGTAGTTCACACAGTGTACACCAGATGGCCAGAGTATAAAAGGTTTAGGAACCATGAGGTCTGGGTCCATTGCTTTAGCCCAACCAAGCAGGCTGGAAGGGAATGGGTAGTGTCGACAGTTATACTCAATTATAGATCACTCTAGGAGTGATAGAGAGGCTATTTAGTTGAGCAGCTCAAGGCTCCGCCGAGGAGATTAGAGGGATTAAGATCCCAGGGTATTACTGACCCAGAGTAAGGAACCAAGTGTTGAGATAGGGATGTCAGGAGTTCCCCTAGTCTGACACTGGAAGATATCCTGAAAACTGGGCAATACCCATCACATGCTGTCAACTTACTCTCTGCTGTATATTCCCTAGCCTGTGGGGATTCAGCCTATATGTGCTGTGAGTATATGCTTCCTTTATGCTGCTGTGTATGTTCTATGCTCCATTGTGGATCAATGTGCTAAATGATCTATGTGCTATTGTTCAATAAATACTGTTCTTTGTTCAACCGTTAAAGAACTACTGGCGCCCATCATTGTGCTATCACACCTAGTTACAGTTACACTAAACCCTGCCTCCACCGCGTTGCGAGGGCTTACCCCTGAGAAAGAGAGCTCATCTGTGGTCTCAGCCCACAAAGGAAAGTAGCTAGAACTGCCCTCGCACAAAGCAGTTTACTATAGCGCTACATTCTAATAGAAGTACAAGTTCTCAGAACTGGCACATGGGCACACAGACACTGCGCATTAAGAGACTTCATTTCCATTTATTCCTATTATGGCACACGCATTTGGTTATACAGTATGGAGGACTTCCCATCTTAAAGATACTGGGAATCTCCTATCCCACTGATATATTGCACCTCTCATATCTCTCTCTGATTCTGGGCCTGTATGGCACCTATATGCCACTGCTACTAGGCAAATGCCTTGATACTGGGCATATACTGCACCTCCCCAATCTCACTGTCAATCTACAGTCATATGAAAAAGTTTGGGAACCTCTCTTAATTCTTTGGAGTTTTGTTTATCATTGGCTGAGCTTTCAAAGTAGCAACTTCCTTTTAATATATAACATGCCTTATGGAAACAGTAGTATTTCAGCAGTGACATAAAGTTTATTGGATTAACAGAAAATATGTATCATAACAAAATTAGACAGGTGCCTACATTTGGACACCCCAACAGCGATATTACATCAATACTTAGTTGACCCTTTTGAAAATGTAACAGCCTCTAGACGCCTCCTATAGCCTTTGATGAGTGTCTGGATTCTGGACGGAGGTATTTTTGAGCATTCGTCCATACAAAATCTCTCCAGTTCAGTTAAATGTGATGGCTGCTGAGCATGGACAGTCTGCTTCAAATTATCCCATAGATTTTCCATGATATTCAAGTCGGGGGACTGTGACGGCCATTCCAGAATATTGTACTTCTCCCTCTGCATAAATATCTTTGTAGCTTTCCAAGTGTGTTTAGGGTCATTGTCTTGTTGGAATATCCAACCCTTGTGTAACTTCAACGTTGTGACTGATGCTTGAACATTATCCTGAAGAATTTGTTGATATTGGGTTGAATTCATCCGACCCTCGACTTTAACAAGGGCCCCAGTAGTCCCTGAACTAGCCACACAGCCCCACAGCATGATGGAACCTCCACCAAATGTGACAGTAGGAAGCAGGTGTTTTTCTTGGAACGCTGTGTTCTTCTTCCGCCGAGCAAAGCACTTTTTGTTATGACCAAATAACAAAATTTTTGTCTCATCAGTCCAAAGCACTTTGTTCCAAAATGACTGTGACTTGTCTAAATGAGCTTTTGCATACAACAAGCGACTGTGTTTGTGTGAGTGCAGAAAGGGCTTCATTCTCATCCCCCTGCCATACACATGTTCTTTGTGCAAATTGCGCTGAATTGTAGAACGATGTACAGATACACCATCTGCAGCAAGATGTTCTTGCAGGTCTTTGGAGGTGATCTTTGGGTTGTCTGTAACCATTCTCACAATCCTCCCCATATGCTGCTCCTGTATTTTTCTTGGCCTGACAGACCTGGGTTTTCCAGCAACTGTGCCTGTGGCCTTCCATCTGCTGATTCCATTCCTTACAGTTGAAACTGACAGTTTAAACCTCTGAGAGAGCTTTTTGTAGCCTTCCCCTAAACCATGATACTGAACAATCTTTGTTTTCAGATCTTTTGAGAGTTGCTTTGAGGATCCCATGCTGTCACTCTTCAGAGGAGAGTCAAACAGAAGCACAATTGCAATTGGTCACCTTAAATACATTTTCTCATGATTGGACCCACCTGCCTATGAAGTTCAAGGCTTAACAAGCTAATCCAACCAATTTGGTGTTCCCAGTAATCAGTATTGAGCAGTTATATACATTCAAATTAGCAAAATTACAAGGGTACCAAAATTTGTGCACAGCCAATTTTTCCCATTTGATTTAATTTCATACAACTGAATACTGCTTCACTGAAAATCTTTGTTCAGAAAACACCACAGTACTCACTGTACTCAACTTTTTCATATGACTGTATATATTTTTATTGGGCATATACCACCCCTCTTCTGTCTCACTAATATTTGGCATCTGATGCGCCTCACTACACTAAGCCTTGGAAAATACATTGGTTGTGGGTATATACAGCACCTCAACATACTGGAACTAGGCATATACACTTACACTGGGCATATACACTTACACTGGGCATATACTACACCTCAGGATTCAAGCAAATTGGAATATACACTGACAGTAGGCATATACTGCTCCTCAGCATGGCACTGGGCATATACACTGAAATGTATCACAACCTGTACTAAACACTGGACATATAGTAATGAAAAAAGACATTTGCTCTTACTCCCCCAGAACACTGGCATTGGGCATACACAGTACTTCTGACTAACACAGTGGCATTGGGCATACACAGTACTCAGCATGGCACTGGGCATATACAATGACATTTATCACAACCTGTACTAAACACTGGACATATAGTAATGAAAATAGGCATTTACTCTTCCTCCCCTGGCACACTGGCATTGGGCATACACAGTACTTCTGACCATCCCACTGGCATTGGGCATATTCAGTACTTCTCAGCATCACGCTAGCATTGGGCATACACAGCATTCAGCATGGCACTGGGCATATACACTGACATTAATCAAGACCTGTACCAAACACTGGACATATAGTAATGAAAATAGGCATTTACTCTTCCTCCCCTGGCACACTGGCATTGGGCATACACAGTACTTCTGACCATCCCACTGGCATTGGGCATATTCAGTACTTCTCAGCATCACGCTAGCATTGGGCATACACAGCATTCAGCATGGCACTGGGCATATACACTGACATTAATCAAGACCTGTACCAAACACTGGACATATAGTAATGAAAATAGGAATTTACTCTTCCTCCCCCGGCACACTGGCATTGGGCATACACAGTACTTCTGACCAACATACTGGCATTGGGCATATTCAGTACTTCTCAGCATCACACTGGCATTGAGCATACACAGTACTTCTCACCAACACACTGGCATTGGGCATACACAGAACTTCTGCTCAACTCACTGGCATTGGGCATACACAGTACTTCTGACTAACAGACTGGCATTGGGCATACACAGTACTTCTCACCAACAGACTGGCATTGGGAATACACAGTACTTCTGAGAAACATACTGGCATTGGGCATACACAGTACTTCTCACCAACAGACTGGCATTGGGAATACACAGTACTTCTGAGAAACATACTGGCATTGGGCATACACAAAATTTCTCACCAACTCACTGGCATTGAGCATACACAGTACTTCTCACTAACAGACTGGCATTGGGCATACACAGTACTTCTCACTAACAGACTGGCATTGGGCATACACAGTGGAAACCCCCGAGCTCACTGGCAGGTAATTGTCGCCACACTGTGCCCTTCTCACATCACACTACTGGCAGACTATGAAATCCGCACCCCAGTGGCAGGACAGTTAAGTCTCAGGCGGAGATCGCATTGCGACAATGTGCGACTTACCAGGTGGCGCTCAGTAAGTTTGTCGCTAAGTGTCAGCAGCTGGTTCCTTAGGAAAAGTCGCGCAGGGGCCACAGGCTCATATTTCCACGGGCAAAGTGTGTCAGGTAAGAGCGATGGACTCGTCAGTCTCAATCATTCCCAGAGGAGTAAGTGCAGGTGCCTCTCCCTGACCCTCTCTCTGCCGGACTCTGCTGGGAACTTTCTCAAAACCAGCGGCTCCACTCGCTATTAGAGAAAGTCTCCAGCCGCCGCGTCACGTGACTCCTCCCTCCCACAGACTGTCCTGATGCTGCTGCTGCCCAGGAACTAACTGATCCGCGATTCAGTAACGCTGTCGCCGACCCCTTGTTGCCTTTCACTGGGGAAATGGGATCTGCTGATGCTGCTGCCAATCATTCTTCATCTCATTAACTACAAGTCCCAGAAGCCTTTGCCTGCTGCTTGCTAGGGAATGCTGGGACTCACAGCTAAACATAAAGCATCTCAGCAGTAAAGTTGCCTCTGCGCTACATTTATTGTTATTGTACCACAGTGTGAGAAATAGCCCTGGAATTGCGCCACATACCGTCTCACCTTCTGTTGCAACCTCCATACTTACTACATACATAGTGCAAGAGGAGTTGCATGTAGGGGATAATGTACCCCCTACTCTAAATGATAAGGATATTAGAAGTCACTGAGGGGCTGTTCTGTGACCATATAAAGACACAAGGCTGCAGACTGAGTTATACAGTGAACTCTGAGTATTAATCATGTATTATAAGGGATAATGTACCCCCTACTGTAAATGATAAGGATATTAGAAGTCACTGAGGGGTTGTTCTGTGACCATATAAAGGCACAAGGCTGCAGGCTGGGTTATAGAGACATGGCCAAATTGTTGATTACAAAACATTAATTTGCTTGGGGCCCATTGACTTCTAGACTTTCAGTGAGTGGACTTTTTCAATATGGGCAGGAATTCAGAGCTGAATGGCGCCACCCTCAGGTAAGAGCAGGGATTTAGCCAATAACAAGACAATGCTGACAGTTTGGGTCAAACCAGGTTTTTCAAGAGACATACAGTAGCATTACCATGTATTTTAGAAAATAAGTTCCATTATACATTATACTGCACACTGTTATCTATCCTACTCACCTTTTTGAGCTTGTCGGATTTTCTGATTTCCAGATTAGATTGTTAGGATTGACTTGTATCATACACTTCCTTTAAATTTCTTTAAAATGTGTTCCTATTAGGAGGACACGGATAGGGAAATGACTTTACATATTTTTAAAATGTGAATAAACTGTGACTGTGAATGCCCTGATTGCATAATAACACTGCTGTACCAACTCCCATATAAAGGTTTGGGATCTTATTATCCAGAAAGCTCTGAATTCCGGAAAGGCCCTCTCCCATAGACTCCGTTTTATCCAAATAATCCAAATTGTTAAAAATAACTCCCTTTTCTCTGTAATAATGAAACAGTAGCTTGTACTTGATCCCAACTAAGATATAATTAATCCTTATTGGAAGCAAAACCAGCCTATTGGGTTTATTTAATGTTTACATGATTTTCTAGAAGACTTAACGTATGAAGATTCAAATTACAGAAAGATCTATTATCCGAAAAAACCCAAGGTCCCGAGCATTCTGGATAACAGGTCCTATATATATATATATATATATATATATATATATATATATATATATATATATATATATATATATATATATATATATATATATAGTGAATATACACTGCACAAGGCACACAGAACAGCACAAGGAATACCTGCTATTCTACTAATTGGCTTCTGTATATTAGCGACATACTAATACTCTCGTGGAGTATATTGAATTTTGTATTGCTCTAATTATCCATTATGGGTTGTTTTTTCTGATTGTAGCTGTAGCTATTTATTATTAGATGAAAATACAAGCAGTATATATATTTTTTAGCCACAGTAGATGAGGGCACATTGTGAAACATTGAAGCTGTTTTTGTATCATTAAGAATTCCAGCCCCCAGGGGGCGCACTCTCTGCCTTGCAGCGACACGCTGAATTGAAGCTGCTCCCAATCATAAGTTTTTGATTTGCCAGGTCTCCTCTTTGATTTACAGAAAGCAAACAACATCCCCTCAGCCTTCCAGAAGGTTATAAGTGTTATTAATTGCACTATATTAATTACATTATTATTATTATCTCGGATTTTGTAAACAAGTTTTGGATTATATTATTATATAATAATAATTATGGGCTTAATGAAGTCGTTTGCACATGGATAGGAAACTGGCTACAGGATCGGGTACAGAGGGTGGTTGTTAATGGGACATTCTCTACTTGGAGTAAGGTTCTTAGTTGGGTTAGTCAGGGCTCAGTATTGGGTCCACTTTTAGTTAACTTGTTCATTAATGACTTAGGGGAGGGTGTTGTAAGTAATGTATCAGTGTTTGCAGATGACACAAAACTATCAGCCCAATTAATTCCATCCAGGATGTGGCACTTGCAACAGGATCTTGACAAACTGGCAATCTGGGCAGCTAAGTGGCAAATGAGATTCAATGTTGATAAATGTAAAGTCATGCACCTGGGATGTAAGAATATCCACTTATACCCTTAATGGGACTGCACTAGGCAAATCCATTATGGAAAAGGACCTTGGAGTCCTTGTAGATAATAAACTTGTCTGTAGCAAGCAATGCCAGTCAGCAGCATCAAGGGCAAATAAGGTCTTGAGTTGTAATAAAAGGGGCATAGAGTCAAGGGAGGAGGGGGTCATTCTTCCACTGTATAGAGCACTGGTGAGACCCCATCTAGAATATGCCGTACAGTTTTGGTCTCCATCACTCAAACAGGACATTATTGTATTAGAGAGGGTACAGAGAAGGGCAACTAAGCTGGTAAAGGGAAAATCTTAGCTATGAGGAAAGACTGGCCAAATTGGGGATGTTCACGCTGGAGAAGAGGCGCTTAAGGGGTGATATGATGACTATGTATAAATATATAAGGGGATCATATAATAATCTCTCTAATGCTTTATTTACCAGTAGGTCTTTCCAGCTGACACAAGGTCACCCATTCCCATTAGAAGAAAAGAGGTTCCGCCTAAATATTGGGAAGGGGTTTGTTACAGTGAGAGCTGTGAAGATGTGGAATTGTCTCCCTGAATCAGTGGTACAGGCTGATACATTAGATAGGTATAAGAAGGGGTTGGATGGTGTTTAGCAAGTGAGGGAATACAGGGATATGGGAGATAGCTCATAGTACAAGTTGATCCAGGGACTGGTCCCATTGCATCTTGGAGTCAGGAAGGATTTTTTTCCCCTCTGAGGCAAATTGGAGAGGTTTCAGATGTTTTTTTTGCCTTTCTCTGGATCAACTGGCAGTTAGGCAGGTTATATACAGACTTAAAAGGTTGAACTTGACGGACGTGTCTTTTTTCAACCTAACTTACTATGTTACTATGCAGGGTCGGACTGGGGGGCCAGGGCTTCCATCCGCCACCCTGCTGTTTTTTTTTTGGCGCATGCACCGGCGCTCCACGAATGCGCACAATGTTTTAATTATCATTAAGAAGCTTTCGTCGCGTATGCAGGGCCCAGTTATGTAATGATGACAATGATGATAAAAATAATCCAACACCTTTTAACAAATACTGTGAGTCTGTGGCACATATTGAGTTTAGGCATTTTCCCACTGTGTTCAACCCTGAACAAAAACATGTCAGCAAAACAGCCAAATAAATACAAGAAGTGTAGCAAGTGGTTGCAGTTGCTTTTATAGTTAATTTGGGTGGGGAGCAATAGCAACCTTGTAATTGTGTGTAAAATTGTATTGCTATAGGATGCATATCCGGAAACCCGTTATCCAGAAAGCCCCAAGTTATGGAATGGCTCCCATAGACTCTATTTTATCAAAAAAATCCACATTTTTAAAAAATAATTTCCTTTTTTTCTATAATAATAAAGCAGTGCCTTGTACTTGAGCCCAACTAAGATATAATTCATACTTATTGGAGGCAAAGCAACCCTACTGAGTTTAATTTTTAAACGTTTACATTTTTATAGTAGACTTAAGGTCTAGAGAGCCAAATAACAGAAAGACCCCGTATCTGGAAAACCCCAGGTCCAGAACCATAAATTTTCTATTAAATCGTAGTTAGGAGTTATCAGTTTAGCCTTATAAGAATCAGCTAACCAGCATACAGCACAGGAGGAACTAGAGTTGTGGAAAGGGGTCCGGAGGGGGGCCCTAAAACAGCAGCCCCCTGGGCCCCTCAGTCCAACTCTGGTACTAGGAGCATAATCTTCTCCCCATCTCCATCACAATTATACGCAGTCTAGTAACTTGTGCTACTGAATCCTTGTTGCTATGGGTTACAGCACAAGGTGTTAAATTTGCCCTTGTTTCTGGGTGACTTGGTTTATAGCACATAATGAAGATGATTTACTCTGAGGTCATCGTTAGGGATTAATAACATCAGCCCTTATTTATTATAATTTGTTATTAAATCAGCAAACAATAATACCCTGAGGTGATTAGAATATATATATATATATTTTATATATAAATATTGTAATGTTCTGATTTAATCATGAAGAATATTGTGGAAATGTGTGATATTTATTGCTAAGAAGTCAGCTAATCCCATGGCGGATGTATTGAAACTAACATCTCTGATTGTGGAAGAAATTCATTACATAATACGTTTTCCATTCTCCAAGTTATTGCTGGGAGTTTCTAGGGAATGGTTATTAGTTGTAGAGTAAGCTCAGACAAATCTATAGGTTCTAATAATGTGCAGTGTGACCCCAAAACCGCAGAAACTCCCAGGTTAACCCCTGGTTGGGTGGGTTTGTGTTTGGCCAACCATTGCAGGTTTTAGCTGCTTCTAAAGATTTTGTGTCTTGAAACCAGAGTCGTACACAAAAGTATCACACAGAGCAAAAAGATGCGGGTACAGGTTGGGCACTGGTCCGACAATGGCAACATTTTGTGTGTTAGGGTTGGGTTCTGGTTGAGTTTTCCTGACCCACACATCACTAATAAGTAGATTTTATGTAGGTCCATCTTTGAAATGATATGGGATTATAATAGAAAGGTCTGTTGGATTCTGTGTAAGAGTAACTGGTGGTTTATTGGGTCAGCAGGGATACCCGGCACCTTTCTTCTTCCATGTGCCGTGCCTGATTCTGCTGCTTCCAGGTTGCATGGCGCTCAGGTATCTTCATCCTTATTCTGCGCGTTGCGTGACCTCATCATGCATTGACGTGAACTGCAAATATTTGAAGGGCTTGTGCTTTCTAACACGCTGCCCAACGTAGATCTATTATATTCCTGGGTGCTATTCTGAGTGTTCCTGATCTGTTCCTGACCCTTCCTTGTCAGTCCCTGACCTTGTATAGTCTGCTGCCTGTCCTGACCCTTGCCGTGTACTGACTACTCTCTTGGCTCCTGCTTTGTACTATGATTTTTGTATGTTTGACTCGGCTTGTGACCGCTACTACTCTCTCGTCTCTTAAATCTGTACTGATTCTCCTGATTGGTATCAACCCGGCCTGTCCCTTGACCAACACTCCTTCTTCTCCGTTCCAGTTACAACATTTGATTCCCTTGCCTGCCCAGAACTCTCACCCTGGTCTTCTTACATTAACACTTCGTGGCACCCAAGTGGAGGAGGGCTCCTCCCGAATCGAAAAGGTGGTTGTTATAGGTGGAAGAGTGAGCCACGACCGGGACCTTTGCGCTAGTTCTGGGTTTGGAACTCCATTTGTAACATTCTGGTTTCTATATACATTCATTATCCATGGTAGGTCCATGCCTGGATTAATCTATGGTTATAATATAAATAATCATTCTGATATCTATAGCGAGATACTGAACATAACGTCATAATGATGGTGGGTCCATGTTTGGGTCACTCAATCAATAACTGGATATTTTCCTGTTTAATATTAAAAGGATCCATTGTGGATGATTCAAGTGTCTGTAGATGGATGTTTATGTGATTAGCCTTCTGTAGATCTATGTTTAGGTGATTAAGACTTTCATATACTCCATGCTTACGGTACTACTACAAGTCAATCTGCCTCTGGGTGATTCTGCTGTATTTGTAGCTGTAAAAATCCATGACTTGAATAAAGTGCCCATATTGGAGTAATGCTAGTATCCGAGGTTAGATCATTGACTAGCAAGCAGTGAGCCAGTGGTTTCCCAACTGTGGAGCCAGTCACTCCATGGGGGGCCTGGAATAGTGGCATGGGGGCCCAGTCTGAAGGTTAGCAAGGGGGAAAGTTTTTCATTTTGCTAGATACACTTGAAAGCCCAGATTGAAGATTGATTTGGGTGAGATTTGGGGTAAACATCTCTTTGCTGTTCTCAATATTCCTGGAACTATGTCAGAATGACTTATTTACAAATGTTTTCCTATGTTGTGTGCCTGTAACAATATTATGGGCTAAAGGGAGCCCTTATCAAACACTGGAGCTCCAAAAGTCTGACAGCCACTGTTGTAGGCACATCCATGTTTGATGGATATTAGTACAGGTATGGGATCCGCTATCCAGAAACCTGTTATGCAGAAAGTTCAGAATTATGGAAATACTGTCCCCCATAGACTCCATTGTAGCCAAATAAAAATCCACATTTTTAAAAATGAGTTCCTTTTTCTCTGTCATAATAAAACAGAACCTTGTATGTGATCCAAACTAAAATATAATTGTCATGAGCTAAATTTTTTGCCGAGTTTCCCCGCAAAAATTTGATGCCCATTGACTTCGATGCATTTTAGCAAATGTTCGGGTCAGTTTTGCCAATTACTAAATTAATCCTTATTGGAAGCAAAACCAGCCTATTGGGTTTATTTAATGTTTATATGATTTTCTAGTAGACTTAAAGGGCACCTATTACAGCCAAAATCAAACACATATTAACAATCTGACCAGTACAAGCTAAACACGTTTAATCAAACTACATATATAGTTTTTTGAAAAAACTGCAGGTTTTTAAAAAATCCCTTACCCCTTGTCAAATGGGTTCTTTCACTGAGGGAGGCCATACTGTGACTATAACAGAGACTCTAATATGCAAATTTCAGGAGCATGCTCAGATTGTAACACTGCTTTGAGTATTCTACCCAGAATGCCTTGTTTTAGTAAACTCCTCCACTAGAAGTATCAGGAGATTTCCCTATCTTGTCCCCTGCTGGTAAAGTCATTATGCAAATGAAGGACACACAGTAACTTCCAGCAGGTGGCAGCACTACTGAACAGCAGCTAACACACAGGTTTGGCTGATTTGAAAATAGCTTAGAAGGGTTGATAAGCAAGCAAGGAATTTCAACTGAGCATGTGCGAGATTTCAGAGCTACAGTTGGCTGGGAAGATATAGGTAGGAGGAGCCAGTGAAATCCAAGATGGCTGCCTCAGCTAGAACTGCAGGGGAGATAGGGGAGATCTTGCAGAAGGAATAGTGAGCTGATCATTTACATTATACAAACAATTCTAACTGTTTTAAATATCGGATTTCTTGAACTTTCACATAGTGTATTTACTTAGTAAATGATTTTGGTCATGATTGGTGCCCTTTAAGGTATAAAGATCCAAATTACAGAAAGATCCGTCCCCTGGAAAACCCCAGGTCCCGGGCATTCTGGATAACAGGTCTTATACCTGTAGTACTTATTACATGCTTCATTTACTTGGATAGGGTTCCTACTTGGATGATAGCAATATATTTCAATAGATGGATCACTTTATGGATAATTCTTGGGTATCCATGACTGAGTGGGACTCATTTATCAACACTGGGCAAATTTGCCCATGGGCAGTTACCCATAGCAACCAATCAGTGATTAGCTTTTTAAAGCCAGCTGCAAGTAGAACAATGAATGCAGCAATTTGATTGGTTGCCATGGGTTACTGCCCATGGGCAAATTTGCCCAGTGTTGATAAATGAGCCTCAGTGATCCTAAAATGTATGCCTGGATGATTCTATGACTTGGAAATGGAACTTTTCGCAGGTGATTAAAGTGTACATTATTGGCTGATTTAATGGAGATCAGTATGATCTGGTACCATTCGTCAGCAGTATCATGACTTGAGATTGGGAGTAGACATCTTTGTAACAGTCCAGTAGACTTCTAATTATTTAATTGATCTTGCAATTATTCTCTCACAAGACTAATGACCATGGACTTCTGTAGCATTGAGAGGACGTAATAAAACATAGAAACGGGAGGAGTTTTAAAAAGTTCAGTTAAAATAAAATAATTCGAACCACGTTGAGTAATACGTTTTTTGCCCCTAATATCATAGTTGGACAATCCCATTTTGTGGCTGAGGTCAATGAAGGTTAATTTGTTAATCATTTGAGGCAAGGGAGGCTGAGAACTTACATTTTATGAGGGCTCTTAAGTTGGGGATTGAGCTATGTCAATAAATATGTAGAATATAAGAGTTAATACTAAACTATTTGTGACAGCGAGATATTTATGGTTGGTGCTCATATAGGAAAGTGGACCCTGACCCTCAAAAGAAAAAGCTTAAAGGATAAGTAAACTTTTAAAATAAGTGAATGTAAAATTGACGAAGGGGCTATTCTTAGGCCTTTTGCTATTTACATTCATTATTTATTTTCTTTTTATTATATTTTAGTTTGGATCACATACAAGGTTCTGTTTTATTATGATGGAGAAAAAGGAAATCATTTTTAAAAATGTGGATTTTTATTTGGCTAAAATGGAGTCTTTGGTGGACAGTCTTTCCATAATTCTGAGCTTTCTGCATAACAGGTTTCTGGATAGCGGATCCCATACCTGTACTAATATCCATCAAACATGGATGTGCCTACAACAGTGGCTGTCAGACTTTTGGAAGTCCAGTGTTTGATAAGGGCTCCCTTTAGCCCATAATATTGCTACAGACACACAACATAGGAAAACATTTGTAAATAAGTCATTCTGACATAGTTCCAAGAATATCGAGATTGATTTTGTAGTAGACTTAAGGTATGAAATGATCCAAATTATGGAAAGTTTCATTCAAATGACTGTTACCAATATTTTCCTTTATCTTTACCCATTTCATAAACTAAAGGAAACCTTAGCCAAGGCTGGACCTTTAAGGAGGCTCTGGCCAAAGGCTGCACCAACAATGGAGGCCCGTATATCATAACCTGAATAAATGATAAACTTCTTGTTAAAGAGCTATGCTCTTTTGGTTCTTATATAATTGCCACAGTGTACATTATATCGTGTCATGCACACAAGCAGGTAGAATGAATTCCAAACCTTTCCCAATATCAACAGCTTCTTTGGCAAGTAGGCGGACAAAATAGGAAAATGAAGAAAAGGAACAATAAGTACCGATACAACAGGAAAAGAAATAGTATTGAAATAGCGGTGATCAAGGACATAAATGAGTAATAGATGAGTAATCAAGAGCTTCATGGCAAGTGCTCACTGTACTGTAGTTTGAATATTAATAAAGAAATGTGCTATGTAAGTATTGTAGTAGGGTCCTGTAAATGTCTTTATACAGATATTATGATGGATGAGTTTCAAAAGTTTAAAAAGAGCCTAGGAGAACTGAATACTTAAAATATAAAGAAGCCAACTACATCTGAACATTTCTACGTTTACTAATGACTCACGCAATTTGGGGCAGATTTATCAAAGGTCGAGCTGAATTTTCGAATACCAAAAAATTCTAATTTCAAGCTATTTTTTGTTTACTTCGACTAGGGAATAGTCGAAATCGATTCGAATTTGAAAAAATTATCATGTACTGTCTCTTTAAAAATTTGACTTCGACCATTTGCATCTAAAACTTGCTGAATTGCTGTTTTAGCCTATGGGGGACCTCCTAGAAACTGTTTGGAGTCAATTGGAGGACTTTGAAAAATTTAAGTTTTCCTTGGGAAAAACTTTGATTCGAATTCGTTCGAAAGCGATATTACTTCGATTTGTACGATTCGAATTTGGCCAAAAAAAACCTTCAACTTAATTTTGGTTGGTCTTTACAGACCTATTCAGCCAAAAAAAACTTTGACTTAATTTCGGTTGGTCTTTTTGAATTTCGAAGTTTTTGAAATTCGACTCTTGATAAATATGCCCCTTAGATTTAGGTGTAGCTTTTTCATCTGGGACATGTATGATCTTGGCAGGTGCATGGGGCGTCAGCAAAGGATGAAGTGAGAGGAACCGCAGGTACTTCTCAGTTCTTCTTGGATCTTCTGTTTTGGTTGTCCATCTGTTCCATCAAGTCATCTAACCTTCAGGTCGAATCTGCTCACGCCTGTGATCCTTTAATGGCTACTCACCAGTTGGACATGATGACATGCTGTCACCATCAGATATGGCCAACGAAAATAGAATGGAGAAAAGAAACAGACCAACAGCAAGAAAATGTTTAAGGGGAAAAAAGTCTAGGCATAATATGTACATTCTACATAAACTTCCAACAAGATGTTCTAAAAGAGTATCATTTATTCAGATACAATGTAGGTCCAACAAATGAATTATAGTTAAGGAGAGAAAATAAAACTCATATATATGGGCACACCACCACTCCCTATGGAGATATATCTCCTACCTTTCTACAACAATGTAATGCCCCCTATTTCGGGCTCCAAATCAAGACAATGGTCACTGGAAGTGAGTGAAGTTTCTGGTGGATTGGGACATCTGGGTTTAAATCAGTATGGCTTACATTGCCCTAGTTTTTAAACATTGAAGAGTATATTTTATAGGGAAGAGAGAAGCATTCTTGATCACGCAGTGGACTTGAATAAAATTCAAAGTTTTATTCAGAAAGGGTCAGTGAGCTGCTAACTCAAGTAAGAGAGTAGCCTAAAATACTCAAATTCCAGTTTATAGGCTGAGGACTATGGAATCTGTAACCCAAGTGGTGGAATGGACCTGACTACTCTGATCACAATTTACAGGTCATCAGAGTAGTCTAGTCCAATTTACAAGAGCAGGAAATGGGTTCACCTATAACACTTTTATGGATGAAAGCTAAAGGAGGAACAACTAGAGTGTTTGGACCAGGTTAGAACACTCTGATGGCAAGGGTTAGATTGTGAGACTTTAACTCAAGCATTAGGTCACATGAGAATACTCTTAATTTAAAGTAACCCCACTATCTGGTAATATTGAATATTCCGTATATAAGAGGACCCCTTCCTATATAAGTAAAGACAGTGATCTTGACTATTCTTGGGATCCCTCTTAGGGTGGAGATGGGTGCATTTTTTTTCAAAACTGGGGTAGGTAGACAGTAGCAGAAGTCTACATTGGGATAGGATTAGGAAGGCAAAATCCAAGATTGATTTGGTCAGAAAGGTCTAAGTAGGCAAGCAGCCATGAGTTTAACTGAGAATTTTTTAGAGGGTTTATACTTTGTTGGCAGAGCCGCCCATACAGGTGAGTCCCTGATCATTCAAATTGTAGTCACTGGCATAAAGAAAATCATTTTATAGGAATACATCTGGTTTTACTCATCATTCACGGGTATAAAAAGCGCCAATCACCTTTATAATCCCATGTTTATTGTATCACAAGGCCACGACCACATTCCAAAATGATCAGCTGTGCATGTGCTTGGGTTGTTCTGTGAACTGCTGATTCTCTATTTGGACTGTAACTGATTCCCCCATCCCTACAGCTGAACCCTGATATCTGTGTCATAAGTTGAATAATGGGCGTGCCTCTTTTTAAATAGATACTCACCGACCCTCACTGATATCTCAATTTACTTTTACTCCTTCCACGCCCCTTAGCATGCCAACTGAATCTGCGTTCTGTCTCAGAATCACTGATAAGATTCTTCAAGTTGTCTAGCTCATGTTATTCTCAAGACAAGTTATTCTACCACTCACTGACCCCAGTTTCTCTACACTCTCCAGACTGACTATCAACCAGTATGAGTATTGTTCTCTTTAATGCCCTCTAATACCAAAAAGTGTCCTGTGATAATCATGGCTTCAAACAGGAATATTAATAGATACACATGAGCCGTTTCATACCTGGCCCAAGAAAGCATTTTGGCAAATATAATATTTGGAACATCTGGTTGTTATTCTGTTTACTGCAGATAAATTTAGTAGCGGTTCATGT
Organism: Xenopus petersii; assembly: GCA_038501925.1. Taxonomy (NCBI): domain Eukaryota; kingdom Metazoa; phylum Chordata; class Amphibia; order Anura; family Pipidae; genus Xenopus; species Xenopus petersii. Next base: position 164,570,602 of record CM076675.1, read on the forward strand.
GAGGAGGGTGTCCTCAGTGGACCTCAATTACACCTAAGTACTAGTTACTAAGGCTAAAGAATTTGGAGTGCTGGGCTGTAGTAGAAATTTAGGTTTGAAGGATCAATCCCAGGTTGCCTAGGTCATCAGCATGTTTAGGCAGAGAGAGAGAGGCCAATTTAAGTAAAATATTTCCTAAATCCACTGAAACCTGGTCATTGTATTCTTCCCTGTGTTCTCACTGGACTATAGCTACTGTTACAGCTCTTTATTGATATTTGTTGTCAAGTTGACTGAAAGCTCCTCATTGGCTTTAAATGCCTTCAAGAGCTTTCCTTCACAGTTGCCCTTAGCTGATTTCCCTCAGAATTCCAGTGTCCAGGTCAGACAAATTAGAAAAGACAAGCTTTAAACTACTCATCCAGCAATCGCCCTCATAAACAGAGATAGTGTAAAAGTTGTGTAATGGATGAGTGGTTGTATCTGGAAGTGCAAGTCTCTTAGAGGGATATACCGGGCCATGGGCCTCCAGGTGAACATCATGATATATGGTCTATTCGCCTTCATGATCAAGTTCATTTATTAACATCAGATAACTAAATGTATATCCAGCTATAGCCACTCTCCCTATTGTAGCAACAGCCAAACCCGACCCAATAGCCCCTTCTCCTATTATCACTAAGGTCTCCTCCTCTAACCATGGTACAGTAGCTAAAATGCTGGTAGATGGGCCTGCTTGATGTTTTATATACATTTTCCCTCATCATGTTGGAATGTTACTTCATTAATAACTAAGACATCTCTTCTGTATGGAAGTAGCTGCTCTAGGTACACTTTGTATACCTAATTGCATTCCCATAGGTGTATCATTTCTGTGTCGGATAGGTGTATCATTACAGATGTCGGCGGAAAAATCCTAAAATGCATATTCGTTCGAATCCCACTAACTGCACAATAATTCCTAAGGATTGGTTGGACTTCGCTAAAATCGGTCGTTCGGCAACAGAAATCTTTACGCCTATGGGGACTTTATAACAAAGGCAACTAAGTTATTGACCCAGAAGGACCAGCAAGCCATGACTCCCATGTCACCATTGTGTTTGTACAAACCATGTTCCTTATAAACACAGTGGGGGTTAATTATTAAAGTCCGAATGATTTTTTTTACCATAAAATCTGAATTTTTATTGGAAAAAATCCCTCAAATTTTTGGAGATTTATTATACCCTGAGGATGGAAAAAGTCAGAATCCAAAAATCCGGCATCTCAGACCTACTGAGGTTGCATATAAGTCAATGGGAGATGTCCCTATCCTATTTGGAAGTGTCTGTGGTCTGCGCTGGAATTAGCGTGAATATCTGACTATTTCGGACTTTTCAGGCAAAAATCCCAAAAATTCAAGACTTTCGGGAAAAAGCCCAAAAAAATCGAGTGTCGTGTTTGTTCCCGATCCGATTAAATTGTGCTTTTTTTAATAATAAATAAGGTCCAATCGTGGATTCTAGTTTGGACTAGTTTTATTAAAATAATCATCAAAATTCGAATTTTGATAAATAAGGCCACCCGTGCTATATTTTTTTATCATTCCTACATATTGACCTACAAATGTGCATCCCGGTTGGCTTGGGATGAGCAGTTGGCTTGCTTTTTCTTTTTTAATCTTTTTAGATCCTGTTCACTCATCTCTACTGCGAACTTTAAACCTTATTACTGTCTTGAAAAGTACTCTTTGTCCCTGGATATACAGGATGTTAGTTTGATTGGATTATTAAAATTCAGACTTTATACCTAATGACTAGTGATGGGCGAATTTATATGGCAGGCATGAATTCACAGTGAATTTGTGCATTTTGCCACCTGCAAATTTTTTTGCAAAACGGCTGCCTGCTAATTTGGCACCCAATCCGCCATAAAGAATTTTGGATGTCAATCAAGTGCATGGCTGTCCAAAATTAATATCTTAATTATCAAATGAGAAGATAAAAATGCCCTAGTCTTAATTATCAAATGAGAAGATGTAATTGCCCTAGTCTTAATTATCAAATGAGAAGATGCCCTAGGTCTCCATTTTAAGGGCAGTGGCAAAAATGGACTTTATTTTGAAACTCCAAGTTTCAAAGGCACATATTGGCTATAAAAGTAGGAATAATGATTTGGTGTTATGATTATCTTTGCTAATAACAACAGGGAGATCAAACGTCTAGACCCTACTACAAGTAGATGAGCTTTAGGTGGATTTCAATACATTTTCCCATAGCATTTCTCCTGCCCCTCCTTTGGACTCTGAAAATTAAAACACCCCCCACCACCATGATATCAATAACAGCTATCAGAAGGAAACACAAGGAAACATTCGGAAAATGTTTGCAATGCTTGAAGATGTGTGACCTTCATCTCAGGTTCCAACATCCCTAGATGGACATGCACCAAAGCCGAAGGCCCAGTATTTCAGTTCCCACGTATCTGAGGGAAATAATAAAGAGCTGAAGAACAAAAAAAAAAAAAACCCACCTCTGACTCAACCTCATCAATTTCCAAAACAAAAATAGGAAAACGCCAGTGGAAAAAAGAACAGACGCTGTTTCCTCGCTCTGAGTCACCTAGAAACCTATACAGACGTTTTTAAAAAAGCAGTAATAATCTGACGGTGCTCACAGCTGATAAATCTGTCGTCCTGTGTTCGTGCATTTCCACACCCCTGCTGTTAATACATGAGCAATGTTTCTGGGGAAGGTAATATAACAGCAATATATTGGCCAGCAGCAACTACAGGGCTTTACAGCTGAGCTCTGGACAGGTTGCCTTCCTCTGTGGATTAAAATGGACATGGATAAACTGAAATCATTCTCTAAAGTGTGGAATGATTTTTGCCTTAAACCACATGCTTTTTGTTTAACTGAATTGCTGCCACAATAACCCAACAAAAACAGAAAAAAGACGTAGAAATGCCGGCACAATTGCTGATGGTGGTGGTAACTACAATTGGACCATGCTAGTTCATCATCTGGGCCACCAATGCCTTCATGAATACAAGAGTACCACTTTTGTCATGTCATCCAATCCTAAACCACATGTCCAGATTCAGTATAGAGAAGTGATCCCCAATCGGTGGCTCATGAGCAACATGGTGCTTACCAATTCCTTGGATGTAGCTCATAGTGGCCTTAAAGCAGGTGCTTATTTTGGAATTCCTGCCTTGGAGGCAAGTTTTAATTGCTTAAAAATCATATATACTGCTAAACAGAGCCTCCTGTAGGCTGCCAGTCCAAATAGGGGCTACCAAATAGCCAATCACAGCCCTAATTTGCAGAGCCAGAACTAGGGGTAGGCAGAGTAGGCAGGTTCAAAGGGCTCAACAGCAGGGGGTGCCAGGGACGTACCTCCTCTATCGGCTACCCCATGTCCGGTCCCGTCTCTCAGACTCTTCTATCTCCTCTATTTGTCTAGGGCGCCTGGACGGCTTGGCCTGGCTCTGCTATTTTGGCATAAGTAGGGAATTTTTTTCATGCTGCTCCCTAACTCTTTTTACAATTGAATATTGCTCATGGGTAAAAAAAAAAAAAAAAAGTTGGGGACCCCTGGTATAGAGAGTTAAATGGTTATGGGCCATGTAAAAAATGCCCTGTTCTGGATAATGGGTTTCCGAATAATTAATCCCATACCAGTATAGGTACCTCTGATATTTCAATCAGTGAATCAGAACAGTGCTAATTGTAAGTCCAATGAGAAAATGTATCTCTTGAAAACGCAATAGAAATTTGGAACTAAATTAGGAGATACTGTAAGTGTATTTTATGAAATTGTTTCTGGCACATACAATTGACACCTACGCTGCAGCACTATATTCAGCAAATTCCATTTCTTTCGTTGTATAAAGATCCCCACTGTAAGGTTTGGCTCTCAGAAGTCATTACAGGAAGCCTTCTACAGCTTAAACCAATGGGGGAGTCTCAGCTCGATGAGAAATAAAATTATTTTGTGGTTTATCATTTGAAAATTCCACTGAAGTCCATAAGAAAAAAGTTTGAATTTAATAAGTTCTCTTCTTATTAGTGGTGGGTGAAACAATATTTAGCCCAAAAATTTGCATATGAGATATGTTTTTCTCTTTTGGTCTTGGTCAGTCACCTCTATCTCAACCTCTTACCCGTTAATTGAACTGGCGAACTCCTCCTCCCTTGGTTTCTTCTTTCTAGGAGTTTATTCACCAACAGCCAACAGAAACTTACTGCACTCTGAAAATGCCAGCCAAAATGTCTTCTCTGTAATAATAAAACAGTAAATCATACTTGATCCGTATTGGAGACATGGCAATCTTATGAGGCTTCTTTAAAGTTTAAATGTTTTTTTTTTAGCAGATTTAAGGTATAGGGATCCAATTTACAGAAGGATCCCTTATCCGGAGATAATTATTTGCCATATAAACCATACTTACCTCTAAAACAGTGCCATCTTGTGACCATAATTAGATAGGGATTTATTGAATCCAATGTCCTTTTTGTATGTTTATTGGATTATCAACTGAAGAGAATAATCACAGTGGTTATAAATAGGGCAAAGAATCCCTAATGTGATATACAAGATAACAATGTTGTGAGATTTCAAGGCCTGACGCATTTTGTGTCACCAGGGGTTTAGCCTATGACTAAGCGGGTTATTTATTAAAGTCCGAATGCAAAAAACAATTTTTTAGTGGATAGAGTTTTTCAAGATTTATTATACCCCGAGGATAGGAAAAGTCAGAATCTGAAAATCCTCCAGCTCAGACCTGTCAAGTTGTATATAAGTCAAAGCACTGCGTATCTTGACAGCGCTATATAAATAAATGATGATGATGATATAAGTCAATGGGAGAGGTCCTTATCCTATTTACAAGTTTCTGCGGTCTGGAATTAGCCGGAAAATCCGACTATTTCAGGCTTTTTTGGCAAAAATCACAAAAATTATGACTTTTCAGGAAAAAGGCCCAGAAATTCATACGATTTGGGGAAAAAATCTGAAAAAATTATATAATTCGCATTTTCGTTCTATTTGATCAAATTGATTCATGAAGCTTGAGTGAAGGATTCGAATTAAAAAAACTTCGAATTTCGAAGTGTTTTTTGGGCTACTTCGACCATCGAATGGGCTACTTCGACCTTCGACTACTACTTCGACTTCGAATCGAACGATTCGAACTAAAAATCGTTCGACTATTCGACCATTCGATAGTCGAAGTACTGTCTCTTTAAGAAAAACTTCGACCCCCTACTTCGGCAGCTAAAAGCTACCGAAGTCAATGTTAGCCTATGGGGAAGGTCCCCATAGGCTTGCCTGAGATTTTTTGATCGAAGGATATTCCTTCGATCGTTGGATTAAAATCCTTTGAATCGTTCGATTCGAAGGATTTAATCGTTCGATCGAAGGAATAATCCTTCGATCGTTCGCTCGCAGGATTTGCGCTAAATCGTTCGACTTCGATATTCGAAGTCGAACGATTTTAGTTCCTAGTCGAATATCGAGGGTTAATTAACCCTCGATATTCGACCCATAGTGAATCGGCCCCTTATTATACCCTGAGGATGCAAAAAGTCTGAATCTGCAAATACTCCATCTCAAACCAGCTGAGCTTGTATATAAGTCAATGGGAGAGGTCCCTATCCTATTTGGAAGTTTCTGCAGTCTGTGCTGGAATTAGCCCGAAAATCCGACTTTTTTGGGCAAAGCTATTCGGGAAAAAATCGGATTTTCGTTACATTTTATTGAGTTTTAAATTGTGCTTTTGTAATAAATAAGGTCAAATGGTGGATTTTAGTTTTGTCTGACTTTTTTTTTTTATAAAATTACCAGAATTTTGGATTTTGATAAATAACCCCCTAAGTGTCTCCTTGCGACACAAACGCGTCAGGCTTTTTGTTTTAAGTATGGGAAATAAACGCGCATTCTTTGAAACGTTAACATTTTGGGTCCTGGTTTTCAATTACATGTATTCTGGTATGAGCCAGCATGCAGTGATGTTGTTCTACCCCTGGTGTGATGCATGAATCATTTACATGTATATTACACAGACATGTAATGGGTTAAATTTGAATATTTATTTGTCATTTGAACATAAATATAAAGGAGCCTTTTTCTTATCTGGAATTGTCGGATAAATCTTCTGGGAACAGATAATATTCTTCTATTATCTCTTTTCTGGCAGTGAGAGAAATAAGGTTCAGGTTACTATTATTTGGAACTGTAATCTCTGTTTGTTTTTATACATCAAATATCTACTCCCCGGTGAGAATTGTAAAGCAGATTTGAATGAATTCTTTCTGTTTTTTGCTTGAATTAGCATATTTTTAAAATACAGTAAATGGAGGAAAGAGAGGAAAATGCATTCAAGAGGATTTCGATTTATCTGTTATTGATAATGAGCCAATACATTTATACAGTGCTCACAATCAGACCCTGTCCCAGTGGAGCTTACAGTCTCTAACTCTCTATGCTTCCCACTGAGCCACATCATTTAGTTGGCCATATGATATTAAATTGATACATTTTTGTAAGTAGTCTTTATTGAGAAAGCACATGCACGTGACTTATATGTGGCTCATTTTTCAAAGCAGAACTTTTATTTGGAGTGATGAAGTCTTGTCTATAAAAGTTACAAAAAAGGTATGAATAAGGTTTTAATGAGTTACATTTTATTTAACAGGATGCATTATTTACTGTATCTATCGCTTTAGAAACAAAGCATACATTTGAATAAACTAGTGACACCAGCAGTGAGCAAGTTATATTAGGAGATTTATTTTCTTTTTTTTCTGTCTTTTGTATATTTAATTAATGATGTAATCCCTAAAAAGCTCTGATTGGCTAATCTTTCAAGAGGTAATGGGAGTGTATAAATACTGTTTATGTGATGCGCATTTTATCCTTGATAAAGGTCCCAATAGGGACCGAAACATTGGATACAGCATGTTATAAAATAAATCACTTTGTATGAAGAAAACTGGAGTACTGGTCCCTTCTATTACATGTGTGTGTGCATATATATATATATATATATATATATATATATATATATATATATATATATATATATATATATATATATATATATAATTCAAAAAGAAGTCTGCACACGATTGCTGGCCAAAACGTTAGTCTCCCAGTAATAAACTTAAATATATTTTTTGTTCTTTTAAGACCTGAGTGTGCAGACTTCTTTTTGAATTGAATAACGCTGCTGTGACTCTGCATCCAGGCAAGTAACTACATTTTTTCGAGAGTACTAGCAGCAATATGGACTATATATATATATATATATATATATATATATATATATATATATATAGTAATGATTGTGGTTTAAGCAGCAAATGTAAATATACAGGTTACCACTTTAGATTGTGAGCTCTTGTGGGCTTCTGTAACCCTTGTTTGTTATTGTAAAGCTCTTTGCAGCTTGCTGGTGTAGAATTGATCATAATGACGATGATGATGAGTAAAAGCAGACATGAGAACTGAGTTTTCATTATAAGAAAGCTTAAATGCTTCTGTGCAGTTGGTCAGAATAAAAAAAGGAGGGTGATTGTCACAGGTATAGCCACAGCCTGTACAGAGCGATACTATAAAATGATCTCACAGCTATTCCCCATACTAAAGAGAAAATATGTTTTTGCTTTTTCAAATGCAGAAAGAATGTGCATTTACATAAAGAATGCCGGTGGTAAATGAGGTCATAAGCTCACATAGAAGGAACATATTTCATCCAGTGGGAAAAACAAATAGCAAACAGACGTTAGGAACACACACAAAACACATACTGTATAGAGTATATATTAAGATAACAGTCACCAAAACAACAACTGGGCGTTTAAGTGCCTCGGGCAGAAGTGACCATACACCTGATCTTTGCCCTATATGATCAATATAATGTGCTGGGTTATATCTGCCTGATGGCTTGGACCTTGGGCCACCAATCAGTTCATAATGGAGCCAATGCAGGCCATCTAGAAAGGAATCTATGAACTGATGTGGTCCTTGGCGAGTTTGGATTTTTAGACAGATATCTGTTGGCGAGGGCACATACACAAACAGATAAGATGCCAACTTGGTCTATAGGACCCAAATAAACAGCTTAGATCTGCCCATGAATGGCCATTTTAACTCCAAGCAATCTCCAAATCAACCTGGTACAATAAGAAAACCATTATCTTTTAAGGTGGCCATACACAGGGCGATCCACTCATTTGGCGATGTCGCCAAACGAGGGATCTCTCCCCGATATGCCCACATTGAGGTGGGCGATATCGGGCTGATTCAAACGTGGGCCCTAGGGTCTAATGATTGGATCAGAATGGTGGCCATACGGCGGTCGGATCACGTGACCACATCAACGAACAGATGCGGTCACGATCCGACGGGATTTTTTATCCTTCCCGATCGACAATTGACGACTTTCGCCAGATATCGATCGGGGAAGCCTGTCGGAGGGCCCCACACAGGCAAATAAGCTACTGACTCGGTCTGTCGGTAGCTTTTATCAGCCCATGTATGGGGACCTTTATACCCTTCTTCTAGGATGTGTATGAGATACGGAGGGTCAGCAAGAGTTTAGTTTTCTTAAAATTGTTGCAAAGAAATTCAACTTTGAGTGTTTATTGTCAAACCCAATATCAGGCCTCTCTATAAAGATCTCTCAGGGCTCTTTGGACAGATATCTCATGAATATCACATGACTTGGATGTCTCCATCAGTCAACAGCCTGCAGAGTCCTGTCGCATAAAGTCAATAAACTGTATTTGTCATGGTGTGTCTGTATCCATCTCTTTATTTTGGCTCCACTTGCAAATGTCTTTATTCCTTTATTACATGTCTTTGTAAACTTCCAACCAACAAAATAAAATGTTGATGAGAGATAAATTAGGACTTATTTCCCTTGTGGGTTCCAGGATTTACTTTTAAGTCTAATTAGCCATGTTAATCCTTGATAAAATACACTGTGATCATTAAACAGCTTGGTTTGTTCTATAGTGTCCTGTATTGCAGATATCTCAACATATTGCCTGCAGAAGATAAACAATCACAGTGTATTTTATTTTAGGCTTTGTGTATGCACCGTTGCCAATTGGCTGACGGAGAACAATATTATCTCAAATTATATTTACAAATTGGATATTCGGTATAATGCTGGAATAAAGTCTTGTTGGTTACACGCCGTTATTTTTCTTTGGTTTAGTAGGCGTCTCCTTCTCATTTAAAGACTTGAATGGAAAAATGGAATGGTTGTTAATTATACACACAGACATAAGAGGAATCATTTACTAAGTGAAAGACAGGGTGCAATCTGCCATTTTTGTGCACTTTGAACCCTGCCGTCCATTGTAGTTAAATAGCTGTAACTTGCATCGGAAAATTGCAGTTTGAAATAAGTTCATGGTTTACTATTTGTGCCACTTTTTACATTAAAAATGATACTATTTAACTGTATATAACTCAGAAACCCTTGAATCCGGTCCTCCTTTTATGCATTGTGCTCCAGGCTCCCATAGTCTCTCATATACTGTTCCATTTGCAATCCATCCTTTCAAATCCCCCACATTACCCCCAACCTTGCATGGAGGCTGCACACACAGATTTTGGACCAACATGAAGACTTGAATGCAGGATCCACCAGAACCTACAGCCTGCAGGGAATTCCTTTAAAGTTTTACTGGCAATTATCAATAAACCATAGGAACGTATCCCTTTAAATCTATATTTTTTTGGGCTTAATGAACCTCTTGTTTTTTTGGCTGTCAGGGGAAATAATTTCCTGGTACAGATTTTTAGTTCATGCCTGTGTTTTCACATCTGTGTTATATTTTTTACTTTATTTCCTATGTCTGGAAGGAAAGAGAAAGAGACATTTTATTTGTGACACTGGTTTAAGTCTGTTATGGCCGAGGGGGTCTCTGATCTGCCGCGTTGTGTGTTACCATCTAAACAATGGCATTGTTCAAAAAGCCAACTAGAAATCTGTAGTCCCTAAGGGGCTTCCTAGCTCAGCTTGCAGTTTTAGTTTTGCCTAAGCACAGGGCTGGATTAGTATTTCCGGTGCCCCTAGGCCGGCTTCATTTTTTTCTGCGGATTTGTTGCAAGGCCCTAAGCACTGGCTGGCCGGGCCACAGCCTTTTTGTATCAAGAAAGGTGTTTTAACTTGAGGGTGCCAAAGTTAGGCACCCCTAAGTGATTGTATCTACTTACCTGACACCCCGGGCTGGTGCTCCTAAAGCTGCACCGTTCTAGGGTTATTCCAGTGAGCACCATGGAGCAATCACCTTCCTGCTTCTTCTTTCTTCAAATTTCCCGGGTCATGCGCAGTAGAACGAAATACTGGCCTTTTTCGTTAAAGTTTGGCTTTTCACACTACTACGCAGTCGTGAGAAGAAAGAAGAAATAGATCAGTGGTGCTGGCTGCAATAATCCTTGTTAGGGTTGCCACCTCTTTGGAAAAAAATACCGGCCTTCCAGTATATTTATCTTTTTTCCTTATTAATAACATTGGGATCAACCATCATTTTTAAATACCAGCCTGGTGGCAACCCTAACCCTGGGCCTGTGCAGTTTTTTCTTGATAGGAGCAATGGAATCATTTGGGGGAGCCTAACTTTTGGCATCCTCAAGTAGAAAATGCATTGCCTTCTCCTTACAAGAAGGTAACAGCATGGCCTAGTTGTAAGACTGTGGCTTCATTGTGGAAGTGGCTTTTCAGAGTTATGTAATTCTCCTGGTTCAACATTAAGGGGCAGATTTAACATGAATCACAATCTCGTTTTACCACAAAATTGTGAAAAATACAGCAAAAAGAATTTCAATCAAGATTTATATTCCTGTGGTCAAGTGAATACTATACCACTATACTATATTTGCTGTTATTGGCTACCCACCTGCTGCTGTGCATCCAGCAAGGATTATTAGGACTCGCCCACTAATGATGTGAGGCCAGCCCAAAACAATGCCGGCTTCTGGTTTTATAGGAACGTGCCTGCCCCGCCCCTTTTATGACATCACCAACAGGATGGGTGGGCACAGCTCTATAAACTTGGTTGTGTAGAGGGGAGAGTGGGAAAGGCGTGTACACATATATAAAGTATTTTGTGGCCTTTAAACAAGTCAGCCTTGTGGCAATGTTTGCAACTCTGGGCTGGATTCAATTCAATGGAAAAAAAATGATGTCCTCATTCAAGAATGGGTTTCTCCATTGTCTTAAATTGAGTTATCAATTAATAAACCATGAGATACCCTTTTTCTAATGTAATTGCCTTTTGGGAAATATACTGGATAAGGACATAGATATTTCTCACAATATTGAATCTGACCCTGAGAAAACTTTGAGCCAGATTCTTTTCAATGGGAAAAATGAACTCAGATTTATGGGTTATAAGATAAGTTTTGACATATCACTTCCCCAAAGTGAGCACCAGAACCTATAACACTTTCCAGCCTTACTATAGAAGCTTTGCTGAGATCTAGTTGTGTCTCTTCTGGGTCTATAAGCTACTACAGCATTTCCAAGCAAGTAGAGAATTATTTGGATGCATCTAAAATATGGGCCACAACAGTTTAGGACAGTGATCCCCAACCAGTGGCTTGCAAGCAATATGTTGCTCTCCAATCTACTGGATGTTGCTCCCAGTGGCCTTAAAGCAGCATAGGGGCTACCAAATAGCCAATCACAGCACTTATTTGGCAAACACTGGAACTTTTTACATGCTTATGCTCACGGGTAAAAAGGTTGGGGACCTCTGGCTTAGGATCAATGGATAAAGTAGTAGCGTTAAGTCCAGAAACAGCATTTTGATCCTACTATGGAGAGGTAAGTAGGAGATTGCAATTGTCTAATTGTGAAGTAACAATTGAGTTGGCAAGTATTCTGTTGGTATTATAAGTGAAATATTTAATATTGCATCATTATGGATTTAGCAAGTGTTTGCGGGTGATTAAATGCAGGGTGTGAAAGAAAACACAGAATCAAAGACAATTATTTTAGAGAGTGGGGAATGTGTTGGTGTAGTTCAGTGATCTACAACCAGTGGCTTGTGAGCAACATGTTATTCACCAAACCCTTGGATGTTGCCCCAGTGGCCTCAAAGTAGGTGCTTATTTTTATTAATTCCAGACTTGGAGGCAAGTGTTAGTTGCATATAACCAGGGTTCCTGCTAAACAAAGCCTTCTGTAGGCTGCCAGTCCACATAGGAGCTACCAATAGCCAATCACAGCCCTTATTTGGCACCCCAGAGCCAGAGTTGCTCCCCAACTCATTTTACATTTGAATGTGGCTCATGGGTAAAGGGATATGATGTCATAGACTAACCATGCTGAGTTTGCTCAAAAAGATATTAAGGATGATACAGTGGAGAGGCCTTTGGACAGAAGCTGTATCAGACATAGAGGAGTCAGGGTACATTGGTGTAACGTTTGAATAACTGGAAATCCAAAATGCAGAAAGGCTCATTTACTGATATAGATGCATAATTTCACCAGTGCAGTTACTCATACTAACCATTCTGATCATTGGTTTCATTTTCTAGTTTGTACATGGGTGCACTGGTGTAATTTAGCACCAAGCCCAGAGTGTTCACATCAAACATCAGATGAAGACCTGGCATATTCCATATGAGAGATGAGATGAGCCAGTGAAGGACCAGATGTACAGGTATGGCCTCATCCAATAAAGATATATGCCCATTATGCCAGGAGGTAAAGCAAAATGTCAGACAAGCTACTGGTCCACTATATCAAATTGCTCAAGGAGAATTAAACTCCTTTGCACCTTACCCAGCAATAGGTCCTTAGAGGCATTATTTCTGAAATCATAGTAAAATTAATAACCATAAAATAATATAAATCTCATTAAATATGAAGAATCTTGAGGATTTGAGCTTGGATAATAAAGGCATTGTAGAATAAAAGGCTCTGGAATCAGATAAAGGACACAGGGAACTGATATCTAGAAGGCAATGGACAGGTGCTATAATGAGTTTTGCATAATAGGAGTATGGAGGCACACCTGCTGAAATGTATTTAGGACCGCTCTTTTAATGACAGAGGAGGTCAGGTCAGGGTCCAGATTGGATTTCCAGGGTGGAACATGAAGTCATGAAGAGAAGGGGCTCTTTTGAAGAATAAAGGAGCCTTAAATTAAGTATTTGAAGACCTCAGGTGCGCTAACCCGTAGAATAAATAGACTTTGATTTATTGAAAGAATAAAGGAGCCTTAAATTAAGTATTTGAAGACCTCAGATGTGCTAACCCGTAGAATAAATAGACTTTGATTTATTGAAAGAATAAAGGAGCCTTAAATTAAGTATTTGAAGACCTCAGGTGCGCTAACCCGTAGAATAAATAGACTTTGATTTATTGAGTGACCTTTTTTCTCATTCATCATCACAGAAAATCACTATGTGCTACTGTATTACCCTTAATAAATGGAAGAATACACACTGCTATTTAAAGGGGAAGGAAACCTAGTCGGTGCAAACCCCCCACCCCCCCTCCCATTTGTTGCCCACCCTCCCTCCTCCCCCCTGGCCTACTCGTCCCACTGGGCAAATGCCCCTAACTTGTTACTTACCCTTCTGCACAGGTCCAGTCCAGGGAGTTCACAGACGACATCTTCTTCCACGCGATCTTCTTCCTGCTTTGAACGGCGCATGCGCAGTAGGATCATTTCGCCAGTACGATCTACTGCGCATGCGCTTGACTTTTGGCGCATGCGCAGTAGATCCGTACCGGCGAAATGATCCTACTGCGCATGCGCCAAAACGCCGTTCACAGCAGAAAGAAGATCGCGAGGAAGAAGATGTCGTCTGTGAACTCCCTGGACTGGACCTGCGCAGAAGGGTAAGTAACAAGTTAGGGGCATTTGCCCAGCGGGACGGGTAGGCCAGGGGGGAGGAAGGAGGGTGGGCAACAAACGGGAGGGGGGGTGGGGGGTTTGCGCCGACTAGGTTAACTTCCCCTTTAAGTCCATGTGGATAGCTTAGTTGCCAGAGTAAATTAATGATGATAATACTTGACACATACAATAAAAGATTCCTAAAACATAGGAAACCATGAAGCATCTTGAGCTGGTGAGCTTCTCCGGGGTCACAAGGCTACAACAGTAGAAGGTTTGTTAATTGCAGCCAATGGCCTGACTCCAGAATGTCATATTAATGATGACATTTAGCAGGCCTCAATATTTTCATATGACTCAGTGTTTCCTACTAAACAGCCAGTTCACAGCTAAATAAACATTGCATCAATAGCATGAAGCAGAGAAAAAACATTTCTTGTGGCGGTGAAATGTGGCAATTGGTGAAATGATTTGCAGCAGCAGAATAATGCCATGCTGCCTGGCAAAACTATTGTCAATAATAAACCGGGCGCGGAAAGGTTTATTTTAGCACATTTCCTCTTCGAAACACATACATTCATAGGATGCATCCATAATATTATCATTATTCCATTGCTGAATTAACACAAAACATGCTCAAGTGCTAAGGACGCTCTCCAGAAAAATCCACTCTGTTAAATGTGTATTTAATTCAGGGCCATTAATGGTAAATCATAAAAAGTTCATTAATCTAAAATTGTATTGCAGAATTGTGCAGAGAACTCAGAGTGACCAGGCTAGGAGCAAACAAAAGTATTCCTTATATTACTGGACATCTTCATCTACACCCACTTGCTCACTTGGCCATACATTTTCCTAGAGGGTTTTATGATCCTATGGGAAGATAAAAAGAAGGCGTATTGGGTGTATGGGGTGGTATAACCCATTTATATAGACATAGTGTCTGTTATGAAGAAACCCATCATCTGGAAAGCTCCAAATTATGGGAAGGTGTCTCCCATAGATTCCATTTTAAGCAAATAATTCATATTGTTGAAAATGATTTCCCTTTTCTTTGTAATAATAAAACAGTACCTTGTACTTGATCCCAGCTAATAAATCATTCATGGTTACATAGTTAAATCCTGTTGAATAAAGACCACATATTTAGTATAGGTAAATCTAAAAACAACTGGACTTGCTGAGTAATCAATGAAGACGTTTCACTACTCATCCGAGCAGCTTCTTCAGTTCAACTGTTTGGAGTGGGAAATTCTTGGCATATAAACTCTTCCACTAATCCAATCACAATGGCACATTGTAACTCTTCAAAGAGGTGACATTTGAAGAAACTCACAGAGGTGTTGATTCTGTGTAGTTGTGATAGGATTATCCAATGTGTCATGCAAGTCCTAGATACAGGTGTTACTTGTGAGAGTTGCATGAATGGATGTGTGAAGTGTTCTGAAACCGCCGGGGTACAGATGTTAGAACAGCATTGTATGTAGCAGACTCTGTTCAGGGATGGTTTCTCCACCTTGACATGAATCGCCTTTTTTTAATGCCTCGCTCAAACCAGCGGTCTTCTTTATCCAAGATTTGGACCTTGCTGTCTTCAAAGGAGTGTCCCTTGTCTTTTAAGTGTAGAAAGACAGCTGAGTCTTGCCCTGTAGAGTTCTCCCTCCTGTGCTGAGCCATTCGCTTGGAGAGCAGTTGTTTTGTCTCCCCGATGTATAGATCTGTGCACTCCTCGCTACACTGGACTCCGTATACCACATTGCTTTGTTTTTCTTTTGGTGTTTGATCCTTTGGGTGTACCAGTTTTTGTCTCAGTGTGTTGCTAGGTTTGAAAAACACAGAGACGTGGTGTTTGTTGAAAATCCTCCTGAGTTTCTCTGACACTCCAGCTACATATGGGATGACTATGTTTTGCCTACTATGTGTCTCCGGGCGGTTATTTCTATTGGTGTTCCTGTTGGGCTTGGTTGCTGCTGTTTTGACAAAGGCCCAGTCTGGGTAGCCACATGCTTTCAAAGCTCCTCTGAGATGTTTTTGCTCTGTGTCTTTGGACTCTGTATCAGTTGCCACAAATTCCGCCCGGTGGTGCAGGGTTCGAATGACACCCAGTTTGTGTTCCAGTGGATGGTGGGAATCAAACAACAGATATTGATCCGTATGAGTGGGTTTCCTGTATACTTCCGTCTTCAAGTTACCCCCCTCTTGGATACATATCAAACAGTCCACAAAGGAAAGTTTGTTCTGGTGGACATCTTCCCTTGTGAGCTTGATGTTATTGTCCACTGAGTTAATGTGTTCTGTAAAGGCCGCCACTTTATTGGATCTGATTTTCACCCAAGTGTCATCCACATACCTGAACCGGTGACTCGGTGTAGTTCCCTGGAAAGTAAGTAAGGCCCTCCTTTCCACTTCCTCCATGTACAGGTTTGCTACAATAGGAGAGACTGGAGAACCCATTGCACAGCCATGTTTCTGTCTATAAAAAAGGTTCTTGTACTTGAAGTATGTGGTGTTATGGCACAAATCTAGCAACAAACATACTTGGTTGGGACTGAGCTTCATTCTGCTGCTGAGGGTGTTATCTTGTTGCAGTCGATTTCTGACAGTCTCAATTGCCTCTATAGTAGGTATACATGTTAGATTTACTTATACTAGATATACCATGACCTGGATGAATGAAAATCTTCCTAGTCATAATAAAGACCAAAGTCGATCAAGTTCAACCCAGCATCCTGTAACATACGGTATCCCAAACTCAGAACTAACTCCAAGAACCCATTCACGGCTCACTCTTCTGCCTATAGCAGCCACCTTTGCCTTTGGGAGGAGCTCTCCGCTACCAGGACTTAAAGTGAGAGGACCAAGGAGATAGTTCTGAGCAGGCTGGGCAACCGAACATATGTGGAAAGGATGGGGGAGCAGTAAGAGAGGCGTGAGCAGGCAGGGTCAATACCAATGGGCAATGCGGTACCAAATGATATAACAGAAGCAAAATCGGGGTCACAGACGGAGGTCAAAACTCAGAGTGTTAGCGCAGCACCAAATCAGGCTCCGAAGAATAGTCAAAGCAGGCAGGGGTCAGTTTCAGGCAGCAGATAGACAAATCGGGCCAGGCAAGGATCAAAACCGGATAGCAGAACTAGAAATTGCACCCAGGAACTTAGGAAAGGACCTTTACATTGGGCAATGGTAATAGGGTTGCAGAGTTTGCCTGAACGCCGCACAAACCCAGGAGCAGCACACCAGGTACTTTTACATATCCATACATACAGACACTGACCCCTCCATACACTCACATAAACTATATATACTCATACACTTACTATAGATTTTAGTATCACAATAGCCTTGATAGATAGTATCCTTGTCCAAGAAATCATCCAAACCACTATTAAAGGCATTAACATAATTAGTATCACAACATCACCCGGCTTCTTTGCCGGTTTCTGTGCTGCCATGTAGTAATTATCTGTATTAATTACTAATCATTTCTATTCTATGTGTACTGTATATTGTGAGTGGCTCCCTAAGCTCAGTAAGTGACAGCAGCACAGAGCATGTGCAGTGAATCAGCAGAAAAGAAGATGGGGAGCTACTGGGGCTTCTTTGGAGACACAGATCTTTACTGCTAAAGGGCTGTGGTTGCCTTGGGCTAGTACAGAAGCTTAAAAAATAATGTACAACATTTCTAGCTACTTCTTTAGTTAAGCTTTAGTTCTCCTTTAATATATTGATAATGCAGAGGAGCTCTTGTCTTTCTATGGTTTTTTGTGTTCAAAGCCTCATTGC
Source organism: Xenopus petersii (assembly GCA_038501925.1). Classification (NCBI taxonomy): domain Eukaryota; kingdom Metazoa; phylum Chordata; class Amphibia; order Anura; family Pipidae; genus Xenopus; species Xenopus petersii. The sequence goes on from CM076675.1 coordinate 164,588,217, forward strand.
ACCCCCACTTAATGGTTTTAAATATAACGGTGAGAACCCCTTCTGTACTGCATTGTGAATAGTATACTGTTATTTCTTATACTTCAATTCAGAGGAGATCTCCAATAAGCCCTATATCTTATAGATCTGACTATCTCGGCCCAAATAGAAACTCCATGGGAATCAAAAGCTGCAGGATTCATGTGTCCTGCCAACAGCAAATGGCAGAGGATTAATGTTACTGAGAATTGAGGAGTTTAGCAGTGTGATAGAGTGAGGCCGTGCCAAGAGATGCTGGAATGTTCCGGAATCATCCAAGTTGCTCCGTGAGACAACAGTAGCGGCAGTCATTGAGTTTAAAAATGAATTAATAATAGCAATTGAATCTGCTTACTGTGAATGATCAAGAACAAACAAAATACTCTTTACTGTGTCTGCTTGTGCCAGCTTTGTCTTTTGTGTCCCACTCTATTAAACCTATCCGATTAAAGCCTGTTCATGGTTATGAAGCCACCAATAAATAATGGTAAAATGTATATTTTTGTTGCATTCATGAAAAAAAAAATAATAATAAAAACAAATAAATGAATAAAAAAAAAAAAATTTTATATATATATATATATATCCAAAATCCGCACACGCTATCTGCTGTTAAGTAAATGTCGGGTTCTGTGCTGTAGTTGAACGTTGTACAGGACCAGAGAGTAGCACGCACACCGTATCTTCTTTGCTCCAAAGGATTTATTTAGAATACAAAAAGCATTTACATCGGTTATACATCGACGTTTCGGTTGTGTTCTGCAACCTTTATCAAGATGTGTTTGATTAAGTAACACATCTTGATAAAGGTTGCAGAACACAACCGAAACGTCGATGTATAACCGATGTAAATGCTTTTTGTATTCTAAATAAATCCTTTGGAGTAAAGAAGATACGGTGTGCGTGCTACCGTATATATATATATATATATATATATAATATCAAAACAGGGGGGTCGTGGGAGCACTCTAAAGGCTTTAAAGTATATATATATATATATATATATATATATAAGTATAATAAATGCTATTGCATATGTACCCAAATAGGGGTTATTTTGTTACAAAGTTATGATCATAAAATTGATAAGCCACCATACCACGTCAAGGTAAACCCCGAATGGCGGTCCCTAACTTGTTTTATTTTTTATGTGCATTCTAGCATTACCTGTAATCAATGTCCGTTGAACGCTGTTTTTTCACTGAGGGCTAAATCCTCCCCAGCCATATATATATATATATATATATATATATATATATATATATATTTATATACAGTTCGTATGGACGCACACCTTTTGCCAAAAAACTTAACCTGGGTGCCAGTCGAAAAGTCAAACTATAGAAATGCAGTGTGACAGCACTCCAAGGAATTATGAATGAAAAAAAGTTGATGCAAAGGAGGTTTTATTAAATCTGACGTTCCAGCTCCATCTTGGAGTTTTCATCAGGGAAAGAAAAACCTGATGAAAGCTCCAAGATGGAGCTGAAACGTCGGAATTTATAAAACCTCATTTGCATCAACTTTTTTTCGTTCATAATTCCTTGGAGTGCTGTCTCACTGCATTTCTATATATATATATATATATATACTTTAAGTCAGCATCCATGTGTTATCGGCTGACTCTGTTGTTCTCGTCTACTATTCCTGCAGGTAAAACCATGAGCCAAAAAGAGCTCTAAAATGGACATAACAGAGAGCACAAAGGTACACAATTGCACATGGTTTCAAGCACTGCATCTGTTGATGCTGGGGAATCCTGGCGTTAATGCTCTCTGGAGTTATTACCACCCTGGATGTGGCAGTAGCTCCAGGGTTCCCACAGTCGTTTACCTAGATAGGAGCACCGGACTTGCACCTTCTAAATCGGGTCCCAGTCTGATGTATGTGGCAGCAATTGAAACTACGGCTGCAAAAACACTGCAATATTGAGAAAATAAATGACAATTTCAAACATTTTTGCACTCTGTGTAGCTCTGCAGAGACCTTTCAGTTCTAGTTAAGGTTGCCACCTAGACGGTATTTTACCGGCCTGGCCGGTAAAAATGATGGTTGATTCCAATGTTATTAATAGGGAAAAAAGATAAATATATAGGAAGGCCGGTATTTTTTTCCAAAAAAGGTGGCAACCCTAGTTCTAGTCTGCCTCTGTTTCATACACCCTGCAACCTTAGTTAATACAATGCTACCGTATGGACAGGTTGAGCCATGTACTATAAACAACATGTTTTTCTGATTTTTCAGAACACTTTCTGAACGTTACCTCTATCGCCAGACTTTACTTTGCCACCTTAGACCAGGCGAAGTGCAATAGAGTAGATAGGGATGGTCCAAAAAAAGTTGAATTTTTTTCTAAGTCCTAAAAAAATGCTGGTGTCTTTTACTTTTTATAGGGAGATAGGCTGAAAAAGATCAAATTTTTGTTTTTAACGTACCCTTCTTCCCCCCCTACATTTGATAACATATGGCACCTAAACTATACTGTTGGCACTTGTGTAGGGCATTAGAAAACATTTATTAAGGTTCCCTGGCCTTGTGTAGTGTAATGTATTTGCTGCTGCATATACGGCCATTATACTTTAACTGCACGCCGTATGCAAATTTGCCATCGCTAGCGTAACTTCAAACTGCTGATCTTAACATCGCTACTGCAACTTTGCTAACGATTGGTAACTTGTGCGCAACTTTGGATCTTCGTGAATTTGCGCAGCCCTGGTGAATCTACGCCTTGCGAAGTGCGGCGAAAACCAACCCTGGCGCAACTTCAAAGGTAAGTAAATGTGCCCCTATGACTCACATTTATTTCCCTGGTCTTTAATATGGTTGGGTAAGTTGGTTGCGGGGGAGGACAAGCCTTACTGCATTTGGACTAATCATGACTTGTTTCTCCACTACTTAAACATCACATATTCCGCCTTCCATATAAATTCATTTTATACGGCATTTTATTGTTCCAGGATGCAAAGGCTATAAAATGAAAGTTCGACTCTCCAGATGTGCCTTAAAGGGATACTGTCATGGGAAAAAAAAAATTTCTAAATGAATCAGTTAATAGTGCTGCTCCAGCAGAATTCGGCACTGAAATCCATTTCTCAAAAGAGCAAACCGATTTTTTTATATTCAATTTTGAAATCTGACATGGGGCTAGACATTTTGTCAATTTCCCAGCTGCCCCAAGTCATGTGACTTGTGCTCTGATAAACTTCAATCACTCTTTACTGCTGTACTTCAAGTTGGAGGGATATCACCCCCCTCCCTTCCCCCCCCCAGCAGCCAAACAAAAGAACAATGAGAAGGTAACCAGATAACAGCTCCCTAACACAAGATAACAGCTGCCTGGTAGATCTAAGAACAACACTCAATAGTAAAAATCCATGTCCCACTGAGACACATTCAGTTACATTGAGAAGGAAAAACATCAGCCTGCCAGAAAGCATTTCTCTTCTAAAGTGCAGGCACAAGTCACATGACTCGGGGCAGCTGGGAAATTGACAACATGTCTAGCCCCATGTCAGATTTCAAAATTGAATATAAAAAAATCTGTTTGCTCTTTTGAGAAATTGATTTCAGTGCAGAATTCTGCTGTAGTAGCACTATTAACTGTTTTCCGATGACAGGATCCCTTTAACGATTAAATCAACAAAGCCCATCCTCAGAACATGCACAGGCGAGTCAAACCACCTTCCTCACCACATCCCTGACTGATTTCATGGAATCTCAACCCAGTGTTGATGTGATGGACACAGTGAAAATCCCCATCTCTCTGACTCACTCGCATAACAGCATCGCACACAAACAAATCAGCCCAAATACCTTCAAACGTCCTCGGAAGTTCTATCATAAACTGTAGAGTTTGGGAAGCAACTATTCAACCATTGAAAATAATGTCAACTCAGGAAACACACATCATTTATTATGGAAGTTCACAGAGAATGGTTGTGCATAGATACCAGGAAACATGGACATACTTTAGATGTTTGTCAGATGCCGTGACATAAATATAATCTGCTCTTTATATTACACATCTATAAACTTCAAGAAAGCAATAGAGATGTGTGCACATGTACTCTACCAGGGACGTGCAAGGCAGGTGTTAAGAAGATGAGGGTCTACAAAAATGTAGACGCCCAGGTTCCCAAAGTTTTGGATAAATCATGTAAATTGTGGTTAACCAACCTTTAGGCAACAGGTTGGAAATATTGGCTGAGGCTTAGGCGTTATCTACAAGTAATTGGTAGGTTCTCCACAAAGTGCTCTCAGTTCATTGCCATCCTCCCTTGCTGATTAAATAGTCCCTATTGTACGTGTATTTTGGTACATGTTGTAGGGAGATTAGATTGTAAGCTTGACTGGGGCAAGGACCAAAGGAAGCCAGTAAATGTTTTCCTCAAAATTAATTTATACATATAAAGAATGTGTATAATTTATATACTAAAGAATCCAGAGTGCAGCTTATAGGAGACAGTGCTCAATTGCAGCCTAAATCTGAATGACACAAGTCAGGGGACAATCTACCGTGCCATGTCCCTGCCTAATTCTTGCCTTGCGTACTGGTTTATGTTTTCCTTGCCCAATTCCTGTGAATTTCCCGGTTTTCACCTCTGGCCTTTATCTTACATTTTGTTTCTGCTGCCTGCCCTGATCTTTGGATTTTGCTCTGGATGCCCCCTCTTTTTATCTAGTCACTTCTGAAAACTGCTCAAAGCCCCATTTACCAGTGCCTTGTCTTGGGAACAACTACCTCAACTGTAGCCCAACTGGTGACATAGTTAAGTTGGGTTAAAAAAGGACATTAAGTTCAAACCCTCCATTTGAACCCTAGTGTACATACATACACACACTCGTGAGAGAGTTTCCAAGACTATCTAGAGCACAAAATGTTCTTTCACTCCCAAATCTCTACAGGCAGTTGAAGTGACCGATCGGCTGGAAGCCCCAGAGGACATCTGGAAAAAAGAGGATGATCCTGGAAGAGCCTGGGTTTGGCACCAAATGCATAGGGTTGCCAGAGAGATATTATAAATGCACCCTGCTGCGGCATCCAGCTAAAACCACTGTGTGCCGACAGTCCTGTACTTTAAACCTACCATTGGCCAGAGCTCACTGCTGCAAAATCATGTGACACTTTTAACAGGTTGAATTATGATGGAATTCCAACCAAACTGCTGTATTGCTGCAAAAACACGGTTCCCATAATTTAGCAAAAAAATTTTTTTTGGTTAGGGTTATGTGGATTTTCCACTTTTGTGGATTGTAACACAACAAGAATTGTTGTTCTTTCCTTAATTACCATGCTTGGTGGTTACTCTATCCATGGCCCACCATCATCTACATATGATTATCCTGATTCTAAACTTTGCACTAGGGGCAGATTTTTTCACCTCTTACTTACTGAAGACTACCGATGCAATGCTGTAAGCTCTGCTGCGCTGACCCTGCATCAAGGGGTAATTAAAGACTTAGGGTCATTTAAAGGCATTAACACCTGTGCGGGGGGGGGGACAGGGAAAGGGTACTATGGAGGGTAGGGGTTTTCATTATTTTGGGGGTTTGCCTATCCTTTAAGCTATGAAGATCCCAATCACGGAAATATCCATTATCTGGAAAACCCCAGTATTCTGGATAATAGGTCCCATACCTGTATTATGCTGTGTGTACTTTTAATTTTTACTAAAATTACCCTTTATCTCTGTAGTTCTTTCCCCTACATGTGAATTAGGAATTGACCTTTGTTTAAAATGAAAATGACAAATTTATTTAAATGTTAGTTTAATTGTCGGCTATTTTTGGTTTTTCTGCGCTGCTGCCGGGAGGACATTTTTCTAATATTCAGCAGAGCAGGCCGGCAAGTGTGAAAATTTTAGAACACACAATATAGGCATGAATAGTAACAACAAAAACTTGAATAAGCAAAATAATGGGGGCGTTTTATGCTCACCCCAAAGGTCTGATGGCATAACTCCTTTGCTAGGGTGACCTGGTTAATAAGTGTGAGTTTGCCCAACATACGGCTCCATCTGTGCCAGTTCCACAGAGCCAGGCTCTGGCAGGGAACACACAAATGCCTTTGCTTGGCCTGACCTGCTGCAGACTAGAAGCTTTGCTGATCCCGAGTTTTGTCTTGCCAACCCCTAATTGTATTTCTGAGACTGTTACAAAGACCTACTGTAATCTATCGAGCTTCTTTTCTAAGGTTTTTTTTCTTGCAGTCTGTAAAAGCGAAATACTTTGGCAGCAGCTCAGAAGGGGAGAGGAAAATACAAAAGACTGCACACATTTACAGTAACTCTCACAGGGTTTCAAGTCAATATCATAGAGGGTCTATTGAGAAGTTGGCTTTAAAGGCTGATACTTAGCAACGACAGGGCATTGTATTGTTATAACAAGCAGAGCATAAAAAATATAAAAAGCCATGCACCCCCTAACTTTATTGGAAATTGTTAAGCCCAGGCACTGCAAGGGCTACATTTGTTTCAGAAAATTCCACCACTTTAAGGGGGTTATTTATCAAAGTTTGATTTTTTCTGGTTGGACTTTTAAAGGGGAAAAGCGACCTTTTTTCATAGAAAAAATTTGAATTTTTCATGATTTATTAAACCCCGATGGTGTTAAAAGTTAGAAATTACCAACTCCAACTTAGTTCTGCCGAGTTCACGTAGAAGTCAATTGCAGATGTCAAGAAGATATCCTGATTTGCGCTGGGTATCCAAAAAAGTTGCGGTATTCGGGCATCAAAATCCGGAAAAGTTGCGGATTCAGATTTTTATATGATTTTATCGAGACTTTTCCCCGCACAAGAATTTTGCGGGAACATTTAATGATAAATAGGAGGGGGGGAAGTCCGTGCGGATTTGATCGGAGTGGTTTTCCAAAAAAAGTGAGATAAATTTGAATTCGGATTAATAACCCCCTAAATGTTGCTTCATATGCTGGGATACAGATGTATTTTTTCACAAAAACTGCAGAACTCCAGGTTTAGTTACCTGTAGTGACCAATCAGATGAAGAGTAAATGCTACCTGCTGATTGGTTGCTATAGGGTACAAGACTAGAATAAACTTTGCATCTGCTATTGAATACCCCCCCCCCAGATGGGATGTTGTAGCACAATGATGGTACAAGAACATTTGATAACATATGGCACCTAAACTCTACTGTTGGCACATGTGTAGGGCATTAGAATACATTTATTAAGGTTCCCGGGCCTTGTGTAGTGTAATGTGTTTGCTGCTGCAAATACGCCATTGAATTTTAACTGCACACTGTATGCAAATTTGCCATCACTAGCATAACTTTGAACTGCTGAACATAACGCATATCGCTAGCCCAACTTCGCAAACGCCTGGCGAAGTGCGGAGAAGCCAACGCTGGCGCAACTTCGAAGGTGAGTAAATTTGCCCCTTAGTCTCACCATCATGAACCATTTCTCTTATGCAGTTGTTTCATCTCTTTGAAGTCATTCATGGAGACCTTTATCCAAGTCACAAGGCTTTGCCTTCCAAAAACTATTGACCGGTTCCCAACGTGGAGATCCCTTTGTATTCCAGGTCACCTGATCCTAAATCGTGCCATTCCCCTCCTAGGGCTGAAAGAGGCTAACCTCTTGATTTGGGATGCAGAGGAACAAGGGTGAGTGTCCTTAGTGTAAAAGCTTAAAAATATTACAGATTTACTGTAAAACAGGAGAATGGAGGGCCCTCCTCAGATCAGGGTTGGGCATTTAGCCTGCTCAGTTAAAGGAGAACTAAACCCTAAAAATGAATATGGCTAAAAATGGCATATTTTATTTAGTGAACTTATTGCACAAGGCTAAAGTTTGAGCTTGTCAATAGCAGCAATGATCGAGGACTTCAAACTTGTCACAGGGGGTCACCATCTTGGATAGTGTCTGTGACACTCACATGCTCAGTGGGCTCTGATTGGCTGTTGAGAAGCTAAGCTTAGGGGTCGTCACTAATTATCCAGCAGAAAATGAGCTTCCCTGGCTGTAATATAAGCTGATGCTAAAGGTTTGCTGATTATTAAATTCTGATGCTAATTGCACTGGTTTCTGTGCTGCCATGTAGTAATTATGTGTATTAATTACTAATCAGCCTTATATTGTGACATTTCTATTCTATGTGTACTGTATATTGTGAGTGGGTCCCTAAGCTCAGTAAGTGACAGCAGCACAGAGCATGTGCAGTGAATCAGCAGAAAAGAAGATGGGGAGCTACTGGGGCATCTTTGGAGATACAGATCTTTACTGCTAAAGGGCTGTGGTTGCCTTGGGCTGTGACAGAAGCACAAAACATAATGCAAACAATAAATTACATCCAAAGATATATGTCCCAAGGCTTTTCATTAGTTAAAACAAATTATTTATTTAGGTTACATTAAAATTACGATACATACTGACCCCACATGGCCCACCATACGCGTTTCGTACCCTCCGGCACTTAGTCATAGGTGTCTCTATTGACAGCATGTTCCAACCAGTATTTAAACCCTGTTAACCCCTCCCATTTTACTTAAAACCAATCAACATTCAGTGGGGATTAACCCTGTTCTCTTGATAGAAACACATAGCTTCCGCTGTGGGGCATTCATACCCTATCCCATGTATCATTAGTTATAAATTAAAGTAGCCCTTACCCCAAAGTTCCCACTGCAGCCTGGAACTGTTCTGCAGAGCAATGTTTGGCACCGGTATAATCTGATTGTGCTCATAAACATTCCCTGTAATTGCACAAACACGACTTCTAACGTTCTCTTGTATTTAGCTTTTGTGTCTAATCCATCTCTCCTCTGTCTAATTGACTTCTCTAATGAATCCCACACCCACCACCAGTTGCTCTTGTGGGAACAATCACACAAATCCAGACGTGCGGATAATAGGAAAAGAAAAAAACATGTTCAAAGCCAAAATATTTCCAATTCCAGCTGAATCTTCTCCAGATAGCGGTGAAGTTAGATTTCTTTATAAAAAAAAAGTAATGCTTGTAATAATTTAATGGAACAACTGGCAGTTGCAGTGTTGGATACGAGTTTTCATGGTGAGATGAAACCCAATGCAGATGGAGGGAAGGGGAATTGTGGGAAGGTTATAAAAAGTTGAAGGCTCTTTTTAGTGTGGTGTCAGGCCTCTCCCTTTATCCATAAAATGAAGGTTCTCTAAGTGTTTGTACTTTACTTTCATATTGCTTGTCTTAGTCTGGAGCAAGTTATAACGTGTATATATATATATATATGCACATACATTTTTCCATAGATACATTATTCTGGTTTTTGAAAGCAAATTAAATCGCTGACTAAAACAAGGCTACACCCATGTCTGTGGGGTGTTACTTCTCAAACTGCTTTAACATATCAAATGAAAGCTAAAACTCTCCCAGTTCTCATAACTCCTTGCACGTTTTCCATACGATTATCGTGTGTTTGTGCATTGTGCAGTGACTTCTGTAGGGTGTCCTCGTGTTACATTCTTGGAAAGCAGCTGTTGCATTGATTTTTATGTTGGTTAGGGTTCCCTTAGTTCCTAGCAAAGGTAAAAACTGTCATAACCATATCTACATTGCCCCATATCTCGCCATTACTGACCTTTAATTAGGGGACCTAATTGTAATTTTCCCCATTATATGATCCCTATTGATATTCAGGCTGAATCCCCCCTATCACTGCTCCAAGTCCCCACTGCAGGGCCAGTTGCACAGTTTGGGAACCACTTGCCTAAAGAAACTCAGTGTACTTCTGTGGTACAGTTGGCCTGGTACAATCCTCCACACGTTTCCTACCAGGCCCTTGCAATGAAAAAGTCTGAAAAAGGCAGAATCCTGTCCGAATCCTGAACCAAACGGAACCCTAATTTGCTTTTGCAATTCAGTTCAGTACTGAATCTTTCATGAAGGATTTCGGAGATTAGGTTGATTCCCAAATAGTGGATTCTGTGCATCTCTAATAAATACGCAGGGGTCTATCCGCTTGCATTGTGCCCTGTGTGCCAGTAATTTTGCTTTGCTAGTATACCGTAGGGTGCCGTTCCCTTCTACTGTGCACTGGACTGTCCCTTAAAGAAGAAAGAAAGTCTTCTTGCACTTGGGGGTGCCAAATGTTAAGCAGCCCCAAGTGATTGTATTGACTTACCTGAAACTGCACCGGCCCAGGGTTATACCCAGGGCCGCCATCAGGGGGGGACTGGGGGGACAAGCGTACCGGGCCCGAGCATGAAGGGGGGCCCGGCAGCGCTGCATTTTTTGAAGATCCGGGCCCCCCTTACGAGCGCCCGAGCCGTACGTCTTGCCTCTTGCGTTGCCGAATGCGAAAGTGCCGAAAACCCGAAGCCGATGCGCCGAAAAGACCCGTAGTCACGGAAAAAGGCGAAGTCCCAAAACGCCGAAAAGACCGGAAGTCACGAAGCGTCGAAAAGACCCGAAGTCACGAAAACAGCCGAAGCCGAAGTCCTGAAGCAGCGCAAAGACCCGAAGTCACGAAAACAGCCGAAATTGAAGTCCTGAAGCAGTGAAAAGACCCGAAGTCACGAAAGGAGGCGAAGTTGAAGTACTGAAGCCATGAGTTCAATTCTACTGAACACCAGTTTGTGTGTTTTTTTTGTTTTTTTTAATCCCCTGGCCACCAATGTATTATTTTAATATTCTATAGACCCCTGCCACCACTTTTTTTTAAAACATTTTTTTTTGGGGCCCCAATTTTTTTTTTAACTCGTAAGGGGCCCCTTGCCACCATTGATTTTTTTTTTACATTTTTTTTGGGGGTCCCAATTTGTTTTTAACCTATAAGGGGGCCCCTGCCACCAATGGGTTTTTTTTTCCAAAAAAAAAAATATTTTTTTTCACAAAAAAAAAATATTTTTTTTCACAAAAAAAAAATATTTTTTTTCACAAAAAAAAATAATTTCTTTTTCAAATTTTTTTTCGGGCGCCAATTTGTTTTTAACTTAAAAGGGGGCCCCTGCCACCAGTTTTTTTTTTTTAAAAAATGTTTTTTACATTTTTTTGGGATCCCAATTTATTTTTAACTTATAAGGGGGCCCCTGCCGCCAATTTTTTTTTTTTTCAAAAAAAAATTATTTTTTTTTCAATTTTTTTTTTGGGGCCCCAATTTGTTTTTAACTTATAAGGGGGCCCCTGCCACCAATGTTTGGTTTTTTTTGAGTTTCTTTAACTTTTTTTTGTTGGGGCCCCAAGTTTTTTTTAACTTATAAGAGGCCCCTGCCACTGTTTTTAAAAAAAAAAAAAATGTTTTTTTTTTTTTGGGGCCCCAATTTTTTTATAAGGGGGCCCTGACCATCAATAGCTTTTTACAACTTGTGTGGGGGGTTTACTTTTTTAGCGCTGATGTCTGTGTGATCTTTTAACTGTGATGTGGAGTGGGCGGGATATGGGGTGGAGCTTGGTCATCAGTGTGGGCGGGGCCCAGGGGGCCCTAAAAATTTTGTTGTACGGGGCCCCGTGATTTCTAATGGCGGCCCTGGTTATACCAGTGAGCTCCACGAAGCGATCCGTTTCAGTCTTCCTCTTTCTTTGAGTGGCTGCGCATGCTCAATAGAGTAAAAAGCTGAACTTTAACTAAAAAGTTGGTTATTTCATTCAACTGCGCAAGCATCTGCCACGGGAAATTTAAAGAAAGAAGAAGCCAGAAGAGGATCGCTCCGTGGTGGTTGCTGGATTAACCACCGGGCCGGTGCAGTTTTCTGCTGATAGGAGCACTGGCCCGGGGTTTCAGGTAAGTAGATACATTCATTTGAGGGTGCCTAACATTTGGCACCACCAAGTGCAGGACAACTTTCCTTCTCCTTTAACAAGAGGCCAGGGTGTGCTGGTGGGTTATTTATTGGTAACTGGTAGGTGACATTACATTACCCCAGGTTTCTGGTATCTCACCTTGGGGCAAGACAACCCAGTTAAAGGTCAGCATACTGAGAAATGTGTGGTTTGTATAGGTCATCTCTGGTTCTACATGGTTCTGTTTCTTCCTATAAGGGACAGGGAAGAGCGTGAGCACAGTGTTAGGCCAGCTGGGTGACTTAATACACATGGGTGCTCCATGACAGATATTTTAGCTTAAGGGCAATTATCCAAAGCAATATAAGGGCAATTATAAATGATAATAAGCAGCAATGCTCCTCTATAGCGAGTGGTGAATGTCCTCCAAATGCTTCCCCAGTGGATAACATGTGAATTGCCGTTTGGGATTATATGCCAATATCTATTTTTCATTGCGAGGGAAGTACAGCAACTTTGCATCTCGTATTTTTCCCCAGCGGGCAACTAAACTCATTAGTCATTGCCCTTAATGTCTGAAGGCTTCTCAATATTCCAAAAAGCCAGGCAGCTTGCCTTCAGCAGGGGGAGAACATAAGAATATCGCTGACTGGCAAAAGTTCTGCTGAACAGAGATCACCATCATTATGAGTTGACTCATGCAACTTGCCTGGCTCTGGAACTATACAGGTACCTACCAGCTGTCATGGACACACCCATATGAAAAGAACATGCATAGAATAAATAAAAGCAGATGCTAACTGAGAATTTATTTAGACAAATTATTTCGAAATATTTAAATGCAATAAGTCTGTGATACATATATGGGGCTTAAGGGTGGTGGCAGACAGGGAGATTACTCGTCCAGAGACAAGTCTCCTTTACTGCAGGTGACTAATCTTCCCGCACTGCCTTTTGCCTTTCCTGCCGGTAAGAATATGAATCAATTCGAGGCAACTTTGGGCGACTTGGGAAATACGAAGCGATCCCGCCAGAGCTTTATATTCTTGCTGACAGGGAAGGCCGTGCAGGGAAATTAGTCGCCCGCAGTAGAGGAAATTTTTTTGCTGGGCGACTAATCTCCCCGTCTGCCACCACCCTAAGGGCAGAGACACATGTGGAGATTCGGGGAGATTCAGTCGCCCGGCGACAAATCACCTCTTCTTCGGGCAACTAATCTCCCGAACTGCCTTCCCACCGGCTAGAATCGAAATCGCCAGCAGGATGGCACTTGGAGAGCTTCTTTACAAGGATAACCTCGGGTGACTTCAGAAAACGAAGCTCTCCAAGTGCCATCCCGCCGGCGATTTAGATTTGCATTTCGGGGAGATTTGTCGATGGGCAACTAATCTCCCCAAATCTCCACATGTGTCTCTGCCCTACGTTGTGCTAAATAAGTAGCCAAGTGTCCCAAGCCAACTTTATTTACTTTGCTGAAAATGCAGTCACCTAAGATGTAGCCCACAACAATTGTGGAGAGGTGAAGGGGCCTCTTTGTGCAGAACAAAAGTACAGATGCTTTTTTCTTCAGACATTAACCTGACCATAAAGAAAAACAAAAGAGATTTAAGAAGTCTTTAATCTGGACCTTGTTTTGCCTAAGGCTTAGGCCCAGATACAATTTAAAAGACAGACGATACGCATGTAAGGCTGACATCTTGTTCACTCTTCCTCTTTTTGTTGGTTACCTTTACTGAAGCCGACGTGCTTTGATGGGAGGCGGTGTTTTTAGATGCCACATTAAACTGTAATCTTATCCATCAAGAGATTTTCATTAGTGTTTTCTGCATGTCTTCAGGGAAAGGAGTGGGACATGCAAATCTATGAAAGGCAAGAAAATCCAACAGATGCCTCGTCTATTACATAATTATGTCTCAAAACATGATCATGTTCAAAATGAAAGTTTTCTTGGAAGTAGTAGCATGGAACCAAACCAAATGAATCTATTGGAATTTCTGTAATTCTTTCAGTAATAATATTTATTCCACAGATAGGAAATCATGATACTTCATGTCCCTACATCCCTTAGGCTCACAGTGTAATGTAACCCCTCCTGCACCTTGTTCCATTGTTAAGTGATGACTTGAAGTCCCTCTCTTTTTTAAACAGTGGATGGTGCACAGATTCTCTGGAAAGCAGAGGGACTTCAAGTCCCAGAATACAACACTCAGTGATCACATGATCAGTAAATAGTTATTTCTGGAAGTTTAGTTTAGATTTATGTTTATGCACCTTTTCTACATAACCCAACTGAACAAGCTCATGTCAAAAAGGGGGGTATATTTTCAAAGATATGTATCCCTGTACACAATTACAGCTATCCTGTATTCACTGCAAGTTTAAAAAAAAAAAAATAAGTAATATCTGGAAATCGTAATGAGGCTGAAAGGTTTAGGGCTTTTTCAATTTGTCCTAAGGACCCCTCTTCTTCAAGCTTGTGTCTGGAGATGGGTGTTGGGGTACATTGCAATATATTTTGGGCAGGGCTGCCATCAGGGGGGCACAGGGGGTACTGCTGTACCGGGCCCAGGCCTAAAGGGGGGCACGGCTTTGCTGCACTTTTTGAAATAGCTGGGCCGCCTCTTCCAAAGAGCTGAAGTCCCGAACAGCCGAAGTCCCAAAGCCGCGAAAGACACAAAGCCATGAAAGGAGCCACAGTTGAAGTCCCGAAGCCACGAAAAGATCTGAAGCCACAAAAGGAGCCGGAGTTGAAGTTCAATTCTACTGAACACCCATGTGTGTTTTTTTCTATTTTTTTAAACCCCTGGCCACCAATGTATTATTTTAATACTCTATAGGCCCCTGCCTCCAATGTTTTTTTTTTTAATATTCTCTGGGGCCTCAATGTTTTTTTAAAGCTTGTAATTTTAACTTATGAGGGGCCCTGACCAGAAATGATTTTTAAAAAACTTTTATGGGGGGCCCTGGCGCCAATGTTACCAAAGTTACCAGTCTATTTTTTTTTACCCTTTGAAGTGTATGGGCTTCATTTCTTGCGGCGAAACTCAGAAAAATATTTTTCCACTCATCACTACTTAGAAAGGCCACCCCTATTTGTCTGAAGCTAATACTAAAACCTGTAAATAACTTTTCTTGCAGGACCAAATGAAAGCAGTTTCTGTCTTTCCTTATTTGTCTTCTATTTTTATTGTTCTAACCTTTGGTCTGCACCTGCCATGCACTCCTGTTCTTTCCACTAAGCAAAATATTCATATCAAGGGCTCTGAATTCCCATTCTGGATCTGGATTCCTATTCTGGAGTTCATGCATTGCCATTTGCCTGGGAAAATATGATTACTGGATAGATATTGTACAAAAGTATAGTCGTTTTTCTGTTATATTTAAAGTGGACCTGTCACCCAGACACAAAAATATGTATAATAAAAGTCCTTTTTAAATAAAACATGAAATCCTATTTCTATTTTTTATTAAAGCATTCATAGCTGTTGTAAGCTCATTTAAAAATCTCAGCTGTCAATCAAATATTGTTTGCCCCTCCTCTATGCCTTAAGCAATTACTTTCACTTTTCATTCAGCACTTCCTAAATATGTCTGCTCTCCCCACATTACCCAACATTTTCTTCACTGTTTAATTGTGTAGCCAGGACATGGGGATGGACATCGGGTCCCCAATTCTGGTGCACAAACAAGATTCTGAGATGATTCAAGGCTTGTCTTAATAACAGTGTCCACAAAATGGCTGCTGCCTGCTTGCTATAATTTTGAAATCCCAGACAGAAGGAAACAAGATTCAAATAATTTATATAGTGTAATTAAAGTTCATTTTGCTTGACTAACATGATAAAATAGGATTTTGAATAATTTGTTTGGGTGACGGGTCCCCTTTAACTATTATTATGGATATAAAATCCTTTAAGGAGAACATTTTAATCCTTATCCCTACATTTTTTGCCTCGGACTCTCCAACTTCTGCCTGTCCCCAACTACAGCAAGATTATTGCCCTTTACTGATCGGTGTCTTGCACCTGCTTTTCCTTGTCTCTTTACCTGCTGGTTTGTTTTGCTCTTCTCTTCTGTTACTCAACAAGGAGTTTGGGGTCTAGTGGAACGTACCCCCCCATGGGAAACCTCTGAGGGGTATCTGAATGCCTATTGTTTATCAAATAAACAACTAACTAAATCAAACTCTCTAGGGCATTTCATTTTGTGGTTTTGCCATATGGTATTTGAACCACATTGAATCAAAAATGCTTCTTTTTGTGATCATTGTAATAACACAATATAGTTGGGACTGGTGGATTTATAGGGACTTTAAGGGTTAGTTCACACAAGGGCGGAAATTCACTAAGCGCTGAAGTGCAGAACGCTAGCGTTAATTCGCTAGCGTTTGGCATTTTTCGTTACTGCGCAAATTCACTAACGAACGCTGGCGTAGTTTCCTCGCACACTTACGCCAGGCGAATTTTCGCTAGCGACGTAACTACGCAAATTCACTAACTTGCGCAGTGTACTGAACGCTACCTTTTACGCTAGACTTCCTTCGCCACCTCAGACCTGGCGAAGCGCAATAGAGTAGATAGGGATTGTTTCCAAAAAAGTCAAATTTTTTTCTAAGTCCCAAAAAATGCTGGCGTGTTTTCTACATGATGGGTGATAGGCTGAAAAAGATCGAAAATATTTTTGGGGCTCCCCTCCTTCCCCCCTACATTTCCTGACTCATGGCAACTTACCTAGACAGTGGGCACATGTGTAGGGCAAAATAAAATTATTTGCTGATTTGAAGGTTTTCTAGGCATTTGTAGTGCTGATACGTGTTCCTCCATTGAAATTTGAATTTGCCGCCGTATGCAAATGAACCATCGCTAGCGAAACTTCGCTTTGATTGGCGAATTAACGCTAGCGCAACTTCGCAAACTTACGCTACCCCTGTGCGCAACTTCGGATTTTAGTGAATTTGCGGAGCGCTGGCGAAAATACGCCTGGCGCAACTTCGCATCTTAGTGAATTTGCCCCACGGAGATTTGGGGGGGGGTTGTCGCCTGGCGACTAATCGCTCGTCTTCAGATCGACAATCTCCCCGAACTGCCTCAGCGTGTTTTCCCATAGACTATAATGAAAAGTCGCCTGCACTAATGCACACGCGGCAATGCGTTTTCCATAGTCGCACGAAGTTGCCTCAAACAGTTGCCTCATTAATGTGTAATAATAAAACAGTAGCTTGTACTTGATCCCAACTAAAATATAATTAATCCTTATTGGAGGCAAAACCAGCCTATTGGGTTTATTTAATGTTTACATGATTTTTTAGAAGAGTTAAGGTATGAAGATCCAAATTATGGATTCATTATTCAGAAAACCCCAGGTCCCGAGCATTCTGGATAACAGGTCCCATACATGTACTACTTATTGATAGAAAGAAATAAAGATTGACAAAACCAGGCAAATATTAAATCAGAATATGTATGAGTTGTTGGTAAGGGGGATCAAGCAGTTTTCCTTTCTTATACCCCAAACGGAAAGTTGTTCTAGTATTGTTTTTTTCTTCTCAATATACCTTCTCCTGCTGGGACTCTGGACTCAAATGAATATGCACCACAAAACCTATTCTTTGTAGAAATGTAGAAATCATTCAAGTGCCACTGTGATTAATGGAATTAAAGAGGAGGAGTCCCTAATAACGGAGCTAAGAAGAAAAAAAGTATAAAAAGAAAAGGCAAAACAGTACATTAAGGGGTTTATTTATTAACGTCTGAATGCAAAAACTCGAAAAATTTGTGAATTTATAGTGTGAAAAAACCTCAGATTTTTCAAGATTTATTATACCTCGAGGATGGAAAAAGTCAGAATCCAAAAATCCTCTATTTCAGACCGGCTGAGGTTGTATATGTCAACTGGAGAGATCCCTATCCTATTTGGAAGTTTCTGTGGTCTGCACTTGATTTAGCCCGAAAATCCGAATATTTCATGCTTTTCAGGCAAAAATTCATCCTTTTCAAGAAAAACCTCCCAAAAAAAACAAGTGATTTGGGAAAAAATCTGAAAAAAACAAATGATTCGGATTTTTACTAAATTTTATCAAGTTTTTCCCCGATCCGATTAAATTGTGCTTTTTTTTCAATAATAAATAAGGTCCAATCGTGGATTCTAGTTTTGGTCTGACTAACAGTCTAGAGATTAGACCAATTAAAAGCTAGACATAACAGTCTGCACCCAGACAAGTGTCATTAAGAAGACAGAAAGGGAAAGGCATCTACCATACATCATCTCCTGGGGAATGATTTCCATCATCACCTCTCCTGCCCCAGGTCAGCTGCACCTACATTTTTATCCATGCGCTAATATGTGGCCCCTGGCTCTTAAAAGCAAAACACTTGCAAGTCTGCCTGAAAATAATTTGTACAATAAAAAGACAGTTGCAGCTGACTAGGAAGACTTGGCAATTTTCATGTTGGGACCCCAGAAAGCAGAAGGGTGATTCCTTCCTTTTATGGTATTTCATTATTAAATGTAGGAATTAGTTCGGCAAAGGGTTATAAATAGCAATGAGCGAATTTTGTCGCCAATGGATTTGTGCCAAAATTCTTCACTTCTCATTGACACGCTCATTGACATTAATGGATTCGGGAAAAAATGTTGCAGAGACAAAAAAGTCGCCACAAGAAAAATGCCCGTAGACTTTGGATTTGCATTTGGGGTGAGAAAAAATTGTTGCGCTTTAAAAAGTTGTCGTGCGTAAAAAATGTTGATGCCTACTGACTTCAATGCTCTTTGTGAAGCAAAACATGACGGACATGCTCATCACTAGTTGTAAATAAACTAGTTGTATCTATCCCACTACTAACACAACATGGGCTCCGTTATCCGGAAACGCGTTATCCGGAAAGCTCAGAATTATGGAAAGGCTGTCTCTCCTAGACTCCATTTTAAAAACCTTCCTTTTAAACCAGCCCTGGTACAGGGAGCCTTATTTATGTGTATGTTTATAACAATGTATATGAATGGGAGCAACCATGATTGCTGTGACAACAAAGACATAATAAAACAGTGACCTTTGTGGCCAAATCTGAATTATTTTCTTCTTTCGTGCGAAATTGGGGTAAACACAATTTTATTTTAAACTTCAGTTGTTGCATCTTTGCTTGTGCTGCATCTTGACAAAATCTCATTTGCCTTTTACTGTAATTGATATTTTGATATATCGACCTGCCATTAAAAACCTGAAATCTTGTATTGGACTGGGGCACCAAGGGACGACCAGAGAAACTGACATCAGGGTATATCAGGATACAAACCACTAGGGAGCCTTAAATAACAATATTTTTTCATGTTTGTGAAGATTGACATTCATCCAGGTCATGGTATATCTGTAGAAATAAGTCAAATTCCTTGAAGACGTTTCACCAGTCTCCCAAATGGTTTTCTCAATTCAGGTGAAACTTTTACAAGAAAAAACACAGCAGGTCCAGTTGAGTTGACTTATTTCTACAGGTATTCTTTATGTTTAAAAAAATGGATTAATTCATCAAATGTAATTTCTTTATATACAATAGCCGAGTAGGCACTGTTTTTCAAAAACATTTCTCCATAAGTGCCACCACTCTCTGTTAGTCCCTGCATTGGCACCTGTCATACACAGAATGAATTCGCAAAGAGCTCACCACCTTATATCTCCCCTCTAATTACTACATACACCCCGGATGTAAACTCCAGTCTGCCAAGAATCTCTCTCCTCCTCACTTATCACTTCGTCTCAGTCCCACATCCAGGACTTTTCATGTGCTCACCCTTTCTCAGAACTCTCTGTCCTGTCCCATCAGACCAGGGATCCCCAACATTTTTTTACCCATGAGCAACATTGAAGAGTAAAAAGAGTTGGGGAGCAACACAAGCATCTAAAAGTTCCTGGATGTACCAAATAAGGTCTGTGATTGGCTATTTGGTCGCCCCTATGAGGCAGCCTACGTGAGTCTCTGTTTGGCAGTACACCTGGTTTTATCCTAAACTTGCCTCCAGGCCAGAAATTCAAAAAGAAGCATCTGCTTTGAGGCCACTGGGAGCAACATCCAAGGGGCTGGTGAGTAACATGTTGCTCATGAGCCACTGGTTGGAGACCACTGCCTCCAAGCATTCAAAAGACCTTTTCATTCAAGCCAATAACCTAAGCCCTCGGCAACTTTCCCAACCACCAAACCCCTTTGCTCACCCACACTAACTGCCTTTTATGTCTCACTCTGCAATTACCATTATTATTCTTAACATCAGGAACACTAAAATCACACTTGTTACCCTCACGCCTCACTTCTTCTCTCTCTTGAACTAAAAGCTTTCAAGAGCAGGGCCCTCCTCCTATTGTCTCTTAACAATATCCAATTGTAACTATGAATTTATTCTAGTGAAATATTTCTCTGTATATGTAATATGTAATTGTTATGTCTTGTATTTCTACTGAGCAATGAAATAAATACACGTAGGCCAAGCCTCTCTACCCCATGCTGTTTCCCTGACCCATCACAGATTCCTAAACAAAATATTTCCAACCTCTCATACTTATTTCAATTTCCCCCAGGCACCAGCATCAGACATTTCTTTAGGAGGAAACAGTATGAAACCCACAGATTTTGGACTTCAAATATACTGTAATTCTGTTACATAATTTCCATTTATTTTCTTTCTCATTGTGAGCAGCTTCGGGCTAATCCAGCAAACAAGCAAGGAAACAAGTAAAATGGTGCTGGCAGCTTAGCCCCTGCAGAAAGATAATAAAACAACAGCAGTGAAAGCCCATTTGCACCAGAGCTTTGGAAATGGGATTGTAAATCGCTTAGAGCTTTGCCAGGATTAAGGTGTTTGCCTTGGGGCCAGTAAATAAACTTTGGATGACTCCCTTTACCAAGAATGTGTTGTCTGGGAATCTGGGTACAGATCCTGAGGTTGGCTAACTCCTCAAATATGTCTCTGATCTGTAATGAAAGTGTAATGAACGACAAACTTGTTGAAAACTGCAACTGCCATAAAAACCAAAGACAGAAACTAGAATATTCCTTTTCAAAAGAGCTAAGTGCATTAACTCCTGAGGTACCTTGTTAGTAAATGAGCAACAAATTAATTCAGCTGCCCATAAAAGGGCCAAACAAGCAGATCAAACCAATTTGGCCCAGTGCATGGGTGGCAAAACTGTATAAAGAACCACTTGTTTGGCAAACTTACATGGCTATCTTAGGCTATATATATATATATATGTATATATATATATACTTATTCAAAGGATAGCATCTGCTATTATTTAGAGTAGTGAAATGTTTTATAGGCCTGCACCCAACCCACCCTTTCTGATAATGTCAGAGATGGGGGGGACATGGTGTACATATCATTGAAGAGGGCAGGAATGGGCTGAAACTGGTTGGGTCCATTGAGTTTCAGGACAACCCCTCACCAATTGGGAATAATAATTCTTAAATATTATAATGGGCCTTTACTAACATGCAAAAAACATTGGCGCGGTTTGCCACAATTTGTCATTTTATACCACTTTTGGCTGCATCTCAGGAACAGCAGGATAGTGGGCCAATATTATAATGTTCTGAGGTTGGGCAACTTTTCCCTTGAAGAGAGTGAACTTAAATCGAAGTGCTTGCTACAAACCATAGAACAATAAAATGTAACTATTTTTTTTCATATTAGCCTTTTGATCTAATGTGAATGTGCAGCCGTGAGAAGAAAGAAGAAAACGGAAGGCAATCGATCCATGGTGCTCGCTGGTATAACCCCAGACCTGTGTAGTTTTCTGCTGAAAAACAGCACCAACCCGGGGTGTCAGTTAAGTAAAAGAGATCACTTGGGGGTGCCTAACTTTTGAGCCAATAGCAGCAGCGTTCCTAGAGGGGGGCGGGCCCTAGTGCGTGGCCCGCTCGCACCCCCTGCTCCCCCGGTAGTTCCGCCACTGGCCAACAGTTATCCAAGTCTTCTGCTGATATTGGTCAGCTTGTCTCCTGCCATAGGCACACTAACTGTGGTTTGAACGATATTATTGGACACGTTAAGTTTACCATGAACCTCTTCCCTTCAGTTAATATCTTTTCTCTTGTATCCAACCAGTCCATCATCTTCTTGAGTCCATAACCTTCCAATTGTCAAGTTCTCCCAACCCTCTCCATAGGTCAGTCTTTATCTCTTACAACCCAACAGCTCTATTTCCACTTCATCCTTTATTTCTCCAGTAAATTTCATGTAACTCTTTAATAGTTCATTCTCCATATTTTCTCTCTTCTAACAGTTTATTTCCATCTTTCCAACCCATTCCATCTATTTTCCATGCCCTGCACCCTCCCTATCAGTTTAGCTAATAAAGAAATCAAAGAAATCAACAGAGACTGCCACCAACTAGGGAAGCATAAACTCATATATTTTCAGTTTATTCAGTAACTTAGAAACAGACAGGGCCTGGTACATCTTATGTAACAGCCGACAGCAGCTCCCGCTTGTGCCAGCTCTAACCCCTGCCTCATTATAAGTGTTTGTGTGAATCACTCAGCTGCAATTTAAAGAAACACCTGTTTTAATTTCTAACAACTGTTCTGCTTGTCATGCAGAGTAATGGAAGAAAATGCTGAAATATTCACAATAAAATTTCCTATAATCCAGTTTCAGTAGAAAGCAGAGGAATAACTGTAGCACAGCTCCCAATGGTCACTGATTTATTCTCTATATATTTGAACATTGGAAAGTCATAACATTTTTATTAAAAGCTTCCACATTCTTGACAAATCAGATGCAGTTGCATCCAACGTTTATAAAAATGGCCATTGCATCTCTTTTTGCCCACTCAGTGTCATAAGGGTATTTGGACATGTTCCACTAGGCTCAGGTCTGCAGCACCAGAGAGAGATCAATGGAAGTACCACCTGCCAGGCCTGGACTGGGAGTCAAAATAGGCCCTGCCATTCCAAGTACACAGAGGCCCAAGCAGCCCCCTACCAGCCCAAATAGCCCCTACCAGCCCACTATTTGGTAACTTTCTATGAAACCATACAGCAGCCCCTCTGGCATTTGCCAGAACCCACAGATTGCCAGTCCGGGCCTGCCACCTGCTTAAAGGTGGCAGTAATTCCAGGGTTCCTAAGCGGCAATAGGGCCACTTCAGAAGAGAACGCTTGATGGATGCCTGGGTGTACAACTATAGGGAAGTTTAAAGGGATTGTTCACCTTTAAATTAACTTTTTTATGATGTAGAGAGGGATATTCTGAGACAATTTGCAATCAACTTTCATTTTTTATTATGTGTGTTTTTTGAGTTATTTAGCTTTTTATTCACCAGCTCTCCAGTTTACAGTTTCATCAATTTAATTAGGGATGCACCGAATCCAGGATTCGGTTCGGGATTCAGCCTTTTTCATCAGGATTCGGATTCGGCCGAATCCTTCTGTCCGGCCGAACTGAATCTGAATCCTAATTTGCATATGCAAATTAGGGCCGGGGAGGGAAATTATGTGACTTTTTGTCAAAAAACAAGGAAGTAAAAAATGTTTTACCCTTCCCACCCCTAATTTGCATATGCAAATTAGGGTTCGGATTCGGTTCGGTATTCAGCCGAATCCTTCGTGAAGGATTCGGGGGTTCGGCCGAATCCAAAAAAGTGGATTCGGTGCATCCCTAAATTTAATTGCTGGGGTCCAAATGCCTCTAGCAACCATGTATTGATTTGAATAAGAGACTGGGATATGAATAGGAGAGGCCTGAATAGAAAGATGAGGAATAACAAGTGGCATTAGCAATACATTTGTAGCCTTACAGAGCGTTTGCTTTTTAGATGGGGTCAGTGATGCCCATTTGAAAGCTGCAAAGAGAAGAACACAAAAAATGTAAAAACTATAACAAAAATAAATAATGAAGACCAAGTGAAAAGTTGCTTAGAACTGGCCATTCTATAACATACTTAAAGTTAACCTAAAGGTGAACCACCCCTTTAAGGGGTGTCTTTGGACACATGAATGGTATAATCAACACAGCGTCAACAATTGCATCCATTTTTATATGACTGCAGTGGAGGGTACTTTTAAAATTGAGCCCTTTAGTTGCCATTTACACACAGCTAGGTGACTGCTAGGGTTGCCAATTGGCTGGTATTTTACTGTCCTGGCTGACAAAAATAACAAGTGATGTTAATGTCATTCATTGGGATGGATTTAATGTTAAAGATTAGCTTCCCCTTTAATGGAACAGTAACACCAAAAAATTAAAGTGATTTAAAGGAATGACAATATAATGTAGTGTTGCCCCGCACTGGTAAAACTGGTGTGTTTGCTTCAGAAACTCTACTATAGTTTATATAAACAATCTGTTGTTTAGCCATGGGGGCAGCCATTCAAAGCTGAAAAAGGAGAAAAGGCACGGGATACACGGCAGATAACAGATCTATATTATACAACGGGATTCTTCAAAATGTATCTGTTATCTACTGTGTATCCTGTGCTTGAATGGCTGCCCCCATGGCTACACAGCAGCTTGTTTATATAAACTATAGTAGTACTTATCTGTTATCTACTGTGTATCCTGTGCTTGAATGGCTGCCCCCATGGCTACACAGCAGCTTGTTTATATAAACTATAGTAGTACTTATCTGTTATCTACTGTGTATCCTGTGCTTGAATGGCTGCCCCCATGGCTACACAGCAGCCTGTTTATATAAACTATAGTAGTACTTATCCGTTATCTATTGTGTATCCTGTGCTTGAATGGCTGCCCCCATGGCTACACAGCAGCTTGTTTATATAAACTATAGTAGTACTTATCTGTTATCTACTGTGTATTCCTATATAAACTATAGTAGTCAATACACACATTTTACCAGTGCAGGGCAACACTACATTATATTCTGATTTCATTTGTTGGTGTTGCTGTTCCTTTAACTAGGCAATTATTTGGAAATATCCATTGCCACTGCATAAGTAAATGTTAAAGAGGTATGGGAGATAGCTCATAGTACAAGTTGATCCAGGGACTGGTCCCATTGTATCTTGAAGTCAAGGAATTTTTCTGAGGCAAATTGGAGAGGCTTCCTCTGGATCAGCTGGCAGTTTATATCCAGACTTAAGGTTGAACTTGATTGACGTGTGTCTTTTTTCAACCAAACTTACTATATTACTATGTCATGTCAAAAGTAAAGGGTGCCCAAGATAAGCACCCAGCACCCAGCTGTCACTGCACCCCCTCCCCACCACTGCTATCCCCAAATGTCTGCTGTGGATGGAGAAGTAGCAAAGCCATGAATATACCCTCCAATGTTGCATCCAAATCAAGTTCCTCTGATGACTAACCCTAGTTTCAACCCTTGTCACATGAAACCTCTAGTCTAATACACATAAACAGATTTCTCACTGCAATTAAATCCATGATGATTTCACCAAGAAATATTCCCAGAGGTCACAGGAGCATGGCACCCCCTTAGATTGGGAGGAAAGGTTATATCCAGTTTTATCAAGTGATTCTCATAGAGACAACTTCAGATTGCATTTTAATCTTTTCAATCAACTAGATGTTAAGAAGGATCTATTTGGGAGAATGTTATACGCGTTCTTCTCCAATAAGGAAGTAGGAATTACCAGCACACAAGGTCGAACTTAAATCTTGTCTTCTCAGCTGCTATGTAATTATGCAAGATGACAGTTTTGTGTTCCTCACATATATTCGCTAACAGAGTGGGACTAAAACTCCACTTGTTTAGACAGAAGCATGTGCAGGTGACATCGTACAACAAGCTCATCCAAGCATTCAGAGAGCAAAATTATGTTATTTTTCAGCACGATGACTGTGATCTTCCACTCCATGCTATAAAACACAATGGGGGTTATTTATCAACACTGGGCAAATTTGCCCATGGGCAGTAACCCATGGCAACCAATCAAATTGCTGCATTCATTCTTCTACAAGCAGCTGGCTTTAAAAAACTAACCACCGATTGGTTGCTATAGGTAACTGCCCATGGGCAAATTTGCCCAGTGTTGATAAATGAGCCCCAATTTCTTTTTTATTTGTTCCCTTCCATTCAGTAGAACATTCCCCAGGTATGGAACATTGATCCAATGAACTGGTGGCAAAGAATTGGTAGCCCATTTATAAACATGCATGCAGGGATCAAAAACAACAGACATATAATCACATACTTTAAGGGCAGAGACACATGCTCAGATTCGAGGAGATTAGTCGCCAGGCAACAAATTTCCTCTTCTTGGGGGCAACTAATCTCCCATAACTGCCTCCTGCCGGCTAGAATGTAAATCGCAGGTGGGATGGCAATTGGTGCACTTCGTTTTCTGAAGACGCCCGAAGCTGCCTCACGAGGAAACTTCGGATGACTTCAGAAAACTAAGCACTCCGAGTGCCATCTCACCAGCGATTTACATTCTAGCCAGCGGGAGGCAGTTTCGGGAGATTAGTCGCCCTGAAGAAGATGCGATTTACCGCCGGGAGACTAAATCTCCCTGAATCTAAGCGTGTGTCTCTAAAAGCCGTCAATTATTTACCTTAAAAGTAACAGTAACAGTTTCCAGTTCTTTAAAATGTAGATTGGCTTTAAAAAATATGTGACTGACTATTGAGAAGTGAACCACCAGTTCAATAAATTGTTCTGCTGTTTCAAAGCACCACTGGCGCCCAAAGTTTATTTGACCAAGAGTGAATACTGTGTGTGCTTATAAGAAGTGGTAATCCCTTCCTCCATACCATAAGCGGGGGCCCCATCTGAACATAAAAAGTCTAATTATATTGTGCCTACTGGGAGTTGCTGGGAGTTGGACCCCTTGCCCGGGTACCTAAACCAGTGGATAGTAACCCAAGGGAAGGTTTAGGCAAACCCTGACCCATCTACCTGTTACAGGAGTCGTAGTTTCTCTTCTCTTCATTCAAGCTATGAGCACCAAAAGCTATTGTTTGCCATTGAGTTGCATTAGGTCTGAAGTCTGGGTCCTAGTGGGCAGTTCCTAATAATATAGGGCACTCTATAGCTCATAATACTTCAGTGTAGAAACTAAGGGTAGGCAGAAGAGTAATGTGCAAAAGGCAGTTATTTTGTTAGATTTTGTTTGTACTGGAATCAGTTATTTGAGTGAGCTCTAATACATCTGCTAGGAAAGGAAGCCCCCCTATAAGATATATTGGATCTAACTGTCAATGAATATCAGACACCCAACTGCTGCATGAAGACAGAATGAAGAGAAACAAATGCTGAGAGAGGGATAGTGAAGATAAACTTGATTATTTCAGAAACAATGCTGAATTTTTAAATGATTTCTATTAAGAAAGTTTCTTACTTCAGTATGAGGAAGCTTATATTAAATTTTCATTTTCACTATAATTCACCTTTAAGGTATAGACCCCTTAATATTTTGTCTCTAGTTCAAGGGGGACATTTGTCAAAACTGCACCTGATGCAAAGCTATAAAGAAAAGTTATATGTAGGTTAGATGTGGTGACTGGATTTGTATTTCTAGTAAATAGCACTGTCTACTGACCTCCCTCTATTCTGGTTTAATTCTGTTCTTACAGAGAAGAAATGTTCTTTACAAACAATAAGCTACTGTACAATGTCACAAAACAAAATGCTACCGTTAGAGGGGAAGTTCACTTCTGCATGAACCTTTCGTATGTTATAGATGGACCTAGTTTAATTAGCTTTTGAATTGGTCTTCAGTTTTTATATTATGTATTTTTATTTATTTTTTAATAGTTTTCTATTCTGTTCTGGCTCTTCACAGCCGGGTCTGGTCACAGCCGGGTCAATGCCCCTGGCAACCAAAGAACAGATTGACTGTGAGGCTCTGGTTTTATTGCTATTACTATTTTATTATTGTTTTTTTTGTTTTTAATTTCAGGCTAGGGTTTCAGTTATACAGGGTTAATGCATCTTTTATTCTCATTTCAAAACTGTTCCTTGCTTGCAAGAGTAATGAACCCGTACCAATCTGACAACAGTTTAAATTCTGAGAATGAGAGCTGCGGAATGAAAACTGAAAAAAATCAAAAACACTAAGTGGGACATTCACTAAAAATCAAAGTTGCGCTTCGCGAGGCGTATTTTCGCCAGCGCTCCACAAATTCACTAAAATTCGAAGTTGCGCTCAGGGGTAGCGTAATGTTTTGAAGTTGCACTAGCGTTAATTCGCCAAGCAAAGCGAAGTTACGCTATCGATGGTTAATTTGCATACGGCGCCAAATTCAAATTTCAATGGAGGTATATGTAGCAGCACTACACAAGCCTGAGAAACCTTCAAAACATCAAATAAAATTTTTATTTTGCCCTACACATGTGCCCACTGTATAGTTAAGTTGCCATGAGTTAGGAAATATAGGGGGAAAGGAGGGGAGCCCCAAAAAAAATTTTCGATCTTTTTCAGCCTATCACCCATAATAAAGAAAAATCGCCAGCGTTTTTTGGGACATAATTGTAACTTTTTTTGAAGCAATCCCTATCTACTCTATTGCGCTTCGCCTGGTCTGAGGTGGCCAAGGAAGTCTGGCGTAAAATGTAGCGTTCAGAACAATGTGCGCGTCAGTGAATTTGCGTAGTTACGTCCGTTGCACAAATTCACCAGGAGTAAGGGTGCGAAGTTACACTAGCGAAGTTACGCCAGCGTCCGTTGAATTTGCGAAGTAACGAAAATGCCCAACGCTAGCGAATTCACTCTAGTGTAAGGCGCTTCGGCGCTTAGTGAATTTGCCCCTCAATCCCAATAGCAACCCAGGAACTACAACCACCATAATCCGTAACCCTCATTCCTAGCCCTGTCATTCCTAACTCCTGCCTCACTTCCCTGGGCCCCTTTACCCACAAATTTAATTTCTAATATCCACTGATTTTATAGCAAATAAATAAATGTCAGTATATTTTTTATTCTAAATCTCCACCATGATTTGCAGGTATTTTCCAGGTCAAGACAAGTCAGGACACACCATATCAATTAAAGAAATAAGTGAAGCCTTATCATCCTCTACATATCGCCATTCTGACAAGGGCATCGGTTCATGTTTAGAATGTGTTTGAAATGCGTGACAACCAGTCCACATCATGTTTTGGAACTGGTGGGTTCATTCATTTGTACAAAGGAAGACATAAATATACATAAATAGGTTGAATAGTTCTGTTACTTCCAGGCATTTTCTTAAAATTGATCCCAAGGGGCACCGCGCAGAGAAAGGCTTTTCTTCAACCCCACCAAATAAGGACTCATTTCCGGTATGTCTCGAGTATCTCAACATAATGATTAACTATGTGCAACGACAATTATAAAAATTCTTATACATTTTTATTTACACTCCACTTCCGTTAAAATAAGTTTAGCCTCTTTAAGGAATGGCCATGAAATAGGCCAAATGTTAAGCAGCATAAGTCTGACACTGACTCAGAATCTTCCACTCCCTCAATGGAGTTGAGTCCAACAAAACAGAACCATGTGCTCCCTCTACCTTATATAGACTATGGAACTACAAATACTACCAACCGGGAGAGGGAACTTCTATCATCCGTAAGGTTTGAATGGTCAACCTGATTTTTATTAATTATGTTTTCCTGTGGGTTTTTCCATAGAAAAAACTTAAAAACCTATGGCAACACATACCATACAGAATTAGCTTGGTAGCACTAGTTATTATGCTGCTGCATGACGTTAATCTGAACTCATCACTAATCAGCGTTGGATTATACATTTTGTAATTGTAAAATAACAAACATATACCACAGCGTAGTGTATTCTGTGCCGTGCTTGGGCCCTCTGTGAGACTCTTCTGAGGCCCTGATGGAAATATTGGAGTTCTTTGTTTGCTGCACCAGCCCAGGGAATTGGTAGAGCTGGGAATTGGTAGAGCTGTGCCAGGCTAGGGAATTGGTAGAGCTGGGAATTGGTAGAGCTGTGCCAGGTTAGGGAATTGGTAGAGCTGGGAATTGGTAGAGCTGTGCCAGCCCATGGATTTGGTAGAGCTGGGAATTGGTAGAGCTCAGGGCCGGAACTAGCGGTAGGCAGAAGAGGCACCTGCCCAGGGCACTGTCAAGGCCGCAAAGAGACGCGTCTGCTCCTGGCGGCGAAGAATCCAAAATGGCAGTGCCCAGTCGGCCCACGTGGACGCTGGGACGCCAGCGCCGCAATGGCGACGCATGCGTAGAACACGCTGGCGCAAGCACGCCGGCGTAAAGACACCAGTGACGTCACTATTGCGCCAAAATTCAACTATAAAAGGGCGCCCAAGAATAGGTTCTGCTTCCCTGAACCTGGGTTCCTGTTTCCTAGCATTGATTCCTGTTCCTGTATCCAGATACCTGCTCCTGCCTTGGTTTTGACCCTTTTGCCTGGACTCCTGCTTATTGATCCTGTTCTGCCTGCCCTTGAACTCTAGCCTGAACTCTGATTACCCACTTGCCTAACCCCTTGGACACTGCGACCTTGATCCCTCAAGAGGGCTTCCTCCTTGATCCAGACTACCTCCCTGGAGGGAGCTCCCGGCTCCCTGACAGGCACAAAGATTTGGGGGCGCTGGACAGGTACCTATTCAAAGATTTTCTGCTCACCCCTAGTCCAGGTCTGTCGCTCCCTTTTCCTCTAGCACTCTTCCCTCCCTCCGTCACTCCCCCTACCTCCCTCCCCTGCCCTTCCCCTTCATTACCCTGCCTTATCTTCTTATTGCGCGGGCGTGCACTCGTGAGCGAACTGTAGGCACAGCCCGGCCCTGGTAGAGCTGGGAATTGGTAGAGCTGTGCCAGCCCAGGAAATTGGTAGAGTTGGGAATTGGAAGAGCTGCACCAACCCAGTGAATTGGTAGAGCTGGGAATTGGTTGAGCTGGGAATTGGTAGAGCTGCACCAAATGGTAGAGCTGGGAACTGGTAGATCTGCGCCAACCTAGTGGATTGGTAGAGCTGCGCCAAATTACAGTAAGTGAGTCACTAACTTTAGGGTGTATGTGCCAGAACTGATGTACAGTAGTACAGGTCATGGAAACCACAATGGAGAACGGCGATGTACTTTGTTATTGCAGATTTCTTGATTTAGATTCTGCAATAAAAAGAATTATCTGCCCATAAAATTGTAGTGCCAACAGTTCAGCTTCTTTTTGAGTTAACTCTTATTAATCTGGAGTTTTACCACCTATACAGAGTCATTATCCCTTTGTGGTGCCGAGTATTGCGCAACACTCACATCTCAGATTTGATGCCAACCAGGGCTCCATCTACATGGTGTTTATATGTTGTGTGTGTGGGTTTCCTTCGGGATATCTGGTTTCCTACCATACACCATTAACATACCAGACGACTAACTGGCTCTTTAAGCTATTGGGAAATGTAGTAAATAAATAATAATGGGTTAAAACATGTGCAATAGGCGAGTATACCTGCAGTAAACTCGACATCTTATATTACATAATTCCATACTGTATATGCTGAATGTCATCCCCATCCCCACATTTAAGACTCCTTATGGATTATATAGTGGGGGGTTGGGCCTGAGTGCTGAAAAGGGGCAAAAATACCGGCCTTCCTATATATTTATCTTTTTTCCCTATTCAATAACATTGGGATCAACCATCATTTTTACCGGCCAGATGGCAACCCTACCTCTCACGGGCAGTAGCCTCCTCTCTTTTCCTCATTCACAAATAGTCAATTGAAAGCAACATGAACTGAATGGGCAAATTTCCACAAAAAAAACACAACTCTCTGCATCTTGAGCTGAAATCTGATTCAACATTTCTGAATGCAGCAAAGAGAGGAGGCTACTGCCCGTGGTAGGGCAGAAATTAAGCAGCGGATTTTGGAGTTTTCAGCCCCATTGCGGCCCTAGCCTTAAGCAAATGGAAAAATACAAAGATACTGATATTAATACTCAACACAAAGGGACTGAATTCATGGAATTTGTCCCCATTTTGAGGCACTTTGGAAACAACTTTACATGGGGGGTAGTCATCTTCCCTTGAATCATAGGCAAAAGGTTGAACTTAAAGGATTTGGGTTTTTTTTTTCAAGTAAGCATCTGACCATCTGTTATTTTGCATCAACACCTTTTACAGTTGAGACGTTCATAAATGCAATCGCCTGCCAACAGTATCCTACAGTTCCCTGCCCCCAACCCCGAGGTGCCTCTGCTTCCCGGCCGCCTGGGATATGTACATGTCACATACAATGTGTGGGTCGCAGGAAAAATATCAGCAACATAATGCCAACACTATGGCAACATTTTGCCCAAACAAATAGAAGCTGCCCATGTTTTGCAGATGGCCTACAGGAGCTGTAAGGGTGGTAGAATAACATAGATCTACAGGACAGGGATTTTTTGTCTTTCTAGGGGCTGCATTATATATATATGCATATTTACTGTATTGTACGTTAGAACCAATTCCCTCTAGGATAAAAGTAAGGCTTGCCAGGCTGTAATGTTATGTGTGTGATTAGGGATGTAGCGAACTGGCGATTTGGTGTTCGCGAACACTGGCAAAAAATGCGAACGTTCGCGGACAGTTCGCGAACTTCGAACACCCGCTAAAATCGTTCGATTCGAACGATCGAAGGATTTTAATCATTCGATCGAAGGATTTTCATTCGAATCGAACGATCGAAGCCATTCGATCGAATGCTTTTCATTCGATCGAATGCTTACAATCGTTCGAACGAATGGAAATCGTTCGATTTTTAGCGGTCGAAGGAATTCGAATGGTCGAATGGTCGAACGATTTGTATTCGAATCGAACGCAAACTCCCAAACGTTCACGAACATTCGGCGGACGCGAACGGTCGCAGTTCGCGCAAACTAGTTCGCCGCAGAACAGTTCGCTACATCCCTATGCGTGATTTTGTTTGAAAAAATGAATTCCATTAAAAAAATGAATTCCATAAATGAAACAAACAATAGGCTGCTCTGTAAAGGTGTTAGTAATGGCAGTACTGGCTGCCATATTGCTTCTATTTTGTTCTTATTATTTAATATCTGACACAGTCACAGTAGACAGCGCAGCCTTTGGTGACTGTGGCACAAACATGTCTCTTTGTCTTTTATCCTGTACCTCTCACTGTGTTGCCCAGGTGTCTCTGCAGTCACACACACGGCGGAATCTGCTACTGTTTTCCGCTTTATATTAAAAATTAACATTTGACCTGACATCTAACAGCAATCTGGCTTAAAGGAAAACTATACCCCCCAAACAATGTAGGTCTCTATAGAAAGATATTGCATGAAACAGCTCATATGTAAATCCTGCTTCATGTAAATAAACCATTTTCATAATAATATACTTTTCTAGTAGTATGTGCCATTGGGTAATCATAAATAGAAAACTGCCATTTTAAAAAATAAGGGCCGCCCCCTGGGATCGTAGGATTCACTGTACTCACAGACATACCAACAAGCCACACTTGTTAGGTCACATGAGCCAATTAACAGACAGAGTTGTGTCTTTTGCTTCCTCACTTCTTCCTGTTACAGTTAGAGCTGCAGTATTTCTGGTCAGGTGATCTCTGAGGCAGCACACAGACCATCACGAAATGGTGGCTCAAGGCAAGAGATGTAAAAGGGAAATATTTACTTAAATATATATTCCAGTTTGATAAGATTCTTTAATATGACACTTAATATGATATGAACTATCTGTTGCTTAAGTGTTCATTTTGGGGGTATAGTTTTCCTTTAATTTACAAAAAAATTGGATCGAAAATCTTACATGCGGGAAACGTCTCGACAGAATCATGCGACCACTCGAATTGTGCAGCTTTTTTGAAATTGTTGCCTAAAGAACTCAAATGTATTGGATTATCAAGTGAAAACCACACTTTTTTTTGGATTATCACAATAAAACCTGTGTCAAACAGCCCAAAACTCTCGACAATCACAAAGGCTAAAAACATGTTCCAATTGTAAAAGGGACCGTCTGCCATTGACTTTTACATGACTTCAACAGGTTTTAGCTGGAGAATTTTCAGATTCAAATTTTTAGCAGCTTCAGAGCATAATAAATCTCTAAAAATGTTAGTTTTTTTCCCCCTCTAAAAATTCAGAACCTTCCCCTTAAAAACTCAAGTATATACAGATTGCAGCACTGCAATATCGCGTTAAAACCGCCTTTATTTTCAATAGAGACGCTTCGGACACAAAAAGTCCTTTATCAAGCTAACCCTTAAAAACTCAACCAGAAAAATTTGAGGCTTAATAAACTGGTTATTGTTTCGGATTCTGCAAAACTACAATTTCCAGCAGCGCTTGCCAGCAGTGCCATAGACTTCCCGTCTTTGGGAAAGGCAGAGGGAGGAAATTGCTATTGTTTATGGCTGTGCAGCTGTTATATTTCTGCTATACAGTTATGGAAAGCTCCAAATTATGGAAAAGCAGTCTCCCAAATACTCCAATTTTTTTAAAACAATTCCCTTATTCTCTGTAATAATAAAACAGTAGCTTGTACTTGATCCAAACTAAGATATAATTAATCCTTATTGGAAGCAACACCAGCCTATTGGGTTTATTATGGGGGTTATTTACTAAAATTCAGATTTTTTTTCTGGTCTGGCTTTTAAAGGGGAAAAATTAAATTTTTCGTTGAAAAAAAACTAAAATTTTTTGCGATTTATTAAACCCCAATGGTGTTAAAAGCCAGTATAATAAAGTACTCCAACTCAGACCTGCTGAGTTCAGGTAGAAGTCAATGGCAGATGTCCCGTTGATATCCTGATCTGTGCTGGGTTTCGTTAAATACTCCGAAGATTTTGTGGTTTTGGGCATCAAATCCAAAAAAGTTGCAGTGTTTGTTGACCAATCTGAAATTTTTCACTATTTTATAGCGTTTTTTCCCCGAACAAGAAATTTTCTGAAAAATGTATCGATAATTGGGGGGGAAAGTCCATGCGAATTTGGTTGGAGTCGTTTTCAGAAAATAGTGAGATCTTTTTGGATTTTCATAAATAATCCCTTGATGTTTAAAGGATTTCCTAGTAAACTTAAGGTATGAAAATCCGAATCACAGAAAGATCTGTTATCCGAAAGCCCCAGGTCCCGAGTATTCTGGATAACAGGTCCCATGTACCTGTATGTACATGTTGTTTTAGTCTTCTTTGTTACAGTAAGGATAGTCAAAGGGCACCACTTCAGCTGTTATGGCACTACAATGCCCAGAATGTGTTATCTAAAACTCCATTGTACATAATAACATACCTCCCAAAATGTTGTGGCTACATCACCTAATTACCATGTTTGTGTTACAAAATTTGGCAGTTTATGAACGTTTGAACATATTTCTGTGGTTTGTAGGTGTTGTTACAGTTTTGCTAATGAAAGTGAAAGCTGCAATTCACAGTTTCCCCATGAGACCTGCTTATCTTAAATTGTTACAATTGTTTCTTTGCTTATCTTAAATTGTTCCAAAAGTACACGAGTGCACGTGCCACGTATTCGGGGATTTTTTCTGGTTGTTCAGTGCAGGAGATCAAAGAGAAAGTGGGGAAATTTCAGTAGCAAACCCAGTACTGTGGGCTGAGCTGTCAATATCAGGACTGTCCCGCTGAAAACGGGAATAATAAACAACAGAAAAAATATGGCATACATAGTCAGGTTCTGTTTATGATTTTCATTCTTGTTCTTACTGGTGCTTTAAACCTTTAGGTGCCCCAAATCCCAAATCAATTGCACATACATGGAAATAACAGCACAGTCCACATTTCCAGTTTCTTTTGAATCCTATGGTTCAAGGCTTAATTAATGCACCATTTAGCTTACTGCTTTCAATCGCTCCTTGACTGCCATTGGCTGCGGAATGTCCCCTTTATGATTATAAATACCTCAAGCACTATTACTGCCCAAATGCTTTAATAAAAAGCAAGACTAACTAGAAATTATGATGTATTGAAACCAACTCAACTGTAGGTCTCTGTGGCAGCAAATAATGAATCACAGCAACAATATGACTTTATTGGTATCTACCCCCAAATGCCTTGCTGCATTGTTAACATGCACCTGCTGCAAGAACCCATTGAAAGGTAATATAATACCCTTCCCATCAGGAGAGTTTTCATCCTTTATATAAATCACCAATAATATCTTTAAATCTTCCTCCACCCTGCAAGGAGCATAAATCGCATGCTATAACCCGTTGGCACAGAACGTAAGGGCTTAATGGCAGTAACTTCACGTTTTCCAAACTCCCACACTTCAGGATTGTATTTAACAAAGGGCACATTTATCCCTAAAATGAACAATCCGTTCAAGGGACGCACAAAGGAACACATTCAACAAAAGTCCTGTTTTTACTGGGTTTGGAACGATGACACATCCCCGTTATGGTGGCGTTGAACTGTTTTCCGAATTGACACGACTTTTTTGGGGGGGAAATTGTGCTGTTCCCATGAAGTTATATATGAGTATTGCAAACCTTCAGATTCTTTTCCTTGTAAACGTCAAAAGAGTTCCTTTATTATATTTATAATGTTTTCTTTTTGGGTGAACGTTTCACCATTTTAATTGTCAGTGAAAGCTGAAGTCATTGAAGTAAAGGCAAAGTATAACCACTTACACATAAAAAGGATGAGGTGCCTCCAGACCAACTCCCAAAGCACTTTGCACATTTCTGCTTCTAGTTTTGGCCCCCACATTTCTTCTTCTTTCTATCCCTCAACCAACAAATACTCAGGGGCAGATTTACTAAGCTTGAGGGAATAATTCGAATTAAAAAAAAATCCGAAGTGTTTCTTTGGGTACTTCGACCATCGAATGGGTCAAATTTGATCGAATCGAATGATTCGAACGATTCGAAATAAAAATCATTTGATATTCGACCATTTGATAGTCGAAGTACTGTCTCTTTAAAAAATACTTCGACTTCATGCTTCAAGGTTTTTTTTGAACGATTTTTATTCGATCGTTCGATCTAAGTATTTGTGGTAAATCCTTGGAATACGATTTTTACTTTGAGGGTCGAATTAGAGGGTTATTTAACCCTCGAAATTCGACCCTTGATAAATCTGCCCCTCAGTATCCTCTTGAGTACTCATCACAGCTCTAGCACATAACTACTTGCACGTATTGCATAATGTGGAGTAAATCTAATACAACATATGTACACAAATTCAAATTATAATGCAATGAAATGAAGTTTATGGCGTTATTAGAGAGACTGGGGATAAAAAGACAAATCCTTTGAGGGCCATGTTTTTAGTCCTTGAGGTGGCCAACCCTTGGTTGCTAACTCTGATCATTAAAAAGCGTATTGACTATACTGAAAGAGGCAGTCGTTCAGCCTATAAAATCAAGACTTCCCAAGATATCAGAGATAATATAATGGGGATTCACCTTTCAGCAAACCTAACCCTTCTGGCTCTGCTTCATCAGATTAGGGCCTCCATGGACAACTTGACTGAGCATACATTATAACTCCAAAAAGTACTTATGAGAAATGTCAGCCTTATTGCCTTCTTATCCATCAGCACTTCTGCACATAGAGCCTTTGGTAAGGTGGCCATACACGGGCAGATTTAAGATGGCGATTCAGGTCCTTTAGACAAATTTGGTAGCTTATCTGCTTATGTATGGCATGGGCCCATCTGACCAATAGCTGGCCAAAAATCAAGCAGATGACTATTGGGAAGTTTTGATTTTCCCATTGGATTGACGGGTCAACAAGAGGCTTAAGCCTAGGTGGTATCGGTAAAGATTAGGTTGTTTGGCTACCTTGTCAAACAAGTGGATCTTATAGTGTATGGCCAACTATAATGCTGAAGACCAGTAGAGATCCCGCTGAAGAACAGTAGAGATCCCACACAAGCACTAGAGTTTTCTAGCTTTTGCTGAGGCACAGCTTTCAGAATCCACCAACAGACAGTACTGGCAGTTGTTATTCTGGATTGAATCATATATGATCCTGAAATGATCTATTTTTTTTGGTGTAAGAAATTTCCGTTGCATAACTGAGTTGATGCCATTGACACATTATATAATGCTATTTGCATCTCTAGCTGAGTGAAGACACAGACCTACAAATTGGCATTTCAAAAATCCTGTTTTGGGCCGTTATTTTTCTTACTCGTGTTTCGTGGTCCAAATGTCCCATTAAAATATTACATTTAGAGGTATTTGGAGAGGCTAGGGCTAGAACGTTCATGTTCAACATAGAATACAAAGGCTTCACCTTGCTCCAAATAGATGTATCAATTTTCTTTCATCCATTTCTATAGCTGACCGATTATATAATGAGTGTGGGCCGGCTGGCAAGTTTTGTGTCCAATTAAGACAATATTATATATAATATGCTTTATATCCACTGTCCACAGTCTGTCAAATGAATGTGCCTACCAATGATTCTCTTTACATCTGCCTCTGACTGTCACATATTAGACTTTTGTATTTGTCACAGTCCAGAGTAATTAGCAAATTGTAGTCTTTCAAAATTACAAGTGTTTGTTGTATAATTCATCAGATTTGCAGATGCTGAGGGTGATTAAATGCCTATTAAAGCTTTCTCAAGACTTGTGCCAGGAAACTGCCAATGAGATTGTGAGTCATGCCACTAGTCCTGGGAAATTAAGAAATGTGGCTCTAAATATAGATGCAATTTAGACAGCTAAATATAAATGAGCTATTAAAATACATTAAAAAGTATATATATATATATATATATATATATATATATATATATATATATATATTTTTTTTTTTGGCTTCAAAGGAAAAAAAACCTGGCTCATTCCAAAATGTAATAGGATTTAAAGGAGAACTAAAGCTCAACTAAAGAAGTAGCTAGAAATGTTGTACATTATGTTTTGTGCTTCTGTACCAGCCCAAGGCAACCACAGCCCTTTAGCAGTAAAGATCTGTGTCTCCAAAGATGCCCCAGTAGCTCCCCATCTTCTTTTCTGCTGATTCACTGCACATGCTCTGTGCTGCTGTCACTTACTGAGCTTAGGGACCCACTCACAATATAAAGTACACATAGAATAGAAATGTCACAATATAAGGCTGATTAGTAATTAATACAGATAATTACTACATGGCAGCACAGAAACCAGTGCAATTAGCATCAGAATTTAATTATCAGCAAACCTGTAGCATCAGCTTATATTACAGCCAGGGAAGCTCATTTTCTGCTGGATAATTAGTGACGAGCCCTAAGCTTAACTTCTCAACAGCCAATCAGAGCCCACTGAGCATGTGAGTGTCACAGACACTTTCCAAGATGGTGACCCCTTGTGACAAGTTTGAAGTCCTGGATCTTTGCTGCTATTGACAAGCTTAAACTTTAGGCTGATGTAATAAGGTCATTATATATAATATGGCAGTTTTAACCATATACATTTTTAGGGTTAAGTTCTCCTTTAAAGAGCCTCAAATTTGCCTGCAAATGTGTACGCAATACAGGGAAAGCCAACAAAAATTAGTCAAAGTCTTGAGACTTAAGAATCATAAGAATTTATGAACCTTGGTCTGTGGCACTAGAACAAGACACCCATTCATGATTAAAGGGCATGTAAAGGCAAAAAAATCTTTAATAAAAAAGAAACCTATCTCCAATATACTTTGATTAAAAAATGTGTACCTTTTTTATAAAAGCTTTGTTTGTTTCCCTGTTATGATAATTTATGACAATCCCTAAGCAGCCCAGACCACACTGAGCATGTGCACAGTCTTAGTCTTGCAAAGATGTATAACAAAGTTACAAGATGGTGACCCCCTGCGGCCAACTTTGAAAGCATAAATCATTTGTTTGATTAGGCTTGTGGTGCAATAAGTTCATGTTTATGTTTAGTATACAAAATACAGCATTTCTAGCCTTATTCTATTTTAGACTTTACTTCCCCTTTAAACACTTGGGAGAGGGCACAAGCCATAGAATCCTAATGGGGAATTCCTCCCATCACTTTTGTTCATAAATTGGAATAAAATGTATCAAGGAAGCATTGCTTTCTTTTTATTTGAGCGAAGGAGAAGGGTTTTCCACGTGGGAGGGAATGGGATGGTACGCCATAAAATCCTGCACCCCTCTCTAATATCTCTGTACATAGCAGATCTATAAATATACATGATTACTTGGTTTTTTGAGTTACCACCTCTCTTTTTACTCTCTATCCAAGGTGTTTCATCTTTTCATCGTTACTTTGAGTCAAACTATCAGGACACACTTCCTATATTTAGGCTTGGTAGTGACTTCCACTTGGAGGATTCTTAGACAGCTGATAGATGAAGTGCCCAAGGAGCTGTTTATCTGCAATCTATAGGGTCATCTTTTATATGAGCAATATGTTGCCATTATAATTATCTTCTCTGCAGTGATTCATGTCCAAATAACAAGTCTGCATGTGCCTAAAGCTTGTCTGTAAAGAAGAACCCAACTACACATGACATGCTTTCAGATAAACACAACTCAGAACACCCTGCACAGCAGCACCTTATATCACATAAATTGTTATTAACGTTCCACCACATATGGTTGTAGGAACACGTTACAGTTTAGAATAGTGATGGGATGGGTGGAAGTTCGATGAATTTAGTGAGAGAAATAGACCTCTAGGCTAGACTAGTATAAAAGAAGTAGGGTAAGTAATATTGCATGTGAGTTAAAGGAACAGTAAAACCAAGAAATCAAAGTGGTTTAAAGGAAGGACAATATGTAGTGGTGCCCTGTACTGGTAAAACTGGTGTGTTTGCTTCAGAAACTCTACTATAGTTTATATAAACAAGCTGCTGTGTAGCCATGGGGGCAGCCATTCAAGCACAGGATACACAGTAGATAACAGATAAGTACTACTATAGTCTATATAAACAAGCTGCTGTGTAGCCATGGGGGCAGCCATTCAAGCACAGGATACACAGTAGATAACAGATAAGTACTACTATAGTTTATATAAACAAGCTGCTGTGTAGACATGGGGGCAGCCATTCAAGCACAGGATACACAGTAGATAACAGATAAGTACTACTATAGTTTATATAAACAAGCTGCTGTGTAGCCATGGGGTCAGCCATTCAAGCACAGGATACACAGTAGATAACAGATAAGTACTACTATAGTTTTTATAAACAAGCTGCTGTGTAGCCATGGGGGCAGCCATTCAAGCACAAGATACACAGTAGATAGATAAGTTCTGTAGAATCCCATTGTATACTATAGAGCTGTTATCTGCTGTGTATCCTGTGCCTTTTCTCCTTTTTCAGCTTCGAATGGCTGCCCCCATGGCTACACAGAGGCTGCTTGATATAAACTATAGTAGTACTTATCAGTTATCTATTGTGTATCCTGTGCTTGAATGGCTGCCACAATGGCTACACAGCAGCTGGTTGATATAAACTATAGTAGTACTTATCCGTTATCTACCGTGTATCCTGTGCTTGAATGGCTGCCCCCATGGCTACACAGCAGCTTGTTTATATAAACTACAGTAGTACTTATCTGTTATCTACCGTGTATCCTGTTTTTGAATGGCTGCCCCCATGGCTACACAGCAGCTTGTTTATATAAACTATAGTAGTACTTATCTGTTATCTACTGTGTATCCTGTGCTTGAATGGCTGCCCCATGGCTACACAGCAGCTTGTTTATATAAACTATAGTAGTACTTATCTGTTATCTACCGTGTATCCTGTTCTTGAATGGCTGCCCCCATGGCTACACAGCAGCTTGTTTATATAAACTATAGTAGTACTTATCTGTTATCTACCGTGTATCCTGTGCTTGAATGGCTGCCCCCATGGCTACACAGCAACTTGTTTATATAAACTATAGTAGTACTTATCTGTTATCTACCGTGTATCCTGTGCTTGAATGGCTGCCCCCATGGCTACACAGCAGCTCGTTTATATAAACTATAGTAGTGTTTCTGAAACCACCAGTTTTTTCAGTGGAGTGCAGCAGTGGATGATCCCTTTAAAACACTTTCATTTTTTGGTTTTACTGTTCCTTTAAATAACAATACAGTTATACACATCATTTTTAAAGATCTGTAGGTGCCCACATATGGTATTTCATATGGTATTGGTGAAGATAATTTTATTATGATAGAACACTGTAAAATAATGAGTAAGTCTTTTTAAAAGATTTAGAGCTTTGTAAAACACTTGCTGTGCTGCAGAAGCTTGAGTTCTATTTGTTTCCCTATATTTGGCACCTGACCTGGAACCTGAATGTAGCAGCCTTTGTTGCACTTGTAATCCCCAAAGCAGGTGCAGTGCTTCTGCACTAAATAACCAGAACCTGGTTTCCCCTCTATCCAGAACCACTATATCAATCAATACTTTCTTGCCCTGTACCTGCAACATGTTTCATACCTATGATCAGCCTGAGTGAAAAATGATTGAATGATTATTTTCTCTCTGTACTTCCTCTCTCGGCAAACTAATCAAATTGTATGGTTTCCACTAACAACTCTATGCTCAGATCTATCTCTCCTCACCTGGTCTCAATCCAGAACTCCTAACTCGGGTCTCCTCTTACCTATCCGCTACCTTACATTAAACCTCTCTAAAACAGAAATGATTCTTTTTCCCCCAACTAACACCGTAACATCCCAGAAGTATCCATCATAGCTAACAATTCCACTATCACCCCATCTCCCCATGCCTAGTGCCTTGGGGTTATCCTAGATTCACTCCTCATATCCAGTCACTAATTAAATCATGACAATCTCACCTAAGGAGCATATCCAAAATACAATAATTTTTTACCCAAGATCCCACCAAAATTCTTATTCACTCTTTCGTCATATCACGTCTAGACTACTGTAACTCTCTTTTAATTGGCCTTCCCCTCCAGAGACTGTCACCTCTCCAGTCCACAATGAACACTGCCGCGAGGCTCATACACCTCAGCAACCGCTCCTCCTCTTCCATCGACACTCTGCCAATCCCTACACTGGCTTCCACTACTTTTTAGAATATAATTCAAACAAATGACTAAAATTCAAAGCACTTCATAACTGTAAGGTTTACAGCGGGGAGCCGCAGTAACTGCAGTTAGCCACTCCATTAGGGGTGTACCCATAGATAACAGGAGGCACAGACATAAGTAGATTGAAGATTTAATGGCAACCAATAACGTAAACAAAGACAGGAAAATGCAAAGCGAAAGTCAGGGTCAGGCCATGGTCATAAACAGGGATTCCACAAGATATGAGGAATTGGGGTACTCACACAGGAAACAGGAATCAAGGTTTTCAAGGTTCAGGTCGGCAGGTCAGGAACAAACAGAACACATTCAATGACTCAGCCCTGAGCAAAGCTCGGGCGAGGTTTATAAAGGGAAGGTGATTAGGAATGGGAGACACATGAGGGTAAACGAGGTGGGTGGAAAACAGGGAGGAGACAAACTGGAAACAGACAGATAAACAGGAATATCATCAGGACAAGAGTTCATGATCAGCCCCA
Organism: Xenopus petersii; assembly: GCA_038501925.1. NCBI lineage: Eukaryota > Metazoa > Chordata > Amphibia > Anura > Pipidae > Xenopus > Xenopus petersii. The sequence goes on from CM076675.1 coordinate 164,631,316, forward strand.
AGAGCCTCCAGTGGCTCACCTGGTAAGTGCAGAGTCCTGGCTGATCCTGACAATACCGTAACTCTGCTTCTCCCTACATCTCTGAACTCATCTCTAGATACTCACCCAACCTGCTCCTCTTAAATCACACTTATTTAGAGAAGCCTACTCTCACTCTGTTTAACTACCAAATGCAATACCATATGCTATATCTCTCATATGTTTATTTCTGATCTTGCCCACTCCCACAACTTGTGTCCTTGTGTCTTATTCCCTTCCCCTTTAGATTGTAAGCTCTTTTGCACAGGGCCTTCCACAACTTTTGTACCGGTATGTAACTGGGAGCTGGAGGGGGTTGGGTTTGGGCATTGAGGGACAGAGTTGGGTGGGAAGTGGGCGGAGGCAGGAATTGGGCAGGAGGATGGGGATTGGAGTGCTCTGGACCCCCCTGAAGATTTTTTTGTGGCGGGGGGCCCAGCCCACTAGAGACGCCACTGGAAAGCACTAAACTTAAACCCCTATTTATCTTAGTGATCCCTACACTACAGTTGGAGCACAGGCTGCTCTTGCTCACTAGTTCTATCTGCCTCACTTTCCTACAAAGTACGGAGAACTACCCTGTCCAGACTACACCTCATTCATGGGGTCCCTGTATCCCCGACTTCACCAAGGGCCTCACCACCTTCGGGGCCTTTCCTTTACTGGAGCCTCAGATCCAGGCTCCCAGTGCATTTGTACCATCTTTCTCCAGAGTGCATAAATATTAATATTATTAATGGTGTTTCCAGCAATGTTGAAAAACCACAGGTCCTAATTGACCCCACAGTGCTAGGATCTCAAGTGATCCGGAAGGCATTTCCCATGACATGAAGCCTTTTGGTGGAATTGATATTCCAGAGGGGTCCAACCAAATGAGATCAAGTGTTATAGCATCTCAAAAAAAAGCCTCACGTTTGGAATTTGTTTAAAAATTGTCAACTAATAGAATGAACTGCTAAACCGGAAAAAGGTTGACATGGTAAGTTATTAAACCTCTCAAATACATAAATATGTTTTTTAAATACAATTTAAAATGTTTTTTTTTTTTAAAGAACAAGAACAACGCACACATTGGGACTGGATGTTAGAAGACTTACTCTAGGATTAACCAAAAATAAAACTATTTATGGGATAAGCACAGAGTTGGAATCTAAACATGAAGGCTAAAACTAAGGTCACCACTAATTCAGAGCCTGACTAGTGACTATGTCCTAATGTTAGACGGTTTTACAGACAAACATAGGGGTCCTTTTTTTTTAATAAACTGAGGAGAATGAGAGTTTGGAAAAATAATGAGCAGGTAACTATATATGACACAAACCCACCTATTTAGATCCTGCACAAGATACAAATCCAACAGTGGCATAAAAGAAAACTAAGTAAGAGAGTTGCCAGTGGTCCATATGCTAAGTGTATTCTGGATGTGCCACCTACTCTAGCCCCCATTGGTAATATCCAACTGTTATCCACTCAAATGCTCCAAAACCCACTTGGTCAGTTCATTAGAACTGTAGAGTGCTCTACCGAGTAATGTTGATGCCTAGATGCCTTTAAATATATTCTTGCCTACACTATGATCCCTCTGGGAAATAGCTCAAATAATTTGACAATAAATAATAACATTCATGCATGTTGGATCCTATTAAAGGCTTCATGTTGGTCTTAGACAACAACGATAAAGGCGTTTCTTTGACTGCAAAATATGCTTTCTCTAATGTCAGTTCCTCGGCAATCAAATCAAACATCTGGAACTGAGAAATCCTTTATTATAAGAGATTATATAGGATGTAGAGCCATTCATTTAATATGGGCAATTAGAGGCCTTTTTAGGAGAAGTGGAACATGCAGAACATTAAACACACATCAGTAAAACTGTTCTGCTCAAGCTCTCCCTGAACATTCAGTAGGGGAGGGAAGTTGGTAATTATCTGTTTACTGTCACGTGCTTTTAATTAACAAAAACATAAAGTATAAATAACGATGATGCGCTGCTATTACAGGGGTTCAGGGCCATCCAAAATGACAACCTGACATTAAAAGGATACTATCTCCACAATCATTCAGTTTATATAGACAATGTTTAATAGTTCTGGGTTATTTCATGTCACATTAGAGGTTGAGATTGTGTATATTTATGTTATTTCCCCATCACACTGGAACATCAGAGACTTCTTTTCCCCATTCTAATAGCTAAATCATCGACCCTTCCACCACCATCAGTGAATCAGTGCAGTAAATCCAAGTGAGCCTCACATATAAAGGGTTATTGAAGCTCCTCTTTGTCTTGTGGGACACTTGCTCTTATGTTGAGTGTAAATCAAGAATCCATTTGCTATGGCAAGACAAGAATATGAAGAAAAGCAATCCACATGCAAGCAGCTTTACTTGTACAAATAACCATAAAACCATTGACCAGTTGTAATTAATATATAATGAAAACATTACAATTTACTTTCAGGCATAAGTAAATTTTAGGAAAAAGCAGCACATCTAAATTTGATATTGAAGTAGCATGTCCTGTGTCAGCTGCAGACATCTTGCTTGAGCTGAGCCATGATCTGCTTTACAGGGCAGGTCCTTGTATGGGTGTCATGTTCGGCACCCTATATCCAGAACCCAAGATAAGCTCCCTGGTCTCGGCTCTCACTTCTGCCTCTAACCGCCACCTTTCACCTCAGGAGGAGCGCTCGGCTAATTGGATGCCGCCAGGTCTTATTTGAGAGAGGAGCAAAGCTAACGGTTCTGGACGATCGTCTCATCAGGATACTGGAAGGAAGAAAATCACCAGGAACAGACAGGCCGGGCCAGCACAAGCAGAGAGTCATCGGACAGGCCAGATTCAGGGTTGGAGAGCGTAGAATAGTCACTGGACAGGCAAATTGTCAGGATTAGAGAGTTCAGAGTAGTCACAAGCAGGCAGGATCAGGATTGGAGAAGTCGGAGTAATCAGGCAGGCAAGGTCAGGATTGGAGAGATCAGGATAGTCAGGCAAAGCAAGGGTCAATAAACAGACAGGATTCAATCTACTAGAGCACCAGGAACAACTAATTGAACCTAAAAACGGGCAATGTGAAAATTAACAAAGCCCCTTTAAATACTTTTGAATCTCGCGCCTTTGCGCGATGACATTATCACGGCATTGAATAAAACCCCGGAAGTGCATGTGGCATGCGATAAAGGGAAGCCGGCACAGCAAGGGAACAGGCGCATGTGGCGGGCGTCCCCGCTGGAGGCATGGCGGACGCCCCCGCATGCCAACGGAATCACTGGACCACCAGGGTAAGGATTCCTTACAATGGGTCTCCAACCGTTTTTACCCATGTGCCAGATTCGAATGTTAAAAAATTTGGAGAGCATGCATGCAAAAAGTTTCCTGGAGGAGCCAAATGTGGGGCTGTGATTGGCTATTGGTAGCACCTATGTGTTTTTGAATCTAAAACTTGCCTTTAAGCAGGGGCATAACTATAGAGGAATAGGGGTCCCATGAGGTTCTAATTCATATACAATTTATATAAATATTGGTAAAACTGGTCAACCTGGGGGCCTGAAAAATAATTTCCTGTGGGGCCCAGTAATATCTAGTTATGCCACTGCGGAAACCATGAATTCAAAGATAAGTGCTTGGTTTGAGGCCTCTGGGTGCAACATCCAATGGGTTGGTGAGCAATATGTTACTCTGGAGCCAATGGTTAGGGATCACTGCCTTATTGTATATGCTAAGGAAAAGAACTGATTAAGCACATTTCCTTTCCTCTGTAACCAAAATATCTCCATTCTTTATTGAACCTGCAATTTTTTGGAATTGCAAATAAATCTGTGGATTCATCATTTACTATATTTGATTGTTGCTTTACAACACTTGTTATAGTACAAGTATGGGACCTGTTATCTAGAATGCTCAGGCCTGGTGTTTTCCAGAGAAGGGATCTTTCCATAATTTGGAGCTTCGTACCTTAAGTCTCCTGAAAAAAACATTCAAACATTAAATAAACCCAGTAGGATTATTTTCTACCAATATGGATTCATGCAGCTCAGTATAATCAAGAACAAGGTACTGTTTTATTATTATAGAATAAATAATAGAATATAGAATAAATTAGAATTATTTGTTTCAAACGAATGACCTTCCCTGTAATTCTGAACTTTCTGGATAATGGGTCTCAGGAGAAAGGATCCTATAACTGTATTTATAGGTGAGAATTTTAAAATGCTTTCCTCTCCTATTACCTTCTTTATGTCTTTACTTGAACAAATAACAATAAAACCATTGACCAGTTGTAATTAATATAAACTGGATTTGAAATTTTATTCATTATGCAAAAATCGATTTTTTTGAGTTTATTTTCTGATGACTGTTTTGCCACAGGCCCTAAGCAGAATCGCAGCTGGTGTTTGTGAATATTTGTGTTTCATGTGATGTTGGTAATGTAATAGTAACAAACAGAAATTGAATCCGCAGAACTAGTCACACAGTAATGGGCTGAATTATTATCACACTGAAATACTGTATATTCTAAAAAGCGTCTTTTTTACAGTAATTGCAGTTACATGAGACTGATCCAACCAGACTGAAATGTCAAAGGCAGCAAACTGATAAACAGAGTGGGAGGAATAGGCCAGAGTTCAGAGCAGGTGGCAGACGGGCAATGTCGTTGATGGGGTTTTTTGCTCCTGTGTCTGTCAGTTTGTACGTGAGATGGACTGGAGGGGATGTCAAGTGTGACACTGGCCTTAGTCTGGGACCCCAACAAGCTGATAAATAAAAAAGACAAGGGCTTCTTTACATCCACAACTGCAGTGATCAAAGTGAAATGTGGGCAGCGTTATTTCTGGTGTTCAGCATGTGAGTGTGTCCTGTTATTTAGCCACATGTATTGTGCCCATTGATGCAGAAAGCTGAGGAAACCCCGGAGCTAACACCTCGTACTGACGTGGCAGTAGTTTAAGGACCATACTTTACTATTTACTATTACTATTATCCCACTGTTACTATAGGTACCATCTCTCCCTACTATACCTGCTATCCCATAGTCACACTCCCTTCCCAGAGACTATTATCCCACTGTTACTATAGGCACCATCTCTCCCTACTATACGTGCTATCCCACAGTTACACTCCCTTCCCAGAGACTATTATCCCACTGTTACTATAGGCACCATCTCTCCCTACTATACCTGCTATCCCACAGTCACACTCCCTTCCCAGAGACTATTATCCACTGTTACTATAGACACCATCTCTCCCTACTATACCTGCTATCCCACAGTCACACTCCCTTCCCAGAGACTATTATCCACTGTTACTATAGACACCATCTCTCCCTACTATACCTGCTATCCCACAGTCACACTCCCTTCCCAGAGACTATTATCCACTGTTACTATAGACACCATCTCTCCCTACTATACCTGCTATCCCACAGTCACACTCCCTTCCCAGAGACTATTATCCACTGTTACTATAGACACCATCTCTCCCTACTATACCTGCTATCCCACAGTCACACTCCCTTCCCAGATACTATCATCCCACTGTTACTATAGGCACCATCTCTCCCTACTATACCTGCTATCCCACAGTCACAGTCCCTTCCCAGAGACTATTATCCCACTGTTACTATAGGCACCATCTCTCCCTACTATACCTGCTATCCCACAGTCACACTCCCTTCCCAGAGACTATTATCCCACTGTTACTATAGGCACCATCTCTCCCTACAATACCTGCTATCCCACAGTCACACTCCCTTCCCAGAGACTATTATCCACTGTTACTATAGACACCATCTCTCCCTACTATACCTGCTATCCCACAGTCACACTCCCTTCCCAGAGACTATTATCCCACTGTTACTATAGACACCATCTCTCCCTACTATACCTGTTATCCCACAGTCACACTCCCTTCCCAGGGACTATTATCCACTGTTACTATAGGCACCATCTCTCCCTACTATACCTGCTATCCCACAGTCAGACTCCCTTCCCAGAGACTATTATCCACTGTTACTATAGGCACCATCTCTCCCTACTATACCTGCTATCCCACAGTCACACTCCCTTCCCAGAGACTATTATCCACTGTTACTATAGGCACCATCTCTCCCTACTATACCTGCTATCCCACAGTCACACTCCCTCCCCAGAGACTATTATCCCACTGTTACTATAGACACCATCTCTCCCTACTATACCTGTTATCCCACAGTCACACTCCCTTCCCAGAGACTATTATCCACTGTTACTTTAGGCACCATTTTCGCCCTACTATAGATACTTTATAGGATACTTTCTTCTAACTTTAAATCGTCTTACCATTCTAACTCCTTTAACACAGATTTTTTTCATACTAAAACAGATTGCTTTCATTTAATTCTGACTGTATCTTATCAAACTTGAAACAAATGGATGGTGAAGACATTTCTGTATTTGGATCAAATATCCCATTTTGTTCTTTATAGCTGGAGGAGCCGAGTGTTTTATAACCACGCAGAGCAGAAACAATTCAGTGAATGTCTATGCTGAGACAAGCAGGGAAGCGGATGGCTTATTGTAATCATATTTAGCATTCCGCTCAGTAGTGTTGGGCCAAGCAAAGGAATGTCAGAAATCACTAGTCACACCCAAAGAGCCATCAGATGTTTGTAATAAAAAGGGCTGCCTTATCGACATGAGTACAAATACTCTTTAGTATTCACAATGTTTTCACTTCAAGTCCTGTAATTGGAAAGTCTATGGAGAAAGATTAGCATTGTCAAAACAGACCTGGATTTTTATTAGCCGAAAGCAGAATAAAGGCAGTCGTCGAGGCGCAGAAATATTCTGCATATAAAGTAATGTGGTGCCTCAATCAAACCTATTGGCTGTAAGAGAACATAAAAGAGAAGCAAAAAGAACAATAAAGTAAAGTAAAAACTGATATAATTTATTATCGGCACAGAACCCATGTGCCTTTGAGGGCAGGAGGCTAGTAAGACAAGTAAGATAAGATGACTGATTCGGATGCTAATGTTATGCAGCCAAGGTAGATATTCCAATGTTTTCCCCAATAAGTTTGCTTTTTTTAGTAGTGGAAATGGTGATATATATATATAGTAAATAAAGTACCCCCTATTGTGAAATATAAGGATATTATAAGTCACAAGGAGTTCTATACAGGTGTAATATCCTCAAATTTTTAACAAGGGGTACTTTATTTATTATAATACACAAGTTTTAGTAAGTCATGTGACAAAAATGACATCACTAGTCACCGTTTATAAGGATATAATTTACAAGATATTCATGGCTTTTGTGTATTATAACTTTATACAGTTTCATTGTTTCCCAACCTATTGTCCTTCAGCTGTTGTTAAAGCACAACTCCCCTTAACCACAAATAGTTAAAGGTCAGTGAACAGACAAAGGTCAGGCCCAACAACCACTACAAGTGGCCCTGTTATTTATATGACATAACTTGGCCTTGTAGCATTAGTGGCTCCCCCTAGAATGGATAAGGTTTGCATTATCTGGCCACACTTTAACCTTGTCACGGGACAGGACTTACCTACTTACTACCTGTCATTATTAAAAACACATTTATGGACACTTTCGGGACCACACCCTAACTTACCAGACTGTGCCCCTCCAATGTGATGTAAATTTGCCCCTTTCTAGTATACTGTGCCCAATTCAACTAAGACCACAGTGTTGTTGAGCTGTTGCAGGAAAGTTACAGAATGGAGATTTATTCTCTGTATAGGACTAAGAAAGATAAGGAGCTTCTCTAGGTGGTCTCCATAACATGCGACACAGTGGGTAGTACTGCCACCTTACAGTACTGGGGTTTTAATTTCAATTTCAGCCACTATCTGCAAGAAGTTTTTATGTCTGTGTGGGGTTTCTCTGCGGACTCTGGTTTCCTCCCTCACTCACTCACTCCTGATAAAATTGGCCATAGTGAATGTGATACCTAAATTTGCTCATTGTCTGTACAGAGAGATCCCATAAAACTATGGCAGCATAGGTATTCCCTGTACTAAGCACAATTCAGCAGGAACAGCCCCTAAGTTTGCTCATAGTCTGGACAGAGAGATCCCATAAAACTATGGCAGCATAGGTATTCCCCTGTACTAAGCACAATTCAGCAGGAACAGCCCCTAAATTTGCTCATAGTCTGTACAGAGAGATCCCATAAAACTATGGCAGCATAGGTATTCCCCTGTACTAAGCACAATTCAGCAGGAACAGTCCCTAAGTTTCCTCATAGTCTGTACAGAGAGATCCCATAAAACTATGGCAGCATAGGTATTCCCCTGTACTAAGCACAATTCAGCAGGAACAGCCCCTAAGTTTGCTCATAGTCTGTACAGAGAGATCCCATAAAACTATGACAGCATAGGTATTCCCCTGTACTAAGCACAATTCAGCAGGAACAGCCCCTAAGTTTGCTCATAGTCTGTACAGAGAGATCCCATAAAACTATGACAGCATAGGTATTCCTCTGTACTAAGCACAATTCAGCAGGAACAGTCCCTAAGTTTCCTCATAGTCTGTACAGAGAGATCCCATAAAACTATGGCAGCATAGGTATTCCCCTGTACTAAGCACAATTCAGCAGGAACAGCCCCTAAGTTTCCTCATAGTCTGTACAGAGAGATCCCATAAAACTATGGCAGCATAGGTATTCCCCTGTACTAAGCACAATTCAGCAGGAACAGCCCCTAAGTTTGCTCATAGTCTGGACAGAGAGATCCCATAAAACTATGGCAACATAGGTATTCCCCCGTACTAAGCACAATTCAGCAGGAACAGCCCCTAAGTTTGCTCATAGTCTGGACAGAGAGATCCCATAAAACTATGGCAGCATAGGTATTCCCTGTACTAAGCACAATTCAGCAGGAACAGCCCCTAAGTTTGCTCATAGTCTGGACAGAGAGATCCCATAAAACTATGGCAACATAGGTATTCCCCCGTACTAAGCACAATTCAGCAGGAACAGCCCCTAAGTTTGCTCATAGTCTGGACAGAGAGATCCCATAAAACTATGGCAACATAGGTATTCCCCTGTACTAAGCACAATTCAGCAGGAACAGTCCCTAAGTTTGCTCATAGTCTGTACAGAGAGATCCCATAAAACTATGGTAGCATATGTATTCCCCTGTACTAAGCACAATTCAGCAGGAACAGCCCCTACGTTTGCTCATAGTCTGTACAGAGAGATCCCATAAAACTATGGCAGTATAGCATCCCCCTGTACTAATAACAATTTGGTTGGATAATCGTGGCACCATCTGGGCCATGCTTTTTACCTAAAATGCAAATTCAAAGCACAGTGATCCCAGGAGGATTTGCACTTGCTTTGTGCCAAGTAACAAGCACTCTGTGGGACAACACCTCAGGCTAGTGAGTGAACTGTGCCAGAATAATAGTTTGCCTGCCAGAAAAGTAAAGGAGCTTTAGCTGTACAATGACATGTAACAGCCCTAACAACCCTAAATGGGGGTGCAACTTGTGCTATACCACCTGTAATATGTCATTGAAACACGTTGAATTCTCTCTCCCACTCTCTGGCAGTGCAGGATCAACAAATGATGTCTTTGAGCTGCTCGACTGTATAATATTCCTGGCAGCTACATAGAAATGTGTCAGACCTGAATAAACTCAGCGTTGCTACTTTCTCCAACACCTTCTCACTGACAGAGGTTACTCCAAGTACAATCAGTAAAGTACAGCCCCACCTGGAATCTTTACCATGAATCATAAAGAGAGCAAGGAATAAAAGTGCCCAGACGCATCAGCAGGAGAAGCTGTGACATGTTTAGCTAATGCTCCTGACTCATATGGGTGAATAATGCGGGCTGGTATGCGCTACTGTAATGCCACTGTCTGCATATGCCTTCCCTCCCTCTTCTCCAATATACAGCTTTTTTACTTCTTTAGTAAGTTTGCACCTAGGCCTAGTGGGTCCCTGCTCTCAAGTGCAACTTTGTCCCCTGTAGCTTCTGTAGCCACAACTTCTATCCAAGTCTACATACAAGGTGGAATGTATCAAGTTGGAGGCTTAGGGCACTGACACACCAGGAGATTAATCGCTAGCGAAAAATTGCTGCTTCACTGCACATGCTCTGTGCTGCTGTCACTTACTGAGCTTAGGGAGCCACTCACAATATACAGTACACATAGAATAGAAATGTCACAATATAAGGCTGATTAGTAATTAATACACATAATTACTACATGGCAGCACAGAAACCAGTGCAATTAGCATCAGAATTGAATAATCAGCAAACCTGTAGCATCAGCTTATATTACAGCCAGGGAAGCTCATTTTCTGCTGGATAATTAGTGACGAGCCCTAAGCTTAGCTTCTCAACAGCCAATCAGAGCCCACTGAGCATGTGAGTGTCACAGACACTTTCCAAGATGGTGACCCCCTGTGACAAGTTTGAAGTCCTGGATCATTGCTGCTATTGACAAGCTGAAACTTTAGCCTTGTGCAATAAGTTCACTATAGAAAATATGCCATTTTTAAAGTTTAGTTCTCCTTTTAACTTTGACTATTTCTCTGATAACTGAAGGTCTGGTCTCTCCTGGCATCATCAAATGTTTTGTCTGGATGCCAAGTGATCTGAAAATCTCCCTTAATTAGCTCAGAGTTGGTGGGATGTGTAGTTCGAAAGCAATATGGAGGGAGGGTTGGACATCACTAATATATGAATGTGTGTCATTAAGCTTCTATAATATAACTTTAAGGAGTGTGGGTCCTTGCTTGGAATCCCCTAAAAAAGGTACATTTTATGAATCAATAGCACTTACAACTGGATTTCTGTGCTTTCAGGGCAAAGTTCTGCAGCAATAATCCTCTTTGCCAGCATCAGTAATACAGTTGGAGTTAAATGGAAGGAATGAATCAGGAATTATTTAAAGCAGAATGTTCACAAACATCAGCACTGGCAGACTGAGGATTATGGGTATTGTATGATACCAGTCCTTAAGAATGTTATTTCCCCTTTAAAAGCATTTGTGTTATTGGGCGCAGGCCAAATAAATTAAAACAATTAAAACAAAACATGTTCAAATGAAATGGGGGAACCCATGTGTAACCATAATGATTGTTTCCACATCAACAGCTTTTCTCTATGAGGAATAATTACATTGGTCCCAGTCTCCAAGTTGCGCACAAACGCCTAAACCTTGGAAATAAATGAATTAGAATCAAAAGCAATTACATATCTTCATATAGACCTAGATCATAAAATATATCGGGGGTTATTTATAAACACTGGGCAAATTTGCACCTGGGCAGTAACCACTAGCAACCAATCAGTGATGAGCTTTTTTTCAGCCAGCTGTAGGGTGAACACTGAAAGCAATCATCTGATTGGTTGCTATGGGTTACTGCCCAGGTGCAAATTTGCCTAGTGTTTATAAATAACCCCCACCGTGTTTGATGTTGTAGTTGTGCAACAGATTGTCACCATATACACAGTGTTACGGACAGGATTTTACTCTATTATAGTGATTGTAACCCATTTTTGACCACCCCCCTTGGTGCCAAGGTTGTACATCACATAATTTCTTACCAATTACAGGTCCTGATTCCCCTTTGCTAGGTGAAAGGGTACTGGGAAAACTCTTCTCTGGCAGTGCCTCCACCTAATGGGATCCGGGAATACACATGCGGGTGGTCCCATTAGGAAAACATTCATTGCACACACTTGCTTTATAAAAATATCAACTTTATACAAGGAAGTGCAGATTAAAGGGGAAATAAAGGTACAAATATGCATTTAAAAGCATGACCCACTACCCTGGTGAACCTGTGCCAGTCCTATCCTGGTAATTACCTACCAGGCAAAGTCCCGCACTATCTGCTCCTTTTCCCAACAACAGCACAAATGGTCCCAGGTAGCACTATTTTCCCAAGTACCTTTCCTGATGGACAAGGTACTGGCTCCCACATGGCAGGCACACAAACAGCCTGTGACACAATAGAAACCCAGCTGGATCCTTTCCATTTCCTCTACTCTCCCCAGGCAGACTCACCCGAGGGCTCACACACAGAGCTGGCAGGCTCACACAGAGAAATACAGCTTTGATGAATCCAAAGCTGAACTGTAGCTCCCAGCACTGTCTGTAGCGAGCATTTCTGCATTCAGTTTGGAAAATCCAGAGCTTCTGACTCTCCTGATCGAATGCCCAGGCATGGGGTCACCTACACCAGCCTCAGAGGCCTCCTGCCTCTACATCTTGGCTGTTGAATTTACTCTCTCCTCTAAGAAGTAACATCTAGCAGTAAGACAGCAGAAATCTGTAATGACTGTCTGAGCACATGGCTCTCCCTTTTATAGAAACATAGTAACATAGTAACATAGTAACATAGTAAGTAAGGTTGAAAAAAGACACATGTCCATCGAGTTCAACCTTTTTTTTTTTTAATTAACTACCTATCTGCCAGTTGATCCAGAGGAAGGCAAAAAACCCATCTGAAGCCTCACCAATTTGCCTTAGAGTAAAATGGTGCAGCAGCGGTGGTATCTGCCCTGCTGCACCCACAATGCTCTGGCCCCAGTCCCTACTATAGTTTATATAAACAAGCTGCCATGGAGGCAGCCATTCAAGCACAGGATACATAGTAGATAACAGATAAGTACTACTATAGTTTATATAAACAAGCTTCTGTGTAGCCATGGGGGCAGCCATTCAAGCACAGGATACATAGTAGATAACAGATACAGTAAGTACTACTATCATTTATATAAACAAGCTGCTGTGTAGCCATGGGGGCAGCCATTCAAGATCAGGATATACAGAAGAGAACAGATAAGTACTACTATCATTTATATAAACACGCTCATTCCCAAACCAAGGGGATTAAGTGAGTTGCTTGTGTTTTTGCTCTTACAATAGACCCTACTCTCATGGGGAAGTTCCTGCTAGATGTTAAAAAATTGTTGCTGGGAGTTTGTTCCACACATACATATTAAGTTTCGGCATCTGAAAATTCTTTTCTCGAAACAGCGGCAAAAAATTGCCACAGCAAAAGAGTTGCAGTAAGAAAAAACGCCCCCTAAAGAAAAAACATCCTTTAACTTTAATGCATTTGAAGAAAAAGTCGCCATAAGAAAAAATGCCCATTGACTTTAATGCATTTGGACAAAAAAGCCGCCATAAGAAAAAAAAAATTTTCGATTTCAAATTTTCAACATTTTTACGGCCAAAATTCTCAAATTCGACTAGGGAGTTATCCAAATCATATTTGAGTTTTAAAAATGTTTTTAATTTTATTTTTGCACTTTATCATAGGCTCTTTAAGAACTTGAATTTGACTATTTGCCACCAAAAACCTGCCGAATTGCTGTATAAGTCAATGGGAGAGGTCCAGGGATCAATTTGGTGCTGTTTGCAGCCTTCCTGAGTTGAGTTTTTAAAACTCAAATCTAATTTGATTCAAGTTTTTGGGTCGATCCTTTTTTCACCCGAGTTTAAAGAATTCGATTTTTATGATCAATTTCAATTGGTTGAATTTCGAGTTCGTGGGAATTAATGGGAGTTTAAAATAACTCACATGAATTCAAAATTCGGCCCTTGATAAATCTGCCCCTAACTTTCCCAATCACTGTCTGACTGAGGCTTATTGTGATACTGACCAGGCAGGATGGACAATCCTATTGGCTGGGTGATGCACCAGTCCCCTCTATAATCTATATGATCTCAGGGTTGAACACTTGAGTGGTCAAACTGGGACATCATGTTCTTGTTTGGTGAACCAAGAAAAGAAGCAGAAATGTCCATGTTTGGGACACTCCAGGAACAAATCAGTGGCAGGCAGTCCAAGAAGAAAGAAAGTTGGATGGACGCAGATCACTGTATTGGCCACGGCTACTGTTATTATTATGATTTAAGGGTGTGTGCTCATGGGTGCACTCAGACAGTGGAGTAACCGCTATGCTGCCAGCTCAGATGGAAAGAATTCCTGATGTGATGACAATGAAAACAATGGGCTAAACTTCAACCCACTGCCTATTTTTTTATATTCTACTATTCAACTGTAGAATTCTGAAGACAGTTCTGCTATCAGCTGCCGTTGATTTGCACTTCCCCTTTATTCACAGGGAACGCAACTGTCAGCACTGAACTCCTTGTTATCTGTGTGATGTGCTGTTTATAGGAAGCATTCTGTCCCCTAGTGTATATGAATAAATATAACATATGTGCTTCTATAACCTGCATATATGTGTGTTTTGGTCACACAACTCCTCAGTGACTTCTAATCACATTCTAATTTACTGTAGGGGAAACATTATTATTTGTCTTCCACATAATGTAATATTTGTATTCGCACTGGGGACCAGCATCCTTCCTCAAATATGACAGTAAGTTCAGTGCTGACAGCTGCTTTCCTTGTGAATTTCCAGTTATACAGGAAACTCTGAGTAACACTCATGTATTATAAGGGATAATGTACCTCCTACTGTAAATGATAAGGATATTAGAAGTCACTGAGGGGTTGTTCTGTGACCATATAAAGGCACAAGGCTGCAGGCTGAGTTATACAGGGAACTCTGAGTATCACTCATGTATTATAAGGGATAATGTACCCCCTACTGTAAATGATAAGGATATTAGAAGTCACTGAGGGGTTGTTCTGTGACCATATAAAGACACAAGGCTGCAGGCTGAGTTATACAGGGAACTCTGAGTATCACTCATGTATTATAAGGGATAATGTACCCCCTACTGTAAATGATAAGGATATTAGAAGTCACTGAGTGGTTGTTCTGTGACCATATAAAGGCACAAGGCTGCAGGCTGAGTTATACAGGGAATTGAGTATCACTCATGTATTATAAGGGATAATGTACCCCCTACTGTAAATTATAAGGATATTAGAAGTCACTGAGGGGTTGTTCTGTGACCATATAAAGGCACAAGGCTGCAGGCTGAGTTATACAGGGAATTGAGTATCACTCATGTATTATAAGGGATAATGTACCCCCTACTGTAAATTATAAGGATATTAGAAGTCACTGAGGGGTTGTTCTGTGACCATATAAAGGCACAAGGCTGCAGGCTGAGTTATACAGGGAACTCTGAGTATCACTCATGTATTATAAGGGATAATGTACCCCCTACTGTAAATGATAAGGATATTAGAATTCACTGAGGGGTTGTTCTGTGACCATATAAAGGCACAAGGCTGCAGGCTGAGTTATACAGGGAACTCTGAGTATCACTCATGTATTATAAGGAATAATGTACCCCCTACTGTAAATGATAAGGATATTAGAAGTCACTGAGGGGTTGTTCTGTGACCATATAAAGACACAAGGCTGCAGGCTGAGTTATACAGGCAACTCTGAGTATCACTCATGTATTATAAGGGATAATGTACCCCCTACTGTAAATGATAAGGATATTAGAAGTCACTGAGGGGTTGTTCTGTGACCATATAAAGGCACAAGGCTGCAGGCTGAGTTATACAGGGAACTCTGAGTATCACTCATGTATTATAAGGGAATATGTACCCCCTACTGTAAATGATAAGGATATTAGAAGTCACTGAGGGATTCTGAACCCCTCAGTGACT
This sequence comes from Xenopus petersii, assembly GCA_038501925.1. Lineage (NCBI taxonomy): Eukaryota > Metazoa > Chordata > Amphibia > Anura > Pipidae > Xenopus > Xenopus petersii. Next base: position 164,646,905 of record CM076675.1, read on the forward strand.
TCTAATATCCTTATTATTATACAGCAGGGGAATTAATGCTGTCTGGATTTTCAGTACAACTTTGAAACTGACAAACTCCTCAGATAAGATCTTAGGGAGAAGGAAGAAACTATAACATTAAGGTAAAGCAAAATCTTCCTAAAATACCCTATTTTACACTGTGCTGTATACACTGTGTCTGTATAAAAATGAGAAGTGACTGGGTCAGTACAAGACTTAGGGCTGCCTCCTTATTGATCATAAGCTGCATACCTTTATATTGCTACAGTTGTTTGACTGCTACTAACAGTGGATCATACCTCCCAACTGTGCTGTTTTTCCCGGGACAGTCCTGATTTTGACAGCTCATCCCGCAGTCCTGGATTGTTATTGAAATGTCCTGACTTTCTCTTTGATCTCCTGCATTGAACAGCCAGAAAAAGATCCAAAATTTCTGAAACCTAATTGGCTTTTGGCAGAGATCCCACAATGCGTGGCAGGTGCACTTAGATACGTTTGTAACAATTTAAGATAAGCAAAGCAACAATTGTAACTATTTAAGATAAGCAGGTCTCTTGGGGGAACTGTCACTTGCAGCTTAAAGGGCAATTTGACCTTCATTAGAAAAACTGTAATAACATAAAAACCACAGAAATGTGTTCAAATTTTAATAACCTGCCATAAAATGGGCGTGGTCAAAATAATTTTATCCCTCTTTCTATTTTCAAAATGTTGGGAGTTGTGTACAGTGTATAGATGGTCTGTACTAGCAAGAGCACGCAAGCTTGTATTTCTTGTTGCTAGGTGCCTGCCTGAAAGGTAGATCGGGATCTACCAGTAGACCTTTAGCTGATGATCAGTAGATCAAGACTCAAGTCAAAAACAGCTTGTCTTAATCACCCTCCTGTTTCATTCTTTTCATTCAGATATGTATTTTGATAAGGTGACATAAGAAATGGGTGTCTGTTAAATATAATATTAATAATTTTCTCATAAATCAGTATTTAAGTAATATTTTCCATGGAACGGAATGCCAACAATGCTATTAAGGATGTAGAGCATAATGGTACAACAACACTAAAGTAGACCTCCCATTAGTAAAGTATGGGCACTCCTGTATTAGACCATGTCCCCAGCTTACCCATTCATGCCCTAATTCTGTCAGGCCCTAGCCATTTCTGATAAGCTCCAGATTTAATTTAATTTAAAACTGTCTTTACCTTAAATGTGTAGTTCACCTTTAATTTCATTTTAAGTATGTTATAGAAACTGCTGCCTGGTTGCTAGGATAGTGTGGACCCTGGCAACAAGATAGCTGCCGAAATTCCAAAATGGAAAGGCGCTGAATACAAAAAGGATTAAAAAAAAAACACATATACTGTAAAAGAAAATGAAGACCAATTACACATTTTGGGGGTCATTTATCAACACTGGGCACATTTGCCCATGGGCAGTAACCCATGGCAACCAATCAAATTGCTGCATTCATTGTTCTACTTGCAGCTGGCTTTAAAAAGCTAATCACTGATTGGTTGCTATGAGTAACTGCCCATGGGCAAATTTGCCCAGTGTTGATAAATGAGCCCTGTTGTCTCAGAATCTCTCTCTCTACATCATACTAAAAGTGAATTTAAATATGAATAAACCTTTTATTAAAATTGTATGTAAGGGTGTCCACTAGGAGTCGTGTATCAGGTCAGGTACCTGCAATATGATTGGGACTCGGGCAAATTCTTCTTCATTTGCTCAGTGTGTGGGTGTCCCGCGGGTACCCGATCTTCTGCAGTGGGGGGGCTATAGGTGGCCAATGCAGGGTAAACAGCTAAAATTCCAAGTGTCCTAAAGGCTAAAAATGGTAATTGTGATGTCACTTCCGGTCAATGTGACTCCACTTCCGGTCAGAGCGACGAACACTACGGAGAGCGGGTCAGGTGAAAATTAAGAGTTGCAAAGGTGTGTAAGTTGGTCTAGGTCAGGCTTGGGGAAAGCAGGTATGGGTTGGTCGCAGGTTTGAAAAAACAGACCTGTGCAGGTCTCTACACATGGGATCGGATTATTTTACTCTGCTTAGAGTGGAAAGGGGCTTATGGGACCAAGAATCAATCAATCAATGTGGCGTGGCCCTCGGAATGGTTGGGCAGCTTTATAAAAATGTGGTGCCAGGTTGGGTTATCATTGCCCATTTGCAGCACGCTAAACATTTTATTTGCATGTTGCGAACGAGGTCCAGTAACCTGACCTTCCTTGTTGGTGGGACAGTGGTTCTGACCGGTGGTGGGCTTTGCTTAGGTCTTGAAGTCTCTTCTTAAAGGAACAGTTCAGTGTAAAAATAAAAACTGGGTAAATAGATAGGCTGTGCAAAATAAAAAATGTGTCTAATATAGTTAGTTAGCCAAAAATGTAATATATAAAGGCTGGAGTGACTGGATGTATAACATAATAGCCAGAACACTACTTCCTGCTTTTCAGCTCTCTAACTCTAAGTTAGTCAGTGACTATAAGGGGGGCCACATGGGACATACAGTAACTGTTCAGTGAGTTTGTAATTGATCCTCAGCATTCAGCTCAGATTCAAAAGCAACAGTTATGACCCATGTGGCTCCCCTCGAGTCTCTGATCTATTACTGCCTTTTAACCAATCAGTGGAAAGCAAGAGAGCTAACTAACTATATTAGAAACATTTTTTTATTTTGCACAGCCTATCTATTAACCCAGTTTTATTTTTATACTGAACTGCTCCTTGAAACTCAGGATGGGTCATAGGCAAAGCAGAATCTGCAAGCCGAGGTTTTTTACAGAAGTAGGGGGTGCCTTCCATAAGAGATTTCATGTTCTTGATCTCTTTGCATGCTACACATTTCCAATGTACTGCTAACTGAAGTGGTGCAAAGTATAACCAGTGTTGGTTGTGCATATATTGTGTTTGCACATTAAACACAATGATTCTGTGAGACTGGCACCTGCCTGAGCTGCAGGGGAATTGAGAAACCTGTCCAAGTACCCAGAGTCCCAGGAGGTTGACTCAGGAATGGAACCCACAATTCTGGGACATTCCAATGACATTTTAATGACATATTGGGTAGTTCTTTTTTTTTATTGGATTAACAATATGGGTGTTATTTATATTTTAAAAGCCTGCACTCCGGACCACCACAGATATTGCCAACTCCAAGATTCAAGTTAAAAGGATATATATTTTATTCAATAAATAAACAAGTGTCCGAGGTCTGATGCGTTTCGTGTCTACCCACTTCCTCAGAGACCCACTTACTTTTAGTGACGGACAGGGGCGGCTGCACCTGGGTCAGGATACAGATCTGGTTAGCAATGAATTTATTGAACAATATTTAAATCGTTTTTCAAGAAGGGACTGCTCCAGGTTTTGAGCGCAGAGTTCCGGGCAAAGTGCACCTGAACCAACAGATATAATTGGTGAAAATATCTTACATTTAAGCTTACCTTCCCGGTATTAGTGATTATTTGTCGAACAAAAGGGCCCCTTATTTGTTTGGGCGACGGAATTGTTGATTCTGATTCATTATATATATTTTACATGTATTTGGGAATGGCCCTTTTTTCATCCAGTATTATTGGTTGGCCTAAACAGAATAGCATGTACAGGTGTGGGACCTGTTATCCAGAATGCTCAAGACCTGGGGTTGTTGGAATAATGGAATAATTGGAATAATGGATCTTTCTGTTATTTGGATCTTCATACCTTACGTCTACTAGAAAATCATATAAACATTAAATAAACCCAATAGGCTGGTTTTGCTTCCAATAAGGATTAATTATTATTAATGTTTTATTATTACAGAGAAAGAGGAAATTATTTTTAAAAATCGGGATTATTTGGTTATAATGGAGTCTATGGGAGATGGCTTTTCCATAATTCAGAGCTTTCTGGATAATGGGTTTCTGGATAACGGATCTCATACGAATGTTGGGGTTACCAATATATATCACCAAGTGCAGCCGCTTCATCAGGGACCAATGTGAAAGACATAGAGGGGGTTATTTACCAAAATAACTGTTTTCTGAACACTATTCCGACCAAATCCGCACTGACTTTTCCCCCCTATTTATCAATAAATTTACCATAAATTAAATGTATCATTAGTCGTGATAAAATCTTTAAAAAAATCAGAATCCTACAATTTTTCATTTTTTGCGCTTGAAACCTATGATATTTTCGTAAAATCGTCTGAAAGCTACGTTTTTTTGGAAACCCAGCGCTACTCAGAAAGTCTTCCAATTGTAAACGGGACTATTTCAATAAATCTGTTAGGGGTTATTGCTATCCGGAAGTGGGCCCTGTGCGTGGATCCAATTGTGATAAATTCAAAAATTATAAACTTGCACAGAACCTCACTTCAAAACATTTATTTGTGCAAATTCACCAAAAAACAAATCAAAATACTCAAATATGCACAGTCAATATACAAGTGTTCATGCATAACATACCACATGGCAGCGTCTCCCCCTGTCTGCATACCTTGTGTCAGCCACTCCCTCCTGACGCATTTCGCGTCATTGGGCACTTCATCAGAGCAGACGACATCTGCCTTTGACTTTTACATAGTCTCGGCAGGTTAGAGTTGGAGTATTTTTTTCATCTGACTTTTGATTCCATCGGACTTTAATAAATCACGAAAAAATCTGTTTTTTTTCTATGAAAAAATTGTATTTTCCCCTTTTAAAATATGACCATAAATCTGAGCTTAATAAATAACTCTTCAGTGTCTCCTACAATGGAGTATCATCTTCTCCCCTACCTCTTTCTGTTGGAGTTCCTCAAGGCTCTGTCCTGAGACCATTACTATTCTCCCTCTATACCTCCTCCCTTGGCAAATTAATAAATTCGTATGGTTTCCACTACCACCTCTATGCTGACGATACTCAGATCTATCTCTCATCTCCTGATCTCAACCCAGAACTCCTAACTCGCGTCTCCTCCTGCCTGTCCGCTATCTCTACCTGGATGTCGCAACGCTACCTTAAATTAAACCTCTCTAAAACTGAAATGGTTCTCTTTCCTCCAAATAACACCAGTAGCATCCCCGAAGTATCCATCATTGTTAACAATTCCACTATCACCCCCTCTCCCCAGGCCCGGTGCCTTGGGGTTATCCTAGATTCTGCCCTGTCATTCACTCCTCATATCCAGTCACTTATTAAATCATGTCACTTCCACCTAAGGAACATATCTAAAATACGATCATTTATCACCCAAGACGCTGCCAAAATTCTTATTCACTCTCTCATCATATCGCGTCTAGACTACTGTAACTCTCTTTTAATTGGCCTCCCCCTCCAGAGACTGTCACCTCTCCAGTCCATAATGAACACTGCTGCGAGGCTCATACACCTCAGCAACCGCTCCTCCTCTGCCTCGCCATTCTGTCAATCCCTGCACTGGCTTCCGTTACCTTTCAGAATCAAATTCAAATTAATGACACTGACTTTCAAAGCACTTCATAACTCTGCCCCACCCTACATCTCTGAACTCATCTCTATATACTCACCCACTCGCTTACTACGCTCCTCTACTGACCTGCTCCTCAACTCTTCTCTCATTACCTCCTCACATACTCGCATTCAAGACTTTGCAAGGGCTGCACCCCTCCTCTGGAACGCTCTCCCACGTTCTGTCCGACTTTCTCCCAACCTTTCTGCTTTCAAAAAATCTCTGAAAACTCACTTCTTTCAAGAAGCCTACCCTCACTCTGCTTAACTACCAAACGCAACACCACATACAATACCACATTTCTCTCCCACTTAATTCGATCTTGCCCACTCCCACACCTTGTGTATTACTCCCCTTTAGACTGTATGCCTATGCATAGGGCCTTCCTCACCTTTTTGTACCTGTATTGATTGTGATGTTTGTTACTCCATATATTCTATATATGTAATTCATGTGATGTAGTTGTATAATCACATTTACTTTACAGTGCTACGCAATATGTTGGCGCTATATAAATACATGTTAATAATAATAATAATAATAAAACCCCCATAATCTCTGAATAAACATGTCACCAATTATAACAAATAATAATAATTGTTTGTTTGGCCCGGCACCCAGTGACATTGTTACACTTTCTATGGTTTTCCCCTATGGGCTTCTCGTAGAACTACATAACCCGCTATGACAGCTAAAATAGGTAGGGCTGTTGCCAGAAAGCCTGACCACAATGGAAACTTAAAGAAGTGTGACGCTGCAAGTTGATTTATAGACACTAGACAAAGTCTGAGGAATATAATTTGACATTTGCATTGTTATATTCCCGTAAACCAAATATAATACATAGACATGCACTGTCTGTTTTTAATGCCCCATTGCACTGGAGTATTTCTCTCCATATAAACCAAACAACTAACAGACTGAAGTGCCGGCTGAAATCCTATCCATAATGGCTGTGGGAATTCCTGGGTGACAACCTGATTCATTATTTCACCTTGTTTGGAAACTAGCAGCAATATTTCAGATAGGCCTGGTGAGAGATGACTTATCAGCTGGTGGGTCTGACTTCAGATAACAAACATGCCGCACATATTCACAGCATAAGACCTGGAGATGTGTCTGAAATATTTCATGGGGGAAGCAGTACAGTGTGATTATTTCATTCCAGGAACATCATATTTGTTAAACAGATTTATTTCTTTAAGGGCTTCTACACATGGGCGGTTTTACCTGCGCTGCGTTTTCTTCCGTTCAGCCGAAGGGGAGCGCAGGAGTAGACGCAGTCTATTATTTTGAAGGGGCTGTACTCACAGACGCATGTAAGCGACAAACGCAGGTTGGGACGCACCACGTTGCATTTCACCTGCGTTCGGCGCATACATGCATCTGTGTGAGTATAGCCCCCTTCACAATAACTGGCTGCGTCTACTCCTGCGCTCCCCTGCGGCTGAACGTAAGAAAGCGCAAGACAGGGGAGCGCAGGTAAAACCGCGCCCAAAAACAGGGTGGTGCTGGCTTGGAGGAAACATAAATCATTGGCCAATGAACTGCAGGCCCAGCTTCCAACGGTTGTAGGAACTGATATGGTGTAAAAGCTCCGGGCGCAAGTAAATGTTTGACAATGGTGGAAACGTTCGAGAATGATCTTAAAGATATTTACTGGAAAGGTTTTCCTTTCTGCATTCATGTTTTTGCCTTTACAAAATGAGCCAAGATTAATGTCGATAAAACCCAATTATAAAACAACTAGAAAGGGTAAGAGGGGGCACGTAACTCAGAAAACATGCATTAATTATAGAAGGCATCATAAACCATTAAAATGATACTGTCATGGGAAAACATGTCAAAATGCATCACTTAATAGTGCTGCTCCGGCAGGTTTCTGCACTGAAATCTGTTTTAAAAAAGAGCAAACATATTTTTTTATATTTCATTTTGAAATCTGATATGGGGCTAGACATGTTGTCAGTTTCCCAGGTGCCGACCAGTCATGTGACCTGTGCTATGATAAATTTCAGTCTCTCCTTACTGCTGTACTGCAAGTTGAGATGATATCACCCCCTCCCTCCCCCCACAACAGCCCATCAACAGAACGATGGCTAGGTAACCCTGGTTAGGGTAGGGTGGGACTATGATGTGGTGATTGGCTTGTCAATCTTACAGAATCCTTCCCAGTTTTTCTAATTTGGAAAACTGAGCAGGTAGTTTTGACCCAGACAGCCATGCAAAAAACCGGGCTGTCCTGGTCAAAACCTGACAGGTGGCAATCCTATTCCTGGTAGATAAAAGAACAACACTCAATAGTAAAAATCCAGGTCTCACTGCGACTCATTGAGTAGGAGAAACAACAGCCTGCCAGAAAGCAGTTCCATCCTAAAGTGCTGGCTCTTTCTGAAAGCACATGACCAGGCAAAATAACCTGAGTTGCACCTACACACCAATATTACAACTAAAAAAAATACACTTGATGGGTTTGAAATTAAATTTGACATGGTAGAGTGAATTATTTGCAGTGTAAACCGTGTCATTTAGAAATAAAAACGACACCATAAAAATCACAACAGAATCCCATTAATACGTTTAAGAGTTTTCTACAGAACTTGGCATGTCCCAGCGAAGCAGTTCTTTCTATGCCTTCCACTGCCTTCTGCTACATTATTTCAGAAGTTGGAACCAGCAGTACAGTGGATAGCAGTGGACAGGCAGATAGTGGTTTCAGTAGCAATTATATTGATCAATAACTTTGAAACCATTGACATTATATAGTAAATATATATAGGAGAGTTGCTTAGAATGTAATTCTAATTCTAGACTTGGGCAGGTATATATTTACAGTGCCTGTTATCCGCCCAATCTGCCTAATAATACGTTGCCTCTGGCAGGAATTAGCTTCGTACGGCACCAGTTTAACAAGTGTTCAATGAGATTTGCTTTGTTCGGCTTGGAATGGGCTTTATTAAAAAGCAGGTTTCCATGCCATAAATACAGGGCTCGCTGAAGGAATATAAGTAACTTTATAACATGTGATTATAAATAATAAGGCTGTATTATGTTTATGCGGAATATCAAAATATATAAGCCAAGCAGTAACTGCTTAAACTGCAAAAGGCCATAATGCTGCAGAAATGACAGTTAGAGTTGTCCGAGGGCCCCATGTCTGACAAATGGATAATTGCTGAGAATGTTAATCCGCTGAATGGAACTGGCGCTTTCAATGGGGTGGACACAATGGGTTCCAGTGTACACGGCTCTCTGGCAGGCTGAGCAGGGACCCGCGGGGACTTAAGGTGGGAGAGAAAGTGCACAAAGGGGCCAGAAGAACCAGAATGTGTCTATTGGCTGCAGGTACAGTACAGAGTCTAACTATTCATGGGCATAAAGGGGCAGACAAAGGCTGATTTCATTATTAATTACATTTACAAACAACTTGACAACCGCTGAAAAATATTTACATATTGGATGATATGTGGGGGAAAAAATAAACGGATGAACCATAAGTGTAATATGCTAATTTTTAATTGACACATGTTTTTAATTATGTACACTACATAAGGAAGTAAACCTTGACTAAACTCCACCTCTGATGAAGTGCCAAAGTGAGGCATGAAACGCGTCAGGTGACTAGACACAGCATGGTTTAGTTAAAGGTCTCTAGGATGATACCTGTGCATGTTTTTAATGATTACTTGGTAATAACGTTTTTTCACAGTTTAAGTGCAGCCCAACTCTGCCCATTCGGGTTGGATCTCAGTTGAACTGGACTTTTTGGAACACATGATGAAACATTTTTTCAGGAAGCAGCAATTAAATAATAACATCTGCAGGGGCGTAACTTCAGGGGCCCATGTTCCCCAGCAAAAAGTATCTCCAGGCCTCCTCTGCAGATAATTGACCTGTGAAAGAAGCAAAATTGTGGGTCACCCTACGATCCCCCTACTGCACATTCTCGAGTCACTACCAAGTTACAACTTCCTCGGTAGTTATGCCACTAAACAATGGATTCCCTGTGCTGCACAGAACTTATTTTGCCCCAAAGAGCACATTAACCTCATTGCTCAGCTTCCAACTGCAGTTCATCTCTAAAGGTGGCCATACATGGGAAAGTCGGCCAGATCTCGATCGGATGGGTTTAAAAATCCCGTCGGATCGCGGATCCCGTCGGATCGCGGCCACGCCCGTTTGCGAATGCTAGGATCCGATCGTTGGGCCCTACGGCCCACGATCGGATCTGCCTGATATTGCCCACCTCAAGGTGGGCATATCGGAGGGAGATCCGCTCGTTTGGCGACATCGCAAAACGAGCGGATCTATCCATCTATGGCCACCTTAAGTCCCTGAGCGGATCTATCCATCTATGGCCACCTTAAGTCCCTGATGGATCTCTTTTTTTACAATCAGAACAGACCTGAACTTTCTTTCCCAGCCAGTAGAATTCCTTTGGCTGTCATGATCTGCAGGCTGACTGTAAAAGTCTCCAAAGCTGATGGGCATTCTATTGATTTGGTTTTTTGAACGTAATTTGTATGATTGATGTGATGGGATGTGTAAAATAGCCATCCCCAGTATTATTAGCAGACAGTCCCTCAGTGTTATAGACACCTAACTGGGTTCTAAAATACAGTTGGGAGGGGTACTGTTTCCTACTCCTGCTCTAAACTAGGCCCCTTGCTGTTTCTCACAGTGACCAGCAGATGGCACTGTGCTAGGATATAAAAGGCTCTGAAGCCATGCTTTCAGTGTCCATTTGGTGCTGGCTCTGACCTGAACAGGCAGGTAGAGCTCTGTGGAACCTAGACAGGTCAGGTCTAGTAAGAATAGGCTACTCACCCTTTATATGTCACTCTAGGAGTGACAGACAGACAGGTTATTTAGCTGAGCAGCTCAAGGCTCCGACGAGGGATTAAGATCCCGGGTACTAATAGCCCAGAAGTAGGGACTAAGTGTATAAGAACAGGCTAGATAGATTCCCCTCAGGTTCCACTTAGGGAAAAGGCTGAAAGCTGGGTGTACCTTTACTGCTGCTGAGCACGTTCTCTTGCCTGTGGGGACTAATAATGACCATATGGTGCTGTGAGTATTGCCTATTCAATGTGATGTAAAATCCTGTTTGCGCTATTTTATACTCCACTGAGGATTGTGTATGTTCTATAAATATGTTCATGGTTAAGTTATAAGAACCACTGGCACCCAATTATTTTACCCTGTATCTAGTTACAATTATACTACACCCTGCCTCCACACCGTTGCGAGGGCTTACTCCCTAAGATTATAGGTTTCATCCGGAGCACATTTATTGGGAGTGGAGCTCAATAGTGGTGTAACAAAACAAACAATTTACTATAGAGCTACAGATGTATAGACCCTTTTATTGTACAGTGCTGTGGAATTTGTATAAATACCTGTTAATGATAATAGGGAGATACAGGTAGATAACACTCATGTTCTTTAGCCCCCTCTAGTGTTATAAAATAAAATCCGCTTGATATTGAAAGATGTATGATGTAAATAGCTAAATAGGGATTTGCAGGCTACATAATAATAACTTGCTAGAGTTCAAAGATTAAATTCATGTGTTTTCTTCTGCAAATACAAGCTTCTAAATGTATAGGTTTTTTTAACCACCTTAACATAAAATCCACAGAACCTTCAAACAATCCTGCTGAATTGTGCTTAGTACAGGGAATACCTATGCTGCCATAGTTTTATGGGATCTCCCTGTACAGACTATGAGCAAACTTAGGGACTGTTCCTGCTGAATTGTGCTTAGTACAGGGGAATACCTATGCTGCCATAGTTTTATGGGATCTCCCTGTACAGACTATGAGCAAACTTATGGACTGTTCCTGCTGAATTGTGCTTAGTACAGGGGAATACCTATGCTGCCATAGTTTTATGGGATCTCTCTGTACAGACTATGAGCAAACTTAGGGACTGTTCCTGCTGAATTGTGCTTAGTACAGGGAATACCTATGCTGCCATAGTTTTATGGGATCTCTCTGTATACACTATGAACAAACTACTGTTTTGTTCCCACTAGTGATGGGCGAATTTGCGCCGTTTGGCTTCGCCGAAAAATTCTGAAATTTCGCGCGAAATTCGTGAAATGCAGAAAAATACGTGAAACAGCGTCCGTTTTTTTGGAAACAAAATTTTGACGCCAACGAAATTTTCGCGGGCGTTCGCGAATTTATTCACTTGCGGCGAATCGTGCAAATTTGCCGCGAATTTGCGCCTGGTCATTAGTTCCCACTAAAATAAGGGGCCTATTTATCATATTATGTAAAACAGCAGTGACCAAATACACCATACATTAGATTACTTGCAGTCTAAAGTGGTGTAATATAACAGCATCAAATGCAGCACAAAGGCAACATAAAATAAATAAAACACACATCTTGATAACTTTTACACCAGGGTTTTTTTTGGCGTGTTTTACACAGTATAATAAATAGTGTGTTCTGACAGTGTGTGTGGAGGGGGGGGGTGTTAGAAGATAAAGCATTTTGTACTGAAATAACCAGAGACAATAGCAGCATTTGCAAGGCTGAAACTGCCTTAAGGGCTATTCCACACGGGGAGATAGCGACGCGTTTGCGGTCGTGGCGACAAAGCGCCGCGACCGGCGCAGGCGACAGTTTTGTATGGGCGCCTATGTAAAAACGCCTGTGCTAACCACACGAGGCGATGCGCTTTTCAACAGTCGCCTGAAAATGCCTCGCCAGGCTTTTTCAGGCGACTGTTGAAAAGCGCATCGCCTCGTGTGGTTAGCACAGGCGTTTTTACATAGGCGCCCATACAAAACTGTCGCCTGCGCCGGTCGCAGCGACTGTCGCGGCGCTTTGTCGCCGCGACCGCAAACGCGTCGCTGTCTCCCTGTGTGGACTAGCCCTAAAGGGCACCAATCATGACCAAAATCATTTACTAAGTAAATACACTATGTGAAAGTTCAAGAAATCCGATATTTAAAACAGTTAGAATTGTTTGTATAATGTAAATGATCAGCTCACTATTCCTTCTGCAAGATCTCCCCTATCTCCCCTGCAGTTCTAGCTGAGGCAGCCATCTTGGATTTCACTGGCTCCTCCTACCTATATCTTCCCAGCCAACTGCAGCTCTGAAATCTCGCACATGCTCAGTTGAAATTCCTTGCTTGCTTATCAACCCTTCTAAGCTATTTTCAAATCAGCCAAACCTGTGTGTTAGCTGCTGTTCAGTAGTGCTGCCCCCTGCTGGAAGTTACTGTGTGTCCTTCATTTGCATAATGACTTTACCAGCAGGGGACAAGATAGGGAAATCTCCTGATACTTCTAGTGGAGGAGTTTACTAAAACAAGGCATTCTGGGTAGAATACTCAAAGCAGTGTTACAATCTGAGCATGCTCCTGAAATTTGCATATTAGAGTCTCTGTTATAGTCACAGTATGGCCTCCCTCAGTGAAAGAACCCATTTGACAAGGGGTAAGTTATTTTTTAAAAACCTGCAGTTTTTTCAAAAAACTATATATGTGGTTTGATTAAACGTGTTTAGCTTGTACTGGTCAGATTGTTAATATGTGTTTGATTTTGGCTGTAATAGGTGCCCTTTAAACAGTAACATCTGCCAAAAACATAAGGGAAAAAGGACGGAAATCTTTTGGGTGCTTCTAACACTGACCTTCCTGTCCCAGCTCCAAGGGTCGTTCATTGTCCTCCCAGAACTAGAGGGTACTCAAAGCATGTCAAGGTATGTGTGCTGTAGATTTACATTTTGTTGAAACCCTACAGCTTTCAAGATCCATGTTCTGCTGTGCAGTGTACTGAATACCAGACCTGACCTATACAACTTTACATTCCCCCCCTACATTCACAAGCAACTCCCGCTATCATAACTAATCATTAGTGAACAGTGGAGCCTCTTATTTCCATAGGCAGCAGTTGGGGGTGACCCAATCATGATGGATACGCTGTAGAGCTGTGAAGCCATTTGTACATTTGTTTTCAGAAATTTGCCACCTGGCTTCCACATTCCACCATGTTTGATTAAAAATAATGAGTAAAAGGAGCAGGAAGGAGATTGTAGGAAACGCTGAATATATAAATGCAATCAAAAGTACAGTTATTGGTTGCCTTTGATCAGCGCCTCTTCATTGCCCAATGGATACGGCTGTAGTTGTTGGCAAAAATCAGCCTGTTCTCCCTTCCCACTACAGCTTCCAGAACAAAAGGTACCATTTAGCCTTTATTTGTGCTTGAATCGTTTATTTCCTTTAAGTGACTCAGTAGACAAACATTCGACACCGCAGCCAGATGCCCGACGCGTTCCACAGCACAGAACTGACACCTGTGTCTGGGAATATTGTTCTTGTCTGTCAGCCATATCCTCTTATTAGTCACACGCACAACCCATTGCTAAGCCAGGGCCAAAATAAATACCCCTACTGGAGGCTAAAGGGGTCAGAATGTCATTTGTATTTGATTAAAGTATTAAAGGATATGCATATATATTGCAACTGTCACATGTAGAGTTGCAGCGACATGGATTGTAATATTTCAGTAACAGTTCCTTGCACCACATTGTTCTGCCATAAGTAAGATGGAGATGTTGTGGGTGGGTTCTTGGTCATAGGGGATTTCATGTAAGAGGGTCTAATGTCCAGATTCATAGGGGCGTTTTCCTGCTGCAACCCCAGATAAAGTGCTCTGCCATGGGTTGGCATTTTTGTGACAAATATTCCGGAATCAGTGGTAAGGAGAGAATGCTAAAGGTGGCAATAGATGTTACAATTACGATCTTCCCTGTGACCATTTGTTTGTTTTCAGTACTAACTGTTAGAGCTGAATCATCAGATATACAGGCAGAGACAATAGAATTTTACCTGTATCTGACAATTCAGCACTAACAATGGCTGATGTTCTAGTACCTTCAAAGATGCCCGATCGACGAGCCGACTGATATCCAAGTCTTCTGCCGATATCGGTTGGCTCGTCTCCTGCCATAGACACACTGAATATGGCACAAAACAAACTTTCATACAATATTATTGGTGCATTGATGACCATCTAATGGTGGCCATACACAGGCAGATTAAAGTCATTTAGCCCATTTCGTGTGTGAGGGCGTCCGACAGGTCTCCCCAATCGATATCAATCAGGCAGGTTTGATTTTTCCTGCGATAGTGGACCACATCAGATCGTTGTTGTGGTCCTATGACCCGTCGGCACTCATTTCATTCATATAAATCCGATTGTTTGGCCTTAGGACCGAACATTCAGATTAACCCTGTACTGCCATGCCGTTGATGGGCATATTGGGGAGAGACCCGCTCATTTGGCGACCTTGCCAAACAAGTGGATATTATCGTGTATGGCCACCTTTAAGGGCCATGGCAGATGCAATTTTTTTTGCCCCCCTGGGTAAATTTGTGCTATTGTGTGCAGCGAATCTCCATGGAAATACAATCCCCTTCTCTAACATTTGAATTTACTTAAAGGACAAGGAAAGTTAATCTAAAGAAGTAGTTAGAAATGTTGTATATTATGTTTTGTGCTTCTGTACCAGCCCAAGGCAACCAGAGCCCTTTAGCAGTAAAGATCTGTGTCTCCAAAGATGCCCCAGTAGCTCCCCATCTTCTTTTCTGCTGATTCACTGCACATGCTCTGTGCTGCTGTCACTTACTGAGCTTAGGGAGCCACTCACAATATACAGTACACATAGAATAGAAATGTCACAATATAAGGCTGATTAGTAATTAATACAGATAATTACTACATGGCAGCACAGAAACAAGTGCAATTAGCATCAGAATTTAATAATCAGCAAACCTGTAGCATCAGCTTATATTACAGCCAGGGAAGCTCATTTTCTGCTGGATAATTAGTGACGAGCCCTAAGCTTAGCTTCTCAACAGCCAATCAGAGCCCACTGAGCATGTGAGTGTCACAGACACTTTCCAAGATGGTGACCCCCTGTGACAAGTTTGAAGTCCTGGATCATTGCTGCTATTGACAAGCTGAAACTTTAGCCTTGTGTAATAAGTTTACTATATAAAATATGGCAATTTTAGCCACATTCATTTTCAGGGTTTAGCTCTCCTTTAAGTAAATCACATTACTCACAACAATCTCTTGTCTGCCATCACCCCAAGACTTGTCTACAAAAATATTTTTAAGGAGATGATTCAAAGGGATAAGTTTATAAAAAATAAGTTCAGGTATGGGACCTGTTATCCAGAATACTTAGGACCTGGGGTTTTCTGGAAAAGGGTTTTCCTTGATTTGGATCTCCATACCTTAAAGGGGTTGTTCACCTTCAAACAACTAGTTGTTTTCAGACACTTCCTCAGAAATAACGACTTTTTCCAATTACTTTCTATATCCTATGTGCGACCATTTTTGTAATATTGAAGTGTAAAGTGGCATTTTTCACCTTCTAAAGCAGCTCTGGGAAGGGGGGGGTCGCCGACCTTTTAAACTGTTCTGAATTGATACATTTAGTTGAGTCATTTGTTAACTTTGTCCTTGCTGAGCAGAATCTCTGGGTTTCATTACAGGCAGCTGTAAGAATTGATACAATAGTCACTAATACTCCAGAGATGCTGCTGAGAAATGGATCAACTCAATGTTGCAGTTTAGAGTCTGCACCTGAATTACTGAGCTGCCAGACTCAAACACAAGAGACACCAACATTCAACTTTAAACTTAGATTTTGGAGAAACAGTAAAAAATAAATAATGGAAAGTAATTGAAAAAAGTCTTTATTTATGGGGAACAATCTGAAAACACATGAACTGGAAAAAGTGTTTGGAAGGTGAACAACCCCTTTAAGTCTACTAGAAAATAACATGAATTAAACCCAATAGGTTGGCTTTGCCTCCAATAAGGATTCATTATATCTTAGGTGGGATCAAGTACAAGCTACTGTTTTATTATTACAGAGAAAAATAATTTTGAAATATTTGGATTATTTGGATAAAATTGGGTCTATGGGAGTCGGCCTCCCTTAATTTGGATCTCTTTGGTCAATGGGTTTCTAGATAGTGGATCCCATACCTGTATTGAGCTGGGGGCATAACCAAAATTTCCTTGAATCATGTAAACATCTGCTCAGTTGGTGACTTCGTTTTCTCATGTGTATCAGAGTTCTCGAGTAGGTTAATAAATTTCTGGAATGGCCAGTGTCGGACTGGCCCACAGGGATACCAGGAAAACTCCCGGTGGGCCAAGGTGTCAGTGGGCCCTCCTTCTTCTAAACATTTGTCTTATTTCATGGCCATTCCCTATTTCTATGAAAACAAAGAGGCTAAATATGGAATAATAGGTTATAGTATGTAAAGAAAAGAGAATAGGGGAATAGAGGTTGAGTAAGGAAAGGAAGAAAATAATACTTAGAGTGGGCCCCTGGTATAAAGGTTTTTGGGTGGGCCCCTGGTCTAAGGGTTTTTAGTGGGCCCCATGTGTCCCAGTCCGACACTGGGAACTTGCACAGGCCTCAACTGATCATGAACACTTGAGAATTGAGGATTTCTCTACCCCATTTCAGGTCAGGAAGGAAATAGTGATGTCCTCCTAAAAGTTGCCTCTCCAGCCCAGTTTATCATTTCTCTGTGGACTAAGATAAGATGTAAGTCATAACGGGTGCATTATCTGAAAACTATATTTTTTGGTCATAACTGTATAGCCACGTTTATTTCCAAGTGGCAACCTCCATATTGTGTCCACTAGATGCCCTGCGAAGTCTGATGCAAACCAATGTGGCTGCCCCACTTTGCATGTAGAATTGCAAATGATGAAAGAAGCAGTGCTCTGGGTTCACAAAAGTTACTGTCTGTATGTTAAAATAAATAGAACATTAACTTTAATTTAAAGCAGGGGACTTGTCCCCGTTAATCCAACGAAGGCCTGTGCCAAAACCCTAATTTCCATGCACCTATTGGTTTTTCTAAAATTCCACATTTCTTACAATAAGAACACACAGGCAGCTGCATGAATTAAATAGTAATCACTTGAGTGTGTTGTGAGTAAACTACAAACAGATGTGTCCTCTGGTCAACACTTGAGTCTGTCACTCCAAGAGCAAACCCAAGAAATCTTTTATTTCACTCCAAAAACACCAGAGACTGGGGCTTTTATTAATCAAAAAAATGAAAATAAAGTGAATAACCAATTGAGCATGTGCTATGGTTTATATATTTCTGGTGGCCGGATTCGTTTCAGGAGGACAGGGAGGGGAACATACTTTGCCTTAGAGGGACATAAATTGTCTTATGAATCATTTTGTGAAATCGTTACATTTCTGCATTAAATCTGAAATAATAAAGAGATTTATTGTAATTGGGCTGACTGGTGCTAAATAATTGGACAATGATTACACAAGTGTGAAACAACAAGGGAGGGATGGATGTTTTTAATTAATAAAATTTGTCTTTCTGAATTAATTCTATTCTATCAACAGTTATGTTTCCCCTGACGTTTGGCCGGTACCTTCCAAATTCGGATTTTGTTGACACAAAACATTTAGTTATTCCCACGTATGGGACAGAAGTCACGGCATGAGCACAGGAGTTTTTGGAATTCTTCCTCTTTGTCTCTGTGTTTTACTGAAGATAGCTGTCCCAAGGCTTTCTTTCCATAAAAAAAATTTTCTTTATTTAAATTAGCATTAAAATTCAAATACAAACAGACCCCACCAGGCCCACCTTACGCGTTTCGCACCTTCAGGCGCTTAGTCATAGATACACCTATGACTAAGCACCGGAAGGTGCGAAACGCGTAAGGTGGGCCTGGTGGGGTCTGTTTGTATTTGAATTTTAATGCTAATTTAAATAAAGAAAATTTTTTTTATGGAAAGAAAGCCTTGGGACAGCTATCTTTGGATAAAAGGAATTCTCTATATGTTCATCGCCTGTGAACTGGGGCGAGTCCCTTGGGCTTAATTAAATTTAAATCAGATGTGGACTCCCAATTTTTGTATATTCTGTGTTTTACTGAACCAGAAATGATAATTCCATATGGCATAAATGGTTCCATCTGTAGAGTGAGGTTGTTGCTTGCCAGTAGTGCTCACTATAATTTCTGATTCTACAGAGGCTTTAGCCAACCAGCTCCCAATTCCAAAATGGCTTTAGATGATATGGTGGTACAGTGGTTGGTATCTTTGGCACTGGTGTCTGTGTGGAGTTAGTATGTACTACACTTGTTTGTGTGGGATCCCTTTGGGTGCACTTATTTTTGTTTACAGTACAGAAATAAATCATAGCGGTTGCTTATTTGAATTGATTGTGGCAATTAGTGTTACTACAATTTGAGGGACATTAGTAACTGGTATGAAAGATTCCCTGTAAGGTGATATATTGTGAAAGTGCTATGGAAATGAAGAATGTAGATATCATTCAAAGCTTGTTTTACCCTTTTTATTGATGTGCAGGGCAACCTGACTTTGGGCTTACTTCCGCACATGGTCAGCGGGTCACAGGCGGGTCCGGACCTTACTGTTTTGCCCACCCCTTTCCATGACATCATAGTCGGGCGAACATGGGTCTATAAATTCGGAGGCGCTGGGTTAGGGTTGGGTGTGGGTGGTGGAGCAGCGGGTCGGGTGCGGGTTGACTTTTTGTCGTTCCGCCCATCACTACCTCTTTCAATCTCGTTTTATATTCTCCCAGACAGGACTAAAGACAGGCCAATACTCTCTTACCTGAAGGATTAGCCGACCTGACCAGATGTCCTGTTACTGTCCAGCTGTCTTTAATAATTTCTGCCTATCACAGGAATCTTCCCATGCGAGGGGCCCCATACTACTGAAAGAAATGCCCTAACCCTCAAGGTGGCACCATTATTAGCCCACTGCTCTGCTATGCTCCTGGGGTGCAGGCAGGGCAGCCATCAGGGGGGAAAAGTAGCCGAACAACACAAGCTGGTGTAGCGGGGATCTCCCCTGCACGTTTATTTAGTCAAGTGATGTAACGTTTCGGGGGCGTGCCCCTTCATCAGGCACCCCCCGAAACGTTACATCACTTGACTAAATAAACGTGCAGGGGAGATCCCCGCTACACCAGCTTGTGTTGTTCGGCTACTTTTCTCTATAGATACGATTGGGAGAGGCGCCGACCCCTCCAGCCAACACCAGGCATCGACTACCAGGAGAGACTCTGGGGAAATTAGGTAAAATATTCGCTACAGCCATCAGGGGGGGACAGGGGGGAGAGTTGTAGGGGGCCCGAGGGTAAGGGTGGCCCTGCCACGCTGCACTTTCTTGATTAGCCGGGCCCCCTGCTTTCTGAGAGCTGCTGACTTCGGGAAGGCAGGGTGAGAGCACAAGGGGAGGTATCTTCTGTCCATTACTTCCCCTTATTGGTCACTGAGTTTAAGTCCTGGTTAAGCTGCTCAGTGATTGGATAGCTGAGGTTTAAACTTCTCCTTCAGCTCATCCAATTACCATGCAGCTTTACCAGGACTAAAAATTCTGTGACCAATAAGGGAAGAAAATGCTGTCACTGGAAGAAGATGCAGCCACCCGTGCTCCCCTCCTCCCTTCTGTAGTTGGCAGCTCACTGACAGCAGGTGGGCCACACTAATGAAGTAAGTGTAACATGGCAGGACCCCCCTAAAGGTAACCCTTTGTGGTCCCTGTTGTGTGGTGGGGCCCTGGGCACCAATTTTTTTTTAAACTTCTGGGAGGTCAAGTTTTTTTCATGGATGTTTAAGGGGGGCCCTGGCCACCAATTTTCTTATAACGGGGGGGGCCTGGACACCATTTTTTCCCCATGTGGTGTCCTAGTCACCAATATTTTTTAATGGGAGGCCCTCACCACAAATGTTTTTTTTAAATGGGGGGGGCCCAGACCACCAATATTTTTTATTAACATGTGGGAACCATAGCCACCAATGTTTTTTTTTTGTGTGGTGGGGGGTGGACCTATGGGGTGGGGAGGGCGGACCTGTAGGTGGGGCTTGTGGTTGGCGCAGCCTAGTGGGCCCAGGAAATATTTTCATATGGGGCCCTGTGATTTCTGATGGAGGCCCTGGGTGCGGGGTCTGCACTGCCTACAAGCAGAATGTTAAAAATGTCCTGCGAGCTCATGGAAATGCCCTGATCTATCTTGTCAAAACCCGACTCATGATGCACTTAACTATGCCCGCTGATTGCGGCTTAGTCTTCTAGTGGTCCTAAAGGATTTAATATCCAGCACTGCTTTGATCTGAGAATTTGGTCTTCTCTACATGGACATCCTTGCAATCTAGGTGTACATCTACTGATTTAAACACTCATCTTACCTTTTCATCCCTTTTTTCTTTTTTAATGAATACAGCTCAGATTAACTAGACTGCTACTAATGTTATGTAAGGATGCTGTTCTTTAAATAAAGGCATTTTTCTTTGATCCACAGGGCATGGCATTAACACTTGAAGAGAGGCTCCAGCTGGGAATTCATGGCCTTCACCCTCCCTACTTCCTCAGCCAACATGTGCAAGTTCTACGAGTTATGAAAAGTTATGAAACCAAGTCCAGCGATCTAGATAAGTATGTAGTGGTCATGTCGTGTTCCCTTTTCCTGCTTAAAAACCCATCCTTGGTGTAACCAAAATGCCTCTACAACAGGAGTGCCCATACTTTACTAATGCGAGGTCTACTTTTACTGATGTTGTCCCATTATGATCTACATCCATAAAAGCAATGTTAGCAGTCTGTTCCATGGAAAATATTACTTAAATATGAATTTATGGAAAAATTTATATTGCTATATTTAACAAATATACATTTCTTATGTAACCTTAACATAATAAATGTTAGAATGAAAAGCATGAAATAGGAGGATGATTTAATCAAGCTGTTTATAGACAGTTTCTTGAGATCTACTGATCACCAGCTTAAGGTCTACTGGTAGATCCCGATCTACCTTTTGGGTACCCCTGCTCTACAACAAGATTTGCATATGCCAATAATATATTGATATGTCTACTATAGTACTCTCACCACTGCCCTAAATGAGCTTGCTCCTATAAAAACGAAACGTTCTAGACCCAAACCACTTCAACCTTGGCATACTGCTCATACAAAAGCGCTCCAAAGACACTCACGTGCACTTGAGCGTCGCTGGCGCAAATCCCGTTCAGAATCAGACTTTTGGAGCTACAAATCTGCCCTGCGCTCCTTTAACACCAGCCTCTTCCAAGCCAAACAAACATACTTTACTTCACTCATTAACTCCCTTTCTAAAAAACCAGCACAACTTTTCTCCACCTTTAACACTCTCCTTTCCCCTTCTCCACCCCCTCCATGCACATCTGTCTCTGCTCAAGATATTGCTGAGCACTTCAAAAACAAAATTGACACTATTAGAAGGGACATTACACTACTCAACCCCCCTAGACTTCCACCACCCTCCCTTCACACTCCCCAGTCTCTCCTGTGCTCCTTCACCCCTGTCACTGATGAGGAAGTCTCAAAGCTTCTGGCCTCTTCTCACCTTACCACCTGCCCGCTTGATCCAATTCCCTCAAAACTTCTCCGCAATACCAATCCTGGTCTAATCAAAGCCTTAACTCACCTATTTAATCTTTCGCTCTCAACTGGACTGTTTCCTTCTCAACTAAAACATGCTCTTGTCACCCCCATTCTGAAAAAACCCTCTCTTGATCCCTCCAATCTTGACAACCTCCGACCTATCTCTCTGCTACCTTTCATCTCTAAACTACTTGAGCGCCTAGTCTACAACCGACTTACCTCATTCCTCTCTGACAATAACCTGCTAGACCCCCTACAATCTGGTTTTAAGCCACAACACTCCACGGAAACTGCCCTGACTCGACTAACTAATGACCTTTTAACCGCAAAAGCCAACAATCATTTCTCACTACTAATACTGCTTGATCTCTCAGCCGCATTTGACACTGTAGATCACCCTCTCCTCCTCCAGTCCCTCCAGTCGCTTGGCCTTCGTGACACAGCCCTGTCCTGGTTCTCTTCTTACATCACCAATCGTTCCTTCAGTGTCTCCTACAATGGAGCATCATCTTCTCCCCTACCTCTTTCTGTTGGAGTTCCTCAAGGCTCTGTCCTAGGACCATTACTATTCTCCCTCTACACTTCCTCCCTTGGCAAATTAATAAATTCGTACGGTTTCCACTACCACCTCTATGCTGACGATACTCAGATCTATCTCTCATCTCCTGATCTCAACCCAGAACTCCTAACTCGCGTCTCCTCCTGCCTGTCCGCTATCTCTACCTGGATGTCGCAACGCTACCTTAAATTAAACCTCTCCAAAACTGAAATGGTTCTCTTTCCTCCAAATAACACCAGTAGCATCCCCGAAGTATCCATCATAGTTAACAATTCCACTATCACCCCCTCTCCCCAGGCCCGGTGCCTTGGGGTTATCCTAGATTCTGCCCTGTCATTCACTCCTCATATCCAGTCACTTATCAAATCATGTCACTTCCACCTAAAGAACATATCCAAAATACGATCATTTATCACCCAAGACACTGCCAAAATTCTTATTCACTCTCTCATCATATCGCGTCTAGACTACTGTAACTCGCTTTTAATTGGCCTCCCCCTCCAGAGACTGTCACCTCTCCAGTCCATAATGAACACTGCTGCGAGGCTCATACACCTCAGCAACCGCTCCTCCTCTGCCTCGCCATTCTGTCAATCCCTGCACTGGCTTCCGTTACCTTTCAGAATCAAATTCAAATTAATGACACTGACTTTCAAAGCACTTCACAACTCTGCTCCACCCTACATCTCTGAACTCATCTCTATATACTCACCCACTCGCTTACTACGCTCCTCTACTGACCTCCTACTCAACTCTTCTCTCATAACCTCCTCACATGCTCGCATTCAAGACTTTGCAGGGCTGCACCCCTCCTCTGGAACGCTCTCCCACGGTCTGTCCGACTTTCTCCCACCCTTTCTACTTTCAAAAAATCTCTGAAAACGCACTTCTTTCGAGAAGCCTACCCTCACTCCGCTTAACTACCAAACGCAACACCACATACAATACCACATTTCTCACCCACTTACTTCGATCTTGCCCACTCCCACACCTTGTGTATTACTCCCTCCCCTTTAGACTGTATGCCTATGCATAGGGCCTTCCTCACCTTTTTGTACCTGTATTGATTGTGATGTCTGTTACTCCATATATTCTATATATGTAATTTGTGTGATGTAGTTGTATAATCACATTTACTTTACAGTGCTGCGCAATATGTTGGCGCTATATAAATACATGTTAATAATAATAATAATAATAATATGCTGTATACATAAGAGTAGTGATGGGCGAATTTGCGCCGTTTCGCTTCGCCGAAAAATTCGCGAATTTAGTTTTTTCGACGCCGGCGCCCGTTTTTTACGCCGGCGCCCGTTTTTGACGGCGGCGTCCATTTTTTCGAAAAAATTTTTTTTGACGCCGGCGAATTTTTGACGCGAATTTTCGCTGGAGTTTCGCGAATTTATTCGCTGACGGCGAATCACGCAAATTTGCCGCGAATTAGCACCAGGCGAATAACTTCGCCCATCACTACATAATAGCCATACATACAGAATATTTGTAAGGAATTGCACATGGGACCATGTTTTACCAAGGTCTATGAACCCATCCAGCTAATCCTCTCTTTTGTTATTGTGACTGCAGTAGATCAGTAAATTCCTAAGCCTGATGAATCTCTCTGGATAAAGGGCAAATTGTCTTAACCCAAATCATGCAATTAGAATGTAATCTGTATGTATTCATTGTAATCAATTGTAGCTAAATTAAGGAAAAGCATGTATGAGTGTGTGTGTATGAGATTTGTTTTCTAATTGCTATACCTTGAACATGTTTATTAACATGTAAAATGATCATATATGTAGTAATTACTAGCGAATCCAGGATTCGGTTCGGGATTCGGCCAGGATTCGGCCTTTTTCAGCAGGATTCGGATTCGGCCGGCCGAACCGAATCCTAATTTGCATATGCAAATTAGGGGCAGGGAGGGGAATTGCGTGACTTTTTGTCAGAAAACAAGGAAGTAAAAAATGTTTTCCCTTCCCACCCCTAATTTGCATATGCAAATTAGGGTTCGGATTCGGTTCGGTATTCGGCCGAATCCTTCGTAAAGATTCGGGGGTTCGGCCGAATCCAAAAAAGTGGATTTGGTGCATCCCTAGTAATTACTGACACATTAGTGCATGCAATGAGGCTCAGACTTTCATGACAGCCTGAAGACATTGGCATCCCTTTAGATTCAGGGTTCAAGCCTGCAAAGTGTGTCTTCTCCAGAAATATGGTGGACTGTGTTGCTTTTTGGACTTTTTGGACAGCAGCAAGACCAGTCCTGGCATTCAATAATCTAATATACAATGCTAATACTGATTTTTAAGCTGGTTCTCCAAGTGAAAAATTGATGCCACCTTGGAAACAATTTGTTGGTGAACTACATCACCCAACATCTGCTTCACTATTTACCCAACCACTGACCTGACTGAAGTTCAATCATTTACTCTTTTGAGGAGGATGTCGCTTCATCTTATCAGTTCGCCAGGTCTAAGCGGGCTCTGGAAACTCTGGTGAAAGAGGTAACGTTCTGTAAAATTCGAACTTTAGTGAATGTGCGGAGTAACGATCAATCGCCTAAGCGCAAATTTGCCTGGTGATAGGATGCGTAACGATGCAATTGACGGTCTCTTTCTCTAGCGAATTTTCCTCTACCCCTATTAGTAAATTCAGTGCCGGGCCAACGCGGGCAGGCGCCCTAGGCAGCCTGGCCCGGCAAAGCGCCCAATACGGTAGTGCGCATGCGCGAAAAGACACAAGTGTGCATTCGCGGAAAAATACGACTGCGCATGCGCACTTTCGTTTTGCGCGCATGCGCACTAGTATTTTTGGCGCATACGCGCACGTTGGCCACATCAGGGTCCGGACTAGGGGATAGTAGAGGCAGAGAAGGTGCGTGCCTGGCGCCCCTCCAGCATTGTGCCCTAGGCACGTGCCTACTCTGCCTACCGCTAGTTCCGGCCCTGAGTAAATTGGCGATGTTTTTGCGGATGGGATTTCTGGCGAATTTTCTGTAACAATGGGCGCTTTAGTAAATCTGCCCCCATGTTTAACAATTGCTAAATGGTTTCAATATGTACACCAGGGAAGCCTAACTAGGAGCCACCAGAATACAACTGACTGATTGTGTAGGTTAGATGCTTATCCTGGCTTTACATTTGTTTTCCCTTTAAGCAGGGCCCCACCGTGCATGCGTTACCCAAAGGCTCCTTCTTCCCAATCTGAAGCCCTTGCACAGTTAATATTTCCAATTTCTATTATCATGGGCTTCAGCAGAGCCAAGAGCCTAGAAGCATCCCACCATTTGCAAGGGGCCCAGAATTGTATAGCTTTTGCCTATAGTTCTAATTTCTTCCTCATGGAAAAGAATCCAGCTCCACATGCAAGATACAAGATAATTTAGCTCAAATGGCAGGACAAAAATGTTTAGCTCATTCCACAAGAATATCTGTCTCAGATTGGAGCAAATCCATTGGTTAACCTAATGATTCCCTTTAAACGTAGGGAACATTGGCCAATATCAAACTCAGAGCAAAGAGAGTTTATCTCGACAACAAAGCTTACTTTTTTAAGTTAATGATTCTTTATTCGTTTGATCAAACAGGAGAAACTTTTACCAGCAGCCTAGGCCTTCCACCATGTACAAAAGACAATCTATAAAATCCTGATCACTAAACAGATCCTTAGTACGTTATAGACTTTTCTGGTTTATGTGCAGTTTCCACACTAATGTTTATTCTAATCAACCCTGCAGCATGTGGCTTTTATATGTGTTACACTGGGATTTGTTACCAAACCATTCCTTTAACACCAATAAATATGGGTGCATGCAATAACCTTGCTTAGATGTTCCTGCACTCTCTAACATGCAGCTGAACTGAGTGCTCAATGGTCCTTTAGAGTGAACTGATATATGTAACTGAGTTAGATCAAACAGGTAAAACTTTTCCATGCCTGTATCTTTGGGTTCTATCCTATACCAAGACATCTGTATGCCCTTTGATAGAAATAAAAACACAATCCAACATGGTACCCAGTTTAGGGAGAGAAGTAGGACCTCATTGTTGTGGCCAAAGTAAGATTTCAGTGCTATGTTCTAAAACGAAGGAACAGTAACATTCAGAAAAACTACTATAGTTTATATAAACAAGCTGCTGTGTAGCCATGGGGGCAGCCATTCAAGCACAGGATACACAGTAGATAACAGATAAGTACTACTATAGTTTATATAAATAAGCCGCTGTGTAGCCATGGGGGCAGCCATTCAAGCACAGGATACACAGTAGATAACAGATAAGTACTACTATAGTTTATATAAACAAGCTGCTGTGTAGCCATGGGGACAGCCAGTCAAGCACAGGATACACAGTAGATAACAGATAAGTACTACTATAGTTTATATAAACAAGCTGCTGTGTAGCCATGGGGGAAGCCATTCAAGCACAGGATACACAGTAGATAACAGATAAGTACTACTATAGTTTATATAAACAAGCTGCTGTGTAGCCATGGGGGCAGCCATTCAAGCACAGGATACACAGTAGATAACAGATAAGTACTACTATAGTTTATATAAATAAGCCGCTGTGTAGCCATGGGGGCAGCCATTCAAGCACAGGATACACAGTAGATAACAGATAAGTACTACTATAGTTTATATAAACAAGCTGCTGTGTAGCCATGGGGACAGCCAGTCAAGCACAGGATACACAGTAGATAACAGATAAGTACTACTATAGTTTATATAAACAAGCTGCTGTGTAGCCATGGGGGAAGCCATTCAAGCACAGGATACACAGTAGATAACAGATAAGTACTACTATAGTTTATATAAACAAGCTGCTGTGTAGCCATGGGGGCAGCCATTCAATCACAGGATACACAGTAGATAACAGATAAGTACTACTATAGTTTATATAAATAAGCCGCTGTGTAGCCATGGGGGCAGCCATTCAAGCACAGGATACACAGTAGATAACAGATAAGTACTACTATAGTTTATATAAACAAGCTGCTGTGTAGCCATGGGGGCAGCCATTCAAGCACAGGATACACAGTAGATAACAGATAAGTACTACTATAGTTTATATAAACAAGCTGCTGTGTAGCCATGGGGGCAGCCATTCAAGCACAGGATACACAGTAGATAACAGATAAGTACTACTATAGTTTATATAAACATGCTGCTGTGTAGCCATGGGGGCAGCCATTCAAGCACAGGATACACAGTAGATAACAGATAAGTACTACTATAGTTTATATAAACAAGATGCTGTGTAGCCATGGGGGCAGCCATTCAAAGGAGAAAAGGCTCAGGTTATACAGCAGATAGCAGATAAGCTCTGTAAAACATAATGATGTTATCCATTATCCACTATTTAACCTGTGCCATATAGACTGAAGCAATATGTGGATCTCTGAATCTATGTAGTTCTACTTATTCTGGTAAAGATATTTAAAAAGATTCATTTTTTAAATTGAATCAAATTTTGTTTATTATTTTCAAAAACTGTTTTAAAGGTGAACAACCTCTTTAAAAACTGTAACTGTAAAATGTGTCTCCATAGATCATTCTATTCTACTGATGACATCTAGTAAAACTAAATCAGGTTGTATCTGTGCTATTAAACTGAGGTTCTGTTTTATATTTTCGTGTATATAAAGCCTTATCTGGGTGTCTTTTGCACTGTATGACCCCTCTGCATACTCTATAAAAGGGAGAATAACTCCGGAAGCAGAGCTAATTGTCTATAGGAAATACAGAGATTATTCTAATGAATTCAGGAAAATGGAGTGGTGTTTATTTTATTGGGTACATTCCCATTGTGACAGAGATGATAATTGAATGATTTCATACAAATGGCCCTGGTTGTGCTTCCCACCCCTCAAGGCTTCCTGTAAAGGATCATTTCCACTATACTGTATATACCACTTCTATCTGAAGACTTGTTTAAGGTCAACAAATATTCCTTTACAGTTAACTTTCGAATTATAGAAATTAACTGTAGTATTTGTTTTATCTCAATTGATCTGGTACCCGGCCAGCTTCCTTAGGAAGGGAAAGGAAGGTGTGACCAGATTAAAGGTCTTTAAAATAACAAGGAAATGTAGCTGGGCCTGGATTTCCTAGGCAATTGTTGACCTCATTTTGAGACAATATAGAGTTCAGATAAGGTTAAAACCATGTATTCAATGCAGCCTGCTGTGAAGATCCTTATGGTGCACAGAGAAGTAGAAGGTCTACATCCTAAACCAAGCCCAAAATACTAGAGCAATGCTGCTCAACTTTTCCATACAGGGGACCAGTTATTCACTATACATGTTCAGGGGTCAGATTATAAGGCCCATCCAAGGCAAGCGGCTGATCCCAACTGCCACTGCCCCCTTCCTGCGGGCAAATGAGAGACACAAATTGGGATGAACAGGGGGCAGTGGCCCATCTTGTGATCCACCAAGACCCTGAATTAGGTTTAGACAGAGAAAAGAGGTACATGCCCCTTCGGCCTACCCCTTATTCCAACACTGAAGCCAATCATTAAGGTCATTACAGCTCTTGAGCATTTTGGGGGTCATGAATATCTCTTGGATAGCCACATATAGCTGACCCGTCATTCTATGCTACTGGTTAAGCAGAAGTTTGCTTATTGGTTCCTACTTTGATCCCTCTTTCTGTAGAGTCATTTGCTCTTCAGCTAAGCATTTTTAAAGTATGTATGTTTCTATGGAAATAGCGATTAAGGTCACAGAGCACCCCAGTGACTTCTAATATCCTTATAATGTACATTAGGGGTGTATTATCCCTTATAATACATGAGTGATACTCAGAGTTCCCTGTATAACTCAGCCTGCAGCCTTGTGCCTTTATATGGTCACAGAACAACCCCTCAGGGACTTCTAATATCCTTATCATTTACAGTAGGGGGTACATTATCCCTTAAAATACATGAGTGATACTCAGAGTTCCCTGTATAACTCAGCCTGCAGCCTTGTGCCGTTATATGGTCACAGAACAACCCCTCAGTGACTTCTAATTAGGGATGCACCGAATCCACTTTTTTGGATTCGGCCGAACCCCCGAATCCTTCGCTAAAGATTCGGCCGAATACCGAACCGAATCCGAACCCTAATTTGCATATGCAAATTAGGGGTGGGAAGGGGAACACAGTTTTTACTTCCTTGTTTTTTGACAAAAAGTCACGCGATTTCCCTCCCCACCCCTAATTTGCATATGCAAATGTTTGGTTTCGGTTCGGCTGGGCAGAAGGATTCGGCCGAATTCGAATCCTGCTGAAAAAGGCCGAATCCCGAACCGAATCCTGGATTCGGTGCATCCCTACTTCTAATATCCTTATCATTTACAGTAGGGGGTCCATTATCCCTTATGATACATGAGTGATACTCAGAGTTCCCTGTATAACTCAGCCTGCAGCCTTGTGCCTTTATATGGTCCTAGAACCCCTCAGTGACTTCTAATATCCTTATCATTTACAGTAGGGGGTACATTATCCCTTATAATACATGAGTGATACTCAGAGTTCCCTGTATAACTCAGCCTGCAGTCTTGTGCCTTTATATGGTCACAGAACCATAGGGGTAGTTAATAATGCTGCAACCCTCTACTTACCAGCCCTTTTGACCTTCTTTCCCATTCAGTGTATATTTGCTATTGCAGTTAAAAATGGGCCTGTATGCAAAATCACGCTGATTTTGGTGAAAGACTGTTTGCTTTGTTTGTTTTTTTTTTTATAGGAAAGTGTCAGTTATAAACTTTTATAATTTCATTCCTTTACTTCTGGTCTTGACAGCAAAATTATTTCACAAAAGGAATTGCTTATCTAATTTTTTCCTACATTGCGATTAGCAGGTGATGGCTTGTCTGTTTGTTTTCTTTACCTCATGGGGTATGTGCATTTTCGGTGCATATTCGGGGTTATGGCTTGCAGATGTTGGCACGTCCATGTACTTTTGATTTAAGGCATATTCCCTTCCTATTAAAAATCATTAGTCAGCCTGAAATCATTCCAGTGTTTATTCTGCAGAGATAAAATTTCAGTGTTGCACTGAGATCCTATCGACTATGACACAAGAATAAACTTTGTCTGCAAACACCATCGCCCACACAGCTGATAGCATTAGAATCAGAACCACCTGAATTACATAAAACAAAGTATATAGAACTGTTTTATTCTAAATTCTGCAAAGAAAACTCATTTATAGTTGTGGTTTGCTAAATGGATATTGTTTTCCCTTATTCTGCTTATTTGTGTCTCCTTGATATACAATTATTTCCGAATCACGGAAAGGCCATCTCTCGTAGGGGCAAATTCACTAAGATGCGAAGTTGCGCCAGGCGCAACTTCGCCGCACTTCGCCACACTTCGCCAGGCGTATTTTCGCCAGCGCTCCACAAATTCACAAAAATCCAAAGTTGCGCACAGGGGTAGCGTAAGTTTGCGAAGTTGCGCTAGCGTTAATTCGCCAAGCGAAGCGAAGTTTCGCTAGCGATGGTTCATTTGCATACGGCGCCAAATTCAAATTTCAATGGGGAAATACATATCAGCACTACAAATGCCTAGAAAACCTTCAAAACATAAAATAAAAATTTTATTTTGCCCTACACATGTACCCACTGTCTAGGTAAGTTGCCATGAGTCAGGAAATGTAGGGGAGAAGGAGGGGAGCCCCAAAAAAAATTTCGCTCTTTTTCAGCCTATCACCCATCATGTAGAAAACACGCCAGCGTTTTTTGGGACTTAGAAAAAATTTTTACTTTTTTGGAAACAATCCCTATCTACTCTATTGCGCTTCGCCAGGTCTGAGGTGGCAAAGGAAGTCTAGCGTAAAAGGTAGCGTTCAGTACACTGCACAAGTTAGTGAATTTGTGTAGTTACGTCGCTAGAGAAAATTCGCCTGGCGTAAGGGTGCGAAGTAACACTAGCGAATTTACGCCAGCGTTTGTTAGTGAATTTGCGAAGTACCGAAAATGCCAAACGCTAGCGAATTGACGCTAGCGTTCGGCGCTTCGGCACTTAGTGAATTTGCGCCATAGACTCTCATAGTAGCTTGTACTTGATCCCAACTAAGATATAAATAATCCAGCCTATTGGGTTTATTTAATATTACCTGATTTTCTAGTAGACTTAAGGTATGAAGTTTCAAATTACGGAAATATTAGTTATTCAGAAAACCCCAGGTCCCAAGCATTCTGAATAATAGTTCCTATACCTGTACCTGATTGGTGATACATTGTTTACTGAGAAGCCTCGGAAACCCATCATGTAGTTCCCAAGGTCAAACATAGTGATCACCAATAACAAAAAACCTGAATCAAAGGCAAGAAGTAACATTTGTTGTGTCTTAAAAGGCAGCAAAAATCATCGAAATAGCAAACCCCTAGTTTTTGTCAGCAAAAAGCGATCAATGGGTCAGGTATTCTGTGTCGATAAAACAAATATTGGGCAAATTGTCCACATACAGATAACTACAAAAATGAGACCTGATCCTACTTCTTATAAGACATAGACACTGTACAAATGCTAATAGGAACCGTTCATGTCCATATACCCCCGTAATCTCCACCTAGGGTCCTACTTCTTCCCATCCTTATTGCTATACATAGTATCTGTCAACAGATGAAAACTGACCATACACAAGAAGAGGCCAACACACGTGGAGACCTTTTCCAGGCCAACAAGGTGTCCTCAGTAGATACATTGAGAGAACCCTTGCCAGATGGGTTTTTCAACTTCCCTGACTGAGATCTGGTTTGATGGGTCATTGCGGGCACAAGCATAGGACAATAAGTCACTGACTTTGTCAAGGGTGGCCATATTGGTTACTAATATAGACCAGTGTATCGTCCAGGCATGTGATGTTCTTTCCTGCTGTCTGTAGCTATACCACATGCCTCCATTTTATCATGTTGTGGTGTAAGGTCAACACAGTTGGGTGGACAAGTTGGCTAGTGTATGACCAGCTTGGCATTTAGCTGCTCAAGTTTATCTACTTCAGTCAGTGGATAAATGTCACCTGTGATGTTCTTCCCTGCTGGGTGCATCTCTACCATGTGCTTCAGTTTTGGTGTTTGGTCAACTCACCTGTATCCAAGTATCTAAATCTCTTTGAAGCTGCACTGACAAATCTGAGGCCACAAATGGGTAGTGTGTGAATGTGAGAAGAAGACATTTGTTTAATAATTCTATATCAAGTCTACTTATTCTATTTATTCTACGTATTGTTTATTCTGGACATGTATCATAAAATCGTTTCCTACCTCCCTTTTGACCGTAACTGTGTTTCCACTGAACAATTAATGATCCTCTGCTGCAAGGCCTGCCTTGTAATTCCATTATGTGGATACAGTTTTACAAAATGTTAAATTGCTTTCCTTTTAGCCTTCCTCCGGGAGACCCCATGTACAGCAAGAATGACATGACTAAATAAATGTGCTGACTTGGCAAGGGAATAGGATACATGAGACACAGGAGCCAAACAAGTGATATCTCCATTTATCCTTCTCTTTGTCCCTTATGGATGATCCCTTTGGAATTTTGACATTTGGAAGTTACAGTATTTCAGTTCAAAGATTAGTTAAGTTTTCATTCTAGAGACCCTGGTTCAAATACCAGCAGCAACCAACACAAATTATTTAGGAGTATTAGTTTAGAGTAATGTAATAGTAGTATGTTCCAGTTCTGGTAACCCATAGCTGACAATAGTCAGGTTATTTGATCTGCAGTATATATTCATGCTCTTTATATAGAGTATGTGGGGTTCAAAGATTAGATGGTTGCTCTCTTTGAGCTCAAAATATGCTGTATAAATCCATTTCCTTGTACCTGTAGTGTTATGTTTTGGTAGCCAAGGATGAGTAGAGTATAATAGTGCTTTATTAGCAGGTTCATACAACCATCACACTTCAACAGTAGCTATAACTCTAACACCCCAAGCTGTATATAAAGTACTGCGCATGCACAGCACAACTCATGTGCACAGTGACACCTACAGGCCATTTGTATAAACACCACATATTCCCCCTATAGTAAGAAAGCATTTGGGCAAATGTAATAAACAACAACAATGCATCTTAAAGCAATAACATACATTCTTCACATGACATAGTCCTTGGTCCATGCAGGTAGTTATAGGTTCACTTTCTTCAGGCCTATTGCAGTTGGCATCAGGAGTACGAAAATGTCCTTCATCAAATGGAGCTTCTCCAAAGTCATATCTAGCAGGAGCAAGACGACTTACATTCCATATGCATCCATCAGACAGTTCATATGTGTATGGTCCTCTCTGGTGTCTCACTTTAAGTGGTGTAGTAAATTTAGATTGTCCTTGTTTCAGTAGTCCTGGTTTCTTAATTCTGACTAAAGATCCAGGCTGAAAGTGTACTTGCACCACGTTTTCTGTTAGTATAAGCCTTGCATTTGGCTTGTTCACGTTTGAAAATGTCAGCAGTACACTATATTTGGCTTGTTCACGTTTGACAATGTCAGCAGTACACTATTTTGTAGGCACAGTATTTTGTGGAAGTTTGATGTCTGCAACATGTAACTTAGTGCACATCTGTCTGCCATGTAATAATTCAGCTGGAGATGATTGGGTTGTTGCATGGTGCGTCGCTCTGCAGTTCTGTAGGAACTCTGTTGTAAATACTTTCCAAGATTTCCCAGTAAGATTTGCTGTCTGTTATTCTTCTTTCAGACTTCTGCTGAATCCCTCGATTTCTCCATTTGCTTGTGGGTAATACACTGAAGATTTCCTATGCACTATATTCCTCTCTCTCAGAAAGAAGTCAAACTCAGATGAGACAAACTGTGGTCCGTTGTCTGATATTAACTCCTTTGGATTACCTTCTCTACTGAAGACTGTAGACAGAAATGTTATAACTGTAGCTGATATTATATGAGAAACAAATGCAATTTCAGGCCATTTACTGTAATAGTCTATAAAGTTTATAGCAAATCTACAGTCGAAAGGAGCATCTGTAAAATGATCCACAATATCAATAGCAAGTTTTTCCCATGCTGAATCAGGGAATGGTACTGGCTGAAGTGGTGGTGTATGTGTGATAGCTGTTTTGTCATGATTTTGACAAGTAACACAAGAATGAATGGCAGTTTCATAAGTATCATCAGGTAATGGTAATGTATAGAATATATGCTGTCACTCAGCTCCCAGGCATTGAATAAGTAAAGCACACTTTCTAGCAGCAGAAATATCCTCTTAGTCAGCAGCAATAATGTAATTTTCAAACATACGGATCCAAGCAGTAAATGGTATGGTAGGCTCACCAGTGTTTGGGAGAAAAGCTGCACGCTGCTGTAGAAGAGAAGAGACATCTCGTCGCCAATATGTTATGTTTTGGTAGTGTTTGAGTAGTGTATAACAGTGCTTTATTAGTAGGTTCATACAGCTATTACACTTCCACAGTAGCTTCAACTCTGACACCCCAAGCTGTATAGAAAGTATTGTGCATGCACAGCACATCTCATGTGCACAGTGACACCTACAGGCCATTTGTATAAACACATGTAGTTTATATAGTTGTTAAGATCAGTCCTTCAGGTTCTGATTGGCCAAACTCTCCTCTGACAACCAGTAATTTGTCCCATCGCCCATAGGGAATATTATTTTTGCCAGAACACATCTGAAATTATTCTAACAGAGAAGTCATTTGCCTTTAAAGGAGAACTAAACCCCCCCAATAGTAAAAACCACTAACTACCCTACATAGTCCCCCCTCCCTGCTCACCTGCATAGGTGATTACCCCTGAAAGTGACCCTAATTCATTACTCAAGTGTACAGTAGGTGAAGAGTAAGCGCATCGGAGCACAAGAGCGGCATCTTCCGTCTCATCGGATTTCTTCGGGTCCTCTTCATTC
Source organism: Xenopus petersii (assembly GCA_038501925.1). Taxonomy (NCBI): domain Eukaryota; kingdom Metazoa; phylum Chordata; class Amphibia; order Anura; family Pipidae; genus Xenopus; species Xenopus petersii. Next base: position 164,682,268 of record CM076675.1, read on the forward strand.
CCTTCAGCAATATTTTTGACGCATACAATGTTGCCATGAACTGGAAGACAAGTTCCAACTGCGCATGAGCCAATATGGTGTTCACTTCCCTCCCACGCAGTTATGTGTTTAGATTTGGAGCAAGACATTTACAATACTGGGCTGGCAATAAATTGTTGAATCAGTACACAGCAGGCGGATGGATGGTATGAATGTTTAGTCTTTTCATTGATTGATTTCATGTGGAAAGTATTTTTATTATTGTTTCCCTGAATGAAACTGTAAATGTTATCTCAGGAAATTGGCTTCTTAAATGTCTGAAAAGAAGAAGTAGAGAAGGATTATACTAGACCGTTGAAACCAATTATAAATAATTTTAAGGACCACTAACCAGGCACATATCTTTTTGCTGCCTACACCTAGTCTGGCTGGATGAGTCCTACACTAATATGTGCCTGTTCAAATTTGTTTGGGCATGCGCAGTGGTGGGGGGTGATGCAGTCCACCAGATTGCCTCGGGCACGGCTGGCCTGGTCCTGAGAGCTTTAGGGGGTTGGCCTCTGATGTTAAGGGAGAGTGTTGATTTAAGCAGGTAGAGTAATGTTGGAAGTATGCGGGGTGATGGTGCATGTGGTTGTGTCAATAGCAGGTTTCTCATGATCAGGCAAAAAAAAATGGTTTGGATTGGGTCAGCTTTTTTTTGGCACGTTTAGTGGTAATACTGGCCTCTGGTTTTGGCTGGTGTTTTAACAGCTAGGCCAGTAAAATACCAGCATTCAGACAACCCTATCAACAAAGCATATTTCCCATGCATCACTGGCATATACAGAGCTGCTAATGGGACTGCCCAGCATTGTACTGGGGGTCTGGGACCCACTGGGGTTGCCGTCTCAGTGGCCCATGCACCCCCTGGACAGTTGCAACCCCCCACCTTCTTTTTTTCTTCTTGCGTCTGTGTTCGGGGCCAGTGGGGTAGGTCAGGGAGCAGCGCCCAGGACAGGGAGAGGGTCTTGGTTGCCATGGCCCACCATGTTTTTTACTAGTGTCCCACCAGCCCATTTTAACCATGGACTACCCAACAACTGTATTTTTATCCTTTACATTCACACACATTATGTAATTAGATCTCATGAGAGTATATTGGCCAAGTGAATGTTCTCTTTTCTTTTGCACAAACACATAAACTGAGCTCTGAGAATTAAAGCACATCTACCTTCTGCATGGCGGGGGCTAATGGAGGTTTCAGACGGAGCTGTAATTATCCAGTGGATGCACACTAGCACAGACAGAGCCCAGCGCACCTATAAATAGGCACAGAGGCTAAAGAAAACTTCTTCATTAGAGCAGAGTTGGTCTCATTAATGTCCCATAGGGGGGAATGTCTTACAGCCCATATTATTTTCTTTGGATAAAGAGAGAAACTACTGCATAAAAGCCAAATGCACTTTCCTAGTTTCTGTACGTTTTAGAAATTGCTTTAAAGCAATATCTATCAGCTGGAACAAAGTTGATTTGGAAAAAAAAGGACTAAAATTCCCTTTGGAAAAAAATCAGTCAATTTGTTTTTCTTGTTTCTGGCTTGAATGAGGCTTAAGAGGATAGCTACAAAAAGTCTGGCCTCGTTTGTTTGGACTCATTAGCTAAGCCTTATTTTTTATTCAAGCTGATTTAATGGCTGGGGTAGAAACAGGAGGAATCATTTGTTTATTATCTGATGATTTATTAACATGCCTCTCTGCTCTTAGCCCATTATTTATTTCTCAGTGGGCAGGAGGCTCCCCGTGAATTGAGACCAGTTATTGCTGCTTTTTTGACATTTGCCACTGGCTATTTTTCTTGTCTCACACTGCCTTTTGCGCAACTTATTAAGAGCTTGTAGTCTGATCTGCTTGCATTTGTTTTATAACACTACTCAAAGGCTTCAGACACTTCAGCTCCTGATTGATGTCTTAAGTTATTAAATTATAGATGTGATACATTTGTAGAATATGAAGAACTGATAAATGTCTCACTTGTTTGCCATAGAAAATGAAAATATCTTGTTATTCCTGGAGGGAAATACGGTGGGTTTTTCAGGCAAGATAAAGTAGAGGCCCAAAGGGGAATTAAGAACAGACTGGAACAAGGAATTGTAGGCAAAAATCTGGGACTGTAGCAGTAAAGACTGTAGAAGGATCAATTAGGCATGGAATAGGACAGGCTGGTGAAGAACAAAGTGGACATAGAATAGGACAGACTGGTGAAGGACCAAGTGGGCATAGAACAGGACAGACTGGTGGAGGCCAAGTGGACATAGAATAGGACAGACTGGTGAAGGACCAAGTGGGCATAGAATAGGACAGACTGGTGAACGAACAAGCGGGCATAGAATAGGACAGACTGGTGAACGAACAAGCGGGCATAGAATACAACAGACTGGAGTTAAACTAAGTAGGCACTGAATAGCATAAACTTGAGCTGGTGAAGGCCAAGTGGACATAGAATAGGACAGACTGGTGAAGGACCAAGTGGGCATATAATAGGACAGATTGGTGAAGGCCAAGTGGGCATAGAATAATACAGTCTGGTGAAGGACCAAGTGGGCATAGAATAGGACAGATTGGTGAAGGACCAAGTGGGCATAGAATAGGATAGACTGGTGAAGGCCAAGTGGACATAGAATAGTACAGACTGGTGAAGGCCAAGTGGACATAGAATAGGACAGACTGGTAAAGGACCAAGTGGGCATAGAATAGGACAGACTGGTGAAGGCCACGTGGACATTAAATAGGACAGACTGGCGAAAGAACAAGCGGGCATAGAATACAACAGACTGGAGTTAAACTAAGTAGGCACTGAATAGGATAAACTGGAGCCAAACTAAAAAGACATAGAGTGCAAAAGACTAGAGACGAACAAAGTGGTCATAAAATAGGACAGACTAGAGTCGAATTGAGAAGTTATAGAACAGAACTAACTGGATCCCTTCCAAGTAGCCAGAGAATAGAGCAGAGATGTTGCTAAGATATGAAGCATTGATACATTTGTACAAAACTAAAGTATCTTGTTATTCCTAAAGGGGAATACAATGGGTTTTTCAGGCCATAGAGAACAGGGGCCTAAAAGGGAACTGAGAACAGACTGCACCAAGGAAGAGTAGGCAAAGATCTAGAAAATGGAGCAGGACAGACTGGAGAGCCAAATAATGTGAGTATAGAATAGGACAGACTGAAGCCGAAACAGGGGGCCCACAAATAGAGCTTTTGATTGAAGCATCTCCCAGAAATGGTAGACCCCTCATTTTATTCATCTTAATGGAGCTCTTTATCATGTCCATCTACTTCATTTATTCTTTGCTTTTTTAATTATATATTATCTTGGAGGGCCACATCCAGTTGGTCTACTCTATCTGTATATCTGTAATCTTGTGTTATACAGGCTTGGCCTGCACTGTGTTGTTATTTAATTAAATATGAATTCACAATATTCCAATGTTAATTTTTTTTTCCCCCCAGAAGTTTATTTATTACTATTCATGACAAAGGTCACATTGCAACCATGCTCGTGGCCAGAGGAAGATATTAAGGTAAGGTTGTTTTGATGGTCCCGTAATCAGATATTGATTGTTATATATACATATATAGCACAAGCACCAGTGCAGTCAATTAACCTTACGATAAAGGGTATATGATACTAGTCTTGGCATTAAAGCAAGACAACTGTCAGAATTCAGTGTTGCACAGGTCAAGGAACTCTGAGTAAGGCTGCAGGCTGAGTTATACAGGGAACTGAATATCACTCATGTATTAGAAAGTATAATTTACCCCTACTGTAAATAATAAGGATATTAGAAGTCACTGAGGGGTTCTGTGACCATACAAAGGCACAAGGCTGCAGGCTGAGTTATACAGGGAACTCTGAGTATCACTCATGTATTATAAGGGATAATGTACCCCCTACTGTAAATGATAAGGATATTAGAAGTCACTGAGGGGTTGTTCTGTGACCATATAAAGGCACAAGGCTGCAGGCTGAGTTATACAGGGAACTCTGAGTATCACTCATGTATTATAAGGGATAATGTACCCCCTACTGTAAATGATAAGGATATTAGAAGTCACTGAGGGGTTGTTCTGTGACCATATAAAGGCACAAGGCTGCAGGCTGAGTTATACAGGGAACTCTGAGTATCACTCATGTATTATAAGGGATAATGTACCCCCTACTGTAAATGATAAAGATATTAGAAGTCACTGAAGGGTTGTTCTGTGACCATATAAAGGCACAAGGCTGCAGCCTGAGTTATACAGGGAACTCTGATTATCACTCATGTATTATAAGGGATAATGTACCCCCTACTGTAAATGATAAGGATATTAGAAGTCACTGAGGGGTTCTGTGACCATATAAAGGCACAAGGCTGCAGGCTGAGTTATACAGGGAACTCTGAGTATCACTCATGTATTATAAGGGATAATGTACATTATAAGGATATTAGAAGTCACTGGGGTGCTCTATGACCTTGATTGATATTTCCATAGAATCGTACATACTTTAAAAAATGCTTAGCTGAAGAGCAAATGACTCTACACAAAGACCATATAAAGGCCCAAGGTTGCAGGCTGAGTTATACAGGGAACTCTGAATATATCTGATTTTGTGACAGTGTCGTAGTTTCTGTGTGTTGTATGCAGATGCGTTGGTAAGCATTCCACTGTCCATCTTAATAAATGAGGGTGGGAAGTGTTGTTTTGGTTTTGCCGCTATATTAATGGTTCCTGTGGGGCACAAAGAAAAATATAAGAGAACTAGAATCTTGTCCGTCCCTGCCTGAAGTTCATCCTGTGTTGATTTTTGGCTGCCAAATAAACACTGTACCGTCTTCCAACTTTGGCATTTTCGGATATTTGGCTGGAGTAACGCACAGTCGTTTCTCTTTCTCTCGCAGCCGGTCATTATGCAGTGACATATATATTTGCAATGCCAAGTGGCCACTTTTGTGCTGTTTGTGCCCGTCACAAAGCTTCTCTCCCTGGGCCTTGTTGGCAGCAGACTTGTGTTTTGCAGAATGACAGATCGTGTTGGGGGAGGAAAGTAATGAGATACATTTGTGTTTCTGTAGATCATTACTTTTCACTTTATTCTTCATTTGTATCTCCCCCAAGGTTTTCTGCTGTGAGTCTTCCATGAAAAGCAATCGCTTTTGTAAGAATTCCTTACATATTCATTATACTTCAAGCAATCAAAAGCAAGGAACGATGCCGTATCTAATAATGTGATTTATAGAATGAATTTTATCTCCTTAAGGTTTTTTAATTACAGCATCTGAAGAATTCTGTTTGGGTGCACCAATATTATGCAGTTTCAACACTAAATGCATCAGTTGGTAAGAGGCACCCAAACATAAACCAGGCACTAGTGATGGGCGAATTTGCGCCGTTTCGCTTCGCCTAAAAATTCGCGAAATTCGCGAAACGGCGAAAAATTCACGAAACGGCGCCGGCGTCTCGTTTTTGACGCCGGCGCCCGTTTTTGACGCCGGCATCCATTTTTTTCGAAAAAATTTTTTTGACGCCGGCGAATTTTTGACGCAAATTTTCGCGGGAGTTTCGCGAATTTATTCGCTGGCGGCGAATCGCGCAAATTCGCCGCGAATTCGCCCATCACTACCAGGCACTCAGAATGCAAAGCTCCAAGAATCATGCAGGCAGATTAAAGGCTACATGTCCAACTAACCTGAAGGTAGAGTCATTTGCGGAAACGGAACCAATTTTTGAGACCCGAACCTGCAGTCCACGACCCGAACCACAACCTGCATATTTACCCACTTGGATCCGCTGCCTGACCCCAGTCCACAACTGCCTTATCCGAAACCCGCCGACCACCATTAAACAAGAAGTGCTGTTGCTGCAAACCGTAGTGACATCATCAAAAGTGGCCGAAGACAGACAAAACCTTTGCAAAATTTTAAAAGGAGTCAAATATAGACAATATAACATAAGATAAGAAATACAGATGAGACCCACAACATGCAGACCCGCAACTGAAAATCCTTCCCTCATCCTGCAGGGTACCCACATTTTTTATGGGTAACCCACGGATACTCGCAGGTACCTTTAGAAGAAAAGAACTTTCATTTGAAGCAACGTAGAGGGTTCTTCACAGTCAGGACAGTGAGGTTGTGGAATGCACTGCCGGGTGATGTTGTGATGGCTGATTCAGTTAATGCCTTTAAGAATGGCTTGGATGATTTTTTGGACAGACATAATATCAAAGGCTATTGTGATACTAAGCTCTATAGTTAGTATAGGTATGGGTATATAGAATTTTAATTAAAAGTAGGGAGGGTGTGTGTATGGATGATGGGTTTTCATTTGGAGGGGTTGAACTTGATGGACTTTGTCTTTTTTCAACCCAATTTAACTATGTAACTATGTACCTGACCCGCTGCAGGACTCTACCTGGGGAACCTGGCTAAGGATCTGGCTGCTTTATACCTCCACAGTCCGAACACTGCCATTCATACATTAGTTATAAATTAAAATAAGGAAATGCCTATGTTTTAGTGAATTATAGCTTTAGTGCCTAGCCCTAGGTTTATTATTATTATATTCTCTGAGTAAAGGGGCATATCCCCCCCAGATGGTTTTGGAGATGCCTATAGTATCCTTGTTGAGTGAACTCATAGATAAAAGGTTCTTCCAGTTATTCACTCCTAGACCAGCTATTTGCCATTGATAATACCAGGAATCCAGAAGGAGACCATATTGGTTCACTCTTAAATCATGTTTTTGATGTCCAGTCTTTATTTCCTTCTATGGTTGTTGCCTTGGTCACCAAGCCAGCCAAGTTATGGTCAATAGACCTTCAGATTTTATCTATGGCACTGAGCTTTGACTGATGTAGCTGGGAAGAAGATTCAGGACATTCTAGGAGGACTGTCTATCCCATTTCATTTGCCTGTTTGCCAAAACACCCTCTTCACTTGTGTTGCAATCCACCTGGTTGACCCTTTGGTAACAAAGGAGGAGTTAGTTGACTGCATTGTGGGTGGCTTTCCTTTAATAAGCCTGGGGCACCTTGTTTCATATGACAGCTAGCATGCATTTCAAATGTTGGTGGCTTGCTGGTGTTTGTAGTGGTATTTCACAAGAGCTCGATAGCTGCAAGGTTAACACCCTTGGAAGAGACCAATTGTTACAAACAGAAACAAATGGAGAAAGAAATTAAAACAAGACAACATGTGCACAACAAAAAAAGATGCAAGTAAAAACAAATGCTGCTTGCGAGAATGCAATAAATTCAAACTTAAAGGGATACTGTCATGGGAAAACATTTTTTTTTTTCAAAATGCATCAATCAGTTAATAGTGCTGCTCCAGCAGACTTCTACACTGAAATCCAATTTTCAAGAGAGCAAATAGAATGTTTTTCTGTTTAATTTTGAAATCTGACATGGGGCTAGATATATTGTCAGTTTCCCAGGTGCCCCCAGTCATGTGACTTGTGCTCTGATAAACTTCAGTCACTCTTTACTGCTGTACTGCAAGTTGGAGTGATAACAACCCCCCCCCCTGCAGCCTAACAACAGAACATTGGGAAGGTAACCAGAGCAGAGTTCCCTGGTACACTGAATAGTTATTATTTGAAACAGTTAGGGATGTACAGTATAATACAATATGTATCTTATATGACTTGTTTAGTAATACAGTTTAATGTTGTACTGGGCATGTCTTTGAAGCCCACTATTTCAGGTATTGGATATAAGGATATTCATCAATGCCTGCACTCATGAGCTCTGTTCTTTCTTTGGTTCTCCACAGGCAATCTGTAATAACTTACTGCCCTGGTGGTCCAGCGTTGCAGCGGGGACACCTGCCACGCCGCGCCTCTTCAGTATGCGCCGGTAACTAGGACGCGTGCGGCGCGCCTCTATCACGTCAGCGCGCAATGGCGTGAAAGTTAAATGTATTTAACTTTTTGGATTTTTTTCACTGCCCGTTATAGGATCATTCTTTTGAGTTCCTGGTGCTTCTGATCTGTGGTTCTGTCTGTTATCTAATACCTGTTGTGACCCCTGCCTGTCAGGATTCTGATCTCTAAAATCCTGACCCTGCCTGGTAACCGACTCTTCTATATCCATAACCAGTGGTGTAACTAGATATTACTGGGCCCCACAGCAAATTATTTTTCAGGCCCCCCACATTTTTAGCAGTTGACTTGTTTTACCAATATTTATTGAAACTGTATATGAATTAGGGCCTCGTGGGGCCCCTATACCTCCTGGGCCCCCCTGCAGGCGCAGGGTCTGCTTCCTCTATAGTTACGCCCCTGTCCATAACCTTCTGATTGATCTCCTGGTTTGACCCTTGCCTGTCTGACTCCGCTTGTACTCTGCCTGCCCTGACCCGGCCTGATTTGACTACGCTTTCTGCCTACTCCTTGTACTGTGACCTTCTGCCCAAAAGACTTTTGCTTTACCATTGTGCTCCTTTGCTCGTCCAGAACCCTTCGCTTGGCACCTCTCTTAATAAGACCTGGCGGCATCCGATTAGCCGAGGGCTCCTCCCGAGGTGAAAGGCGGCTGTTAAAGGCGGAAGCAAGAGCCGAGAACAGGGTGTTTAGCATTGGTTCTGGATTTAGGGTGCCGACCGTGACACAATCGTAGTGACAGATGGAGAGCGCATTCTCTGCCTTGGCGATCTAGGAAGCTACGGCATGGGAATCCCCGTAGGAAACCTTGCGGTATACACAGCAGCGTCTTCCCGTACTCCTTGATGTGGGCACGGACAATGAGGTATGACTTCCATTCGAGCATAGACATTCTATATACAAAGCAAAAATTGTATCTCAATCACGCTCGAGTCTTGTTCTTTGGGACAGTGGATCTTTCAATTGAAGGCTACTGGGGCATCTTTGGAGAAACAGATCTTTACTGCTAAAGGGCTGTGGTTGCCTTGGGCTGGTACACAAGCACAAAACACCATGTACAATATTTCTAGTTACTTCTTTAGTTAAGCTTTAGTTCTTCTTTAAGTCATTTCAGAAAATAAAATCCATCATGGGTCATTTATATGTAGTCCCAGTTATCTTCTTCAGAATTGACACTCAGTTCCCATTGCTGGCCATCTTTTATTTTATGGATGGCAATAAAGTGTTCTACAGTACTACTGTTTCATGAAATTTTTCTATCTCCCTTCACAAAATAAATCAGTTATATAATCAGTAATATGAACTGCAGCCCATGATATGATATGACTTGAAGTTTTCCTTTGAACTCACCTAAGTGCACATCATCCTTCTCTAGTGTGTGGGGAGAGAGGCAGGTTGTATTCTTGGGATTCCTGCTCCCTTTAATCTTTACTGAATTTTAATTCTGTTTGTCAGGTGCTTAAAGCCTCTCTGAATATCAAATAACATTGGCCAGTGAAAGGGGAAAAGTGTGTGTTCAGTTTAGTCCTATGTTTAGTGGGCTGCAAATTGGAGCAAAAGCCCCTCTACATTGGCCTCCCACAGCAGTTGTACATAGGAAGGGTAAAGGCATAGTTGGTATAGTTGGGTGGGAAGGAGACAGCAGGACAAAATGGGGACAGTAGCACCAAGATGGTCACAATAAACATTGCCATTCTGCATGCCTTCCAGGCAAGTGTTGTTGTTTAGGCCCTCCCTTGTATATATACTGTTTAGATAGATGCTGTCATTGTCTTGTTCTACATTCTTCAACTTATCCTACTAAACCTACAGGTGGGACCTCACTGTATGTGTGACACACCCATCTCTTGTCTTAAAAACCTGCTCCTTAACTCTGGAATTCCACCCCTGAACTCCTCCTAATGGAGCAATTTCTAAATATCTTGAAGAAAAAACTCAGATTCGACATTTTGGAGCACTAGAACATTAGTCTGGTCCTGGACAATGCCTTAAGATGGTGCACTTTGTCCCCCCCAATATTTGTCTGCATGTCATCCACCCACTTAGATGGTAAGCTCTATGGGACATAAGGCATTTTAGGTGGCCATAGATATTAAGATTTTTAAAAGATCTTTTCGTCACCGTAAGACCAAGCTTATCCTGAAACAATCATTTAAGTGAAAGATTTTTCCATCACTAAAAAGACCATTTCAAGAGATATCGTCTGGTTGAAGCCAGGAAAACTGTGGATAGCTGCCTGCTTGGCCCTGCAAACAATTGGACAATGGATACATTTCACTGTGAATGATGACATTTTTAAACCTGCCCAATCGATTTTCTGACCGATGTCGGATGAAAAATCATTGGATGAAAAATCCCGATAATTTGACGGATTCGTTGCATCGCACTAACATTGGCCGTTAGGTAGAGAAAAAGTCTATGGCAGGAGTGACCATAATTTACTAATGTGAGGTCTACTTTTAGTGATGTTGTCCCAATTATGATCAACATCCATAAAACATCCATAAAAGCATTGTTAGCATTATATTCCATGGAAAAATTACTTAAATACTGATTAATGGGAAAATGTATATTGATATATTTAACAAACAACTATTTTTTATGTGACCTTAACATAATAAATATCTGAATGAAAATCATGAAACAGGAGGGTGATATAGACAAACTGTTTGTTGACAGTGTCTTCAGAGCTACTGATCACCAGTTAAAAGTCTACTGATAGATCCCGATCTACCTTTTGGGCACCTCTGGTCTATGGTATCCTTAAATCTCTATGTTTAGTTGGCCATACACGGGCAGATTAAAGCTGCCGATACCTTTAGACCAGCTTATCTGCCTGTGTGTGTGGGGCTCCTGACTGGTCCTCCCGATCTATATCAGGCCAAAAATCGACCAGATATGGATTGGTCAAATTTGTTTTTTTCTGCGATCCAGGACCGCATCAGCTAGTTGCACCCGTCTGCACCCATTCTCACAGACACAGCAATAACGTAAGCTACCATCAGAGGAGGCAGGTAGAACTAGCTAAGGAACGCTAGGGTATACATCATCTCGTCCCACAAATTAACCACTAAATCACACATTTCAAAGAACAGAGGTCAACAACATCTACAGGTAAATATAGATTCGGAATATATATTGAGAATATAGGTTCAGTCACTAACTTGGTTTGGCAAGAGCACTCCCAACACTCATTAAAGCAATGGAATCCAGATATTGTATCCAAAGGCGCCAGGTGGACCAATGTTTTAGAATATCTTTATGTGAGTCAGCATGGGTCTCCTCAAATTTGTGAATCTCTTCCATTTCTTGGATCCATTCAGCTCGTGTTGGGGAGACAGTACTTTGCCATTTGCCAGGAATTAATATTTTGGCTGCATTCAATGCAAACTGCATCAAGGACTTTTTATAAGAGTGCACAGAGTCCGTATTGAAGTGTAATCTGCCTGTAGACCCGGAGGGAAACCTTTATTAAATTTCAGAGGGGTAAGAAGGGAGTGCAATGTAGTTAGATTTGCTGTCGTCTTTAAAGAGTCCCATAAATGAAGGCAATATTGTATGAGAGGATAATCTCTTACAGATGGCGGGCAAATTCTCGGAGAGAGCCAAGGAATAGACTTAAGAGGATATGGCAATAAAGACTGTTCCAATTGTATCCAAGCTTTAGAATTCTCATGATAAGTCCAATCTAATAGTCGCACGAGTACACTCGCTTGATGGTATAATTTAAAGTCCGGCAAACCAATTCCACCAGCGGTCCGACGGTACCTAAGTATTTCCTGTTTGATGCGCGGCTGTTTCCCATTCCACACGAATTTGGATATAATGGTATGGAGCGTGATGAAAAAGTCCTTGGGGGGACATAATGGAAGCATTTGAAAAATGTATAAGAGTCTCGGGAGAATATTCATTTTGAGGGAATTTACTCTGCCAAACCAAGACAGCAGCTTATTTGACCAAGCTATACAGTCTTATTAATTGCCTGTAAAGTAGAGGAATAGTTAATGTGAACCCAATCATCCACGTTAGGTGACAAAGTTATACCTAGATATACCAGCTTTTCTTTAGCCCATTTACAGTATCGTTTGAAATGCTAATATTCAAGGCATTAGATTTCTCAAAATTTATTTTAAAATCGCTCAATTGGCTGTATAGTCTGATTTCCTCCAATAAATTAGGCAAGGTAACCGTCGGTAGGGAAAGAGTAAATAGTAAATCGTTAGCGTATGCACAAATCTTATGTGATATATTATTTACTAGCAGACCTTTAATGTTGACATTATTCCGTATCGTAGATAACAAGGGTTCCAGCGTTAAGACAATGAGAAGGGGCGAGAGTGGGCACCCTTGTCTCGTACCATTGCGAAGTGCAATAGGGTCAGAGAGAGTATTATTAATTTTAAGTTTGGCCATTGGATTAAAATATAATGATCTGATCCATGCTTGCATGTGTGGGCCCATTCCAATGTATTGCAAACAGCGAAACATGAAATCCCATCTTACCCTATCGAAGGCTTTCTCCGCGTCGGTCGACAGGAGACAAATCGAGATATTTTTCCGTCTTGCTATAGTTACAAGGGAGATAAGTTTGTTTAAATTGTCTCTAGTTTCCCGACCGGGGAGAAAGCCTGCTTGATCTAAGTGTATAATCAAGGAAAATCCGGGTTTGATACAAAGCGCCAAAATTTTGCTTAAATTTTCATGTCATTGTTTATGAGAAATATAGGTCTATAACTAGTGGGTGAAGCAGGGTCTTTATCCTTTTTGAGTATTAGGCTAATATGGGCCTCTAGGGAAGAAGGTGACCAATGATGTTGATGTTGAATTGCATTGTAAGCTCTATGAAGGGCCGTGATCAGGTGAGGTTGCAATATTTTAAAAAAGAGCCCAGAGAATCCGTCTGGGCCAGGACACTTTCCTGGAGGAGAATCCCTAATTGCCCTTTCTATCTCTGTGGGAGAAATATCTTGTTCTAAGTCGGTCAACCAATCAATATCGCCTTTGTGCATACCTGAAGCGGATAAATACTCATCATATTGTTGAGGTAAGGGTGCTTTGACATTTACATCCTGAATCTGATATAAGGTTTCATAGAAGTCTGTCAGTACTTTATGTATACCTTTAGGGGATGTGTGTATCTGGCCCTTAGAATCACGCATTTTAAAGATGTGGCTTTTCCGCTCCTTTACTTTTAACGCCCTGGCCAATAGCTTGCCACATTTATTACCATGGTCGTAGTATAATTTACGTAGAAGAAAGGTGGCTCTATCAGTGTCTTTTTGTATTAATTTTCGCAGTTCTAGTCTTGCTGCAGTCAGTTCAGAAAGAGTTTGGGAAGCCCTGGTAAGTTTATGGTGGCTTTCTAATTTTTGTATTCGTAATAATAGCTGTTGTTTCTGTTTCTTCCTTTCTTTTTTAAGTCTTGAACCCTGCTGAATCAATACGCCTCTGAAAAAACATTTATAGGCTTCCCATTCTAAAATAGAAGTGCTAGCTGTGTCAACATTGACCTTAAAAAATTCCTTAGTGGAAGAGATGATAGATATTCTCCAAAATTTCCGGGATCTTTAGTAAACTATCATTGATTTTCCAAGAGTAATTTTTTGGATAAGGGTCGGGTATCTCTAAACGCAATATTACTGGCGAATGATCCGTCCATGTAATATTTTCAATCTTGGGATCTTTCATGCTGTCTAAAAAATTGTGGGAAAGAAAGATATAATCAATTCTATTATAGGTATTATGGCTGTGGGAAAAATGGGTGAAGTCCTTGGTAGTGGGGTTAACTATTCTCCAGGTGTCAATGACTTGCGCTAGTTGTAGTTGAGCTTTGATTTGACTAATCCATTTGTAGGGGAGAGAGGCTTTGCCTGAAGAGCAATCAATATGAGGATCCAAGGGGGTGTTTAAGTCCCCTCCCATTATCAATGTACCTTCCATGAAATCAAGGAGCTGAGTGTTAATTCTCTCCATGGTCTTGTGTTGCTCATTGTAAGGGAGATAAATAGAAGCAAATGTAAACTGCTGAGAGTGTATTTTCCCTTTAACAAACGTGTAGTTGCCTTGTGGGTCTAATTTAGTGCTGTCCATTTGAAACTCTACGGTATTTGATATCAGAATAGCGGTGCCCCTGACCTTTGTAGGTTGCGGAGCACTTTGGATCATATGGGAAAAGTGTTTATCATACCACTTAGGCACGTGATCAGTCTTAAAATGGGTTTCTTGAGCGAGAATCACGTGTATTTGTTTTGCCTTAGCCTCTTGCAACAGAGCCTTTCTATTCCAAGGGGAATTAAGCCCATTAGCGTTAACAGTATAAACGTTGAGTGCTCGTGAATGTGTGGTGGACATGCTAACAACCAAAGTCTGGCTATGTCTGTAGGACAAGGGAAAGAGTGGAAAAAGAGAAAATAGAAGAGAAGAGAACCAAAGGAGAAAGAGAAAAAGAGAAGAAAACAAAAAGATTAAAGAACTGTCCGGTGAACCCCGAAGGGGTTAACAACCAAGGATCCGGAATGGGGGTACAATCCCTAGCAAGGGAGGGGGTAAAACGTAATGCGAGAGTTATAATGTGAAATTGTACCACTCTGGGGGGGGGTGGAAGATGTGTATGAGGATGACAGGGAAGGTGTATCTCTCCATTCACAGACCTGATATAATACGATACGCTATGCCGATCTGGAGTATCCTTAATCAAAGGTCCGTCTGTAAAGGAGCTGTGGGGGTCTGTAAGCAGTCACGTGAGAAGCGTGGTAATATACAATTCATAACATATAATAAGTAAAAGAAAAGGAGAAAGCATTAATAACATAATTAAGCAAACAGATACCGATAAAAAAACAAAAAAAAACAAAACAAAAGAAAAACCAATCGGTGGGCAGGCGTAAGAAATACTACCATTTTCTAGTTAACCGTAATTAGTGATTATGCAAAATAACCCCAAATTAAACAGGGAAGACTCCTATGAGAGTTGACTATTAGCATCAGCTGGGGGCCATTACCAGTGACTACCTAGGATATAATGAGGCAGAAGCCATCATCCCCTATTCTATGTAGCATATACAGTATACTAAAGTACAATATATGGGAAGCAAAGGATATTGTGTCTCTATATACCTCCATAAAGTATAAGCAAAAATGTAGAATGCAGGGTAGGCAGGCAGACAACAAGGTAAACAGTAGCATAACAACACAATCCAAACCAAGTTTAACCTTATACATCACATAAAATAAGATGGCATATGGAAAATCGATGACAAAGATGAGAAATACCCCCTGTGCTATAAATCGCATTGCAGTTGGGCCGCATTCTATGCCAGGGATGTGAGGAGAGGGTAGTTGTAACCAGTTCCGGAATCTTACTAAAGAACAGAACTGCAAAAGTGTGAGCATTATAAAAGTCACCGTCTCCGTAGATCACTGATATCCTCAGAGTAAGTCAGGTAGTTGTAAGCCTGTGTTTCAACAACCTACAAAAATTCAAAAGAACAAAAAGAGTATAGCAGAGCTGCTCTCAAAACCTGTCGAGCGATCAGTATTCATGTAAGCTGTTTCTTAGAGGACGATGGATTAGGACGATGGATTAGGCGGCCTTGTGGGAGAAAAAGTATTGAGACGCTTCCTCCATTGCCTTGGAGGGGTGGCATCCAGCCTGGGATTTTGGTTAGCAAGTGCTGCTGAATTGGAGGATGGAAATTCTTCGTCCTCCGTGCCAAGGATATAATTTCGCCAATCCTGTAGTTCAATCGGCCTAATGTCCAATTGTTGGCAGACTTGTATTATGTCCGACGGATAGCGCAGTGCAAAGGTTTTGCCCCCCTTGTGTGCTAGCAAAGCAAAAGGAAACCCCCATTTGTAGGAGATGCTTTGTTCTCGCAGCACTAGGGTCAGAGGTTTCAATAGCCTGCGTTGCGTTATGGTGGAGGCAGAGAGATCCTGGTACAGATTAATTACATTATCCTCAAAATGGATGCCATCATTTGAGCGTGCTTTTTGCAGTATTTGCTCTTTTATTTCAAAGCGCGCCAAACAGCACAGAATGTCTCTGGGTATGTTACCCCTTTGTACGCCCACTCTATGGATTCTTTCGAACTCTATAGTGGGGGGTTCAGTTTCATTTAACACCTCCAGAAACAATTTTAAAGCCATTTCACGCAGGTCTTCCATTGATACGCTTTCAGGGACACCCCTTATACGTTTGTCACGGCGCCGGCTTCGGTTCTCGAGATCGTCAGTATGGCGCCTCAAATCCAAGATGGCCTGGTCATGTTTCTGCAAAACTTTAGTATTCAAACCTGTAGCTGTGTTGTTATGTGAGAGTCTCCCTTCTAAATCCTCCAGCGTAACACGGACCGCTGCTGTTTCCTGCTGCAGAGCGGCAGTTTCTGCATGTATAGCGTGTTTAAGGTCCATGCCCCAATTTTGTAAGTCTGTTTTGTTAGGCATTTGCGACATAAGCTGCATTAAACCATCTAGGTTGCCGCTCACCTCAGAGTTGCGGTCAGGGCTTAGTTGTACACTGGCGTTGTCCTCAGGCGCCATGTTGGAAGCGTCAGGTGGATCCGCTTTCTCCTGGGAGCGAGGAAAAAACCGTTGTATGCCACTCGAGTTTGGCATTTCCTTGGCCTTGGAGGTGGCAGGAGTCGAGGCAGGCTTGTTATGTTTGCCCATCATCGCGTCTAACCTCCAGAATCTGCAAACTTTAGGCTGTGTGAACGGAGCTCAGTATATGTGCGTCTCACCTCAACGCCATGCGGCCACGCCCCCCTCAATTACATTTTCCGAGCAGAGTGTTCTCAAGCTTTGGACCTTTGACTCGTCTGCGCTTGGAACTAGTGAAATCGCCCTTTCCATATTTTCCTCCCTGAAAATAGCAGGTACCAGATGCATTACTGAGACTAGTGCAAAATACATGTAATGATCTGCTTTTGAAAAAATTGCCTGACCTTTAGATGTAATAGCTTCTCCCCATGTAATGATGCTTTGTTTGTCTTTATTGCCAGCTTTTTCCATCTCCATAATAAAGAAAATGGTCTTAACTGCCATGGTGTCACACTGCTACGATGCATACTTCTTTATTTCAGTTTATCAGTTGCCGGGATCATATGTGGACTATGGGTTTGGATAGTTACCACCAATCCCAACATGGATAGGTAGAATTGACTGGTGGGGTGCTGATTGGGGTGAGAATGACTATGGAAGTGAAACAGGCGTGTAACTGAGACACACTCTTTAACAATTCACATTATAATTTGTTTCTAAGGGCACTAAGGCACCATTCTAAGGCTGTGAGATGGTGGAGATGATTTTTCGACATATACATTTTAATATGTGTATAAAGGTTATGTTTTAAAGGACAGGAAAGATCCAATTGATGCCAAATGTTAGCCCCCCCCCCCCAAGGATTGCAGTCACTTACCTGATACCCCTGGTTGATGCTCTTAAAACGGCACCAGTTCAGGGTAATTCCAAGAAAGTGATCCTCTTCCTCCCTTATTCCGTCTTCAAAATCCTGTGGCCAATGCATGCACAGTGAAACGGAAAAGACTTTTAACTCTACTGCACCTGCACACCCACGCGAAGAAAGGAGGGAGGTTCATACGCTCCCAAGTACCCTGGGCTGGTGCAGTTTTCTTCTAACAGGAGCCCAGGTTATACGGTAAGTGATTGCAATCCTTAGAGGTGCCCTAACATTTGACACCCCCATCACTTGGACACTTCTGCTTTAAGGGAACAGAAAAACTTGGTGAATAGATAGGCTGTGCAAAATAAAAAAAAATTCTAATATAGTTAGTTAGCCAAAAATGTAATGTATAAAGGCTGGAGTGACTGGATGTGTAACATAATAGCCAGAACACTACTTCCTGCTTTCCAGCTCTACAACTGTGAGTTAGTCAGTGATTATAAGGGGGCCCACATGGGACATAACTGCTCAGTGAGTTTGCAATTGAGCCTCAGAATTCAGCTCAGATTCAAAAGCAACAGTTATGACCCATGTGCCCCCCCCCTCAAATCACTGATTGGTTACTGCCTGGTAAATCATCTATTTACCCAGTTTTTATTTTTATACTGAACTGTTCCTTTAAGTGGCATGAATCAAGGCCGGAACTAGGGCTAGGCAGAAGAGGCATGTGCCTAGGGTTATAAAGTGGTGACACTACCTAAGCAATTGCCTCTGTTGCCTCTATCTCTCTCACTTTCAGATTGGGGGGGCTGCCACAGTGGAAGAAAAGTTGTCGAGCAGGCGGCCGAGTTGAGAAAGAGGCTTAGTTGAAGGTTTCTCATCATGGGTGCCATGCTGGGGGCTTGCCCTGGACACTCTTCTGTGTTGGCCCGGCTCTCGCAGGAGTTCACTGTTGAGTAGTTGGCACGTTACCACCTGAACTAGTTTTGTGGCTGGAGGCAAAGCATTTCTATCATGTCTTAAATCCTATTGTTATAGTTGTCGGGAGCCTCAAACTCCTGATTATTCTAAGTATGACAAATGGAGGACAGGAATGCAGCACGGGGTATGGGAATCGCTCACTGTTATTTCTGGCTTCCAGGGATTTCCCAGCCTTGCACAGAATTATTTCTTTTCTCCCCCCTCCCCGTTTTTTCCTTTTAATCCTGTTACCAATTAGGCTAACTCAGATTGCAAACATCTGATGCACAGTACAGACATGTGCTACGTCACCTCCATTGCTTGGGGAGTTCAACAAAATATTAAAATAAAAAGCCTGAACTGACATGCAAGTCATCTGGCCATAAACAGCTGCATTCTCGTCTTATTGAGCTTCTCCCCAGGGAAATACTTGATACTGTTTGTTAATGCCGCAGGCCAAAAATACTCCCTGTTCTATAGCCGGAAACAGGAACCTTGTGTTTATAGAAAATATACGTGTAATTATGTTACAGTGAGATAATTACAGAGAGAGTTTAACTGTAGCCTTAATAAACATCAGTTGTCCCGTTACAGTAACCTCTGTTGCCATAGCAACCGCAGTTCATTTTTGGGCGCAGGGGAACAAATATCACATTTCATGGAAAATATCTGTCTGGCAAAAGTTTTTTGGTAGAGCCCAAAGGACATTTATTGGGTAACCAATCAGTTGGTTCCTTTGGGTGAAAAACAGAAACTATATCATCATCATCATCATTTATTATATTTTATATAACCTGCAGCCACCAGAGGGATGCTGAAAGCTTGACATTGCCAGAGGACCCCTTCACTCTGGCTTCAGTCCCCACTTTTACTTCTTAACCTCACAATAGAATTCTTATGGCAGCCAAAGACGATAATTGGGGAATTATGTCCTATATTGATTTTTGGCGAGAGGTCTATAAAAACATGGTAATGCAGAGTATTTTGTGACCTTCTTTGAAGTTCATTATGATTCTTGTCCAATGTAATAGCACCTATGGGCAAGTTCCCAGCAGGCTCTATGGTCCATAGGGCTTCCAGCCAATTTGACAGGTGTCTTTGTACATTGGAGATACCTACAAGCAGGAGCATCTCTCCACCAGTTACTGGTTTCCTGCTGCCTTTACTGGACTCATTCTGGGGCTCTGTTTTCATTTGTTGGTTCAGATCAGACTGGACATTGGGGGCCCACCGGGCTACAAACCTCCAGAGCCCCTCATGCCCATGCGCTGGTTTTTTTTGGGTGCCAGCAGCTATGGGGAGGTGGTCTGGGCCAGCGGGGGCTAGGGTTGCCACCTGACCGGTATTTCACCAGCTTATCTTTTAAAATACCAGCCAAGGCCGGGGCCGGTATTACAAATTTACCATCAATGTATTAGCCAGTAAATTTGTAATCCCTATTGTTCTGCCCCTGGCCTGCCTCAGATCTGCCCCTCTCCCCTACTCACCTAATCCAAGGCTGCAGTCCTGCCTAGCAAAACTCAGTGACGCTGCCCGAAACATCATAATCCCGCCCCTTAAACATCAAAACCCCACCCCCGGAATGACACAACCCTGCCCCCATCCTCTACATCACTAGCCGGTAGGGCCAGATCAAAAAGGTGGGAACCATAGCAGGGGTCATGAGGGCTGGGGCCCACCGAGTTTTTTTCCAGGTGTCCCGCAGGGCCAGTTCGACTCTGGTTCTGTTGAATGTGTTCTCCTACTAAACCATCTTTGTATGCCTCCTATCAGGCCCGGACTGGCAATCTGTGGGTTCTGGCAAATGCCAGAGGGGCTGCTAAAAGGTCCCATAGAAAGTCAATATTTAGTGGGCTGGTGGGGGCTATTTGGGCCTCTGTGTGGGCTTGTTGGGCCTCTGTGTACCTGAAATGCCAGGGCCTATATTAATTCTCAGTCCGGACCTGCCTCCTATAATGATTTGGGGCAGTCAACCATCAAACCAACCATCAAAAAGGTGCACGAGAGGTTTCACTTTCTTGTGTATCTGATGTTCTCTGCATAGTTTGGCTGCAGGAGCTTATGAAAAATTCTCTGCCAATCACCCTCCCTTTATAAGAGGTTTTTTTTCTGCTGTATTAAATTATTTTGGCTGATTCTGCAAGCTAAGCCTTACCCTAATGTACATATACTCCCTCTATATCTGTGCATTGTCCAACTATTGTATCCGTGCCAGACTGGGGATGTGTGAAATGAAAAACTCTTGCCGTGTAATGGGGATTGGCAGCATTGCTTCATCTCTGCTGGTTTATTGGATCTCAGTTCTGGGATTTGTCCTTTGCCTACAGAAATGGTTTTCAAGAAAGTCGTATCCAAAAGTTTATATAAATATGTTGTACTCTTCTTCCTTTAGCTTGTGTTTTTGGAAACATTCTCTTACAGCATGCAGATACCCCCCCCCAACCAAACACTGAGTCTTCCAGAAGTGAATGGTCACAGTGTGTCAGATCTCTGTAGGTGCCAGAAGTTGGCTTCTGCCCACACTCAGTTCCGGCCGCAGTCTCAGCAGAAAGATTTCAGTAAGGAGACCCTAAGGAGTACAGAGTTTATCCATCCAAAACATGATAATGAGCAGAGAGAGACACACAACCTTGCAAGACGGTAAACTGTGAGTTAGCTTGAAGGCCAGTTATCTGGGGCCCTATCCTTGCTTCCCCTCTTGATAAGACCAGCCAATGGGTTAATGGCCAGCAGTATAATTTCCTCTCTATCGCTAAATCACAGTTTACTTTGCATTTGACTGGTTCTTGGCATGGAAGGAATTATGGGATTTAATGGACTGTTGCTGTGATGTTTTACTTTGGCTACAGGAACCAGAACTGTTCAAGGATGAAACTTATGGAGGCAGCAGAAGATAAAATATAGTTGCAATTGCAGGCACACTGTCCAAAGCAACATTGCTATACAAGCAGGGTGTAACAGTGGGGGCTGCAGTACTAGGTACTTTTGGACTGACTGTATATCTTTGACAAAAAGGGCAAAGGGTTCCTAAAACTGCTGACCACTGCAAGCTACAGTAGCATAGCAGTTTTGGGAACAAGTCCTCTCCTCCTCTGGGGTCCAACCTAAAAGACAGCATTAAATTAAATTGGGGGTGCATTCTAATTCTTTACTCTGCATAAAGTAGGGTAATTATAATCTTGTATGTACTGTATGTGGTCTGTCCATTTGGTGAGATCTCGAAACAAGTGGTTCTTTGGCAACTTTGACCACTCAAGTGGCTCACAGCCTAATAATTTTGTATCCTTTCCAATCTGACATTTGATCTTGTGTATGATTGCTGGGGTACCATTAGATGCAAGTTAGCTGAATAGAAGATAGTACAGGTATGGGACCTGTTATCCAGAATGCTCGGGACCTGGGGGTTTCCGGATAACGGATCATTCCATAATTTGGGTCTTCATGCCTTAAGTCTACTAGAAATCAATTTAAACATTAAATAAACCCAATAGGCTGGTTTTGCTTCCAATAAGGATTAATTATATTTTAGTTGGGAAAAAGTACAAGCTACTGTTTTATTATTACAAAGAAAAAATAAATAATTTTTAAAAATTTGGATTATTTGGATAAAATGGAGTCTATGGGAGACATTCCGTAATTCAGAGCTTTCTGGATATCGGGTTTCCGGATAAGGGATCCTATACCTGTAATACACATTCATGAAAAAGCATGAACAATGAATTTTAGCTATGTAAGGTCATTTGACAAAGACATGTAAAATCTAATATCCCACGTTGAAAAGAGAAATAACAGAAATGATGGTTCTGTCGAAAAAAAAAAAAAAAAAAAAAAAGAGACCTTGCAGGTAGGTGCACATACACTTTTTAGATACCATCTGGCCTTTGCAAGACTGAGATTCAGGGAAATTGTGCTTTAATATTGCACAATATTCCCAATATGTAGTTACCAACTGTCTCTCAGTTCCAGAGGCAGTCATTAATTTTTACTCCCTGTCCCGGAATATTTATGTCCATGAAGCTGACCGTGCATTTCTAGATGAGGTTGAAAGGTTGGGCCAGTTTTGACCATACGGACTAGTTATATGGATATATATAGCACCATGGGGGTAGACCAGAAATTTTAACTCTGGGCCGTCAGATAACAATTGTCCAGTCCATGCTGAATATATACCTTTTCAATGGTTCTTCATGTTGGGATCACAGAGCATCAGTAGATGAGGAACAGAAGGAGCTTTACCTCCATTTCCCTCAGATTCAGTGGGCTGAAAGGTCAAATTATTTTATGGTTGGCCCATGTGTGGCCCCATGGCAAAATGTTGATGGAAATTTATTCTAAAATGCTGAAAACAGTTCAGTGACCTCACAATTATTATCTTGGAACAGATTTACTTTCAGAGCAGAAATAAAAACCACATTAAAGCAGTCATTATATTGAATAATTACAAAAAAAATCCCCAATATTCTTCAATCGCTCTCCAAAACTGTGCTGATTTTTATCAGAGATACAGAGGTGTCTCTGGTTTAGGACTCTGGCTGGTTGGGGATCCAAATGAAACATTTAAAATAAATGACACGAAACTGCTCTGAACTTTCTCAATATCGTAATAATTTATCAAAGATGCTGATTTTTGCTTCGTGGCGAGAACGCCGACTTTGAAGTCATTTATCCTTCTTCCAGTGCCAATTTCAGATTTTTTTATAACATTAATTCCTGCAAGAGTTGGACTTTTGAAAAAATAAATTCTGATATGCACCAAACTCCATGATGCCTTCTACCTTATACTGAACGTTCTACATAAAGTCATCAGATTCCAGGCTGGTGTTGTACTTTGCATAACAAAGCCTTGTTGTTAAAGGAAAACTATACCCCCCAAACAATGTAGGTCTCTATTAAAAGATACTGAGTAAAACAGCTCATGTGTAAAACCCTGCTTCATGTAAATGAACCATTATCATAATAATATACTTTTTTAGTAGTATGTGCCATTGGGTAATCATAAATAGAAAATTGCCATTTTAAAAAATAAGGGCCGCCCCCTGAGATCGTACGATTCACTGTGCACACATACAAACCACATGTAAGGTCACATGAGCCAATTAACAGACAGAGTTCTGCCTTTTGCTTCCTCACTTCTTCCTGTTACAGTTAGTGTTGTAGTATTTCTGGTCAGGTGATCTCTGAGGCAGCACAGATAGAGTCACGAAATGGTGGTTCAAGGCAAGAGATGTAAAAGGGCAATATTTATGTAAATATATATTCCAGTTTGGTAAGATTCTTTAATATGTCATTCAATTTGATATAAACTATCTGTTGCTTAAGTATTAATTTTGGGGGTATAGTTTTCCTTTAAGGGATAGCTTGGGAATGTTGTGAGTTGTGAGTGACGGGACTGTTGATGTTCAAGCTTTGGACCTGCAACATCTCAGTTGGTGAATTCTCTGTTAAAGTGTATGTAAAGGCAAAAAAATAAAATCCCATTTTTACTTTCTTTAATGAAAAAGAAATCTATCTCCAATATACTTCAATAAAAAATGTCTACCGTTTTTATAATAAACCTGACTGTATGCAGTTAAATTCCTCCTTTGTTTTACTTGCTCTGACTGCTGTGGATAGGAAACTTCAGACAGTCCCTAAATGCTCTGCAGGGAAACAATCATACTTTCAAACAGCAGGGGGAGCCCTCCCCCACTACTTCCCAGAACTCAAGCAGCTTTGTTTGTTTCCCTGTAGAGCAGCCAGGGACCGTGTAGAGATTTGTATCCACAGGCCCAGTGCAATGTGTATATTGTTATATTCTTATGTCTTGCTGTATCAGCTTCGATGGCAGATATTATTTGACTTGTGCTGTCTTGATGATTTATGACGATCCCTGAGCTTAACCTCCCAACTGAAGCCCAGACCACACTGAGCATGTGCGTTTAACAAAGTTACAAGATGGTGACCCCCTGCGGCCAACTTTGAAAACATAAATCATTTGTTTAATTAGGCTTCTGGCGCAATAAGTTCAAGTTTAGGTTTAGTATACAAAATACAGCATTTCTAGCCTTATTCTATTTTAGACTTTAGTTCCTCATAAAGGAGAAGGAAACCACCTGGGTACAAAAACCCTCCCCCCTCCCCTGTGTTGCTTCCCCTCTCTCCTCCCCCCTGGCCTACCTGTCCCGCTGGGCAAATGCCCCTAACTTGTTACTTACCCCTCTGCGCAGGTCCAGTCCACGGAGTTCACAGACGCCATCTTCTTCCACGCCATCTTCTTCACTGCGTTTTTGGCACATGCGCAGTAGGAGCATTTTGCCGGTACGGATCTACTGCGCATGTGCCAAAAGTCACGAAGTGAAATCAGAAAACTTTGTGACTTTTGGCGCATGCGCAGTAGATCCGTACCGGCGAAATGCTCCTACTGCGCATGCACCAAAAATGCCGGTCAAAGCAGGAAGAAGATTGCGTGGAAGAAGATGGTGTCTGTGAACTCCGTGGACTGGACCTGCGCAGAGGGGTAAGTAACAAGTTAGGGGCATTTGCCCAGCGGGACAGGTAGGCCAGGGGGGAGGAGGGAGGGGGAGCAACACGGGGAGGGGGGAGGGTTTTTGCACCCAGGGGGTTTCCTTCTCCTTTAATAAACTTGCATAGTGCCTATAACTGAAGTTAAGTACCTTGCTTAGTGCAAAGACTCTAATCTATTTTCATATAATCCTCCTTAAAACGCTTGTTATATTGGGACATGGCCACCCACCGTTACAGCAGATTTTCTATTCTTTAATACCCTTCAAATTAGAAGAAAGGAGATTTCATGTTAAAGAGTAGGAAGGGATTTGTACAAGGAATAATGTGAAGCTGGGCTAGCGCTTGAACTGGCAGATATATTTGATCAAGCAGCGATAATAATAACCCCATAAACATATTTGAGTGCAATTCACTGGTTCATGATGGGTGGGCACACTGGCTCTTGGTGCAAGTTTAAAGGAGCGTGTATGGTTACGTTGACTTTTATGAATAGTGTCCATGCATTCTCAGCTTTGTGTGTGATGCACATTGCCCCTGTGAACATAATTGCACACCCTTTATTGCATAGGGTGCAAGGTGCAAAGTAGAGGTAATATAGATCTAATGAAGCCCTTGCATTGATACTTGCCGTAAAGAGCTGTTACATACGGGGCTCCTTTTGTGTGTTTTATCTACACACATACACAGCTGGCTCTCACCTCCTATGCTGCACACTAATAAGTGGTTTATGGCGTAATTTGCACCCACAATGACATCAACAATACTCAAACCCAAATTGCACACAATTTGCTAATTCAAAATCCAGGGTGTGCCAGACAAAAGCAAAGTGGTGGGACTATAGGGAGGGTGCACTATCCCAAACTGTTCCGTGCCAGCTACTGATGCTACAAGTTGGTGCTCTACAATCGTCCAGCTTTTTAGATTACGAATAGGGATTGGAATGAACGTGGGTCTTGTCTTTGTGGCCCAAATGTGAATCCTCCTGCATTAAATGAGCAGTGACGCTAGGTATAAACACACTTGCCTTTGCATTTTCCATTGTAGCAACTCAAGGGAAAATATATATTTCATTTCCTTGCTTTCAATCCATTAATCCCCTGGTTTCTCTGGCTGCCGATATGTGTCTGATTTCATCACTGTGTGGATTTGCAGATTGCTTCAGGGACCGGCTTATTAAATGAGCGCATAGCGAGGCCTCAATTCAACTGAAAAATCATTTCCTTGGATTTGTGATTTTCACTTTAGCAAATAATCCTAAATCCCTTCATAGCTGGTAATTTGTTAAAAGTGTTTGTGCCTAATTAAACTAAAGAGAGATGGGTGCAGAGCTAATACATTCTACTAAACAAACATATGGGGCTCTATGTAGAGATACCTGAGGCCCAACACCCTGATTGGTTCTTTCTTAATAATTTCACTTGTATCATTTGCCCCATGGTACAATAATGTCTTATTGCCCTGGTTAGACCTGCTTCCCCCTCCTCTCTCCCTCCCCTGCATTGTGTTCTTTGTAATCAGTAGAATTACAGGCTTTGTATTATACTTGGCTAATGAATCTCTGGTTATAACTGTTTCCAGGGATGGGATGAACAGCCTGATCCAGTTTGAGGACTTTGCCAATTCCAATGCATTCCGTCTGCTGAACAAGTATCGTAGCAAGTACTGTACCTTCAATGATGATATTCAAGGTAAGCGGAAGACTTCACCCAGAAATAAGGTACATCTGTTGATCTGTATGTTTATGATAAAGTTACAAGGGTAACTAGGGTATGCACCCACAATACCCTAGGCTTATAGACTGAATGCAACCATAGTAGCTGGATTTTCTACAGGTCTCCCTGATTATTATGGGGCAACATCGGAAGGAATTTACAAGACCTTCAGTCACAGGCAGTTTATTTGGGCACAGTTTGGGCAGAAGTTCTGTTCTTTTGAAAGCAACGAGTTTGCTTTCAGCTCACAATAATCCACAAATCTAGGATTTGACAGATTGGACTGTTTTTCCGTTCCTTCTCCTCAACCACAGAGCTCACGGCCCTGGCATGTACTGTGTCGTAGATGCCACCTGCAGGACCAAAATCTTTGCCAATCTACAGCCTTGGAAAGATCACGCTTTAATAGTTCTTATGTAATAAAAGGCACTAAGTTTGCCCAGGAGCAGTTACCCAAAGCAACCAATAATATGTTTGTGTTTAAACAGGTGACCAGTAAATGCTACCTGCTGATTGGTTGCTATGGGTTACTGCTCCTGGGCAAACATAGTGCCTTTAATTAAATAACCCCTCTTGTGTCTAAATAATTACTGCATTGTGTTGACCTGTGGTGCCCCAAAACAGTTAAGGTCAGGAAGTAACCCAGCAGTTCTTCTTACTGGCAGGTGACTTAATTGAGTGAGAACATAGGGGCATGTTTACTAACATTGGAGATAAATATCTGGAGAGATTTCTGGAGATGTTGTCCATAGCAACCAATCAGATCTTTGCTTTTGTTTTCTAACTTGGCTGTGGCTGTTTAAATCTAATTGCTGATTGGTTGCCATGGGCAACATCTCCAAAAATCTCTCCAGATATTTATCTCCAATGTTAGTAAACATGCCCCTTAGTCTGGAGCCTCAGCCTACACTAGGGACTCTATGAGCCGGCTGCTACCAATTGTTTTTTAACTTTTATAGTTTTTTAAGCTTTAATATTAATAGTTTAATTTATACCTTTAACTTTTTTCGTCAAATAATTATTCACTCACCAACACTTTGTATTTACGTCCTACTCATCCATCCAATGTCTATGTCGTATCTCTATACTGCTTTGTACACATAAGACATACCCAGCCCTATAGGACGAAGCTTAGATACACTCACAGTATATGGAAATAATATTTACACTGTGTACTTTTGCCATCAAACGCTTACATTGGCTGTGCTTAACCTACCCACTTTTTTTCTATTGGCCCAAATCCTGTGTAATGTGCCCTTTTCTCATTGGATATGGTTATGTGTGATGTAATCTATGTAATATATTTCTATTGGTCTGTGACTTTGCTGATTGGATAAGGCTCTGTGTGATGCAATATATGTAAACTGTATTAGTCTACCCCCCCTTTAAAAGGATTGTATTGAGTGGAGACCAAAAGCCTATGAGTAAGTGCCCATTCAGGCACAAAACGTGTTAGACTAGTGCATGTCCTAATAAAGTCTTTTTAACTTCATAAATACCTGGGCTACTGCTTTACTAGTAAAGGGTCTCTTCCCATTTGAATTTTCCAGTCCACATAGAGGTTACCAAATACAGCCCTAGTTTGGCACCCCGGAAACTATTTTCATACTTGTGTTGCTCCCCAACTCTTTTTATATTTGAATGTGGCTCATGGGTAAAAAAAAGTTTGGAGACCAATGTTCCCTCTAAGGTGTGTGCTTGTGTGTGCGCATTTGAAGCCAGTGCTCACAACAAATTATGGTGTCACAAAAAAATTGTGTTAAAAAAACATCATTTTTGCATCAATTATGACCTGAGCACATAGTTATTAAAATCAGTGCACACAAGTTTTTTTGGAGCACTTAGCGAAGAAGGAATAACAGGGAACATTGTTGGGGAACCCTGTGTAAGAGATATAATGAAGTGACCAGGGCATGGCAGCTTATTCTGGGGGGATGAGAGTTCATTCCATTGGGACGGGAGCTGACTCTGAAGAGCTTTCAGTTGTACATTTGTGTGTAGGGCGGCAATGAGCATAGTCTACTAATGGGACCTCCTGGGACAGACCTGTCAGGAAAGGATTTAAACTATTCAGGCTGAGTCACAGTAACAAGGGATAAAATACAAACACCTGAAGAACAGATCATACTTACTATGTTACTGCAAATATGTCTCCCATCCCCTGACATCTGTGCTTCCCATTACGTGCAGGCGAGTTGACCGGTATGGGGGGGGGGGTGGATTCCCAGATCAGGGATTTGCCTGATATTATGTGCTATCTGGGCTACACACAGTCTGGGAGGTTAGGGGTATTGTATTGATTCTAGAGAGTCATTGAAGTGGATCCATGTCAAACCTAAATTTACAGCTTTAATTCACCTCTCTGGTTCCTGAGGATGCTGGAAGCCGGTTGCAACTGTTGCAGCCATCTCCTGCAGCAATGTTACCTCCATTTCCATGGCCCACCACACTATATAATTCCCATAATGTTCATGAACAAACACATGTCTTTTACTAAATATAGGACAGGGTGCTAAGTGCAAAAATCAGGAGAAAACTCATATTTTTTGCACATTTGCTCCCTGCCTTGCACTTTTCTGAATTCTCAAACCTCTCACACGAATATAGGACAGGACTCTGCCTGCATTCAGGGGTGGTTGGTGGAAGACAAGTAGACATTTACCCTCCCACTCCCTGCCCATCCCCTAACATGTTCTTCATTAAGATACGACAGTTAGTACATTTCCCTGGCAGGCAGCAAGGACAGTTCTGCTTTGCACCCACTGCCGATTTCCAATTCATTGAAAGAGTGCAGCCAAACCTCAATGCCTCGGTATTTTTAAAATGAACACTAATCTGGCATATTAAATGACCCCTTGAGTGTTACAAAGTCTAAAATGATTAAAGGGGAAATAAAACTCGAGAAAATTGTCATTACATATATTGAGCTATGGATTGTTATTGTGGCATTGTAATGTATTGAATTAAATGAGCACTGACGGGTGCAGGTTGTACTTACTGCCTGGACTTCACGTGCCTCCTTAGGACAGGGCTTCCTTATGCCTGCTGGAGTTGTATTCTGTGTCTAGTGCCTGATTTAGGACCCAATTCTAGACAGAGAAGTGCAGCCAGACCCAGAACACACATTTGCACTTCTAAGTGCAGTAACATAACCAGAGGGTACTGGGCCCACCTGCAAAAAAATCCTCAGAGGGGCCCGGGCCCCAACATGTAGAGAGACCTTTCCTGTACCCGAACCCTTCCCCCCACATGCAAGCAATCACCCGTGACTGCCCACTGCAACCTATTCATTCCTATTTGCACTTTTTTGGCAGTAGAGTGGCTATAGAGAAAGTAGACCCCACCATCTGGACCCCCTGTTTCCCCTCCGCTTGTGCAATCGTAGGGTCTGTTTCCTGTACAGTTACATCACTTTTTTGGGGTCTAGCACTGGCCTCCAAGTTCATAATAAATAACCCCTTAAATGTTAGACAGTCTACAATGATTAATGGGGAACTAAAGTTCAAGATAGATGTAGGCTAGATATGCTACACCTTATAATATAGGTTTCTGTACCAGGCTAAGTTTGTTTGTTTAGTTTTTTGTTTTTCTTCCTCTGGATCAACTAGTCAGGCTGAACTTGATAGACTTGTCTTTTATCAGCCTCACATGTGTGAATTCAGTAAGATCTCATTTCTCCATCGCTGTTGATGCCGTGTAATTGAGAAGCCAACCTGATTGATGTTCACTGAGCCGGAAACACAAGTGCACCAGAGATAAATGCTGTTTAATAAAAAGTATAGAAAGTAATAACAAAAAAAAGTAGGAAAAATTGAGTTTCAGAAAGGAAGAGAACATAATGTGCTGTTCGAAGACACAGTTATAACTTTAATATTTAAAGCAGATGTCCGGCACAGGAATAGATTAGGCAATTGGACACTGAATTATCCAGCATGGAAAATAAAAGCAAATGAGATTGCAGTGTACATTGAATTTATGACATTACAGTCCTACAGTATCCATCCATATCTCACTGAATGCAATGCGCTACAGCCCTTACTGTCCAACACTTTCATATTGAAAATCCCATGATTTATGTACAGCTGTTGGCCATATATCTAGCATAATGGGAAACTCAGATAGAGTTATTCAAGATACAGCCAGACTTATTACATAGATGCAGCCAGACAGTATCTATAGATGTAGAGAGGCAAGTGATAGATGGATAAACAAACATAGATGGACAGGTAGATGGATATAGAACAGCTTTCTACTAGGGATGCACCGAGTCCACTTTTTTGGATTCGGCCGAACCCCCGAATCCTTCACGAAGGATTCGGCCGAATACCGAACCGAATCCGAACCCTAATTTGCATATGCAAATTAGGGGTGGGAAGGGGAAAACATTTTTTACTTTCTTGTTTTCTGACAAAAAGTCACGCAATTTCCCTCCCCGCCCCTAATTTGCATATGCAAATTAGGATTCGGATTCGGTTCGGCCCGGGCAGAAGGATTCGGCCGAATCCGAATCTTGATGAAAAAGGCCGAATTCTGGCCGAATCCCGGACCGAATCCTGGATTCGGTGCATCCCTACTTTCTACAGCAGTTTTCAAGGATTGAACTCAATGATGTATTTTTTTTATCTCAAGTACTATGTTTCTATTGACATAAAAGTATAAATAAATACATACAGATAGAGAGAGAGCCTGAAATTAAGACCAAGCAACTAGATAGAGAGTTTGGACAGGCCGACTGAAGATCACATTAAAGTCTGTTTGTCCATATGGATCATTCAATCTTCCTGAAGTATCAGCAGATCCAGAAGTGAGAAGCAAGGGGCCTCTGGGTCTCTATTCCCTTTAATTTCCCTAATTTTATTTGGTCAAACATATGAGTTTCCAAATCAGACAATATGTGACTGTTCAGACTGTGGGTGAAGGAGATTCTTGTTTGTTCCTAGGTTTGTTTTTGGGTCCCTGTGTAAACTTTTCAGCTGGGGATCTATTGCTCATGCTAACAACTCCTCACCTTTATGCTCTCACCCCATTCACTTCTAGAAAACAGAAGCTGATAATTAAATTCTAACTTACTACTTCACTGTCTTTGTAAACTATAAATCAGGTTGGTGTACTTATACATCCACTTTTTCCTTTGGGATTTAGCATTTGGTCACCCTTTCCCTCTGCTTATAATAACCTTGTTATGAGCTAAGGGGGCCCAGCCTGGAGGCCAGTTAGGGGGCGATTTGGGGTGAGTGCTTATTTGTACCCTGGGTACCCATGGAACTATAGCAGGGTGACACCCCAATGTTTCTATATATCTGTAACCTTGTTATGAGCTAAAGGGGCCCAGTCTGAAGACCAGTTAGGGGGAGATTTGAGGTGAGTGCTTATTTGTACCCTGGGTACCCCTGGAACTATAGCAGGGTGACACCCCAATGTTTCTATATATCTGTAACCTTGTTATGAGCTAAGGGGGCCCAGTCTGAAGACCAGTTAGGGGGAGATTTGGGGTGAGTGCTTATTTGTGCCCTGGTACCCCTGGAACTATAGCAGGGTGACACCCCAATGTTTCTATATATCTGTAACCTTGTTATGAGCTAAGGGGGCCCAGCCTGAAGGCCAGTTAGGGGGAGATTTGGGGTGAGTGCTTATTTGTACCCTGGGTACCCCTGGAATTATAGCAGGGTGACTGTTACCCCAATGTTTCTTTATATCTGTAACCTTGTTATGAGCTAACGGGGCCCAGCCTGAAGGAGAGTTAGGGTGAGATTTGGGTAAGTCACACTGCTATAGTTCTAGGGGTACCAAGGGCTCATATAAGCACCTGCCCCAAATATCACCCCAAATGCATAAGTAGACTAACAGCCCACTAACTTACTCCTCCCTATGGGGTGCAGCTTCAAATAAACTCTGCTCTAATAATAATTTAAAAACATTGTATTGGAGTTCTTTGTTGGCAATACATAACCTGCAGTCATATCAAAAAGCAAATTACAACATCCTTTCATGTATCATTAATTAGCTTAAACTATTATTTCGTAAAAGAGAAAGTAGGAGAGTTGTAGTGAAATGGGTCATTGGTGGAAGTATGCCACTGTTGAGGGATAAGGAATTCATACAAATGTTAAAATATTGTGCCAGCAGATGTAAATCAGAATGGTCTCTTGGTGCATGGTGCGGGGGTCTGTGGTCTGTTGGTGCAATAGGTATTTATTTTTTACTTCGCTAAAAGGACATTTTTTATTATTAATTATTTTATCATTATTGAAGATTAACAACGTTACAGGATGGTGACCCCCTGTGAAAACATTAATCGTTTGTTTAATTAGGCTTGTGGTGCAGTAAGTTCATGTTTATGTTTAGTATACAAAATACAGCATTTCTAGCCTTATTTTATTTTAGAATTGACTTCCCCTTTAACATCCCTACTGAGCAGTCCTTTCAGCATCCATGTTCCATATCGCTCTGTACAAGGAAAACTTCCTCTTTGTTTCAAGGGAAATGCTTAGGGCAGATGAATGTACGGTTAGCATAATATTAGGTGTATGATGTTGGAGCCAGAGAGTCTATAGTGTCCTGTCCATTTAGCATTGACACAGTCTGGTTAAAGGAACTGGGAACAATGAACCAAACAAGTGTGCAAAGCGATGGCAGATTATCTCAAGCTCTGTGTGCCTTCTGGGAAGAAAAACAAGACTTTTCATACATACAATGTGTTTTTTTTTCTTATGAAAACAGTTCCCTATATGATGGTCCTCACGCTCTACACCACTCTGCTTGCTCAGTGTTAATACAAGCCTAACTTGGCTTCTGTACATTATATATTTATCCTTCGCTGATGCATGAAATTATTATTGAGCCATTTAAAGCCAGTAGATTAATTAAAGTTAATAGATTTAGGGCCCTATGGCTGAGCATTGTTCTGTAGGAAACTTACAGCAGAAACGTGGACTTCAACAAAAGCTGACAGACTACAAATGGCCATAGAAAATATGAAGAGAAAAGCTTAGATGACATAATTTGACATTTTTTATTCTGAATTTACCTGTCAAATTGTCCTTTGTGTTTTATGTTTGACTTTAATTTCCCGCTGCAGCCCACAGATGTACCATTTGGTCAAGTTACACCAATTGCCTCCAATTGCTCCATCATTGGGCCTTAAAGCATAATTGTATGAGGCCAGAAGCCTCCATTAAAATTGGCGGGAAATTCCTAAAAGTACAAACAGTCACAGTAACAGGTCATTTCAAAACAATGAGAGTTGGATAATGGGGCAAACCTACTTGACAATTTGACAAGGACCTTTTATGATAAATGTACCTATCACAGCCAAAATCAAACACATGTTAACAATCTGACCAGTACAAGCTAAACACGTTTAATCAAACTACATATCTAGTTTTTTGAAAAAATTGCAGGTTTTAAAAAAAATTCCCTTACTTTGTCAAATGGGTTCTTTCACTGAGGGAGGCCATACTGTGACTATAACAGAGACTCTAATATGCAAATTTCAGGAGCATGCTCAGATTGTAACACTGCTTTGAGTATTCTACCCAGAATGCCTTGTTTAAGTAAACTCCTCCACTAGAAGTATCAGGAGATTTCCCTATCTTGTCCCCTGCTGGTAAAGTCATTATGCAAATGAAGGACACACAGTAACTTCCAGCAGGGGGCAGCACTACTGTACAGCAGCTAACACACAGGTTTGGCTGATTTGAAAATAGCTTAGAAGGGTTGATAAGCAACAAGGAATTTCAACTGAGCATGTGCGAGATTTCAGAGCTACAGTTGGCTGGGAAGATATAGGTAGGAGGAGCCAGTGAAATCCAAGATGGCTGCCTCAGCTAGAACTGCAGGGGAGATAGGGGAGATCTTACAGAAGGAATAGTGAGCTGATCATTTACATTATACAAACAATTCTAACTGTTTTAAAAATCAGATTTCTTGAACTTTCACATAGTGTATTTACTTAGTAAATAATTTTAGTCATGATTGGTGCCCTTTAACAAAGACAAAGCAAATGTACAGATGGGCTGGTTCATTCTGTACATTGAATCCACACATCTATTCCAGATGTTCATATCCTACGTTCTGATGGTGTTCTGATTATGTCTGATGATTACCAATTATTGTGTTGTTTTTGGAAAAATTAAATCCTGTTTCGTATTGCTTATCTTGGATGGAGCCTTGGCCACTGTTGCCAAAATAAAGAGTCTTGAACTGACCTTCCCATGTTATCTGATTCCATATCCTAACGTGCAGATGACAGAAAATTAAGACATTTCTAGCCCCAGAGAAGGCTTCGGCGCTGCAGATTATCTGGGGACATGTGGGAAGGAATCCCTCCTAGCAATGAATTCCTAGGAGGCCTTCCTGTTTGTCTGTATGTTATATATAGTTGGAGACTGAACTCATGGACTTTGGCCTTCAGGATCTTAGTGGCAATTAGGGCTTTTCCTCTATATAAAAAGGGAAAAGGATGGTAGAAGACCAATAGCTGGCTTAACTATATCTTAGCATTCTACATATTGGGTTCCTCAGTCTATAGAAGGGCACAGAAAGCAGTTTTGAAAAGTAGGGAAGCTCTAAATAACTTTTAGTTGGAACAGCCCAACCTTCAAGAAGACATATCCTTGCCATTGTGGTTAGGAAGAAACATTATGTAGGGTAGAGGAACCAATATTGATTGATTAGTCATTTCTTTTGGAACCCATAATAGAGAGTGATAGTTTGTGATAGCCACCTCTCTATTGGCCATAGGTTAATAAAGTTATCGGTATGCATTATATATTAAAGGATAAGTAAGTTGTCAGGAGAAAGAAAGAGGCTGCTCTGATGTTCTTCTGCTTAGGAAAACAAATTAGAAACCTTTCTCAGATCTTTCCTAAGCAGAAGAACATCAGAGCAGCCTCTTTCTTTCTCCTGACAACTTCCTTGACTACTTGGTGGTCAGACTGGTGGGAAACTGACCAGCAGGTGGCGCTGTTGTAACAAAATTCATTCATATTAACAGTACATGTATCCTTTAATATCTTGGAATTAAAAAATAAATAATGAATGTAAAGGACAAAGGTGCTTAGAATAGCACCCTCATTAATTTTACATTCACTTTTTTTAAAGCTTTACTTATCCTTTAAAGCAGAACACATTATATATATATATTAAAACAGAAATCTGATATATGTGTGTGGATTTTAAAATGCCTGATAGCGATAGCTGAGCATTACAAAGGACTTTAAAACCACTTCATTATTAATGGCTGTATATTGAAAAGTTCCTTGCATTTCAATTTTCTTTCATTATGTTTTTAGGTAGAGATTTCCAGTTAATGCCTTCTCCTATTAACACTTGCCCTCTGTTTTTGTACATCTGTTCTTTATCTGCTCCTTTTCCTCAGTCATTTGTATTTTATTGATATTTTGTATGATATAAGACCTTTTGAGTTTTGCTAAGTCTCTAGCTGACCCTATTTTATGTGTGTTTTCCCTAAGCACTAGGGTCTGTTTATATTTAATTGTCAAAGCCTAATGCTCTTTCAAAGCCCTTTAATGAGACCGGTTACAAATCAGCAGTAATCACAGCCCCATTTCTGAGCTGCCAGTTTTATGGTGATATTCAGCAGATATCCCAATAAACATGTCAGAGCCTAATGCTCTAGCAGCAGAGACGGATAATGTGTGCCCATCAGCTCTTCTTGGTCTACAGTTGAAGCGCAGCAGATTTGGCATGTGCGCGAAACCACTGCGAAAATTTGCAAAAACGAGACACCGGGGCCATTTCGCAAATTTGCTAATTTTTTGGCGAAACGCCCCAAATTCATCCATCGCTACATGTGATATAAAGTAATATAAATGTTTCCATTTTCCATCAAACCCTGGCCTCTAGGTAATGAGAATCAAACCCTTACTTCCATACAATGGGAACTGAAACGGGAACTGACACTTTTATAACAGTGTAACAAACTGTAACCTACATCACCTTAATACCCCTCCAAATTGTGTCTGTATGTTACCCTCCCATTTAGACCGTAAGCCCTATGGGGTAGGGTCCTCTAGCCTTTTGTTTTCTTGACACTGAGCACTTAATCTGTATTATACAGTAATTATATTTTATATTTATGTGAATTGTATTTTTAATAATGCACCTATTGTAACTTTTTACTTCAATGACCCCTTGTTTGTTACTACTAATTTATTGTTTTACTGTACAGTGCTTTGCCCTCAAGGAGCACTATACAAATAAAATTATACAAACATACATAATGGGAATCAAACTCTGGCTTCCATGTAATGGGAATCAACCCTTGACTTCCATGTATTGGGAATCAAACCCTGACCTCTATGTAATGGGAATCAAACCCTGATTTCCATATAATGGGAACTTCCTTGTAATGGGAATCAAACTCTGGCTTCCTTGTAATGGGAATCAACCCTTGACTTCCATGTAATGGGAATCAAAACATGACTTCCATGTATTGGGAATCAAACCCTGGCCTCCATGTAATGGGATTAAAAACCCTGGCCTCAATGTAATGGGAACCAACCCTGGCCTCCATGTAATGAGAATCAAACCCCGACTTTCATATAAAGGGAATCAAACTCTGGCTTCCATTTACTGGGAATCAAACACTGGCTTCCATGTAATGGGAATCAACCCTTGACTTCCATTTATCCATGTAATGGGAATCAAACCCTGACCTCCATGTAATGGGAATCAAACCCTGACCTCCATGTAATGGGAATCAAACCCTGACCTCCATGTAATGGGAACTTCCATGTAATGGGAACTTCCATGTAATGGGAATCAAATCCTCACTTCCATATAATATGAACTTCCATGTAATGGGAATCAAACCCTGACCTCCATGTAATGGGAACTTCCATGTAA
The DNA here is from genome assembly GCA_038501925.1 of Xenopus petersii. Classification (NCBI taxonomy): domain Eukaryota; kingdom Metazoa; phylum Chordata; class Amphibia; order Anura; family Pipidae; genus Xenopus; species Xenopus petersii. Next base: position 164,719,605 of record CM076675.1, read on the forward strand.
TGGGAATCAAACCCTGACTTTTATATAATAGGAACTTCCATGTAATGGGAATCAAACCATAACTTCCATGTAATGGGAATCAAACCCTGGCCTCCATGTAATGGGAATCAAACCCTCACTTCCATGTAATGGGAATCAAACCCTCACTTCCATGTAATGGGAATCAAACCATCACTTCCATGTAATGGGAATAAACCCCGGCCTCCTTGTAATGGGAATCGACCTCTGGTTCCTATGGAATGGGAATCAAACTGTAGCTTTTGTATGACAATACACGATCAATTTACACTGCTCTACGCCAAGAGTTCTATAGTAATGATGGGTGAATTTATTTGGCAGGCATGGAGGCAAATTTCCACATTTCACCGCCTGCAAATTTTTTACCGAAACTGGTGCAAAAATTTGCTGCCAAAAAAATTGAATGGGTCAAAAAAGTTGCGCATGTAAAAATTGTCGCATGTTAAAATAATTTTGACGCCCATTGACTTCAATGTGTTTCACGAATTATTCATAGTTTCACTAATTTTTTCCGAGTTAGGAATTGAAGCGAAACAGGACAGATTTGTCCATCACTATTCTATAATCTTTTTGTCTGTTTCATGCTTCACTGGATTCTGATCTACCTGCCTTGGAACCAAACATAGCACTGTGTATGACTAATGTCTTTCCCTGGGAATCGCAAAACAAGTGCATGACTAATGACTTTACTTTCCTAGGGGATACCTTTTCCTCTTTCCAATAACATTCTGAGTCATAATGTTTCTGCTCAAGGATGAATCCAAAATTCCTTATTCAAAGCCATGAGTCATGTACTATAAAATCCTAAAGGGAATTCTATTTTAGTTCTAGAACCTGTACAGAACCTTTATATGGTCATAAAACTCCTCCATAGTAGCCGTTCTGGAATGCAGGGAGACTAAGGGGGTTATTTACTAAACTCCGAATGCAAAAATCCAGAAAAAATTATTTTTTTTTATAAAATTCGACTGAAAAAAATCACGAATCCGACATCTCACAAAAAGAATACAACATTAATTGTTTTATTAACTGTAATACAAGCCATGTGGTGTATCTGTTAACATGTACACATTGTGGCATCCAGTATGTAGGATGCACCACTCGCCCCCTAAAAAATAGAATGCGAGAACATATAAGTCAGATAGGGGCAGAAAGTAGTGCTACCACAGTATCTAGACATTTTTCCCAATGTAATCAAGGAAATGTTACCTACTTACGGATTCAGGGAATAGACAAAGTGAGAAATCGAAGTAGAGGGGGAAACAAACAAAAAAAACTTTTGGAATTAGAAGTTAAATGGATTTTTCTATTGGACACACGAGAACCCAAGGGGTTAAATGTAAGATGGGATGTAAGCTGTCATACATAAATATATATAATAGAAAAGAAACAGAAAGAATAGATCAATACAGTAAAAAAACAGTGATATATATATAATCTGAATAAATAAATAAAAAATAAAAAATAGAGAATGATTTTCATTATTTTTATAAAAATGTAAAAGAAATATTAACGCGAAAATAATAACCCTCCGCCCCATTAAAAGTTTCAAAATCACCAAATAGGTCTGGATTTTATAAATTTAAAGTTATATAAGATAGTAAAGCGAAAAACGAATAATTGAAACAAAGTAAATGAATTGATTGAAACAACTTAGTTTTAAAGAGAAAAATATATAAGAGATACATTAAACGATATGACACAATGTTGGTGAAGTTGAGAAAAATATAATAAATATAGACTGAATAGAAAATAGCTTGTAAGAAAAAATTTTTTGTAAACGAAAACTAAAACTTTAGAACACAATCAACAGCTTTGAAAGAGTTAAGAAATTTTTAAGGAGGAAGTACGTCCTAAGTGACGTAAGCTTCCAATGCTTTTTAAACCATGTGATTGTAATTGTCATTAATTCCTATGATTACGTGTGGCAACATACGAAACGCGTTAGGATGATATTTGTTTGTGCAATAAAAAAAGTAAAAAAAGATCAGAGTTTGTAGTGGAAAATATTAAGATAAATTTGGACTTGATAAATAACCCCCTATATGTCACTGGGTCCCACAGCAAAATCATTTTTAGAGCCCTGTAAACCTCTATATTTTTCATGCACATATATTGAAACTGCTTGTGCTGCTTTTTTTAAATGTAATTTGTACAATTGGTTAATTATTTAATCAATTGATTCAATAAAAATATGTACAATTGTAAATGAAATTTAAAAATAGGGATGCACCGAATCCAGGATTCGGTTCGGGATTCGGCCAGGATTCGGCCTTTTTCAGCAGGATTCAGATTTGGCCGAATCCTTCTGCCCGGCCGAACCGAATCCGAATCCTAATTTCCATATGCAAATTAGGGGAGGGAAATCATGTGACCTTTTGTCACAAAACAAAGAAGTAAAAAATGTTTGCGGATTCAGTATTCGGCCAAATCTTTCGGGGGTTCGGCTGAATCCAAAAAAGTGGATTTGGTGCATCTCTATTTAAAAAAAAACTTTAGTTTTGTTTGCATAAGACCTGCTGAGTGCTTTGTAGGACTATATATCTATATATATCGAAACAATACTATACACCATATTCTAGCATCAAACTTCCTATTGCTTAACTAAACTCTTAAGAATCCTCTAAATGAAATCTTAATAGTCACAGAAACAGATATAGGTCATAATCTCTGTGCACTCCTTTTTGATTTTAATTTATGTATCCCCCAAAGCTCTCCCTGTTTTAACTTAACCTGAAGATTCCCTCCACATTTGAGGGGTGGAATTCCTTCCAAGTCTATAAATTTCAATTGGTCTGCATTATGACCCATGTCCAGATATATTAGATAAACAACTAGACTACGTGGCAGATAGATTCAAACAAAGGGATTACAACAAGACTTTAATCCAGAAATCAAGACATAAATTCAAGGAAATAGACAGGATGGAGCTATTAAAAGAGAAAGAAAAAACAGATGGAGCTGATCATGAAACAATGGGATGTGCATTTATCACCACATATGCCCCAGGAATGCAGGAAATAAATAAAATTATAAAGAAATATTGGAATATCCTAGAGGGAGGTGAATTATTTAAAGGAAAGATTCCCCAAAAACCAGCGCCGGATTTCAATGATGGCCTCCCCTAGGCCGCTCGGTCCGAACATGCGGCCGCACGGTCCTAGCGCCCACCTACACCTCCCCTTCCCAGCGCGCCGGCGAAAAAACGCAGGCGCGGCTGCTGTAATTGAATGGGGACGCACACGTCCCCATAATGCGGCTGGGCGGCATGCCGCCCCTATTTTTTTGCCGCCCTAGGCCCGGGCCTATGCGGCCTTGCCGCAAATCCGGGCCTGCCAAAAACCCAGAGTAATTTATAAAAGGGCAAACAATTTAGGACAGATACAAGTCTGCAATTATGTTCCAACTGAAATAACAAGCAATAAGAAACAGAAAGACGAATGGATTCTTTCCATGCGCACTATGCAAAGCCTGCAAATATGCTGAAAAAAAGAAACATTTTAAATCTAATGTTACAAATAAAATGTATAACATAAAAGATTGCATAAAATGTACAACAAAACATGTTGTGTATTGTTTGGCGAGCCCCTGCGACCTACAATACATTGGTAAGGCAAATAGAAAACTGAGAGTGAGAATCAATGAACATGTAATGAATATTGAGAAAGGACTAGAAAAACACAGTGGCGCAAATTCATTAAGCGCCGAAGCGCCGAACGCTAGCGTTAATTCGCTAGCGTTTGGCATTTTCGCTACTGCGCAAATTCACTAACGAACGCTGGCGTAGTTTCGCTAGTGTTACTTCGCACCCTTACGCCAGGCGAATTTCCGCTAGCGACATAACTACGCAAATTCACTAACTTGCGCAGTGTACTGAACGCTACCTTTTACGCTAGACTTCCTTCGCCACCTCAGACCTGGCGAAGCGCAATAGAGTAGAAAGGGATTGTTTCCAAAAAAGTCAAATTTTTTTCTAAGTCCCAAAAAACGCTGGCGTGTTTTCTACATGATGGGTGATAGGCTGAAGAAGATCGAAACATTTTTGGGGCTCCCCTCCTTCCCCCCTACATTTCCTGACTCATGGCAACTTACCTAGACAGTGGGCACATGTGTAGGGCAAAATAAAATTTTTATTTGCTGATTTGAAGGTTTTCTAGGCATTTGTAGTGCTGATACGTGTTCCTCCATTGAAATTTGAATTTCGCGCCGTATGCAAATTAGCCTTCGCTAGCGTAACTTCGCTTTATATAGCGAATCAACGCTAGCGCAACTTCGCAACCTTACGCTACCCCTGTGCGCAACTTTGGATTTTAGTGAATTTGCGGAGCGCTGGCGAAAATACGCCTGGCGAAGTGCGGGGAAGTTGCGCCTGGCGCAACTTCGAATCTTAGTGAATTTGCCCCAGTGTATCCAGCCGTTTTAACAAGCACCATGGAAAAAGCGCCAAAGGTCTGACATTTTGGGGAATTATGACAGTTGCACAAAATTGGAGAGGTGGAGACATAGTAAGAAAAACATTACAGGAAGAGAGCAAATGGATATACAATATGCAAACATTTACCCCAAAGGGATTAAATATAGACATAAATTTAAGGGCATTCTTGTAAAAAAAAATCTTTTGTAAAATCACTTTTTAATTATACTTACAGATAAATATATTTATCAAGAAAATTTCCTAATAAAGGAAAACTTGAAGAAAAGCACTAGTATAATTTAAAATGTAGTAGAAGCTTTGAAAATATCACTAGTATTAAGTAGGAACACAAATAAATTCATTGAAATCACTTAGTAATCCACTAAGGGGATCACTATGAAACATTTTTACATTGAAGCCATAGAAGGACAAACGTTAGGGCTTTTTTAAAATATTTAATTCTTTATTTAAAGAAAAACGAATAGGCAATTAATGATTTTAAAAAAAAAAACGGAATTGATTGTTTTAAAGGAATGCCTCCGATTTGTAAACCAAGACGTGATATAGAACACCTCTGCCAAGTCCATATCTAGTTATGTAAACCACACAGTATATATAAAAAAGTTCTTGTTGTGGAACTTTAACTCCCACCACTCAAAAAAAAATGTCCTCTTTAGAAATGATGATGGTATAGATGTGAAAGGAGAAAAACTGCGGTACAGGAATAGAAACACCCAAAAATTCTTTGCTATACTTGTATATATTGTAAGAAAATGTAGAAAAAACAAGATTGCGTTTTTTGCTATACAAAAAATCGAGTGCTGCCTTTTCTCGTTTAAACAATTACGTTATATATGGGGGGGGGGGAATGGAATGCTTTCCTTTAAGGATGTGCACCAATCATACTTATTTTAAGGAGATAAATATATAATGTTAATTAATTAATTAATTAATTAATTAATTAATTAATTAATTAGAAGGGACAATGTAAACATTCAGGTTGAAAACATGAAATATAAATCTGCTTTCTTGGCTGTAGATAAAATAACACCGCCATCTAGTGGTGAGAAAACATTATAACCTGTGTCATGAGCTGTTTATAATTGTGAAGGATTTTAAGAATCATTATTACCCAAGTAGAGTGATGAGCTGCTGATATTTATTCAGAATTCAACCCCTTCACTTACAAAGCTTTCTTGAGCATTTTCATGCTTGAGAAAATTCAAGGGACATTTTTAGGGTTATGGTGCAGGACTTAAAGGGATTGCTCATATTCAAATGAACTTTTAGTATAATGTAGAGAGTGATTTTCTGAGACCATTTGCAATTGGTTTTCATTTTTTATTATTTGTGGTTTTTGAGTTATTTAGCTTTTTAAACAGCAGCTTTCTAGTTTGCATTTTCAGCCATCTGGTTGCTACGGTCCAAATGATCATAGCAACCATGCATTGATTTGAATAAAAGACTGGAACATGATAAGGGGAGGGCCTGAATAGAAAAATGAATAATAAAAAGTAGCAACAACAATACAATTCGTAGCCTTGCAGAGCATTTGTTTTTTAGATGGGTCAATGACCCCCATTTGAAATCTGGGAAGAATCAAAAGAAGAAGGCAAATCATTTAAAAAGTGCAAAGAAAGAAGAAATAAAGACCAATTGAAAAGTTGCATAGAATAACATACTAGAAATTAACTTAAAGGTGAACCACCCCTCTCAGCTTAAAGGGGTGGTTCACCTTTAAATTATTTTTTAGTAAGTTATAGAATGCCTAATTCTAAGCATTGGCCTTTATTTATTTTTATATAGTTTTTTAATTATTTGACTCTTTCCAGCATTCCAATGGGGGTCACTGACCCCATCTAAAAAACAATTACTCTGAAAGGCTACCAATGTATTGCTATTGCTGCTTTTTATTCCTCATCTTTCTATTCAGGCCTCTCCTATTCATATTCCAGCCTCTTGTTCAAATCAATGCATGGTTGCTAGAGGAATTTGGACCCTAGCAACCATTTTGCTGAAATTGCAAACTGGAGAGCTGCCGAATAAAAAGCTAAATAAGTCAAAAACAGCAAATAATAAAAAATGAAAACCAATTGGAAATTGTCTCAGAATATCCCTCTCTATATCATACTCACTAGAGCACATTCTCCATCAGCTCATTGTAAGGTGACCAGATTCTGAGAGTGAAATTTGGGGACAGGGATAAGGGGGTTCACCACGCTCACTTTTAGAACCACACCCCCATAGTATAGTACCCCCAGAACTCAAAGTGGCAACTTCATGTATAATACCCCCAGAAATCATTGCAGGATGGTACAGTGGCAATTCCATTTATAATACACCCCATTAGGCAGAACACTTAAAGAGGTGGTTCACCTTTAAGGTAACTTTTAGTATGTTATATAATGGCCAATGCTAAGCGATTTTTCAATTGGTTTTCATATGTTTTTTATAGTTTTATAGTTATTATATAGTTATAGCCTTTTTCTTCTGACTCTGCAGCTTTCAAATGGGCGTCGCTGACCCCTTCTAAAAAACAAATGTAAGGCTACAAATGTATTGTTATTGCTACTTTTTATTACTCATTTTTCTATTCAGGCCTATCCTATTCATATTCCAGTCTCTTATTCAAATCAGTGTGTGGTTGCTAGGGGAATTTGGACCCTGCCAACCAGTTGAAATTGCAAACTGGAGAGCTGCTGAATAAAAAGCTAAATAACTCAAAAACCACAAATAATAAAAAATGAAAACCAATTGCAAATTGTCTCAGAATATCCCTCTCTACATCATACTAAAAGTTATCTCAAAGGTGAACAACAATAAGTGGGCTCAGTATCCTTACCGGCAGTTTCTCTGCACTAAGGTGACCAGATTCTGAGATTGAAATTCAGAGACAGGGATAAGGTTTTTTGACCACGCCTACTTTTGGAACCCCCTCAATAAACCACTCCCCATTTTACAAGTACAGGCAGAACACAGTGGCAATTTCATGTATAACATACCTCCCATCATTTTGGAAATAGAAAGAGGGAGAAAATGTTTTTGGATCCCACCTGTTTTTTGTGGCCACACCCCCTAATTACCATGTTCATTTTGCAAAATTTGGCAGGTTATGAGTTTGAACACATTTCTGTGTTTTGCTAATGAAGCTGTGAGTCTAAGTTCTCCCAAGAGACATTTTTATCTTAATTGTTACAAAAGTTTCATTGCTTATTTCAAAATTGTTACAAAAGTATCTTAGTTGCAGCTGGTGGCTGTTCTGGGCTCTCTGCCAACAGCCAATTAAGTTAGAAACTTTTTCTGGTTGTTCGGAGGAGATCAAAGAGAAAGTTGGGATAATATTTTTTTAAATTGTAAGACTGAGATGTTCAGCCTGTCACCTAGTTGTTGAATTACATTACTCAGCATTGCACAGAGAGACCCTGGCTGAACTGGAGCATAGATGGGGTCACACAGGGCCGGAACTAGGGGTAGGCAGAAGAGACACCTACGCAGCAACAGAGGGGTGCCAGGCATGTACCTTTAAAACTATCTTCTACCTACCTCTAGTCCCTGTTCACTGCCCTGTATTGCGCTCACCTTTCTGTGGCTCTCCCCTCGGCTAATGCGCATGTGCGCAATTTGCATTCAGGAGCATGCATGCGTTCGGCTGTGCTCAAATTTAAATGTGTGCGCGGGGGACCGTGGGTAGGTTGCCTATGGTGCCCGGTCAGCTTGGCCCGGCACTGGGGTCACATATGGGGTCACATATTGAATATCTCTTTAAGAAAGACTTCCCAGTGCAATAAATAAGTCAGGTCCTGGTGCACATTGTCATCTGGTCTATTAATTTCAGAGACAAAGAAAGGGCTGTGTTTGGATAGGGCAGACAGCTAACACTGTAATGGGGGGTGCAAGTTAAGGGCCACTTCCCTGAGATATAAAGTTTCCTTGTTTTTTAAACTTCTTTGGAAAAAGCAATTGTACTGTGATTTACTGTGCTTACTAAAAACAAAGCCTTCGAAGAATTCAATGGCGTGAATGTATATGTATGTATATATATGACCCAAAATATCATTAATCCTTATTGGAGGTAAAACAAGCCCATTGGGTTTATTTAATAAATTCTTGTAAATAAGGCATCCAGAGTTGATCTCAGTAATTAAACAGGATTAACTCCAGGTGCTCATGCCCCAGACCTTCAGCATTGGGAGAGACACACTTATTCTTATGACTGTAGGCTGGCACAAACCGGACTTCACTCAATAGTTGATGCAGTAAAAAAGTAATTTACAATATGTAGTCTTAAACGTTTCATGTTTTCATAGGCTGCCTTTTGGGCACTGTGACTATCACAAGGCATGAAATGCGTAAGGCTACATATTGGGATCTTTTTCTCTTAAATAAATTACTTTTTTTATATGTACGTCTATATATATGACCCAAAGTACAGTGGTTATGGTTTATTCCTATGCCGAGTGTTGCCATGGGCATTGTAGTACAAGCTGCTTTTCAAATCTGCATGTCCATTGGATCCACATTTTCTCCTATGAAGGGGGTTGAACATTGCCTGGTTCCTGTGTCCCATGAATGCTTTTGGAAATTAGCCAGTAGTATCATGGTTAAATAATCATGGTGAGATTATTACTTTTTCAGGGCTGCCATCTTGGCCGGATAGTAGGTCTTCATATTGGCTCTTATGTTGATCCAGGGACTGGTCCAATTTCCATCTTGGAGTCAGGAAGGATTTTTTTCCCTCTCGGAAGCAAATTAAAGAGGCTTTAGTTTTTTTATTTTTCTTTTACCCTTTTCTGGATAAACTAGCAGTTAGACAATAATATTAAGATCTATGTTGAAATGAAAGCCTCTTTTATAGCTCTAGAAGGAATACAATATTGCAGACATTTAACCTGGCTCACTGCTCCAGTACGTGCAGCATTAATAAGGGTATTAGTGACTATTTCACTTGCTGCTAGAAAAGATATTGATGGAACCCACTAAGAGAACCCGGGAATTACCAACAGGACCAGGTTGGATAAAACCAACACAGTAAGACTGTTTATGGGATTGTGTCCAGGTCATTAGAACTAATATTAAAGGGAAGATGAATATGAGCCAACAGTGGGCTTGGAGGTTATTAGGGATGTCTCCCTATTGAAAAAATACACTAGAGGTTAATGTATTTTTAAGATGTTTATTGTATAGTTTAAAATATCAAATTGATGTTAATTTTCTAAAGCTGATGTTGTCAATCTTCTAAAGCTGCCATCGGGACCAATTTTTTCTGTAGGGCCCAAAGATGATATTAGGGCCCCGCAGTTGTGCCCCCGTCCCTCCCCCGATGGCTGCTATTTCTTCAGTTCTTCATTCCTAAGGAGAGATTGATCAGTGTTAGTCACGGAGAAGCTGTTTGTACAATACTTCAATTTGTTCTTTTTTTTTATAATATTTGCTGCATGTTTTATATCCCATTCCCTTTGCTACTAATTTAAATGTCAGTTACAACTATTAAATAATAACATTTTCTCCCATCTCATCATGTTTGTCTCTCTCATAGATTTGGCCTAATTCAGTGACCTCTGCCCTTATACAATCTCAGCCTTTATTATGGGCGGCTTTAGTTGAGTGAATTATAATGAGAATGAGCAGTTCCCTTACATTTCTGCAGTTGCCTTTTGATGAACTTTTTGACACCCCTTTCATTTTGGATGTTGCTAATGAAGGGGTGTGCCAGTAGCTGTTCTGCAGAGGGCCTCCTTGCTGGGTTTTTCTGGAGGCATTCAGAAATGAAGAAATGGAATCTGTTACTCCTGGAAAAAAAGAAGAAACATATTAAAATGATAATTGATCATATTATAGAATAACTAAATTTGTAGAGCTCACACATGTAAAACACTGTGAATAGAACCAGCACAGCCATGTGCCCTGTATCCCCCATAAGCCTCTATTTTACTGACAGTCCATTCGTTAAACAGTGTGATGATGTCACTCTGCACCCAATCACAACACAGGCAGACAGAAGCTATTCATGAAGTCAATAGAGGATGAGCCCCTTCCCTTATAATGATTTAACTGATCTACCTTAGAAAAATAAGTCTATTGTGTTACTTACTAACCCTGTAATATAAGAGTACATTTACCTTTGCCCAGAATACTTTGCCAACATCTTGGACTGGCTTGTATTGGCTGCCAAATAATAACCCCAAGATCTCAAGATAAGCATGAGATTCTGCATCTGAGCATTTAAAAGCTACACATAGCATACTTCCCCGTTACCCTCACTTCTTTCCCATTTATCCATTTCCCATCCTTACTTCACCCCAATTCCCAAGTTTTCTTGACTCTCTTTCTCATTTACATACTCCTTTACCCCCTGTCAATCCCCACCCTCCCCCCACTTTCTTTTTTTATTTTCCTGCCCTCTCCTCTCATTTTCTTTTTCATCTCCCCACTCTCTCCCCTCATTTCCTTTTTATTTCCCCACCCTCTTCCATCATTTCCCCACTCTCTCCCCTTATTTCTCTCTCATTTCCCCTCTCTCCCCTCTCATTTCCCCAACCTCTCCCCTCATTTCCTATTTATTTCCTCACCCTTTCCATCTCACTCTTTTTCTGTTTTAAGTAGAAATGACTCACCATGTGTCCCACAGTAAGGTTGGTGCAGGACCATGCATAATCCGCTTCATTAGTTTATTCTCAGGAAATCTGCTGAATGCTAGGATGTAAGAAAATACAAGATAAAAAATTGATGACTCATGAAAAACAACAAATATTGAAAAAACTCAAATGAACTAAATTGAATTTTTGCTTCTCGATTGCCAATACACTGACAAAATACCAGGATCAGAGACTGGCAAATTCAAATTTTTAAAAACTAGCCCCATAGCTTTTAATATTTAATAATATATGTGTTACAGCATGACATTAATAACTCTAACCTTTCTACAAAACTATATTACACACACTGGGGTTTACTTACGATAATATCCTTCCGCCATTTCCAGCGCTGATATCCCCAGTGACCACACATCAGCCTACACATAAAAATATGGGGGGAAAGCAACTATTAGAAAAGAATATACACAGAACACATGGAAAATCCAGTTATAGATCAATCAGATACTTTTGTTATCTAATTTGCACAGTAAGAAAATATAGTAGAACCCTCATTTTATGTGTTATAGGGACCAGAAAAAAATTTGTAAAATCCAGCAAAATTCATTAAGCATTATATATTGCTGGGACCACAAAAAAGTGGGCAAATGCAGAATCAAAAGATGTAAAATTGAGACTTCACTGTAAAATAGTGTTGCACAGAGTTAGAAAACCCCATAAAGGCCCGAAAAAAGTGAGTTTCTAATATTCCTGTGCTCAGGGCTGCCATCAGAAATCACAGGGCCCCATATGAAAAAATTTCCTGGGCCCACTGGGCTGCACCCACCACAAGCCCCACCTACAGGTCCGCCCTCCCCACCCCACAGGTCCACCCCCCACCACACACTAAAAAAACATGGTTCCCACATGTTAATAAAAAAATATTGGTAGTCAGGCCCCCCCATTGAATAAAACATTTATGGTCAGGCCCCCCCATTAAAAGAAACATTTGTGGTCAGGGCCCCCATTACAAAATATTGGTGGCTAGGACCCCACATGGGGGAAAAAATTGGTGGCCAGGGCCCCCCTTAAGCATCCATGTAAAAAAACTTGCACCCCAAGAGGTTTAAAAAAATTTGGTGCCCAGGGCCCCACCACACAAAAGGGACCACCAAGAGTTACCTTTAGGGGGGCCCTGCCATGTCACACTTACTTCATTAGTGTGGTCCACCTGCTGTTAGTGAGCTGCCAACTACAGAAGGGAGAAGGGGGGGGAACAGGTGGCTGCATCCTCTTCCAATGACAACATTTTCTTCCCTTATTGGTCACAGAATTTCAAGTCCTGGTAAAGGTATCTAATCCCTGAGCAGCTCAAATGGGACTTAAACTCAGTGACCAATAAGGGGAAGTAATGGACAGAAGATACCTCCCCTGTGCTCCCGCCCTGCCTTCCCGAAGTCAGCAGCTCTCAGAAAGCAGGGGGGCGCGGCTAATCAAGAAAGTGTGGCATGGCCTGGCCCCCCTTACCCTCGGGGCCCCCTACAACTCACCCCCCTGACCCCCCCCGATGGCTGCCCTGCCTGTGCTCTGCACACTCCTTCCCTTCAGGTTCCACCTCTCATATCACAGAAACCACTTTACAGCTTTAGATTCACTGTTATGAGAGGGGTCTGTGAAGTGAGAGAGTGAAAAAGCACCGCAGTTCACCTTGTGTAAGCTACATACATTATATATAAAGGTAATAAAAAGCAAAAGAGAAGACATCACAGTACCTTGGTGGTATAGTCAACAGTATTGCTTCCAATATTGGCCATTACTTCTGGAGCCATGTATGGAATAGCTCCAGAAGTAGTGTGGCTCCTCAGTCCCTTGGTGGCAGATGTGAAATCAACTGAAATTATAAGACAAAAGCAGATATTGTAATGTTCATTTATAAATGGAACCCACCAAAAAACACAATGAAGATAGAAAAAAATCTCCATTTAGTCACTTACTGATCTTTATGTCTCCAGATGATGCCACCATGATGTTGCCAGGCCTCAGGTCGTGATGAATGACCTTGTTTTTATCTAGATGACTCAGGCCCTGCAAAAGAGATAAAGCAAAAGTGAAAATCTAAATATTTTTCATGCTATTTAATTAATTTGATTTATCTAGAATAGTACTGAGGAGGTTCACACGATACATACCTGTAGCACCTCCTTGCAGATGTAAGCTATGATGTTCTCTGGCAAGGATTTCTGCTTCTGACCATTAATGAGCTCTTTCAGGGATGATCCGGTGTAAAGCTCAGTTGAAACCTAAAACACAAACAAAGGATGTTTAAAACATAGATTTTTACAAATTTTATTGGAAAGTCTGGGGGAAAACTGTGTGGACATAAGTCAGAGATACACGAGCATTCTGGATGTAAATACAATATCTGGTACCAACTGAGAACAAAGTGATCCACATGCACCGGACTCTTTCTTAAAAAACGAAATCATATTTGCATCCAAAATTCTCGCTTGTATTAGAGCTATTGATTGACATGTTGGTACAAGAATGTGTAACGTGAATAAACAACTCCTTACCCATAATCCTTCATAATGGGGCATTTTTTTAGAGGCATGATTGTAGAATGCCCCATAAAAGCCGACGATGTTTTTGTGGTCAGGTATGTTTTCGAAGATTTGCATTTTTTTGAGGATTTCCTTTTGCTTCTAGTTTCAAACAAAAAAAGTAAAGTCAATACAATGGATAAAATGACAATTTCAAACACCCCAACCTAACTTGTAGTTCTGAAAAATAACAGTTTTTTAATACCCCCATGTGAGAACTACATAATGTGATTGACTCTCAGCTCTTTTATTTCTTAAATCTTTTACATTTCTCAGATGAGATTCATTCACTTATTTTTACAGTGACATAGTTAATAGGGGTTCAGGATATTACAGTGACTGGTGCAGAAATAAGAACATGCCAATATTTTGTTAGTAAGTTCTCTTTCTACAAAAAATCATAATGTAGATGTAACACAAGGCTTATTAGTATCTGATTATAGTAATTGTATCAAGACATGTTACCTTCGTATCCTTAATGATGGTAATGGCCACCTCTTTCTGCTCTTTATGGTGCCATCCCTGCAACAAAGAAAGAAACTCTATGATTATTACTGTGTGGAACATTATGGGAAAGCAAACACATGTACTGTGTGGATACGGGAAAGTTCATTGGCAGGTTCAGGTGCAAAAAAACACAAAAGGGACAAAACTCTAGAGGTTACAAGTAGCAGAATAAATAGAATCATCCAAACACATAACAGAAATTACTCCATTTAAACATTGATCTTACGTTATAAATAACACCGAAGTCATCCTCTCCGATAGGCTCCCGGGCTTCTACGAATGTCTTGGGCTTCTAAAAAATAAAATTGTGTTAAAAACATGATAAATACAAAAATGAATATAAGGCAATATGACAAATAAACGTTCCAAAAAGTGAGAAGTACCGGAGGTATAGGGGGAACTGGGAATTGGTGTGTTGGGGGAAGGCCTTGGGCTGGAATATTTAAGTCAAATCATTAAAGTTGAGCTTTTGTATCATGTGGAGGCTTACTTATTAAAGGTCAGATTTTAGAGTTTTTTTAAACCACAACTAAACTCTATAGCACCATTAGAGGTTTTCATGGTTTCTACATTTACTAACTCTAAAAGTTTTTTAGAAAGTTTGAAAAATATAGGAAAACTATAAATTTTTCGAGCTTCTCTTACCGGGTATATCTTTTCAGGTGGATGTTGATTCTCCTGGGGAAGACAAAAAAGATTTTTTTTTAGATCAAGTATTTTTAATGAACTGCTAAAATAATAATTGAAGGATAAGGAAAGGTAAATTTACTGGGGGAGTCAATATGTTTGGTGACATAGCTCAGCTCACAGACACCACTTTACAGCTTTAGATTCGCTGTTATGAGAGGGGTCTGTGAAGTGAGAGAGTGAAAAAGCACCATAGTCACCTTGTGTGAGCTACATACATTATATATAAAGGTAACAATAGAACAAAAAGTAAGAAGACATCACAGTACCTTGGTGGTATTTGCAATAGTGTTACTGCCAACATTGGCCTTTAATTCTGGAGCCCTGTATGGAATAGCTCCTTTAAATGTAGTGTGGCTCCTCAGTCCCATTGTGGCAGAGCTGAAATCTCCTGAAATTATAGGATAAAAGCAGAAATTGTAATATTCATTTATAAATGGGACCCACCAATAAACACCATGAAGATAGAAAAAAATTCTGTTAAATCTAAGCATCACTTACTTATCTTTATGTCTCTAGATGAGTCCACCATGATATTGTCAGGCCTCAGGTGATGATCAATGACCTTGTTTTCATCAAGGGGACTCGGGCCCTGCAAAACCAATAAAGCAAAAGTGAAAATCTAAATATTTTTGATGCTGTTAATGAATTAGATTTATGTAGAATAGTACTGAGGAGGTTCACACCAGACATACCTGTAACACCTCCTTGCAGATGTCATTTTCACTGCTCTCTGGCAAGGGTTTCTGCTTCTGGATGTTAGTGAGATCTTTTAGAGAAGCACCGGTGTAAAGCTCAGTTGAAACCTAAAACACAAACAAAGAACATGTAACACATAGATTTGTGTGGTTTACAATTTTATTGGGAAGTCTGGGGAAAGGCTGTAAGTCAGAAATAGGCCTACACAAGTATTGTGGATGTAAATACAATATCTGGTGCAACTGAGAACAAAGTGATCCACATTCACCGGACTCTTTCTTACCAAATGGAATCATATTTGCATCCAAAATTCTAGCTTGTGTTAGAGCTATTGATTGACATGTTGGTGCATGAATGTGTAACGTGAATAAACAACTCCTTACCCACAATCCTTCAAAATGGGGCATTTTTTTAGAGGCAGGATGATAATATGCCCCATGAAAGCCGGTGATTTTTCCGTGGCCAGATGTTCTCTCAAGGATGTCTATTTTCTTGAGGATTTCTTTTTGCTTCTAGTTTTAAACAAAAGAAGTAAAGTTAATACAATGGAAAAAATTATCATTTCAAATACCCCAACCTAACATGTAGTTCTGAGAAATGAAGCTTTTTAATACCCCTATGTGAGAACTGCATAATATGATTGACTCTCAGCTCTTTTACTTCTTAAATCCCAAACATTTCTCAGAAGAGATTCATTCACTTATTTTTACAGTTACATAATTATTACAGGTCAGGATATTACATTAAAAAGCAAAATGAGGTTTTGGGTGCACTTGTTGAGCAGGGATTTTTTTCTTTTACCTACAAGAGACAGATCCTATTCCCAATGGTGTAATATTGTTAAAATTAGCACAGCAGATGTATCTGTATACAGAACAACTCACAAGGATTTCATTTGGTTAGCGCTTCAAATATACGTAGAGAAAGTCCTGTGCTTGCTTCCAGATATATCTAAGGGAATAAACTCAAATAGTGCAATACTTTGGAAAGGTAGAAAAATAGCGGCTTTTGTCCGTACTTACCCCTCGATAACGGGTTAGTTGTGCCTCACAAGGTTTTAGTATTAGACGTCAGGTCTGTCGTGGCAGCTTCTTTCACCCTGGGATTGCGCTGTTGTTTGATGGTGCCGGCAGTTTCTCCCCGGTGTCTGGCTTGCTGTCAATCATAGGGAGAAACGAAACAGGGACAAGGAGAAAAGAACCTTACGATGATTCTAAGCCGTTCACTTGTCTAGACGGATCTCGGACCATTCCCTTCGACAGAGTCAATGATGATTACTGTGACTGCACCGATGGGACCGATGAACCTGGTGAGCGGGGGGTTCATCAGTCCCATCGGTGCAGTCACAGTAATCATCATTGACTCTGTCAAAGGGAATGGTCTGAGATCCGTCTAGACAAGTGAACGGTTTGGAATCATCGTAGAAACCACGGTCTGCAAAAGGTTCTTTTCTCCTTGTCCCTGTTCCGTTTCTCCCGATTGACAGCAAGCCAGACACCGGGGAGAAACTGCCGGCACCATCAAACGACAGCGCAATCCCAGGGTGAAAGAAGCTGCCACGACAGACCTGACGTCTAATACTAAAACCTTGTGAGGCACATCTAACCCGTTATAGAGGGGTAAGTACGGACAAAAGCCGCTATTTTTCTACCTACAATATTGCACTATTTGACTTTATTCCCTTAGATATATCTGGAAGCAAGCACAGGACTTTCTCTATGTATATTTGAAGCGCTAACCAAACAAAATCCTTGTGAGTAGTTCTGTATACAGATACATCTGCTGTGTTAATTTCAACAATATTACACCATTGGGATTACTCTGTCTCTTGTAGGTAAAATAAAAAAATCCCTGCTCAACAAGCGCACCCAAAACCTCATTTTGGTTTTTAAACCCATACAAGGACCAGTGGATCCAGTAATTAGAGGTGCTGCCAATTTTACTAATTGAAAAACAGAGCGCGTCTTCTCCCCCCTTCTTTTATTGCTACAGGATATTACATTGACTGGTGCAGAAATAAGAACATGCCAATGTTTTGTTAGTAAATTTGCCTTCTACTAAAAATCATAATGTAGATGTAACACAAGGCTTATTGGTATCTGATTATATTAATCGTATCAAGACATGTTACCTCTGGATCCCTAATGATGGTGATGGCCACATCTTTTTGCTGCTTACGGTGCCATCCCTGTAACAAAAGTAGATAAAGAAACGTAATGATTATTATTGTGCGGAGCATTATGGGAAACACATATACTGTGTGGATAGGGGAATGTTTATTGGCAGAACAGAAATTACTCCATTTAGACATTGACTAAAATATCTCACATTATAAATGACACCGTAGTTGTCCTCACTGATCGGCTCCAGGGCTTGAATGTATGTCCTGGGCTTCTAAAAAATAACATTGTGTTAAAAACATGATCAATACAAAACTGGAATAATATAAGGCAGTTGGACGAATAAACTTTCCAACAAGCAAGAAGCACAGGGGGTGTAGGGGGAATTGGTGTATTGGGGGGAGGCTGTGGGCTGGAATATTTAAGTCAAACCATTAAACTTGAGCTTTTGCATCATCGAGGCTTATTTATTAGAGGTAAAATTTTAGTGGTTTTAGAGGTTTTGGAAACTGAAACTAAACTAAATTTCTGTAAAACCTCGATTGTCAATGAATTTATTAAAAGATCTGAATATAAAAAAGTAAACACAAAAAGAACTGAATAATGAGCTAAAATATAGGAATACCTCAAAAACCACTACAAATTTAAGTTCATCAAACAATTCCTAGTAAAAACAGCCAAAAAACATCTAAAAGGTCCAAAGTGATTAAAAGCTGCCTAATAAGATCAGCGCAGCTTCCACTGACTTCTATAGCACCTCGACAACTTTTACTTGGCGAAGTTTTGCATTAGAGGTTTTTGTGGCTTTTACACTTACTAAATCTCAAATTTTTAGCACTTTTAAGAAATATAAGAAAAGCCACAAATGTTTCAAGATAAATAGTAATTCAGTTGATAATAATTGGGGGCCATAGTCTTCTAAAATACAGTTCTACAGCTGCTTACCGAGTACTTCTTTTCAAGTGGATGTTGATTCGCCTGGGGAAGACAAAAAATATTTTTTAGATCAATAATTTTTGGGCAACTGCTGAAATTATAAGTTGAAGGACAAGGAAAGGTTTATTTACTGGGGGTGTCAGTTTATTAGGTAACATAGCTTGGCTCTTACATATAAACGTATATTATGGATTGGCAGTTTTTACTGGTATATCTTGGTTGAAAGTGAGAAAATATTTTGTTACATGAACTGAACCCTGAAGTTCAGGTCTTTCAATGGACATTATATTTATTTTTAACTGTTTTTAATGATCAGAGTTTGTGAGAGAGAGCAGTTTGTTTATACAGAGGGCTTCTCAGTCAATTGATGATTTGACCATTGACATGCCTTGATTCAAGCTACAAGCAGATACAATAGTATTTAAAATAAGAGCAGCTCAATATACAGAAGGTTTAATTTAAAAATTCTGTTCAAACCATTTTAAAGGCTTTAAGGCCTACCTGTTGTTCCGGGGCTTCCACTTTCTCTTCAGAGGTGTTGGTTGTTTCAGGCTGGCAGGTGTTAGAGCCTGATTCCTCTGGTATCTCCTATTTAGGACAAAGAAAATGTATATATAGATAAACTGAACCCTTGATTTTAAAGATGAACGGCAACATTCAAATTTCTATATTTGTGCCCATAAGTAAGTGAAGGAAGTAGAGCTGTGGAGCAGGATGAATTATTGTTATGTTTGGAGGTGTCATTATTGTTAAAATCCCCATTTCTTTCATTAAAGCAGTATGTACAGTGAAACCTGTCTGGATATTTGTTTTTGGTTATTTTCTGCTTACCTGGCAGGGGCTGCTGTCAGCTTTCTGCTCCTCAACCAGTTGTTCTTCCTCCTGGTTAAGACAGAAAAAAAAGTCGTAAATCAATATTATAAAGCTCAAAGTATATATTGTACTGTAACACATTACATAAAGATAACGTATGTTTGGATTCACTTCTTTGGTGGGGGAAAGACATTTATTGTATCAGTTGAGCTTAATAAAACATATTCTGAAACAAGCCTTGTATAGAAGCAAGTGAGATCATCTCTAAAGAGAGAACATGTTTTGTTACATGAACTGAACCCTGGAGTGCAGCTGCTTCAATGGACATTATATTTATTTTTCAACTGTATTTTAATAATCAGGGTTTGTGAGAGAGAGCAGTTTGTTTATACAGAGGGCTTCTTAGTCAATTGATGATTATTTTTAAGAAGAAACAAAAACTATTGACATGTCTTAATTCAAACTACAAGCCGATAAATTAGACTTTGAGATAAGAGCAGTTCATTATACAGAAGGTTTAATTAAATAATTCTGCTCAAACCATTTAAAGACTTTAAGGCCTACCTGTTGTTCCAGGGCATCCACTTGTTCTTCAGAGGTGTTGGGAATTTCAGGCTCGCAGGTGTTAGAGCCTGAATACTCTGGTATCTCCTATTTAGGACAAAGAAAATGAATGTTTTAAACTACAAGCAGATACATTATCTTTGAGATAAGAGCAGTTCATTATACAGAAGGTATAATTAAATAATTCTGCTCAAACCATTTTAAAGGCTTTAAGGCCTACCTGTTGTTCCAGGGTTTCCATTTGCTCTTCAGAGGTGTTGGTTGTTTTAGGCTCGCAGGTGTTAGAGCCTGATTCCTCTGGTATCTCCTATTTAGGACAAAGAAAATGAATGTTTTAAACTACAAGTAGATACATTATCTTTGAGATAAGAGCAGTTCATTATACAGAAGGTAAAATTAAATAATTCTGCTCAAACCATTTTAAAGACTTTAAGGCCTACCTGTTGTTCCAGGGTTTCCATTTGCTCTTCAGAGGTGTTGGGAATTTCAAGCTCGCAGGTGTTAGAGCCTGATTCCTCTGGTATCTCCTATTTAGGATAAAGAAAATGTATATTTAGATAAACTGAACCCTTGATTTTAAAGATGAACTGCAACATTCAAATTTCTATATTTGTGCCCATAAGTAAGTGAAGAAAGCAGAGCTTTTGAGTGGGATGAATTATTGTTATGTTTGGAGATGTCATTTTTGTTTAGGGATGCACCAAATCCAGGATTCGGTTCGGGATTTGGCCAGGATTCGGCTTTTTTAAGCAGGATTCGGAATCGGCCAAATCCTTCTGCCCAGCCGAACCGAATCCGAATCCTAATTGTTGTATGCAAATTAGGGGCGGGGAGGGAGATTGTGTGACTTTTTGTCACAAAACAAGGAAGTAAAAAATGTTTGGCCTTTAAACCCCTAATTTGCATATGCAAATTAGGATTTGGTTCGGTATTTGGCAGAATCTTTCACAAAGGATTCAGGGGTTCGGCTGAACCAAAATAGTGGATTCGGTGCATCCCTATTATTGTTAAAACCCCCATTTCTCTGATTGAAGTGTGTACAGTGGAACCTGCTTACCAGGCAGGGGCTGCTATCAGCTTTCTCCTCCTGGTCTTGTTGTTCTTCCTCCTGGTTAAGACAGAAAAAAAATTCAAAACCCAATATTGTAAAGCTCAAAGTATATATTGCACTGTCCCACAATACATAAAAATAAAGTATGTTTAGATTCAATTCTTTGGTGGGGGAAAGACATTAATTGTATCAGTTCAGCTTAATAAAACATATTCTGAATCAAGCCTTGTATAGAAGCAAGTGAGATCATCTCTAAAGAGAGAACATGTTTTGTTACATGAACTGAACCCTGGAGTGCAGCTGCTTCAATGGACATTATATTTATTTTTCAACTCTATTTTAATAATCAGGGTTTTTGAGAGAGAGCAGTTTGTTTATACAGATGGCTTCTTAGTCAATTGGTGATTGTTTTTAATAAATAACAATAGCCATAGACATGCCTTAATTCAAACTACAAACACATACATTATCTTTGAGATAAGAGCAGCTCATTATACAGAAGGTTTAATTAAATAATTCTGCTCAAAGCATTTTAAAGACTTTAAAGGAGAAGGAAGGGTTAAAACCAAGTAAGCCTCATCAGAAAGGTCCATCTAAATATACCAGTAAACCCCCCAAGTAATGTTGCTCTGAGTCCCCTGTCAAAACAAATACTGCATTTCTTTTCTTCTATTGTGTACTCATGGGCTTCTGTATCAGACTTCCTGCCTTCAGCTTAAACCTCATTGCCCTGGGCAAGAGCATGCTCAGTTTGCTCCTCTTCCCCCTCCCCTCCCTTCTCTACTGTAATCTGAGCCCAGAGCAGGGAGAGACTCAGGCAGGAAGTGATGTCACACCACATTAATACTGCAGCTCCTATTCTAAACAAACAGAGAGTTTCTAGAGCATTTTACTCAGGTATGGTAAACCATTCTACAGAATAAATATAGCATTCTAGCTTGCACTATTGCAGCTAATCTATTGGCAATAAAATGCCTCCGTAGCTTTCCTTCTCCTTTAAGGCCTACCTGTTGTTCCAGGGTTTCCATTTGCTCTTCAGAAGTATTGGGAATTTCAAGCTCGCAGGTGTTAGAGCCTGATTCCTCTGGTATCTCCTATTTAGGACAAAGAAAATGTATATTTAGATAAACTGAACCCTTGATTTTAAAGAAGAACTGCAACATTCAAATTTCTATATTTGTGACCATAAGTAAGGCAAGAAAGCAGAGCTGTGGAGTGGGATGAATTAGTTTTATGTTTGGAGATGTCATTATTGTTTAAACAGTGTCGGACTGGGACACCAGGGGCCCGCCCAAAAACCTTTGAGGGGCCCACTAATTAATCTTAGACCAGGGACCCACTCTTTTTACTATTATTATTCCTCTTCTCACTCAACCTCTATTCTCCTAGTCTATTTTCTTTACATGTTATAATATAATATTCCATCTATTTAGCCACTTTGTTCTCATAGAAATAGGGAATGGCCATGAAATAGGCCAAATGTCTAGCAGCATAAGGAACCACTGACACCTTGGCCCACCATGTATCCCGGTGGGCCAGTCGGACAATGTGTCTAAACCATTTCTCTGATTGAAGTGTGTACAGTGAAACCTGCTTACCAGGCAGGGGCTGCTATCAGCTTTCTCCTCCTGGTCTTGTTGTTCTTCCTCCTGGTGAAGACAGAAAAAATTTCAATAAGCAATATTGTAAAGCTCAAATTATATATTGCACTGTCCCAAATACATAAAAATAAAGTATGTTTGGATTCATTTCTTTGGTGGGGGGAAATACATTAATTGTATCAGTTCAGCTTAATAAAACATATTCTGAAACAAGTCTTGTATAGAAGCAAGTGAGATCATCTCTAAAGAGAGAACATGTTTTGTTACATGAACTGAACCCTGGAGTGCAGCTGCTTCAATGGACATTATATTTATTTTTCAATTCTAATTTAATAATCAGGGTTTGTGAGAGAGAGCAGTTTGTTTATACAGAGGGCTTCTTAGTCAATTGGTGATTATTTTTAAGAACAAAAACCATTGACATGTCTTAATTCAAACTACAAGTAGATAAATTAGTATTTGAGATAAGAACAGCTCATTATACAGAAGGTTTAATTAAATAATTCTGCTTAAACCATTTTAAAGACTTTAAGGCCTACCTGTGGTTTTGGGGATTCCACTTGTTCTTCAGAGGTGTTGGTTGTTTCAGGCTCGCAGGTGTTAGAGCCTGATTCCTCTGGTATCTCCTATTTAGGACAAAGAAAATGAATGTTTTAAACTACAAGCAGATACATTATCTTTGAGATAAGAGCAGTTCATTATACATAAGGTATAATTAAATAATTCTGCTCAAACCATTTTAAAGACTTTAAGGCCTACCTGTTGTTTCAGGATTTCCATTTGCTCTTCAGAGGTGTTGGGAATTTCAGGCTCGCAGGTGTTAGAGCCTGATTCCTCTGGTATCTCCTATTTAGGATAAAGAAAATGTATATTTAGATAAACAACCCTTGATTTTAAAGATGAACTGCAACATTCAAATTTCTATATTTGTGCCAATAAGTAAGGGAAGAAAGCAGAGCTTTTGAGTGGGATGAATTATTGTTATGTTTGGAGATGTCATTATTGTTTAGGGATGCACCAAATCCAGGATTCGGTTCGGGATTCGGCCAGGATTCGGCCTTTTTAAGCAGGATTCGGAATCGGCCAAATCTGCCCAGCCGAACCAAATCCTAATCCTAATTGGTATATGCAAATTAGGGGCTGGGAGGGAGATTGTGAGTTTTTGTCACAAAACAAGGAAGTAAAAAATGTTTCCCCTTCAAACCCCTAATTTGCATATGCAAATTAGGATTTGCTTTGTTATTTGGCAGAATCTTTTACAACGGATTCAGGGGTTCGGCCGATGCAAAATAGTGGATTTGGTGCATCCCTATTATTGTTAAAACCCCCATTTCTCTGATTGAAGTGTGTACAGTGAAACCTGCTTACCAGGCAGGGGCTGCTATCAGCTTTCTCCTCCTGGTCTTGTTGTTCTTCCTCCTGGTTAAGACAGAAAAAAAATTCAAAACCCAATATTGTAAAGCTCAAAGTCTTGTATAGAAGCAAGTGAGATCATCTCTAAAGAGAGAACATGTTTTGTTACATGAACTGAACCCTGGAGTTCAGTATTTTTCAACTCTATTTTAATAATGAGGGTTTTTGAGAGAGAGAGAGCAGTTTGTTTATACAGAGGGCTTCTTATTCAATTGGTGATTATTTTTAAGAAGTTACAAAAACCATAGACATGCCTTAATTCAAACTACAATTAGATAAATTAGTCTTTGAGATAAGAGCAGCTCATTATACAGAAGGTTTAATTAAATAATTCTGCTTAAACCATTTTAAAGGCTTTAAGGCCTACCTGTTGTTCCAGGGTTTCCATTTGCTCTTCAGAGGTGTTGGTTGTTTCAGGCTCGCAGGTGTTAGAGCCTGATTCCTCTGGTATCTCCTATTTAGGACAAAGAAAATGAATGTTTCATACTACAAGCAGATACATTATCTTTGAGATAAGAGCAGTTCATTATACAGAAGGTAAAAATAAATCATTCTGCTCAAACCATTTTAAAGACTTTAAGGCCTACCTGTTGTTCCAGGGTTTCTATTTGCTCTTCAGAGGTGTTGGGAATTTCAGGCTCGCAGGTGTTAGAGCCTGATTCCTCTGGTATCTCCTATTTAGGACAAAGAAAATGTATATTTAGATAAACTGAACCCTTGATTTTAAAGATGAACTGCAACATTCAATTTTCTATATTTGTGCCCATAAGTAAGGCAAGAAAGCAGAGCTGTGGAGTGGGATGAATGATTGTTATGTTTGGAGGTGTCATTATTATTAAAACCCCCATTTCTCTGATTGAAGTGTGTACAGTGAAACCTGCTTACCAGGCAGGGGCTGCTATCAGCTTTCTCCTCCTGGTCTTGTTGTTCTTCCTCCTGGTTAAGACAGAAAAAAAGGTCAATAACCAATATTGTAAAGTTCAAAGTATATATTGCACTGTCCTACAATACATAAAATAAAGTATGTTTGGATTCATTTCTTTGGTGGGGGGGGAAATACATTTATTGTATCAATTTAGCCTAATAAAAAATTCTCAAACAAGCCTTGTACAGAAGTGAGATTATGTCAATGCATTGTGTATGTAATATATTCCCTGTCTTTATTATTTTGGATGTGGGATTTTTATTTTGCAATTCCAGCTTGGTGTGAAAATATCGCTTTCACCTGATTAATTAGGTACAAGTCTTCTGCATCTATTTATGTGCTTTTCTGGAGATATAATTAAAAAATGAATAAAAAGGTTTGATGAGACCTTTCTGCTCATACGTCATTGATGTTTTTGAGGCAACACCCAGACTCCTGTGTTTGTGCCCATAAGACCATAAGCAACTGAATTTGCCTGCAATTTGGAATAGTACATGGGACAGGCTCATCAGGGGTGTGTCTAATTACCACCCAATGTGAATCTAGGTTTAATACTAGTTTATTATTTTGACCATATTATTTTATCTTACCTGACTGATCTTAACATCAGGGGTTTCTGGAGTTGTCTCCTTAAAAAAGAAAGGAAAAACATTATTTTATTTCTATTGCAAAGAACTTAAAATATGATCTTGCATAAAATATAGGGTGATTTTATTTTCCCCTACTCTCCCTCTCTTATGCTTACCTGGCAGTTGGTCGTATCCAGCTCCAGTTGCTGCTCTGGTTTTTCCTCCTAAGAGGGATAAAATTAGTGATATGTTCAACTTCTTATACTGCTACAGTTCAATATTGAATATTGAATATTTTAGGATTGTTTTATTTGTAATTATTTGGCATTTACTTGGCAGATCATATTGCCAGATTCTTCAGGTTGTACCTGGTTAAGAGTAGTGATGGGCGAATTTATTCGGCAGGCGCGAATTCGCGGCAAATTTTCGCGATTCGCGCCCAGCGAATAAATTCGCAAAACGCCCACGAAAATTCGCGGTAAAAATTCGCTGGCGTCAAAAACGGGCGCCGGCGTCGAGAAAACGGGCGCCGGCGTCAAAAACGAGACACCGGCGCCGTTCCGTGAATTTTTCGCCGTTTCGCAAATTTCGCGAGAAATTCGCTAATTTTTCTGCGAAACGGCGCAAATTCGCCCATCACTAGTTAAGAGAGGAAAATAGATCAGAGTCACATATCACTGGTGAGTGGGAGGCGGGGGGTATATCTATTGTATGTACAAATCCATATGTGGATATAAATCATATTTATATTACAGTTTTTGGGTTAATTGGTTATAGTTACTGTTTGCAAACCATCTTGTTAAATGGTAAAGGTGTATGTTTCCATTAATAGTAACCAATTTGCCAAAACAACTGTCTATGTTATTCCCGTCACTTTATACCACTTCTTCTGCTTCACCAGATTATCCTGGTTAAGAGCAATTGTATAAGAGACTGTTATATCAGATCTCTCCTCTGAGAATATGGTGATGTCCCAATGGGGAGCAATGAACTAACAGCTCTCATGTTAAACATGTGGTTACATATTTATGGAGCTGGGCCCCCTAGAAAAGGCTTAAAACTTGGCTGGGAGGGGAGGGCTCAAACAGGTTTCTTCTCTAACCACTGCCAAAGTAAAAGGTACTTTGATGATGATGATGATGATGATGATGATGATAGTAATAATAGTAATCAACACAACATTTAGGGAATTTAAAAATGAGGACTGTTTAATACCAACTCCTTTATTGCTTACCAAGCAGATGACTGTGTGGGGTTCCTCAATGGCTTCCTCCTGGTAGAATGATAAAAAGATGGTGTTACTTCATGTAATTAAAGGTCTATCATTCATTCTAAAGGAGTGTAGTTAGTCTTGGAAACGTTTGCCTTTGATTATATATAACTAATATGAATAAATATATAATAAGTAAAGAAATAAGTAAAGAAAGAAAAGTGTTTTAATAAAGTTCATTCTGTTATGAAATGTGTCATCTATGTAAGTAAGGAAGGTCCCATGGTTATCAAGTCATAGACAAATGATTATTATCTACATGAGAAATTGTGGGGAAATGTGAATCGACTGGCTAATTACACTGTACCCCATGGTTTTATTTTGCTTTAGTAAGAATTGAATATGTATATGGTGCAGCTTCATCAAGGTATAAATCTATAGGCAAGGAAATAAACTGGAGTTGATAGCACAGATAGTTAGGAAAATGGGGTCACTTATATTTAGGTTGCCAATTCTTCATCACTTACCACTACAGATTCTTTGACGGTTTTCGTTTTTTTCTAAAGAAGAGAGAGAAAAAGAAATTAGCAAATAGGAAAACTATAATTATATAAATGATATAAATCCAACTTCTTTTAGTTAATAGAAACAACTTAAATATGTAGATAGTAGTATAATGTTAAAAAATCACATATTAGATAAAATTTTTAGTTTTAAATTTGGTGAAGCCGAATCCAAACACTTAAAATCAGGAAAAAGTATTGGGACTTATCAGCAATCGTAACATTTGGTTATCTGTATGGAATGCTTTGATTCTAATTAGTGATGTGCAAATTAATTCACCAACCGTGGATTCGCTGCAAATTTACAAATTACACCATGTGAAAATTGGCTACGGGAAAATTCACCATGAAAAAATGCCCATTGACTTTAATGCATTAGGGCAAAAAAGTCACCAAAAAAACACCCATTGACTTTAATACATTAGGACAAAAAAGTAGCCATAAGAAAAAACACCCATTGGGGCTCATTTATCAACACTGGGCAAATTTGCCCATGGGCAGTTACCTATAGCAACCAATCAGCGATTAGCTTTTAAAAGCCAGCTGCAAGTAGAACAATGAATGCAGCAATCTGATTGGTTGCCATGGGTTACTGCCCATGGGCAAATGTGCCCAGTGTTGATAAATGACCCCCATTGACTTTAATGCATTAGGACAGAAAAGTCACCATAAGAAAAAACACCCATTTTGATTTAATTTTGATAATAATGCAATGGCGTCAAAAAAGTCGTCATAGAGAAAGACACCCATTCACTTTAATGCATTAGGGCAAAAAAGTCTCAATAAGAAAAAACATCCATTTTTATTTAATTTTGATAATAATGCAGTGGCCTCAAAAAAGTCGCCATAAAAAAAACACCCATTGACTTTTATGCATTAGGACAAAAAAGTCGCCATAAACACCCATTGACTTTAGTGCATTAGGACAAAAAAGTCGCCATAAGAAAAAACACCCATTTTCATTTAATTTTGATAATAATGCAATGGTGACAAAAAAATCACCATGAGAAAAGACACCCATTGACTTTAATGCATTAGGACAAAAAAGTCGCCATAAGAAAAAAAAAAAGATTTTGATTTAATTTTGATAATAATGCAATGGCGACAAAAAAGTCGCCATAAGAAAAGACACCCATTGACTTTAATGCATTAGGACAAAAAAGTTGCCCAAAAAAAACACTCATTGACTTAAATGCATATTATGAAATTTTGCAGTTTTGTGATTTTTTTTCGCAATTTTGCAAATTTTTTGGCAAAGTGAAATGAGACAGATCCACTAGTTTTAGTAATATTGTTAAAAATGAGGTAGAAAAGCAAGTAGAACATAGTGTATCCCCTGTACTAAAGGCAAATCCTATAAGACGTATGAATGGAAAGTGCACTAGTGACTTCTGCACAATACACAGATATATTGAGGCCCAGTGAGTGTGAGCTGTGAGCAATCTGTCTCATCATGTTCACTATCAGCAACTGTCAGTGGGTCACAAACAGAACAAATGTTCAGAGATGATCCAGTAACAGAGTCTGAGGACAAGTTTGTCCCTCCATCAAGTTACTCACTAAATGAAATGTCCTGTTACAGTAGAGCCACGTCCTTACCTTGCGAAAGCAAAAGCATTTGCGCAATAATCTCAACATTTTCTGCTTCTTTTCTTCTTTTCTGATCTTTCTTTTCTACTTTTCTTCTTTTCTGATCTTTCTTTTCTAGTTTTGTTCTTTTCTGATCTTTCTTCTCTAGTTTTTTGATAGTTTTTTAGTAGTTTTGTGATTGTAGTTTAGTCGTTTTGTTCTCTTTGGTCGTAAGATATTCTCTCTGTAGAGACAAAAAGAAAGACTTTAGTAATCCCAATATGTGTGTGTGTGTGCATGTATACATAGATATACAACTATGGGATCTGTTATCCAGAAACCTGTTATGCAGAAAACTCTATATTACAGAAAGGCCGTCTCCAATAGACTCCATAAATTCAAATGTTTAATAATCATTTCCTTTTTCTGTGTAATAAGAAAACAAGACCTTTTACTGGATCCCAACTAAGATATAATTAATCTTTATTTGAGGCAAAACAATCCTATAGGGTTTAGTTCATGTTTAAATTGTGTTTTTGCAGATTAAAGGACTGGAGATCCAATTTACCCAAATACAGTAGAAAAATAAAATTGTGTGTAAGTCCAGACAGTGTAACCTACTAATGATACTGTTAGCAGTCTGTAATCCCACATGGTACCAGTATAAAATGATTCTTTTTAATCAAATTTGCTCCCAAATATACAGAGATCTACTCACCTCAGTCTCCTGATCAAGAATGAGAAATCTCGGGGCTGCAGCTGGACACCTTGACTTTTTCCATTATGACATCACAGTGACAGTTTTTCCATTATGACATCACAAAGACTCAGAGCATTATGACATCACACGTGCAGCTGAAGGCAGGACAGTTCTATTAGCAAGTTACATAACGGTCACTGAGTTCAGTTAATTTCAAATAAATTGTAGAGTAAAATGCAGTGGGTTTTGTTGCCATGACGAGAGTGTGTTTATTCAGTATCCATTCTCAGTATAGGGAATGACAGCCCTGCAGCATGTATAATTATTTGTATAAGGAATGGTACAATGAATAGAATACACACACTGCCCCATTATTATATGTAATGTATATGAGAATAGGGAACACAGTGTTGGCTTGTACCTGACATACACTCACTTGGACTCACATTCTCACACAATTTGCAATTGGTTCTCATTTTTTATAATTTGTGACTTTTGAGTTATTTTGTTTTTTATTCAGCAGCTCTCCAGTTTGCAGTTTCAGTAATCCTGTTGCTAGGGTCCACATTTTCATAGCAACCTGAATTTGAATTTGAATAAGAATATGAATATGAGAAACCTGAATAACAATGTGTTGCCTTACAGACCATTTGTTTTTTTACCTGTTTCCCAATGGGCCTGTACACACAGCAATAGAGATGTATTCTGTATGAGAAACAACAAAACTGCTCACTGACCGTGTTTTACACAGAGACGGACCAGCGATAAACTGTAACATGTGGGGTTTACTCATTAGTACAAGTATGGGATCTGTTATCCAGAAAGATCCAAATTATAGGAAAGAACACAGAAGTAGCAGAGAATGTGGATGGAGAGAGAATGAGAGTGTTTCAAACAGACAGGGGACCAGCGATAAACTGTAAAATGTGGGTTTAACTCATTAGTACAGGTATGGGATCTGTTATCCAGAAAGCTCCAAATTATAGGAAAGAACACAGAAGCAAAAGAGAATGTGGATGGAGGGAGAATGAGAGTGTTTTACACAGACAGGGGACCAGCGATAAACTGTAAAATGTGGCATTTACTCATTAGTACAGGTATGGGATCTGTTATCCAGAAAGCTCTAAATTTTAGGAAAGAACACAGAAGCAGCAGAGAATGTGGATGGAGAGAGAATGAGAGTGTTTTACACAGACAGGGGACCAGTGATAAACTGTAAAATGTGGGTTTTACTCGTTAGTACAGGTATGGGATCTGTTATCCAGAAAGCTCCAAATTTTAGGAAAGAACACAGAAGCAGCAGAGAATGTGGATGGAGAGAGAATGAGAGTGTTTTACACAGACAGGGGACCAGTGATAAACTGTAAAATGTGGGTTTTACTCGTTAGTACAGGTATGGGATCTGTTATCCAGAAAGCTCCAAATTTTAGGAAAGAACACAGCAGCAGCAGAGAATGTGGATGGAGGGAGAATGAGAATGTTTTACACAGACAGGGGAACAGCGATAAACTGTAAAATGTGGGTTTTACTCATTACTACAGGTGACATTCCCCGTGCAAATAAACCTTATCTGATTTCTTTAAGTCTATTAGACTATGTATCCCATGGGTGCCTATATTTCCCATAAGACTTAGCAATCTTGTTATATTATAGGGAATTATTTGTTACATTTGTCACTAGGGAATGGAGGTTGGTTGCCTAGATTTGTAATTTTGGGCTCAAATGGGGCATTTCAGCATTTGTGTGTTCACTGATGAAGGTTCTAGTAAGGAAGCGAAACGTTGATAAATAAACATAAATATATTAGTTATTACAGGTATGGGATCTGTTATCCGGAAACCTGTTATCCAGAAAGCTCTGAATTACGGAATGACTGTCTCCTATAGGCTCCATTTTATCCAAATGTTTAAAAATTAGTTTTTTCTCCATTATAATTAAACAGTATCTTGTACTTGATCCAAACTAAGATATAATTAATCCTTATTGGAAGCAAAACCAGCCCATTGGGTTCATTTTAATAAATTATTGAAAGGGATCCAGTTGATCTCAGAAGTAAAACAGGTTTAACATACCATTGTTTATGGCAAGTCCAGGTGCTCATTCCCCAGACCTTCAGCTTTGAGAGGTGATAGACACACTTGGGGCATATTTATCAAGGGTCGAATTTTGAATTTGAAAAAACTTCGAAACACGAATTCAAAAAGACCAACTGAAATTAAGGGCAGATTTATCAAAGGTCAAGGTGAATTTTTGAATGCCAAAAAAAAAAAAATCAAATTTCGAGTTATTTTTTGTGTACTTCGACTAAGGAATAGTCGTTATTCGATTCGAATTTGTAAAAAATTTGAAAATTCGAATATCGAAGTTTATCAGTACTGTCGCTTTAAAAATTAGACGTCGACCAATTGCCACCGAAAACCTGTGAAGTGCTGTTTTAGCCTATGGTGGACCTCCTACATCCTTTTCGGAGTCGATCGGTGGAATTTGAAAAACCAAAGGTTTTTTTGGGAAAAACTTCAAATCGAATTCGATCGTATACTCTAATCCTTCAATTTGTACAATTCCAATTCGGCCAAACCTATTCAATCAAAAACAGACCTATTTGACCCAAAAAAAGCTTCGACTTAATTTCGGTTGGTCTTTTTGAATTAGAATTTTGTCTTTTCTATTCAAATTCGACCGTTAATAAATATGCCCCTAACTCAAATTTTCTTTTGGTCGAATAGGTCCATTTTCGATCTAATAGGTCCGTATTCAGAGGAATTTGAATCAAATTAATAGCGCATTCGATCCAATTCGATTTGAAGTTTTTCCCCAAAAAAAAACCCAATTGACTCCAAATAGGTTCTAGGAGGGCCTCCCATGGGCTAAAAGAGCAATTCGGCAGGTTTTAGATGGCAAATGGTCGAAGTCGAATTTTTTAAAGAGACAGTACATGATCAATTTTGATTTAGAATGGAATTCGGACTATTCCGTAGTCGAAATACACAAAAAATAGCTCGGAATTCTAAGTTTTTTGCATTCAAAAATTCACCTTGACCTTTGATAAATCTGCCCCTTATTCTTATGATTGCAGGCTGGCACAAACCGGACTTCACTCCAATAGTCAGGGCCGGGCCAGACCCCAGGCAACTGGCCAGGTGCGTAACCCCCTTCACTGTGTGCGCACATACACACTGCCAGCAGTCTCGCAGGGAACGCCACCATGCTGTCAGACAGGCACATGCTGGACAGGGGTAGGCAGCAGTTAAAGGTACATGCCGGGTGCCCCCCAAGCTTTGCGCCCTAGGCACGCGCCTACTCTGCCTACCCCCTAGTTCCGGCCCTGCCAATAATTGATGCAGTAAAAGTGTGGGAACTATGACAATCACAAGGCATGAAATGCGTAAGGCTACATATTGAGATGTTTTTCTCTTAAATAAATTACTTTTTTACTGCATCAACTATTGGAGTGAAGTCCGGTTTGTGCCAGCCTACAGTCATAAGAATAAGTGTGCTTATTGAATGTTTATAAGATCTTTTAGTAGACTTAAATTATGAAGATCCAAATTATGGAAAGGTCAGGTCCCGAGCACCCCCTCAGGGCCCCCTGGCAGCCCGTGCGCCACTGAAAATGTGGGTGTACAGAGGGGGCGGGCCCGGCTGCGCATCATGCACCAGGGCCTGCCCCCCTCTAGTGACACTACTGGCTAAAGTTAACCCATAGTGACTAGAGGTAACCTCCAAACTAGATCAATTAGTCCAACATTACTAATATATAAAAGTAGTAAATATTAACAGTTGCAGTGATGTCTTTTGCTTCTAATCTAAGTCAGGCCTTCTTAACTCA
Source organism: Xenopus petersii (assembly GCA_038501925.1). Classification (NCBI taxonomy): domain Eukaryota; kingdom Metazoa; phylum Chordata; class Amphibia; order Anura; family Pipidae; genus Xenopus; species Xenopus petersii. The sequence continues at coordinate 164,752,965 of CM076675.1, forward strand.
CCCCAAGGGCTGCCAGACCTGTTGCCATCTAGGGTTGTACTTGTATATCAGTGTGAGAGCTGCAGGACGGACATCAGTGTTCTTGGTTTGTACAGTAATAAAGAATATATTTGAACCACTTTGCAACTTTTCACAGTGACTCAGTGGGGAATCCAATACCCAGTTATACATAGGTTACCAAACTGTGGGCCCAGGGCAGACCAGCCAAGTGAGTTTGGATATTAGCAATTAATTATTCATAAATAAATATAATAATAATAAATACATGAATCAATAAATGTTAATTATTAGCTATTGGATATTAACATCTGCTCTGGGTTGAATGCTCACTTTGTGTCTCAGAAATATAGCAGGGTGATTGCTGCAAAACTTGCCTTTGCTCTAATATATATATGTATCTCCATGTGCTTTGTTTATTTTTAAACTAGGTAGGCAGAAATGTATGTTATTCTCTTTAAAGGGAACTATAAATATATATATATAAATATATATATATATATATATATATATAATTCAACAGAGAAGGTCCGCACTCTCAGGTCTTAAAAGTAAAAAATGGTTTATTTTAAAAAAGACTGTCTTTTTTAAAATAAACCATTTTTTACTTTTAAGACCTGAGAGTGCGGACCATCTCTGTTGAATTGTAGTTCTGAATATTTTGGACACTGCACCCAGGCACGCTTATACCATGTTTCGTGAGTGCCGACTTCCCCATGGATTGTTACTTTATATATATATATATATATATATATATATATATATATATATATATATATACAGTATATTCATCTGATACTGTAGGACTGATTTTTAAACTAGTAGGCAAATGACACACACACATAAATACACATATCACTACTAACTAACTGCAGCTCTTAAGATCACAATAGCGTTGGATTTTGTGCTTGTTCAAGAAATCAACCAAGAAATTAACTCATAATGGCATCAATAAAATCTGTCATCAGACAATATGGCAGCATCACTGTCCTCGTCATGAAGAACCCCCTATGTTGCTTCAAATGAAAGTTATTTTCTTCTAGTCTGAAGGGGAGGACTCTGGTAAGGGGATCCACTTTATGGATAAAAACATCTTTTCAAGACCAAGACTGTGCACATGCTCAGTGTGGTCCGGGCTTCAGTTGGGAGGTTAAGCTGAGGGATTGTCATAAATGATCAAAACAGCACAAGTCAAATAATATTTGCCATAGAAGCCGATACAGCAAGACTAATTAATAATCAGAATATAAAGACTGCACTGGGTCTCTACACAGTCGCCGGCTGCTTTATAGGGAAACAAACAAAGCTGCTGCAGTTCTGGGAAGTAAGGTGGGGGAGGGCTCCCCCTGCTGTTTGAAAGTATGAGTGTTTCCCTGCAGAGCAGGCAGTCAGAGGAAGTTAAACAAAGGGGGAATTTCACCGCATACAGTCAGGTTTATTATAAAAACGGTAGACATTTTTTAATTAAAGTATATTGGAGATTGGGTTTTATTTTTCATTAAAGAAAGTAAAAATGGGATTTTATTTTTTTGACTTTACATCCTCTTTAAAAGCAAAGGGCTAAGTGGTACTCCACTGACAACACTCTCTCCTCTCTTTCCTAAAGCCCCACAATATATACAGTTTGCCACATGCCTAACTCTTTGACTCTCTATTCTTTTAAAGGGAAGGGGCAATCGCAATCATGAAAAGGAAGTGTTTGCCCATGATCACCCTCAAGTAAAAACATTGGAGGAAGCTGTGCAGATCCTGAAGCCAACCGCTATCATTGGTAAGATTCTGCAGATTCAGTATGTAGACACTCCTCTTCTATTATCAGCACCATTACATCAGTTTTTATAAAGCAGACTGACACAAGTTTCCAAATATCACTTGAAGCTTTATTTGCATCATGCAGTTGTACGCCTGATCCAATGCAGTTATTAACAGAGAAAAGCAGTGTCCAAAATAAAATTGCAACGGCTGAGATCCTTGTTGAGACCCCTGTTCTAGTTCATTTGCAACTCCATAGATCTAAATGGGGATGGGATTCAGGTCTGGCCAAAGGTCCAGCATGAGGACCACTATGACGGCTTGATCGCTTGATTTGCATTGATCCATGCGATGTTCATAGGAGTGTGTTTTGCCTTGAGCCACCTAGTTAGATAGACAAATCATAGTCTTACTAGTTAGATGTGGGTCTAAAGCATATTTGGGTTCTTTACTTGGATTCAGTACTTGTTTCATGCTGCCTACTAGAAAAACACGTAGTAAATACAATAAACGGGTACTTTTTCCTCTGTGGTTTAATTCTGGCATGGCAGCACCTTGCTTCCATCCAAAGCCATCAATAGTGGTTCCAAAATATCGGTGTCGGTACAAAACAGCGCAGAGGTTCTGCTGCAAATGTGCCTTTATTTACAAACACAACATATTTCGAGCACCAAAGCTCTTTATCAAGTTTATAATATATTACACTTGATAAAGAGCTTTGGTGCTCGAAACATGTGATGTTTGTAAATAAAGGCACTTTTGCAGCAGAACCTCTGCGCTGTTTTGTATCGACACCGATATTTTTGGAACTATTAGAAAAACACATCCAGCCCTGCAGACCTTCATCTTTATTTCTCAGGTGTTTTGCAATAAAAAATGTAAAAGAAAAAGAAAACCCCCATGCTGGCATTAGTGATGTGCAGGTTGGCACCCACCTGTCAGCCGCCCTCCATCCACCCGTGCCCATCTGAGCCCGACCTTCGGGTTCCTTTTATAGACCCATATCGACCCGCCCGCCGATGGTGTCAGGTGCACATTTATAAAAGTTGGACCCAGAAGTCGGCATTTGTAAGGTCGCAGACCCGCCCACAACCCGGAAAGCGGGGTGCGAGGATGGCCCGAACCCACCCAACCCGCGGGTAGACCTGCGGGTCCCATGTGTATTGGGCCAGCCCACACATCTCCCCATTCATTTCAAGATACTTATTGAGAGAGCAGAATTAAAAACCATAAATTGTAACTTTTATTTCAGGAGGAGCTGCAATCGGCGGAGCCTTTACAGAAAAGATAACAAAGGACATGGCCACTTTCAATGAACGACCAATGCACCGAATCCACTTTTTTGGATTCAGCCGAACCCCCGAATCCTTCGTGAAAGATTCGGACGAATACCGAACCGAATCCGAACCCAAATTAGGGGTGGGAAGGGTAAAACATTTTTTACTTCCGTGTTTTCTGACAAAAAGTCATGCAATTTCCCTCCTGCCCCTAATTTTCATATGCAAATTAGGATTCGGATTCGATTCGGCTGGGCAGAAGGATTCGCCCGAATCCGAATCCTGCTGAGAAAGGCCGAATCCTGGCCGAATCCCGAACCGAATCCTGGATGGTGCTCGAAACATGTGGTGTTTGTAAATAAAGGCACTTTTGCAGCAGAACCTCTGCACTGTTTTGTATCGACACCGATATTTTGGAACTACTAGAAAAACACATCCAGCCCTGCAGACCTTCATCTTTATTTCTCAGGTGTTTTGCAATAAAAAATGTAAAAGAAAAAAGAAAACCCCCATGCTGGCATTAGTGATGTGCGGGTTGGCACCCACCTGTCAGCCGCCCTCCATCCACCCGTGCCCACCTGAGCCTGACCTTCGGGTTCCTTTTATAGACCCGAACCCCCGAATCCTTCGTGAAAGATTCGGCCGAATACCGAACCGAATCCGAACCCAAATTAGGGGTGGGAAGGGTAAAAATTTTTTACTTCTGTGTTTTCTGACAAAAAGTCATGCAATTTCCCTCCTGCCCCTAATTTGCATATGCAAATTAGGATTCGGATTCGATTCGGCTGGGCAGAAGGATTTGGCCGAATCCTGCTGAAAAAGGCCGAATCCTGGCCGAATCCCGAACCGAATCCTGGATGGTGCTCGAAACATGTGGTGTTTGTAAATAAAGGCACTTTTGCAGCAGAACCTCTGCGCTGTTTTGTATCGACACCGATATTTTGGAACTACTAGAAAAACACATCCAGCCCTGCAGACCTTCATCTTTATTTCTCAGGTGTTTTGCAATAAAAAATGTAAAAGAAAAAAGAAAACCCCCATGCTGGCATTAGTGATGTGCGGGTTGGCACCCACCTGTCAGCCGCCCTCCATCCACCCGTGCCCACCTGAGCCCGACCTTCGGGTTCCTTTTATAGACCCACATCGACCCGCCCGCCGATGGTGTCAGGTGCACATTTATAAAAGTTGGACCCAGAAGTCGGCATTTGTAAGGTCGCAGACCCGCCCACAACCCGGAAAGCGGGGTGCGAGGATGGCCCGAACCCACCCAACCCGCGGGTAGACCTGCGGGTCCCATGTGTATTGGGCCAGCCCACACATCTCCCCATTCATTTCAAGATACTTATTGAGAGAGCAGAATTAAAAACCATAAATTGTAACTTTTATTTCAGGAGGAGCTGCAATCGGCAGAGCCTTTACAGAAAAGATAACAAAGGACATGGCCACTTTCAATGAACGACCAATGCACCGAATCCACTTTTTTGGATTCAGCCGAACCCCCGAATCCTTCGTGAAAGATTCGGACGAATACCGAACCGAATCCGAACCCAAATTAGGGGTGGGAAGGGTAAAACATTTTTTACTTCCGTGTTTTCTGACAAAAAGTCATGCAATTTCCCTCCTGCCCCTAATTTGCATATGCAAATTAGGATTCGGATTCGATTCGGCTGGGCAGAAGGATTCGCCCGAATCCGAATCCTGCTGAAAAAGGCCGAATCCTGGCCGAATCCCGAACCGAATCCTGGATGGTGCTCGAAACATGTGGTGTTTGTAAATAAAGGCACTTTTGCAGCAGAACCTCTGCGCTGTTTTGTATCGACACCGATATTTTGGAACTACTAGAAAAACACATCCAGCCCTGCAGACCTTCATCTTTATTTCTCAGGTGTTTTGCAATAAAAAATGTAAAAGAAAAAAGAAAACCCCCATGCTGGCATTAGTGATGTGCGGGTTGGCACCCACCTGTCAGCCGCCCTCCATCCACCCGTGCCCACCTGAGCCTGACCTTCGGGTTCCTTTTATAGACCCGAACCCCCGAATCCTTCGTGAAAGATTCGGCCGAATACCGAACCGAATCCGAACCCAAATTAGGGGTGGGAAGGGTAAAAATTTTTTACTTCTGTGTTTTCTGACAAAAAGTCATGCAATTTCCCTCCTGCCCCTAATTTGCATATGCAAATTAGGATTCGGATTCGATTCGGCTGGGCAGAAGGATTCGGCCGAATCCTGCTGAAAAAGGCCGAATCCTGGCCGAATCCCGAACCGAATCCTGGATGGTGCTCGAAACATGTGGTGTTTGTAAATAAAGGCACTTTTGCAGCAGAACCTCTGCGCTGTTTTGTATCGACACCGATATTTTGGAACTACTAGAAAAACCTTCTGCTGGGCAGAAGGATTTGGCCGAATCCGAATCCTGCTGAAAAAGGCCGAATCCTGGCCGAATCCCGAACCGAATCCTGGATTCGGTGCATCCCTAACGACCAATCATATTTGCTCTTAGCAACCCAATGAGTAAGGTCGAATGTACAGCAGAGCAGTGACTGAGGTGATTCATTTGTTCCTTTTACCCTGTATGTCTTTAGAGCTTGTAGAATAGAAACACCAGAGTCTCTCAACCAACTCCTAAATGTAAAAATGTGTATTGTGATTGTCTACTGGTAGTTTATAGTCAGAGTAATCAAGAAACCGTTTCAACTTCATCCAAGAGTCTTCTTCAGTTCAGCAGTAGTAGGGAATTCCCCTCCCAGGCAGGTAAAGGTGTTGTACCCTGAATTGAAGCTCTTAAAAGATAAGTAAACTATTAATATGAATGAATGTAAAATTGCTGAGGAGGCTATTCTAGGCACTTTTGCAATGTGCATTCATTATTTATTCTTTTTTCATTCCAAGGTATTAAGAGTGTGTCACCTTTAAGTGAACTTTTAGTATGACGTAGTCGTAGAGGGTGATATTCTGAGACAATTTGCAAATGGTTTTCATGTTTTCATTCTTTGTGTTTTTTGAGTTATTTAGCTTTTTATTCAGCACCTCTCAATTTTGCAGTTGCAGCAATCTGGTTGCTAGGGTCTAAATTCCCCTAGCAACCAAGGACTGATTTTAATAAGAGACTGGAATTTGAATAGGAGAGGGGCTGAATAGAAAGATGAGTGATAAAAAGAAGCAATAACAATAAATGTGTAGCCTCACAGAGCATTTGTTTTTTTTAGATGGGGTCAGTGGCTCCCATTTGAAAGCTGGAAAGAGTCAGAAGAAAAAGGCAAATAATTCAAACACTATAAAAGATAAATAATGAAGGCCAATTGAAAAGTAGAATTGGCCATTCTAAAACATACTAAAATGTAATTTAAAGGTGAACCACCCATTTAAGGGAAATCTGTACTGTTAATATGAATGAATTTTGTTACAACAGCGCCACCTACTGGTCAGTTTCCCACCAGTCTGACCACCAAGTAGTCAAGGAAGTTGTCAGAAGAAAGAAAGAGGCTGCTCTGATGTTCTTCTGCTTAGGAAAGATGTGAGAAAGGTTTCTAATTTTATTCCTAAGCAGAAGAACATCAGAGCAGCCTCTTTCTTTCTCCTGACAACTTCCTTGACTACTTGGTGGTCAGACTGGTGGGAAACTGACCAGCAGGTGGCGCTGTTGGAACAAAATTCATTCATATTAACAGTACATGTATCCCTTAATACAGGAGTGTCCATACTTTACTAATGTGAGGTCTACTTTAAGTGATGTTGTCCCATTAGGATCTACATCCATAAAAGCAATGTTAGCATTCTGTTACACGGAAAATATTACTTAAATATTGATTTATGGAGAAAATGTATATTGTTATATTTAACAACTATTTTTTCTTATTTTCGTATATATCTTATGTAACCTTAAAAAATATCTGAATGATAACCATGAAACAGAATGGGATTTAGTCAAGCTGTTTGCTGACATCATCTTGAGATCTACTGATCACCAGCTAAAGGTCTACTGGTAGATCCTGATTTACCTTTCGGACACCCCTGCCTTAATATCTTGGAGTGAAAAAAGAATAAATAATGAATGTACATTGCAAAAGTGCTGTGAATAGCTCCCTCATCAATTTTACACTGACATATTTTAAAGGTTTACTTATCCTTTAAGGTTAATATTATCACCATTATTCAATCACAATAATTACATTGACCTTATTCATGTTTAATAGGTGTTTGCTGAAACCATTGAGGCGTAAGATCCAATGAACCAATCACAGTAGCAATAATACCAGGGGCGTGATTACAGAGGAAGCAGACCGTGTGGCTGCAGGGGGTCCACTTAAATCAATGAGGCATCTTAATATATATTGGTAAAATGGGGCAACCTCTGGATATTTTGGGGGCCGTAAAATTATTTTGCACATCTAGTTCACCACTGGATAAAACTGTAGAAAGCAAGAAGTGTGAACTCAGTCTTACTCTTACTCTTATTTTTGAGTAAAATATACAACAAAAACCCATTGGTGGTTTCTGAAAGCAGCTCTTGTAGTTTATGACATGTCCATCTTTCTCCAGGGTCGGGCAATATTTGCAGGCCCGGATTTGTGGCAAGGCCACATAGGCCCGGGCCTACGGCGGCAAAAAATAGGGGCGGCATGCCGCCCAGCCACATTATGGGGATGTGTGCGTCCCCAGTCAATTACACCAGCTGCGCCGGTGTTTTTTCGCCGGCGCGCTGGGAAGGGGAATTGTAGGCGGGTGCTAGGACCGCACGGCCGCCTAGTTGGACGTGCGGCCTAGGGACGGCCGGCAAAGAAATCCGGTGCTGAATATTTGTGAGTGGAAGCCCTTTCTCTAAGGTGACTCTTGCAAATGGCCAAACATTAGGGTAATAACACTTACGTATTTCCAGGTGTGGCTCTGGGTGTCATTGGATGTGGAGCCCGTCACATCTCAGAGGACTTACAGTATTTCTCACAACAGCTGAGGTATGTGCCCATTAGTTTTTTAGATTTTTGTTTATAATTTTCTATATCAGTTATCAATCATTTACTTAACAGAGCCAGTGTGAAAGTACAAATATAATCTGCAAACCTTGATGTTATTTGCACTTTTTTTAAGAGCACAGCTTCCCCAATGAATATATTGGTGTTTATCAGGGCCGGAACTAGAGGTAGTGTGAGAATATTACCTGGTGGTGCAACGGGGATGCCGCCATGTTCGCGTCCTCTTGTTCGAAGTGCTTGATTTGTGCGCCGCGTCCTTTCTGGCACTTCCAGGTTTGCGCCTCCATTTAAAGAAGAACTGCTTAGAGAATTGATTCTGGGGGTTAGGAGAGATCCCTTAATCTTCAGAGTATTTTATAAGTTACAGTTCTGGGTAACTCCATTGTACAGGTAAAATGTACCCTCACTCTGAAAATATATGTATATGTATATGAAAACTCACCTAGATGTTCCACAAACCTAAAAAAGAACAAGGCTGCAGGCTGAGAGCTTTAATACAGGTCATGGACATGATTTCTAAGATGCTCATATTGAACAACAGGGTGTGTTTCTTTAAATGTGACACTAATGACATCACAAAGCACCAATAATAACCGATGACATCAGTAAGTCCTGTTTTTAAAGATTAGTGAAAAGGCTGACTCAAACCGCCAGGTCCGGGCCAAGAAACTTAGCCCTAGTCTTAAGACCAGGTGAGTGGCATTCAAGACTTAGGGGGTTATTTATCAAAGGTCGAATTTCGAAATGTATGTGAATTCTTTTTTTACTCTTATAAATTGGAAAGTACTCTCAACTCCAATGGGAGGTTATTAATGAAAAAACTCAAATGTTTAATATTCGATCGAAAAGTCCCTACCCGAAAATTTTAATTGAATTCTAATCGAGTTTTCCTCCAAAAAAAAACTGGAATGTCAGAAAGTCAATTCACAAATTCAAATGGTTCAACGCACCTCTGCCATTGACTTGTAAAGGAACTCAGCAGGTTTTAGGTGGCGAATATTCGCATAAGGACTGTTTCCAGGGTCAATCTGGGAGAAATCTCACATTTGAATTTTTTTTTGACACCAAAAAAAAAATCTATCCTTAATACATCTGCCCCTTAAAGTGATACTGACACTAAAAAACTACTGTTCACAATATTAATGTACATTGAGGGGGTTATCAAAATCTGAATTTTTTTAATTTAAAAAATTTGACCCTATTTATTATTAAAAAAGCCCAGTTTAATAGGATTGGATTGTTTTTCCCAAATTGCTCAATTCTTTTCAGGCTTTTTTCCCCGAAAAGCCTGAATTTTTGGGGATTTTTGCCTGAAAAGGCCCAAATAATTGGATTTTCGGGCAGATTCCAGTGCAGACCACAGAAACTTCCAAATAGGATAGGGACCTCTCCCATTGAATTATATAAAACCTTGGCAGGTCTGAGATGGTGGATTTTCAGATTTGGACTTTTTGCAGCATTGGGCTTTGATGTATCCCTTGATATCTTGGAATTAAAAATATATAAATAATGAATGTATATTGCAAAAGTGTGTAGAATAGCACCTTCATCAATTTACATTTACTTATTTTTAAAGTTTACTTACTTATCCTTTAAGTTATGGAGATCCAAATTACAGAAAGATTAGTTATCCGGAAAACCCCAGGCCCTGAGCATTCTGGATAACAGGTCTCATGCCTATATTCTTAGGAAGAGATTTCATCTATAAATACGGCAAGTAACATCTGTCCATCGATGACTCCAGAGCTCCACTGATTGGCCCTGAGTGGAACACATGCTGTTTGATTTAGAGAAATCTTCCAACCAAATATGGAACTGTAACACGTTTATGGTTTAATTCTGTAATCACAGCGGCAGCACATCCAAGGCAAGGCCAGAACATTATCAGATTATTCCCCTCCAGGATCCACTGGATTTTACTCGAGCAACAAATATCAATGGAAAAGCAACATGGCTGCACTATAACCATTTCTTTCTGTTTAGATTATAGATGACGCCTACAGAAACAACATGGCTTCCTGGTACCCCGAGCCAGAGGATAAGGAGACTTTTGTCCCTCATTTACAGCCCTGATTACGACTCATTTACCATGGACGGCTACCACTGGCCCTCTCAGGCTATGGAGATCCAAGATGTATAACTGTATGCAAGCCTTCCTTTTGTATTCTTTCTCTTCATTGTGAAGGCAGATATATATATGTCTATCAGTGGTTTCTCCACCGCTATATTTCTGCTGCTGGAAAATGCCCAAAACTCTGAGAGCTTCCCATGTGTACAACTTAATGGAGATCCACAAGCACCCGCTCAGATTCGGGGAGATTAGTCTCCCGGTGACAAATCTCCTCCTCTTCGGAGCAACTAATCTCCCCGAACTGCTAGAATGTAAATCGCCGGATGGCACTTGAAGCGCTTCGTTTTCCGAAGTCGACTGAAGTTGCCTCACGAGGAGGCAGAATTTCGGGTGACTTCGGAAAATGAAGGGCACCGATTGCCACCCCGCCGGCGATTTACATTCTAGCCGGTGGGAGGCAGTTTGGGGAGATTAGTCGCCCTGAAGTAGAGGAGATTTGTTGCTGGGCGACTAATCTCCCCGAATCGGAGCGTGTGCCCTGACCCTTACAGTTGCCCAGAGTAACAGGGTTTTTTTTTTTAATCAAAAGAGCCAGTGGACATTAATATCCTTTTCCATGAAGCGTATGGATATTGCAGTGTGGATGAAAACCAGTTATTCTATATAAGGTTTCCCCTCCCAATACAAACCTAAACAACATGGCCCCTGTATCCAGAAGAAGTTGAATGAGCCCCGTCCTGTAGCGTTTTTACAAATTGTTTCATTTTGTGCCCAAGTAAATTAGATGGTAGTTTGTATTATTCCCCTCAGCGCACCTTGATCCACCCAAAAATCCTCCCCTTTTTCTGATAAAGGCCGCCCCTTTTGGGGTGTCTGATTTGGGGGGATATGCGGTGACTCCTGTATCTGCACTGAAATGTTTTATTATGTGTCTATTAATCACGACTCTTCCCTGTACTGTACCTGCGCCACTTTTAACTTACCTTCTCTACAATATTTGAAATTGCTGTCGAGATTGTAAAGGGAAAAACGTTTATAAATTAGTTATTTTATGGAAAGATGCTTTTTATTTTCTCCCTATAAATCTCTATAAGTCTCACACTGGCTGCTCTATTTTTTTATTCTGAAATCTGAGGGGCAAACTGAGCGTCCATTGATACTATTCACAAAGATAAAAAAGGAGGTCATTGTATTCAGTAGTGCAGTTCACTTGCTGACACTGGGGGAGGGGCATTATTTATCAAAATATAAAATAATAATAATATCAAAAATCAAATTTTTCTGAGTATTTTATTAAAAACTGTCTAACCAAACTAGAATACACAAATTTACCTTATTTATTATTAAAAAAAAAAAATCACGATTTAATCAGATCGGGGAAAAACTAGATAAAATCGAGTGAAAATCCAAATCGTAAAATTTTTTCTGATTCCTGAATTGCTGGATTTTTTAAGGATTTTTCCCGAAAAGTCTGAATTTTTTGGCTTTTTGCTTGAAAAGTAGGGATGCACCAAATCCAGGATTCGGTTTGGGATTCGGCCAGGATTCAACCTTTTTCAGCAGGATACGGATTTGGCCAAATCTTTCTTCCTGGGTGAACCAAATCCGAATCCTAATCTGCATATTCAAATTGGGGCAGGGAGGGAAATCGCATGACTTTTTGTCACAAAATTGTAAAAAATGTTTTCCCCTTCTACACCTAATTTGCATATGCAAATTAGGGTCCGGTATTCGGCTGAATGTATGTTTTGTGAAGGATTCGGCCAAATCCAAAATAGTGGATTCAGTGCAGCCCTATCGAAAAGCCTGAAATACTCAGATTTTCTGGCTAATTCCAGCGACAGACCACAGAAGCATCCAAATAGGATAGTGACTTCTCCCATTGACTTATATACAACCTCGGCAGGTCTGAGATGCCAGATTTTTGAATTTAAACTTTTTCCATCATCAAGGTATAATAAATCTCGAAAAATTCAATGTTTTTTTTCCACTAAAAATTTGGATTTTATAGTAAAAACAAACTTGAATATTTCACGTTTTTGGCATTCGGACTTTAAAGGATATTGAAACCCTTAAAATAAGTGAATGTAAAATTGATGTTCATCTGCTTAGGAAAGATGTGAGAAAGGTTTCTAATTTTATTCCTAAGCAGAAGAACATCAGAGCAGCCTCTTTCTTTCTCCTGACAACTTCCTTGACTACTTGGTGGTCAGACTGGTGGGAAACTGACCAGCAGGTGGCGCTGTTGGAACAAAATTCATTCATATTAACAGTACATGTATCCCTTAATATCTTGGAATTAAAAAGGAATAAATAATGAATGTACGTCGCAAAAGTTCTTAGAATAGACCCCTCATCGGTTTTACACTGATTTATTTTAATATCCTTTAATAATTAACCCCCTTAGTGCCAGAATGCAAGGAACTAGAGATGTGGGGGCCGGCCCAAAACCTGTGGTTGCGTGGGTTCAGGCTATTAGCAAAGGACTTGTAGGGCAAGGGTGGATTTGGGCCCAGCTCTCCCTTCTGCCCTTCTTACTCCTCTGTTCATAGACATGTTCCTGCACTTTGTGACCTCCGAGATGGGTTGTGGCGGGTGCAGGTCTATAAACAGAGGTGCCTTGCCAGGTTGGAAGGAGGCGTTTTAGGGTCAGGTGCTGGTCAACGAAAAGTCACCTACTCTGGTTATCATGAGTTTCTCATAGCACCATTGCCAAAACTGACTTGCCCAATTGCCCAATTGGCCATTACAAAAACCCGACTGCTGCACATCCAGGCTACTGAGATAAACAAATTACAACACAAGCCAATGGGAGGCAATTTCCAGCAACCTGTCTGCCATTGCCGCTAGTATCTTGCAAGGATGAATTATGTGATCGCCAGTCCTTCCATAAAGAAAGAATCTGACAATTACAGTGAAACCTCAATTTTACATCCCCTGATTTTAGGTTCTCCCTCATTTTACATTGTTGTTTTGTGGTCCCACCTATATATTATGCATTTCCCAGATTTTTACATTTTCCTGGATTTTACACCATTTTTTCCTGGTCCCCTGGAGAACGTAAAATGGGGGTTCTACTTGTATTTGTCATTGGAGTTACTTGGTTTTTATTCTTTGTTAGAAGGTTATTCAAGTTGAATATATCTGCAGGGAGGTTTCATTGGAATATTTTGCCTTCTTCAATTGCTCGTCTTCCTCTTGTCTTGCCCAGTTATTCTCAAAGGCGAATGAACGAACAATTCACAATAGTTTATGGCAACAGTAACCCTTACTAACATTGGCACGGTTCACTTCTTGCCTTTTGCATGTTTCAACATATTTATCGTCAGATTTTGGCTTTTAAATGAAAAGCTGTGTCCCATCCACTTCTGCAGGGCGACTACCTGCCTGTGGCGCTATTTGCTCTCTGCCAGCGTCGCGCTCCTTCTGTGACTGACAGTTAGTAAATTCATTCGGACAGTCTCGGTACCTCAGAGACATAACAGAACTTGCTGTTGCACATGAGATTCTTTATGAGTTTAGTCCCAGTTTAATTCTGGTGCCTCCACAGTAATAAAATGTGAAGGAACAAATGAGGTTTTCAAGGGCATTTGACAAACTTTTATTTCAATTTCTACAACAGATAAAACACGTTAAAAGCTGCAAAATGGGGCTCCTGCCCATTATAATGAACCATATCCAGTTTGTTTCATGGGTAAATTATACAGGATGGACAGGGTGAGAGGTAGAAAGGTCACATTTCTTTCATTGAGGATTATTAAAGCAGCATGCATTAAACTGATAATCATGTACAGGTATGGGATCCGTTATCCAGAAACCCATTATCTAAAATTATGGGAAGGCCGTCTCCCATAGACTCCATTTTATACAAATAATCCAAATTTTCTTTTCTCTTTTCTACTTGATCTAGGGATGCACCGAATCCACTATTTGGGATTCGGCCGAATCCCAGAATCCTTGGTGAAAGATTCGGCCGAATACCGAACCGAATCCTAATTTGCATATTCAAATTAGGGTCAGCAAAGGAAAAAGTGGAAAAAATTCTTCTTTTGTGGCAAAAAGTCACATGATTTCCCTAACCGCTCCTAATTTACATATGCAAATACGGATTCGGTTTGGCCAGGCACAAGGATCCTGATTCCTGGTTTCGGTGCATCCCTAACTTGATCCCAACTAAGATATAATTAATCCTTATTGGAGGCAAAACCAGCCTATTGGGTTTATTTAATTTTTATATGATTTTCTAGTAGAGTTAAAGGGCACCAATCATGACCAAAATTATTTACTAAGTAAATACACTATGTGAAAGTTCAAGAAATCCGATATTTAAAACAGTTAGAATTGTTTGTATAATGTAAATTATCAGCTCACTATTCCTTCTGCAAGATCTCCCCTATCTCCCCTGCAGTTCTAGCTGAGGCAGCCATCTTGGATTTCACTGGCTCCTCCTACCTATATCTTCCAGCCAACTGTAGCTCTGAAATCTCGCACATGCTCAGTTGAAATTCCTTGTTGCTTATCAACCCTTCTAAGCTATTTTCAAATCAGCCAAACCTGTGTGTTAGCTGCTGTTCAGTAGTGCTGCCCCCTGCTGGAAGTTACTGTGTGTCCTTCATTTGCATAATGACTTTACCAGCAGGGGACAAGATAGGGAAATCTCCTGATACTTCTAGTGGAGGAGTTTACTTAAACAAGGCATTCTGGGTAGAACACTCAAAGCAGTGTTACAATCTGAGCATGCTCCTGAAATTTGCATATTAGAGTCTCTGTTATAGTCACAGTATGGCCTCCCTCAGTGAAAGAACCCATTTGACAAGGGGTAAGGGATTTTTTAAAAACCTGCAGTTTTTTCAAAAAACGATATATGTAGTTTGATTAAACGTGTTTAGCTTGTACTGGTCAGATTGTTAATATGTGTTTGATTTTGGCTGTAATAGGTGCCCTTTAATTCCTCCTGCTGTCGGCCATCTTTGATTTCAGAAATGAGATAGGGAGGGCGGAGTCATTCATGTGTTAAGATTTGCTCAACTATTTCAACACCTTAAGCAGAAATGTCTGACATTCCCTGTGCTGTAGTTACATATATGTGACTAGAAAGAAAATATCCAATAAAATACTACTAGAAGAGCGTGAATTAATATAAGATCCCTTATAAAGTACACTGAATGCCCTTTCAATAGAGTTCCACACAAATCCACTGCACAACTGGTTTAGCTTTAACTAATGACTTCAGATTTAGTTTCCACTAATGAGGTGATTTTGCAATACAGAACATTGTTGGTATAATGTCCATAATTCCACAAGCACAGATAAGAGTTGCCACAACTTGCCTCCTGGAAGAAAACAACCCAGGCCGTGCTGTATTTTGTCAGACATTATTAGTTGAATCACAACATTAAGGTGGAAGTATTTGTTACAGCCTCGACCTGAATCATAACAAGTTTAGAAATATAAATATACCTGTATATTGCTATTAGGGTTACCACCTTTTCTGAATTAAAATCCTGGCCTTCCTATATATTTATCTCTTTACCCTTATTAATAACATTGGGATCAACCATTATCTTTACCGGCCAGGTGGCAACCCTAGCACTGGCCCTGGGTGTCAGGTAAGTGACGCTGCAGTGCGGCGATTTTTTTTTTTTGCCACATCCCATTTTTGTGGCCACCCCCCCTAATTACCATGTTACATAGTTAAATTAAATTGGGTTGAAAAAAGACAAAGTCCATCAAGTTCAACCCCTCCAAATGAAAACCCAGCATCCATACATACACCCCTCTCTACTTTTAATTAAATTCTATATACCCATACTAACTATAGAGTTTAGTATCACAATAGCCTTTGATATTATGTCTGTCCAAAAAATCATCCAAGTCCCTCTTATAGTCATTAACTGAATCAGCATCACAACATCACCCGGCAGTGCATTCCACAACCTCACTGTCCTGACTGTGAAGAACCCCCTACGTTGCTTCAAATGAAAGTTCTTTTCTTCTAGTCTAAAGGGGAGGCCTCTGGTACGGTGATCCACTTTATGGGTAAAAAGGTCCCCTGCCATTTGTCATGTTTATTTTACAAAATCTGGCAGGTTATTAAACCTGTGTTTTTTTCAGTTATTACAGTTTTGCTAATGAAGGTGAATTGCCCTTTAAGCTGTGAATCTTAAGGTGGCCATACACAGGGAGACCCACTCGTTTGGCAATGTCGTTAAACGAGCAGATCTCTCCCTGATATGCCGACATTGAATATCGGGGCCCAACGATCAGATCAGAACGGAGGCCAAACGGGCAGTTGGATTGCAGGATCTCATCAACAAAAAGATGCGGCAGCGCTCCGGCGGGATTTTCTAACCTGTCCGATCGGCATCTGGCCAACTTTTGGCCATATATCTGTCGGCAGCTTTTATCGGCCTGTGTACGGCCTTAAAGGATAAGTAAACCTTTAAGAAAGAAAGAGGCTGCTCTGATGTTCTTCTGCTTAGGAAAAAAATAGAAATCTTTCTCAAATCTTTCCTAAGCAGAAGAACATCAGAGCAGCCTCTTTCTTTCTCCTGACAACTTCCTTGACTACTTGGTGGTCAGACTGGTGGGAAACTGACCAGCAGGTGGCGCTGTTGTAACAAAATTCATTCATATTAACAGTACATGTATCCCTTAATATCTTGGAATGAAAAAATAAATTAATAATGAATTCAGCAGGAACAGCCCCTAAGTTTACTCATAGTCAGTACAGAGAGATCCCATAAAACTATGGCAGCATAGGTATTCCCTGTACTAAGCACAATTCAGCAGGAACAGTCCCTAAGTTTGCTCATAGTCTGTACAGAGAGATCCCATAAAACTATGACAGCATAGGTATTCTCTGTACTAAGCACAATTCAGCAGGAACAGCCCCTAAGTTTGCTCATAGTCTGTACAGAGAGATAACCATTGTATTTGGAAATGTTCAGCTATTGGCTTTGGGATGGCAGATGTATAAAAAGGATGTATTTCCCATTTAATGTGCTGTGATTTTGGTTTTTAGGGGAAGGCATTTTGCATCACTTAGATGCAACCGACTGGATTCTACCCAGTTTTCACAATGTTTTAAAGTGTTGATGCCCAGTTCAAAACCACACAGGTGGCAACCTTAAAGGGCATGTAAAGGCAAACAAATAAAATCCCATTTTTACTTTCTTTTATGAAAAAGAAACCCATCTCCAATATACTTTAATTAAAATATGTGTACAGTTTTTATAAGAAACCCGACTGTATGCAGTCAAATTATTAATTTACTGCTGTGGATAGGAATTGTGAGACGGTCCCTAACTGCTCTGCAGGGAAACAATCATACTTATGAACAGCAGGGGGAGCCCCCGCCTTACTTCCCAGCCATGCAGAACTCAAGCAGCTTTATTTGTTTCCCTGTTTTGATCATTTATGATGATCCCTAAGCAGCCCAGACCACACTGAGCATGTGCACAGTCTTGGTCTTGCAAAGATGTATAACAAAGTTACAAGATGGTGACCCCCTGTGAAAGCATAAATCATTTGTTTGATTAAGCTTGTGGTGCAGTGAGTTCATGTTTAGTATACAAAATACAGCATTTCTAGATTTATTCTATTTTAGGCTTTCATAAGGCAGAAAACCGAACAGAAAGTTCAGACCCGAACAGGCTTTACAAAAACCGAACTGTTTGGGTCAAAAACAAACAAGTGGTGACCCTATTTACTTACCTGACATCCCGGGTCAGTGCTAGGGTTGCCACCGCCCTGGCTAGTAAAAATAATGGTTGATCCCAATGTTATTAATAGGTAAAAAAGATAAATATATAGGAAGGCCAGTATTTTTTCCCAGAAAAGGTGGCAACCCTAGTCGTTCCTATCAGGAGAAAACTGCACCGGCCCAGGGTTATTCCACAGAGTGATCCTCTTCCGGCTTCTTCATTCTTTCAATTTCACGGGGCAGGCGCATGCGCAGCAGAACTAAATAGTTGGCATTTTAGTTAAAAGGATTCTGTTATGCCTTATGTTGTTTTTATTTCTAAATGACTGTTTACACTGCAAATAATTCACTCTACAATATAAAATTTCATTTCTGAACCAGCAAGTGTATTTTATTAGTTGTAATATTGGTGTGTAGGTGCATCTCAGGTCATTTTGCCTGGTCATGTGATTTCAGAAAGAGCCAGCACTTACAATAGAACTGCTTCAGGTAAGCTATTGTTTTCCTACTCAATGTAACTGAATGTGTCTCAGTGGGACCTGGAGTGTTGTTCTTAGATCTAACAGGCAGCTGTTATCTTGTGTCTCGTTACCTTCCCATTGT
Organism: Xenopus petersii; assembly: GCA_038501925.1. Taxonomy (NCBI): domain Eukaryota; kingdom Metazoa; phylum Chordata; class Amphibia; order Anura; family Pipidae; genus Xenopus; species Xenopus petersii. The sequence continues at coordinate 164,771,340 of CM076675.1, forward strand.
TCTTTTGTTTGGCTGCTGGGGGGGGGAAGGGAGGGGGTGATATCACTCCAACTTGCAGTAAAGAGTGACTGAAGTTTATCACAGCATAAGTCGCATGACTGGGGGCAGTTGGGAAATTGACAATATGTCTAGCCCCATGTCAGATTTCAAAATTAAATATAAAAAAATCTGTTTGCTCTTTTGAGAAATGGATTTCAGTGCAGAATTCTGCTGGAGTAGCACTATTAACTGATACGTTTAAAAAAAATATTCCCATAACAGTATCCTTTCAGAGTTTGGCTTTTTGTTCTAATGCCCATGAGCAGCCGTGAGAAGAAGAATGAAGCAGATTGCTCCGTGGTTCTCACGTGTATAACCCCGGGACGGTGCAGTTTTCTGCTGATAGGAGCACCGAGCCGGGGTTTCAGGTAAGTCAATACATTCACTTGGAGGTGCCTAACTTTTGGCACCGCCAAGTGGGATACGACTTTCCTTCTCCTTTAACGTTACAAGAGGCAGCTTTTTGTAACTGGCCGCTCTCTGCCAAGGTTCTCACCTTACCTCTTGGCAGTAGTGGACCTGCATTCAGTAATAGGTACAAGAATATCTAGGCCAGTAAATAGGTTTACCCCAAATGGCCTCCAGGATTGCCTTCTTTACCAGCCTATATATTTTCAACTTTTTACCCTATGAATAGCATTGGCATCAACCATCAATTACCAATCAGGTGGTAACCCTAAAATGGGGAGCATCTTCACATTTTGGTAACCACTGTTATATATTACCACATATGTGTTATTAAAGGAACAGTAACGCCAAACATGTAAGTGCTTTAACTATAATGTAGTTTCCCTGCCAATTGGTGTGTTTGCTTCAAAATGACAACTATAGTTTATATAAACAAGCTGCTGTGTAGCTATGGGGGCAGCCATTCAAGCACAGGATACACAGTAGATAACAGATAAGTACTATTATAGTTTATATAAACAAGCTGCTGTGTAGCTATGGGGGCAGCCATTCAAGCACAGGATACACAGTAGATAACAGATAAGTACTATTATAGTTTATATAAACAAGCTGCTGTGTAACCATGGGGGCAGCCATTCAAGCACAGGATACACAGTAGATAACAGATAAGTACTACTATAGTTTATATAAACAAGCTGCTGTGTAGCCATGGGGGCAGCCATTCAAGCACAGGACACACAGTAGATAACAGATAAGTACTACTATAGTTTATATAAACAAGCTGCTATGTAGCCATGCTAACATGTGCTTTTTGCGCTTCCAGCCGTTATAGATAACTATATTAGGATTTTTTTTTATTTTACACAGCCTATCTAGGTACCCAGTTTTTATTTTTACACTGAACTGTCCCTTTATGAATTCTATAAATATTCAGGCTGCTTGGAGAATAAGCACAGTACTTGCTCTGCTCCTCTTGCTATCAGAAAACCATTCATTTAGGGTTTTAAATGATTAGTGCGGTTTATGCGCTAGGACATGATAGATTCAAAAGCGGTGGATTTATTTCCTTTATGGACTGGATGCATATTTAGCAAATGATAAAATATAAGACTGTTGCACTAAAAAATGACAAGATAAGCCAAATTCACTGTTGGGGTGTCTAATTTGTCTATGTTAGGTAATTGCTAGCACACTGGTCTGGAAAGTATCCCAGGCTGGAGGTTTTCTTTAAAAATAAATAAGTATTGAAGAGGGAGTTATTTTCCAGCAGATCAATTGATTTTAGTCATCAGAGTCAGAGATTTTGGTATTCCTTGTTTAAAACAATTGGGGGGTTATTTATTAAAGTAAAAAAACTTGAATAATATGCTTTTTTTTTTACTATATAATCCACATTTTTAGTGAAAAACCTAGAATTTTTCGGTATTTATTATACCCAGAGGATGGAAAAAGTCAGAATTGAAAAAAAAAAAACGGCATCTCAGACCTGCCGAGGTTTTATAGAAGTAAATGGGAGAAGTCCCGAAAATATCCTGATCTGTGCTTCGTTTAGCGCAATAGTCCGAAGATTTCGTGGTTTAAAAAAAAAAAAAAAAAAACTTACTACTTACCTGAAAACCCTGGGCTGGTGCTCCTATCAGCAGAAAACTGCACCAGCTCGGTGTTATACCAGCGAGCACCACAGAACGATCCTCTTCCGGCTTCTTTCTTTTCGCGGTTGCACATGCTCAGTAGAGTGAAAAGCTGAACTTCAACTAAAAAGTCGGCTATTTCGTTCTACTGCGCATGCGTCTGCCCCGGAAAATTTGAAGAAAGAAGAAGCCGGAAGAGGATCGCTCTGTGGTGCTCACTGGTATAACCCCAGGGTTTCAGGTTAGTAAATACAATCACTTGGGTTCGGGATTCAGCCTTTTTCAGCAGGATTCAGATTCGGCCGAAACGCTCTGCCGAGCCGAACCAAATCTGAATTTGCATATGTAAATTAGGGAAGTAAAAAATGTTTTTCCCCTTCCCTAATTTACATATGCAAATTAGGGTTCGGATTTGGCCGAATCTTTCGTGAAGGATTCGGGGGTTCGGCCGAATCCAAAATAGTGGATTCGGTGCATCCCTTCTTGGGTGTGCCTAACATTTGGCATCCTTAAGTGGTAAACGACTTTTTCCTTCTCCTTTAAAGATCAGCAATTCCAGCTGAACTATAACACACAAAGCACACGTCATTTATTTACACCCAGTTGAGAGATGTGCTGGAAGCATCTCCTGTTACGAGATAGAGAGGAAGGTTTCCATTGCTTCATTTATTAAACAAATTCTCCAGAACAAGCCACAACATTGTATTTCAGGTCAGTTCTAAAGGGGCATTTTGAACGATGTCAGTTTGGTAGTTACTGAAAATAACCATCACAATAAGACTTTCATTTAAATAAACCGTTACGTTATTTAAAAAAATAACAAAATGCTACAAATACGATATTTACAAAACCAACGTATTCTGGCTTCAGACATGCCTGTATGAAACAAACCAAATGTCATATACATTTTACAGTACATACATTAAAAAGGGATACTGTCATGGGAAAAACTTTTTTTTTTTCAAAATGAATCAGTTAATAGTGCTGCTCCAGCAGAATTCTGCACTGAAATCCATTTCTCAAAAAAGCAAACAGATTTTTTTATATTCAATTTTTAAATCTGACATGGGGCTAGACATATTGTCAATTTCCCAGCTGCCCCCAGTCATGTGACTTGTGTTCTGATAAACTTCAATCACTCTTTACTGCTGTACTGCAAGTTGGAGTGATATCACCCCCTCCCTTTTCCCCCCCAGCAGCCTAACAACAGAACAATGGGAAGGTAACCAGATAGCAGCTCCCTAACACAAGATAACAGCTGTCTGGTAGATCTAAGAACAGCACTTAATAGGAAAAGCCAAGTCCCACTGAGACTGATTAAGTTTCATTAAGTAGGAGAAATAACAGCCTGCCAGAAAGTAATTCCATCTTAAAGTACAGGCACAATTCACATGACCAGGGGCAGCTGGGAAATTGACAAAATGTCTAGCCCCATGTCAGATTTCAAAATTGAATATAAAAAAAATCTTTTAGCTCTTTTAAGAAATGAATTTCAGTGCAGAATTCTGCTGGAGCAGCACTATGCGTTTTGAAAAAAACATGTTTTCCGATGACAGGATCCCTTTAAAATCCATAAAAACAGACATTAGAAAAAACTGTACAAAAATAAATTTTTATTAAAAGCTGCTCAAATGTAGCTGGAAAAACAGTATGTAAAAGGCATAAGAGAGGCGCACACTACACTCGGCTACAGCCAACACACTTCGTCCTGACACTAGTCGGCACAAACTCGAGATTGCATTATACAAAACGGAGCATTGGGAGTGTTCTGCGCCGGAATTCACCGGAGCCTGTCCCAGCGCCAAATGGTAGAGTCGTCGCACACGGCTATGAGGACACTGCTGTCTCTGCTGAAACTCGTCTGTCGGATTGCTGACGCACATTTGGGGTACGTGAGTGTTGTACACCTACAAAAGGAGTAATGAAGAATGGTTACCTGATATCCAGACAACTCTTCCTTGTAATTTACTCCATGATAAGTAAATATGTCTTTCCTCTGTCTCACTGCACAGACAGGCTGTCTCTTTTCTCACAAACTGTATATCCAGGCTTGTCTCAGTAACCGTGAGAAGTACACAACTGAAACTACAATTGTGTATAATGGAACAGTCTATGTAAAGGGACTTAACCATAAAAAGATTATTTTTAAATATACTTAAAACTGCCTTTATAGACCATCTGGTTTGGTGCATTTCAAGCTGACAATTGCAAACAAAAGGACTGAATTTAAAGGATAAGTAAACCTTTAAATAAGTGAATGTAAAATTGCGATGGGGGCTATTCTAAGAACTTTTGCAATGAAAATATATTTATTTTTTTTTTCATTTCAAGATATGAAGGGATACATGTACTGTTAAAGGGCACCTATCACAGCCAAAATCAAACACATATTAACAATCTGACCAGTACAAGCTAAACACGTTTAATCAAACTACATATATAGTTTTTTGAAAAAAACTGCAGGTTTTAAAAAAAATCCCTTACTTTGTCAAATGGGTTCTTTTACTGAGGGAGGCCATACTGTGACTATAACAGAGACTCTAATATGCAAATTTCAGGAGCATGCTCAGATTGTAACACTGCTTTGAGTGTTCTACCCAGAATGCCTTGTTTTAGTAAACTCCTCCACTAGAAGTATCAGGAGATTTCCCTATCTTGTCCCCTGCTGGTAAAGTCATTATGCAAATGAAGGACACACAGTAACTTCCAGCAGGGGGCAGCACTACTGAACAGCAGCTAACACACAGGTTTGGCTGATTTGAAAATAGCTTAGAAGGGTTGATAAGCAACAAGGAATTTCAACTGAGCATGTGCGAGATTTCAGAGCTACAGTTGGCTGGGAAGATATAGGTAGGAGGAGCCAGTGAAATCCAAGATGGCTGCCTCAGCTAGAACTGCAGGGGAGATAGGGGAGATCTTGCAGAAGGAATAGTGAGCTGATCATTTACATTATACAAACAATTCTAACTGTTTTAAAAATCAGATTTCTTGAACTTTCACATAGTGTATTTACTTAGTAAATGATTTTGGTCATGATTGGTGCCCTTTAATATGAATGAATTTTGTTCCAACAGCGCCACCTGCTGGTCAGTTTCCCACCAGTCTGACCAGCAAGTAGTCAAGGAAGTTGTCAGGAGAAAGAAAGAGGCTGATGTTCTTCTGCTTAGGAAAGATTTGAGAAAGGTTTCTAATTTTATTTCTAAGCAGAAGAACATCAGAGCAGCCTCTTTCTTTCTCCTTTACTGGTGTATTTATATAGGCCTTTCTTATGAAGCTGATTTAGAAAAGTCTTTCCTTATCCTTTAACGGTTTGCCTCCTTTAATCCAGTCTATTTATTTTGTCATTTGCACAACATACACAGTTATTCGTCACTCAATTGTATCCCTCACAATATTGCAATATTAAGAAAACATTTCATGAAAATGACATAAATAGCACATTACAGCAAGGCACAAAGCACTAATTAAAGATTAAAAAGAGACATTACTTGGCCTTATGTGGATCTTCTACTTCCAAGTCCCAGACGTAGAGCTTTCCTACTTGGTTACCCAAGGCCAGCATCTTAGCAAGAAAAAGACATGATATAAGGATACATGATAGCAGGGCACAGTGGAACTATGCTTTAAGTCTATGCTGTTTCTACAACACCACCATTCAGAAAAAAAATACAGGAATTTTACATCATTTCCATTTGCTTTTGCCTTACTGATCAATTTTACCTTTTTCTTTATAATAAAAACTACATTGGCTCAATTTATGAAGATACCTTGGAGAAATGAACAACATGGTTGGGAAGCACAGTGGCAAAGATCCTGTGATAAAGATAACGAATATGTCAGCCATAAAGCAGGACAGGACTGCTGCTTACAATGGGGATCAAATAGGATCTGTGCAGCCACTGGGACAGAATGTTCTGTTATACAGATAGCTAGAATCTCAGCTGCCATAAAGCAGGACAGGACTGCTGCTTACAATGGGGATCAAATAGGATCTGTGCAGCCACTGGGACAGAATGTTCTGTTATACAGATAGCTAGAATCTCAGCTGCCATAAAGCAGGGCAGGACTGTTGCTTACAATGGGGATCAGATAGGATCTGTGCAGCCACTGGGACAGAATGTTCTGTTATACAGATAGCTAGAATCTCAGCTGCCATAAAGCAGGACAGGACTGCTGCTTACAATGGGGATCAGATAGGATCTGTGCAGCCACTGGGACAGAATGCTCTGTTATACAGATAGCTAGAATCTCAGCCATTAGGGACTGGACACAAACTGTTACAATTCAATACATTCATCTCTGGCATTTCAAGTGTTTTCAGGGTAGCTCATCTCATATAAGGATGTGTAATCCAGAAATCATGTCACTATGCACTGGAAGCGACCAGTCCGGGAGGTGGATTAAGACCCTATGAATTATTTTTAATTTGCAAACTAAAGAGACCCACGCACTTGAGCTAAGCAGGTCCAGGATAACTTTTGCATGGTCAGGCTTTTTTCCCCCCACAAAGTCCTAAACCCTCTGCAGGCACCTGACCATATGAAGACTCTGCTCTCCAAACTTTGACTAAAGTCCATGACAGCAAACTGTACAATTTTATACATTAACTTCAGGTGCTGAGAAATATCAGCGAGTAATTGAAACAGGTTAACAGTTGCTTTGACACAGATTTTGGGAAGGACTTGCTGATTTTAGCAAAATAGTAAAAAAAAAAAAAAAAAAACCACTTTATAACAAGGGAGATTTATCACAAGAAGGGGACGGAATGTAACTTACCTTTTGCCAGAAGTCCATTGAAAACCTCATATACCAAATATCACACTGACTGTAATCAAATCTGCCGAGAATGGTGACATTGGACTCGCTGGCTTTGATCTTCTCGATATCATCTTCCATTTTACCAGGTTTCCAGCACACAATCGCATTTTCACAAGACTGAAATTATAGAGGAGTCGCATTAAAGGGCACCAATCATGACCAAACTCATTCCCTAAGTAAATACATTATGTGAAAGTTCAAGAAATCCGATTTTTAAAACAGTTAGAATTGTTTGTATAATGTAAATGATCAGCTCACTATTCCTTCTGCAAGATCTCCCCTATCTCCCCTGCAGTTCTAGCTGAGGCAGCCATCTTGGATTTCACTGGCTCCTCCTACCTATATCTTCCCAGCCAACTGTAGCTCTGAAATCTCGCACATGCTCAGTTGAAATTCCTTGTTGCTTATCAACCCTTCTAAGCTATTTTCAAATCAGCCAAACCTGTGTGTTAGCTGCTGTTCAGTAGTGCTGCCCCCTGCTGGAAGTTAGTGTGTGTCCTTCATTTGCATAATGACTTTACCAGCAGGGGACAAGATAGGGAAATCTCCTGATACTTCTAGTGGAGGAGTTTACTTAAACAAGGCATTCTGGGTAGAATACTCAAAGCAGTGTTACAATCTGAGCATGCTCCGGAAATTTGCATATTAGAGTCTCTGTTATAGTCACAGTATGGCATACCTCAGTGAAAGAACCCATTTGACAAAGTCAGGGATTTTTTTTTAAAACCTGCAGTTTTTTCAAAAAACTATATATGTAGTTTGATTAAACATGTTTAGCTTGTACTGGTCAGATTGTTAATATGTGTTTGATTTTGGCTGTGATAGGTGCCCTTTAAGAACCTACACAGATATCGGTTACTGCGTTAGAATTTTGTCTATTTGAATCTAGACAGAATAATCTTTTTCATTTAAACACCCACAACTCTGTGTTCCAACATTTTGGGTTTTAATAAATTAAATGGTTACAGATATATAACACTATGGATGCACCAAATCCGCTATTTTGGATTCAGCCGAAACCTTCGCGAAAGGTTTGTCTGAATTCCGAATCCTAATTTGCCTATGCAAGGGGAAAACATTTTTATACTTTTTACGTACTTGTTTTGCGACAAAAAAATCATATGATTTCTCTCCCTGCCCCTAATTTGCATATGCAAATTAGGATTCAGTTTGGCCGGGCAGAAGGATTCGACCGAATCCAAATCCTGCTGAAAAAGGCAGAATCCCCAACTGAATCCTGGATTCAATGCATCCCTAAAAGACACTTGCGTAAGTCAGAAATCCCTCTTCAAAGTACGCTTACATTCTATTCTCCTCCAAAACCATCCTATACATAATGCTAACTAAACCAGAAAACATTACACAGGTCCTTTTCCAGCCCTTGGTTTTAAAGGGGAACTAAAGTTTAACTAAAGTATTAGCAACAAATGTTGTTCATGATGTTTTGTGCTTCTGTACCAGCCCAAGGCAACCACAGCCCTTTAGCAGTAAAGATGTGTCTCCAAAGATGCCCCAGTAGCTCCCCCATCTTCTTTTCTGCTGATTCACTGCACATGCTCTGTGCTGCTGTCACTTACTGAGCTTAGGGAGCCACTCACAATATACAGTACACATAGAATAGAAATGTCACAATATAAGGCTGATTAGTAATTAATACACATAATTACTACATGGCAGCACAGAAACCAGTGCAATTAGCATCAGAATTTAATAATCAGCAAACCTGTAGCATCAGCTTATATTACAGCCAGGGAAGCTCATTTTCTGCTGGATAATTAGTGACGAGCCCTAAGCTTAGCTTCTCAACAGCCAATCAGAGCCCACTGAGCATGTGAGTGTCACAGACACTATCCAAGATGGTGACCCCCTGTGACAAGTTTGAAGTCCTGGATCATTGCTGCTATTGACAAGCTGAAACTTTAGGCTGATGGAATAAGTTCATACCACTAATGTGAGAACAAAATAATGATTTCCCGATCAATTACAAGGTTCAGCTTTATATCCTTCTGACAGCAAACACTCACTTTAGACAAAATAAGGTCTCCTAACCACCGGACACAATCTACATAGTTTCTGTGAATGTCCCTTGTGGAAAAATCTGGAAAATGGACCTTCTGTGAGACAAATGGCCTGCAATGAGAAAACAAATGTGGATTTTTATGGCACAAATCTAACCTGAAACAATCAATATTTCACTATAAAAATGAATATATGTGTTCTTAAAGGATTGTTCACCTTTGAATTAACTTTTAGTATGATGTAGAGAGGGATATTCTGAGACAATATGTAATTGGGTTTCATTAATTATTATTTGTGGTTTTGAGTTATTTAACGTTTTATTCAGCAGCTCTCCAGTTTTTAATTTCAGCCATCTGGTTGCTATGATCCAAATTACCCTAACAACCATGCATTGAATTGAATAAGACTGGAATATAAATAGGAGAGGCCTGAATAGAAAGATAAGGAATAAAAAGTAACAATAACAATACATTTGTAGCCTTACAGAGCATTTGTTTTTTAGATGGGTCATTGACCCCATTTTAAAGCTGGATAGAATCAGAAGTAGAAGGAAAATAATTCAGAAACTATTAAAAAAAAAAAAAAAAAAAAAAAATGAAATGAAATCAAATTGAAAAGTTGCTTAAAATAGCCATTAAAGTTAACTTAAAGGACTAAAAGCCAATGTTTCGAAGTAGGGATGGACCGAATCCTGGATTTGGTTCAGGATTCGGCCGAATCCTTAGGCCCAGCCGAACCAAATCTGAATCCTAATTTGCATATGCAGATTAGGGACAGGGAGGGAAATTGTGTGACTTTTTGTCAGAAAACAAGGAAGTCAAATGTTTTCCCCTTCCCACTCCTAATTTGCATATGCAAATTAAGGTTCGGATTCAGTTCGGTATTCGTCCAAATCTTTCGCAAAGGATTCGGGGGTTCGGCCGAATCCAAAATAGTGGATTCGGTTCATCCCTATTTTGAAGACCCCTCCCTTAACCCCGAATTGTGTATAAACACTGAAATGCACTTTCCTTTACACCCCTCTAAAGCTCAGATAGCAGTGGGTTGCAGCTCTGGACCAGCAGTAGATGGTGAGGATTTACAAGTTCCAGGACTGGGTTAGACAGAACAAGTGAGTAACTGGAATATTAGTACAATTTCATGGCACTTCTGTTTTCATCATATATTTTTTATAGTTTTATAGTTATTTGCCTTTTCCTTCTGAAAGAATAAGTGACTGCAATATCACACAGCGCCCTCTGTTGGTTATATGAAAGAATAACAGTGCGCCCTCTGTTGGTTATATGAAAGAATAACAGTGACTGCAATATCACACAGAACCCTCTGTTGGTTATATGAAAGAATAACAGTGACTGCAATATCACACAGCGCCATCTGTTGGTTATATGAAAGATTAACAGTGACTGCAATATCACATAGCGCCATCTGTTGGTTATATGAAAGAATAACAGTGACTGCAATATCACACAGCGCCATCTGTTGGTTGTATGCAAGAATAACAGTGCGCCCTCTGTTGGTTATAAGAAAGAATAACAGTGACTGCAATATCACACAGCGCCCTCTGTTGGTTGTATGAAAGAATAACAGTGCGCCCTCTGTTGGTTATACGAAAGATTAACAGTGATGGCAATATCATACAGCACCCTCTGCACATGGTAGTGGGATAGTGGGACAATGCACACAGTAATCCGTTTGGCAATTCTCTGTCACAATCAACTTTGCAAAGAAGTCCGGTTGATCGCTGGGGGGGGTCGCTTTGGCAGAATGTGCGCTGCTGGGAGACAGGGCTGTAGTTGTGTCTAGGCTTATACTAGAGTCAATAAGTTTTCCCAGTTTTCGTAGTAAAATTAGGTACCTCGGCTTATACTCGGGTTGGCTTATACTCGAGTATATACGGTAAGCTGCTATTTTAATTGCATGCCTGCAATAAGCAATATTAGTTGAATTTCAAATCTTGCCCTGTGTTCAGTCAAGCACTGCATTACCTGTTTGTTTTATTGGGATTGTAATCATAAGACTCTTTGATGGCGGTCTTCATTCTTAAAGAGTTAATTCTCCAGAGTTTGAGGGAATGGTCCATACCACACGACATGATCTTCTCACCAAGCAAATCATAGTCCTAAGGCAAATAAGGAGGCAGCATTAATATTATGTAACGCTGGGCTATAGCTACGTGAAACCATATGGAAATCAAAATCTACATGCTGTTCATCTATTGGAAAAAATATACCAGTAACAGTAAAGGCACCGACTGCAGTATCATCTATAGAAATGAACCATGGGTTTGAACAAAACCCGCCATTAAAGGATAAGTAAACCTTTAATGTAATTCAGTGTAAAATTGATGAGGGTGCCATTCTAAGCACTTTTGCAATGTACATTCATTATTTATTCTTTTTTCATTCCAAGATATTAAGGGATACGTGTACTGTTAATATGAATGAATTTGTTACAACAGCCCCACCTGCTGGTCAGTTTCCCACCAGTCTGACCACCAAGTAGTCAAGGAAGTTGTCAGGAGAAAGAAAGAGGCTGCTCTGATGTTCTTCTGCTTAGGGAAAACATTAGAAACCTTTCTCAAATCTTTCCTAAGCAGAAGAACATCAGAGCAGCCTCTTTCTTTCTCCTGACAACATCCTGGACTACTTGGTGGTCAGACTGGTGGGAAACTGACCAGCAGGTGGCATTGTATCCCTTAATATCTTAGAATGAAAACAGAACAATGAATGTTCATTGCAAAATTTATTAGAATGGCAACCTCAATTTTTCACTTATTTTAAAGGTTTACGTATCCATTAAGATGGATATATAGGGGTTGTTACCAAACTACTGCTGAGCAAGTCAGGATTATGGGCCCTTCCATGAATTTAAAATGAGGGTCTCATCAATCAATATCTGATTGGGATGAGTTTATATACTGTATTAACATGGAAAAGTGTAAAATCCTGTCAAGCAAGAACACAAGGGTTTCCACAGCATTAAGGCCCCACCCACTCGAAGTCTGAAATACAGATACATACCGCGCTTAACACTTCATCTCTGTGACCTTCCACTCCACCAAAAATGGCGACAAGAGTATCTGTCTGTATGTTCCAAAGTCTTAGAGCGTGATCTGTAGGAGGCACAAAGCATGGTGTGAAGATTATGACACATACAAACCGTCCGCCAGATCCTTTATCGAAATAGACACACGGAGCTGGACTACCACAAGTATTTTTTCCCCTTTAGTCTACAGATGCTGCACAAGGCTACTCTTACTCTCAATACGTTCAGTTATTTAGAATATTGATTCAGTTTTAAACAATATGTTTAAATAAACGATGACCCACTGGACACTAAAATTTGCCCCCTTTAGAGCGTATGCTCTACGGTACACCTACCTTTGCTTACTGATAAGAGGAGGTTTGGATCCCGTGGGTGAAATTTAAGCTCATTGATAGCATTGCCGTGACCCACATAGTGCTAAAAGAGAGTGGAAGGAAATATACAGCAAGTTATACATCACAACTGCAATCCTACAGTTTAAAACCAAAGTAATAAAATGAGTAAACAAGACAAAGTATTGAAAAGCTGTAGGTTTCCCGAGTTGTCATTTACAGGGGTGGTTCACCTTTAAGATGACTTTTAGTATGTTGTAGAATGGTCAATTCTAAGCAACTTTTCATTTGGACTCCATTATTTATATTTTATTGTTTAATAATTTGTCTTCTTCTTCTGACTCTTTCCAGTTTTCAAATGGGGGTCACTGACCCCATCTAAAAAAAAAAATGCTTTGCAAGGCTACAATTGTACTGTTAGTTACTTTTTTTATTACTCATCTTTCTATATGGCTCCTCTCCTAATCATTCTCCAGTCTCTTATTCAAATCAATGCATGGTTGCTAGAGTAATTTGGATCTGAAATTGCAAACTAAAGAGCTGCTGCATAAAAAGCTAAAAAACTACAAATAAAAAAAAATGAAAACCAATTGCAAATTGTCTCAGAATGTCACTCTCTATCTCATACTAAACGTTCATTCAAAGGTAAACAACTCCTTTAACATCTCATCAAGCCAAAGGAATGCATAAAAGCTCTAGACATCTAGACTACTATCCCAAGCAAAACCCAGTTACCATAAGGGACGTATGAATGTATACCTAGTAATGACTACTCAATGTGATCATACAAAAATAGTGTTAAAGAGATGGTTATCAAACAATGGGGACAGCCTGAAACACACAACACATCTAAGTTAGATATCAGCTATGAAAAACCCCATTAACGATTTCTTTGGTCAGGAAGATTCCAGTCCGAAATTGGGCAACCTATGTCCCCCAAACGCAAGGAAAATGTTCTTACCTTGATACACTGCATAGTAATAGGATTAATTATCCTAATGATTCCTCTAGAACCAGCCACTGCTAGAAGCGGGTGACTTGTATTGCTGTCATACGTCCAAGCACAAGTATAAAAGTTCTCATCTGCCTGATTGCAAGAATTAAGGAGAGAAATGGTTTACACTGAATGTACATGGAACACATGGAATGTCAGGAAGGCTAATAACATCTTCAAATGGTTCTCAGGACCTCTGCCACTGACTTCTACATGAACTCGGCAGGTTTTAGGTGACGGCCTATCGGATTCCAGTCGAGGTATGATAAATCTCCAATTCAAGATTGGATTATTCCCAACTCGAATTTGTGAGTTTTGACCAATAATCCAACTTGAAAATTCTAATTTACAATTCGAACCTTAAAGGGATACTGTCGTGGAAAAACATGTTTTTTACAAAATGTATCAGTTAATAGTGCTACTACAGCAGAATCCTGCATTGAAATCCGTTTTTCAAAACAAGAAATGGATTTTTTTATATCTAATTTTAAAATTTGTTATGGGGCAAGACATTTTGACATTTCCCAGCTGCCCTCAGGTCATGTGACTTGTGCTCTGATAAACTTCAGTCACACTTTACTGCTGCACTGCAAGTTGGAGTGATGTCATTACCCCTCCCTCCTACAAGCTGCTGTAATGTAAATAGAGCCTTGTCTGCTGAGCTTGTCAATTGAACAATAGGCAGGAATCAAGATAAGCTCCCACTGACACCACTTCAGAAGGACTGAAATAAGATAGTCCTGTGATCACTGCCCCCACTTACAGGGGTAGTGAAGTTGTTTCCCCCCAAAAAGTTGATGTTTGGTGGCTAAATAAAAAGGTGATACTCCCCGACTGCATTAATGCGAGTGTGTGCGGATCCGTCTTTCTATACATATACGTTGCTAGGGGATCCGGCCGGGTCTACGGAAGAGACGCACCACCAGTTGCAGGATGTGTGAACTACAGGTGTGCGATAATAGGAGAAATTACATTGAACAAAAAGATTGCATAAAAAAAATCACAATTTCAGGGGCTCAAAAGTAATTGGACAATTGACTCAAAGGCTATTTCATGGGCAGGTGGGGGCAATTCCTTCGTTATGTAATAATCAATGAAGCAGATAAAAGCCCTGGAGTTGATTTGAGGGGGGGGGTACTTGTATGTGGAAAATTTTGCTGTGAACAGACGTGCGGTCAAAGGAGCTCTCCATGCAGGTGAAACAAGCCATCCTTAAGATGCAAAAACAGAAACAACCCATCAGAGAAATTGCTACAATATTAGGAGTGGCAAAATCTACAGTTTGGTACATCTGGAGAAAGACAAAGAAAGCACTGGTGAACTCAAATGCAAAAAGACCTGGACGTCCACGGAAGACAACAGTGGTGGATAATCTAAGAATCATTTCCATGGTGAAGAGAAACCCCTTCACAACAGAAAAACAAGTGAACAACAGTCTCCAGGAGGTAGAGTCTCCATATCCAAGTCTGCCATAAAGAGAAGACTGCATGAAAGTAAATACAGAGGGTGCACTGCAAGGTACAAGCCACTCATAAGCATCAAGAATAGAAAGGCTACATTGGACTTTGCTAAAAAAATAAATAAAAAAAACCAGCAAGTGAAAGTCGCTGCAGTAAAGGCCTGGCAGAGCATTAAAATGGAGGAAACCCAGAATCTGGTGATGTCCATGAGGTTAAGACTTCAGGCTGTCATTGCCAGCAAAGGGTTTTCAACTAAGTATTAGAAATTAATATTTTATTTTCAGTTTTTTAAATTTGTCCAATTACTTTTGAGCCCCTGAAATGAACAAAAAGATTGCATAAAAATGTGAGGAACTAAAGCCTTATTTTAACACAATCAGTTCAACCCACTGAATTAAAGCTGAAAGTCTGAAGTTTAACTGCATCCGAGTTGTTTCAGTGTGGTAATGTACAGAATCAAAATTATAAAAAAGTTGCCTGTCCAAATATTTATCGACCTAACTGTATGTATATGTCTAACAGCAAAATGTAAAAGCTATTCTCCTTAATATTTTCAGCAAAACGGTTAACTTGTACAGGATATCTAGTATAAGCAATTCTAAAACAAATGGACTTGCCAAGTAATCGTTGAAGACGTTTCACGACTCATTCGCGTAGCTTCTTCAGTTCTTTGGTCATCTTATCACAGTAGCTACACAGAAACACAACCCTCTGAGTTTCAGATGTTGCTTCTCTGAAGAGTTACAATGAGCCACTGGAATTGGATTAGTGGAAAAGTTTGCAGAGGACTTCCCATACCTGTCAGTTGAACCGAAGAAGCTGCTCAGATAATGAAACATCTTCAATGATTACTCGGCAAGTGCAGCTGTTTTAGAATTACTTATATAAGATATACCGCGAGCTGGATGAATCAAAATCTTCAGTCATGTTGTTAAGGATACATCGGCATCGACATAGGACTGCAGCAGTCGGATATCCCCCTGCGGGTGGCATTCATATAATGTTACCTGCATGAGAAAGACATGATTAGAGAATATACCTAGCAATATCTTGCAGAAATATATTCACAGACATCCATCTCCTAGACATAATGAAGCTCAATACGCAAGAACAAAACTTCCCAATGAACATTATCCAGAAGGGATCAACACAATTTAAAAAAAAATAACCTGCCTCAACCTAGGTGCAAACACGACGGCTGGATTGCATTAGGGCAGTAATTCATAGAAATGAATCAGTTATGGCTTCATAGTGGTCTACTGGAAGTTGGAAAATGATAGCAACTTCATGACTGGTTGTTACAAGTCCATGCACTGGCACAACGTAAGATCTGTCCAGATGCTTTCATTTACTTCACTCAAAGTGTATATGTAGTACTTTGAAACATGGTGTTTTAAAGGAGAACTGAACCCTAAAAATGAATAGGGCTAAAAATGGCATATTTCATATACTGAACTTATTGCACCAGCCTAAAGTTTCAGCTTGTCAATAGCAGCAATGATCCAGGACTTCAAACTTGTCACAGGGGGTCACCATCTTGGAAAGTGTGTGACACTCACATGCTCAGTGGGCTCTGATTGGCTGTTGAGAAGCTAAGCTTAGGGCTCGTCACTAATTATCCAGCAGAAAATGAGCTTCCCTGGCTTTAATATAAGCTGATGCTACAGGTTTGCTGATTATTAAATTCTGATGCTAATTGCACTGGTTTCTGTGCTGCCATGTAGTAATTATCTGTATTAATTACTAATCAGTCTTATATTGAGACATTTATATTCTATGTGTACTGTATATTGTGAGTGGGTCCCTAAGCTCAGTAAGTGACAGCAGCACAGAGCATGTGCAGTGAATCAGCAGAAAAGAAGATGGGGAGCTACTGGGGCATCTTTAGAGACACAGATCTTTACTGCTAAAGGGCTGTGGTTGCCTTGGGCTGTTACAGAAGCACAAAATATTATGTATAACATTTCTACAGACTTCTTTAGTTCTCATTTAACCAGTAATGATCAATACATTATGTAGAGCAGCAGGTTGATATGACTGCATTAAGGGATAAGTAAACAGGAAACAGTCAATGTAAAATTGATGAGGGTGATATTCTAAGAACTTGTGCAATGAACATTATTTATTCTTTTTTCATTCCAAGATATTAAGGGAAATCTGTACTGTTAATATGAATGAATTTTGTTACAACAGCACCACCTGCTGGTCAGTTTCCCATCAGTCTGACCACCAAGTAGTCAAGGAAGTTGTCAGGAGAAAGAAAGAGGCTGCTCTGATGTTCTTCTGCTTAGGAAAACAATTAAAAACATTTCTCAAATCTTTCCTAAGCAGAAGAACATCAGAGCAGCCTCTTACTTTCTCCTGACAACTTCCTTGACTACTTGGTGGTCAGACTGGTGGAAAACTGACCAGCAGGGGGCGCTGTTGGAACAAATTTCATTCATATTTCCAGTACATGTTGGAATGAAAAAATAATATATAATGAATTTTCATTGCAAAAGTACAACAGCTTCCTTCTCAACAACTGCCTTTTCTGTTGAAGAAATAGAAACAATGGACTGGATGAACTAACACATAGTAAAATTGGGTTTTTCATGAAAAAGATGCATTAAAATGCAAATCCCCAAAAATTTAAGTATAAAGGTGTGTAATAAAGAACATTCAATGTAGGCTGGGATACAGGACAGCAAACGATCAGCTCCAGAGCATTTATGTAACACACTAGGCAGGGCAGGAGAAATACCAGTGCCTGTATTATATAAGAATACTTACTCTGTTACTCCCAACAGTGGCAAAAACCAACGGGTCTCCTTCCTTACTGTGCCAGTTAAATTGAACCCCAAATAGTGGCTGATTGTGATCTTCCTGCAGAAATGACGCAAAGTAAAAAAAAACAAAATCATAATAAACACAAATTAGAGGTATAAACTGCTTCTTGCAAATGTGCATTTCAGACAAATACTTTGCTGCTGCTTCTTTTTCCTTTGGCTGGGTCTGCAGATATGTTGTATAGTTTCATAGTTTGCATTCACAACTAACTAATACACGACTATCAGTTTGCGGAAGAACACAATTTAAAGAGCCCTTATGCCATTTATTTTGAGCAACTGAACATGTGAAAAAAATGGTTTTGTTTTTTGGATTACATGGCTACCTGTTTGACTTTTTTGCTATTAGTTGTTTGTAGCTTCTTAATTAGCAAGCTTATGTTACTAGTGGAGAGGGTCCCATTGATTTTGCCAGCTATCACTGAGTGGACCATGGTGAACAGAATACAGGTATGGGACCTGTTTTCCAGAATGCTCAGGATCTGGGGTTTTCCAGATAACGGATCTTTCCATAATTTGGATCTTTATACCTTTAAGGTGGCCATAAACGACCGATAAAAGCTGCAGACAGACCGAGTCGGCAGCTTATTGGCCCGTGTATAGGCCCCCCCCCCCGACGGACTTCCCCGATAGAGATCTGGGTGAAAGTCGGGCAGTTCTCGATCGGATGGGACTAAAAATCCCATTGGATCGCGGCCGCATCTGTTCGTTAATGTGGTCCCGCGATTCGACCGCCCATAAAGCCACCGTTAGGATCCGATCGTTGGGCCCACGATCGGATCAGCCCGATATTGCTCAAGGTGGGCATATCGGGGAGAGATCCGATAGTTTGGCGACATCGTCAAGCAAGCGGATCTCTCCGTGTATGGCCACCTTAAGTCTTCTAGAAAATCATGTAATCATTAAATAAACACAATAGGCTGCTTTTGCTTCCAATAAGGATTAATTATATCTTAGTTGGGATCAAGTACAAACTACTGTTAAATTATTACAGAGAAAACTGAAATTGTTTTTAAAAATTTGGATTATTTGGATAAAATGGAGTCTATGGGAGATGGTCTTTCCGTAATTCTGAGCTTTCTGCATAACGAATCCCAAACCTGTACCCCCAGTACCTTTCCTAGTGCTGGAGGATTTCCAGCAATGCTTTCAAGTGAATCAAAGGCAGTTATTGTAACTTATCCTACGAATGACAAAAATCATTCCCAGTTCCAGCAATGATAAACTCACCTTAAGGCTATTTACACATTTGAAGGAGTATTTGCATTTCTTTGACTTCCATTTTCCTTTGCCCCAGCCTTTTCTGCCAGGGGCATTTGCTGCATTTGTCGGGGTGTCTGGGCGCTCTGTGTTTGTACCACTCTCTATGCTGACACTATCATCCTAAATATTACAGGAAAAAAACATTATTTCATTCTTACATGTTATCCTTTTACTATTGACCATTCTGCACCAAGACATTTCGCACAGCACTCTGATCTTCCATTCTTTAATTCACCCCTCGATACCGTGAACTGGGGCTTATCCAGCTATACTTGCAATAACCAAGGATGTGTAAATAGGAAAACTGCTCTCCTGCAGCACATGCATGCAATGTTGTTTCTGCTGCTACAGTGGAAATGCACAAATCCATAAGCGCTCCATTTATAGTTGGAAATAAAAGGATTATTTCCATTTAATGCAGTTAGTCTGCCCCAAGATTCATTTTCTTCTGGTCAGGCTGACCATAGATGAGATTAGGAGTATGGCACTCAAGTGCTTATTTATTGTTACGTGAAACTCTATAGTAATCCTATAGGAACTATGTCATCATTAGCAGTGTGTCATTAAAGGGATCCTGTCATCGGAAAACATTTTTTTTCCAAAACGCACCAGTTAATAGTGCTACTCCAGCAGAATTCTGCACTGAAATCCATTTCTCAAAAGAGCAAACATATTTTTTTATATTCAATTTTGAAATTTGACATGGGGCTAGACATTTTGTCAATTTCCCAGCTGCCCCTGGTCATGTGACTTGTGCCTGCACTTTAGGAGAGAAATGCTTTCTGGCAGGCTACTGTTTTTCCTTCTCAATGTAACTGAATGTGTCTCAGTGAGACATGGGTTTTTACTATTGAGTGTTGTTCTTAAATCTACCAGGCAGCTGTTATCTTGTGTTAGGGAGCTGTTATCTGGTTACCTTCCCATTGTTCTTTTGTTTGGCTGCTGGGGGGGAAAGGGAGGGGGTGATATCACTAACTTGCAGTACAGCAGTAAAGAGTGATTGAAGTTTATCAAAGCACAAGTCACATGACTTGGGGCAGCTGGGAAATTGACAATATGTCTAGCCCCATGTCAGATTTCAAAATTGAATATAAAAACATCTGTTTGCTCTTTTGAGAAATGGATTTCAGTGCAGAATTCTGCTGGATCAGCACTATTAACTGATTCATTTTGAAAAAAAAATTTTTTCCCATGACAGTATCCCTTTAACTACTCTATAGGAACAGAAAGCACACATATGGGATGCTACCCTTTTTTTCAGGTGAAGGAGAAAAATCTCAGCTCACCTGAACACTATGGGGTTTATATCAAAGAGTGAAGTTAGAGATCTCCGCAGCCCGCTAGAGTCAAATTCCGCCACTCTCTATTCATTTCTATGGCAATTTGAAAGGTGTATTTATCAAGGTGTGAACTTTCACCCCTTGATAAATACTCTTAAAAATACCATAGAAATGAATAAAAAGTGGCGGAATTTCACTCTTTGATAAATATACCACTATGCCACTGCCTGGAATTCCAGCAAGATAAACTATTCCCAGTTAGTAAAAAGCGATTTTTTTTTCTTTAAAGGAAAAGGAAAGGCTAAAATTAAGTAAGCTTTATCAAAAAAGTCTATTTAAATACACCAGTAAACCCTCAAAGTAATGCTGCTCTGAGTCCTCTGCCAAAAGAAACAGCACATTTCTTTCCTTCTATTGTGTACTCATGGGCTTCTGTATCAGACTTCCTGTTTTCATCTTAAACCTCCAGGGCTTGGGCTTGAGCATGCTCAGTTTGCTCCTCTCTCCCTCCCTTTTCCATCCTCCCTGCTGTAAAATCGAGCCCAGAGCTATGAGTGAGCAGGGAACGATTCAGGCAGGAAGTGATTTCACACCAAGCTAATATGGCAGCTGCTATCCTAAACAAAGATTCTAGAGCTGATTACTCATGTATGATAAAGCATTCTTCAGAATAAATACAGTGTTATAGCTTGCACTATTGTGGCTAATCTATTTTCAAAAAAACTGCTTTGGTAGCTTTCCTTCTTGAATTACCATGTGCATGAAGCTACCTGGCAGGCACCCAAAATGGCTGCACTCATGCCATATCCATGGCAGCCCCAACTCTTTCATAAAAGAAAGTATTCATAGATTTAATATAATGCTAAACTAGTTTATTATTAGCTAAGCTAGGCTCAGTATGACTACAATCCATAAAACACGGTATGGAGAGAAACACAAATGCCCTTTAACTCTAACTCAAAAACTAAATTTGCAGCAGCTGCAAACAATTTTATTTTATAAACTAAACATTTTTCACATTATAGGTAAGCAGGTAACCTTGAATAGCATGTATTGCCACTGCTTAATAAAGTTTGTACCAGGTCTAGTTTCTTTCAGCTACAAATCAGCAGACATTACATTGATTGGATGATGTGGGTTAAATGACCTGGCGAATACTACTATTATTACTTTACACTATTACAGGTATGGGTCCTGTTATCCAAAATGCTCTTTTTTCTGAGAAAAAACTCGCTTCGAGTCTAATTCAATTTGAATTAGATTCGAGTTTTCTGGTCGGGAATATCCGTTTTTTTGCTAAATAACCTCCCATCCGAATTTTTATGTAAAAAAAAATTCACATAATTTTGACCTTTGAAAAATCGGTCGTAAGTAAACCCAATAGGCTGGTTTTGCTTCCAATAAGGATTAATTATATCTTAGTTGGGATCAAGTACAAGCTACTGTTTTATTATTACACAGAAAAAGGAAATAGTTTTTAATCATTTTGATTATTTGGTTAAAATGGCCTTTCCATAATTCTGAGCTTTCTGGATAATGAGTATCCGGATAACAGATCCCATACCTGTACAGGTATAGGATCCCTTATCCGGAAACCAGATATCCAGAAAGCTCCGAATTACGGAATGGCTGCCTCCCATAGACTCCATTTTATCCAAATAATCCAAGTTTTTAAAAATGATTCCCTTTTTCTGTGTATTAATAAAACAGTCGCTTGTACTTGATCACAACTAAGATATAATTAATCCTTATTGGAAGCAAAACCAGCCTATTGGGTTTATTTAATGTTTAAATGAATTTCTAGTAGACATAAGGCATGAAGCCCCCAGGTCCCCGATCATTCTGGATAACAGGTCCCATACCTGTACTCGCTTACCTGTTAGTGGTTATGTCAAATGGGCTGCTAGACTTGCAAGGCTGCCGCCTGCTACAAAAAGTATATTTAAAAAATGGAATAACAATAAAATCATAAAAATAATGTCAAGAATAAATAATCTCCACTGCTGCCTATGAATGCAGTGTTATAGTACAATAAAATCATTTGAACCCTTTCAAGCTTTTTTCCTGTTGCCCGGTAGCAGGACCTGGCAACCAGAATGTTTAAATATCCCCTGTCACATTCCGACACCTGTCTCAGTAGCGTTAAAGGATAAGTAAACCTTTAAAATAAGTGAATGTAAAATTGATGAGGGCAATATTCTAAGCTCTTTTGCCATTTACATTCATGATTTATTTTATTTTTATTCCAAGATATTAAGGGATACATGTACTGTTAATATGGATACATTTTGCAGGTGACTGTTGTAACAAAATTCATTCATCTTAACAGAACAAATTTCACGTAATTATGAATAATGAATGTAAATTACAAAAGTGCTTAGAATAGCCCCCTCATCAATTTTACATCCACTTATTTTAAAGGTTTATTTATCCTTTAAACCAAGTCAATAAATCTGCCTGTAGGTCTGTATGTTCATACAATATGACAAGTATGGGATCTGTTATCCAGAATGCTCGGGACCGGGGGGTTTCCAAATAATGGATCTTTCCGTAATTTGGATCTTCTTTCCTTACGTCTACTAGAAAATCATGTAAATATTAAATAAACACAATAGACTGGTTTTGTCCCCAATAAGGATTAATTATATCTTAGTTGGGATCAAGTACAATATACCGTTTTATTATTACACAGAATAAGGAAACCATTTTTAAAAATGTGGATTATTTGGATAAAATGGAGTCTATGGGAGACAACCTTTTCTGTAATTCTGAGCTTTCAGTATTACAGGTTTTTGTAAAATGGATCCCATACCTGTACTATATAATAAGCTATTAAAGTGACGCTCAGTGTATAACAAACATGGCTGCAGCTACTCATTAATTTCAAGGCTGATGTTAGTTGGATGTAATTACCAAGGTTACACACTAACAAGTCTAAGCACCCATCCCCCAGGCAGAACTTACATCCTTCTCCTACCTCAAATCCAGGCTGTGCATTTACCATTTCACCTATTACTTGCAATTATTATCTTTACTTTAATCATTAGCACATGCCATGGCATTTAAAAAAAAAAAAAAAGGAAACTGCATTCCAAAAAATGTGAGATAAAACATATATAAAAACTAAAAACATATATAAAATAATAAAATCAGCTGCAATTGATTTATTCAATGTATGGCTTCAATAACTGGATACCTGCATGTGACTTTAGATGGTACAGAGTTTAATCATGAATACACTGTCACCCCTTCAAGGAGAGCAGAGGAAACCATACATGTAACTACTAAACGATACCATATTGTAATATGACATTACTCTGCATAGGGTCAAAGAGGTGATTTGGCAGTATACTAAAGGTGGCCATAGACACAAAGAACCTATCGTACGAATCGAGGATTTGTATGATTTTTGGACCATGTGTGGAGTCCCGACATTTTTCGTCTGGGGAGATTGGTCGTTTGATCGATCAAAGCGCCCATTGCGCTCTCATCGTAATCTGATCGTTCTGCCATAGGGCCGAACGTTCAGATTACCCCCAATATAGTCATGCCTGTTAGTGGCATATCGGGGAAAGATTGGATGTCGTCAAACGAGCGGATCTTTTCGTCTATGGACAACTTAAGTGATTAGTGTGTAACACCCCCTGCTCATCTACTCCTTTATAGCATATCTGTCTGCACTCACATACCCATTAGCTTTTATGACTGTCCCTCGTGGATTTATTTTTTCCTGCTACTTTTTGAAGAACTACTAGCCACCGCTGTAGCCCACCCTGCCTGCTCCACTATCTCTTATCCAGATTCCTCCCCAACACGCCAGCTCCCCCTTACATATCCCAATAACTCGTTCCTTCAACCCAATCCCTTCACTTGCTCCCGCCTGCCCTCCAGCAGCTTTAACTTACCCCCAAAACCCACAAGTCCCCTCCTAATGTTGTCATTCCCAGACAACTCTGGCTACTTAACTGCTGCTCCTGCCTGGCCCCAACACCTTCAGCTGCTCCTCTAAAGCTCCTATTTCCCAGTCTTTGCTTGAAGACTTACACCTTTAACTCCACTTAGCAACTACAGCCTCCCCCCCATCCCCCCTGAGAACCCTGCCTCCCCCAACAGTAACCCCTGCCTCCACCCTCCGTACCCCCGCCTCCCCCCTCAGTACCCCCTGCCTCCACCGTCACTTGACGCCACATTAGATTGTGTCAGCTCCAGTAACTCTCCCACTACTCCTCCCAGCAACCTGCCTCCTAATAACCTGAATGTCTCAGCACTATCAGTAGGAACATGAGTTTGTGGCTCACTAAGTCCCCCTCCTTACGTTCTCATCCCCAGACAACTCCGGGTTACTGTTCTCATCGCTGCTCAGCTTCTGTTTCTTGGCCGGCATCTCGTTTCCCGCCGCGCGACCGGAAGCTTCGGACATGTTCCACCGCCGAGACGTGACGTCACAGTTGCGCGACGCGGCCAGTCTTGAGAGAGAAAAAAATGTGATCCAGCGCTGTACGCATGCGCGCAGCCTTTTCCTTTCATTCACCAGTGTATTAGGGCTAAATAACGGCGGCTTTTGGGCGGGTGCAGTGATGTTACCGAAAATACTTCAGCAGCTCTTTATACACAAGTCCCTCGCGCGCTGCGTGTGTGTAATGTTACTGCCGAGTGGTATAAGATTATAAAATAGTAGTAGCTATTCCTCACAGACAAGAAAATCATTTCTCTCCTATGAGTCTACAACACTTCAAACCACTGCAATCAGTCGGCAAGAACAGTAAAGCTGCAGTGTTCCATTTCACACCAGACATTAGTCTTGTGCAACACGTCACCAACATTCTACATTACCTTTAAACACTACACAAACCCAAGTATGAAGATCACAACAGCTGCATTGGGAGGGAAGAAGACATGGAGCCCAGGGACGTTCAGTGTGTGTGTAAATGTGTGTACATGTGTGGAGACTCCAGCAGAACCTACTGACAACATTCTCACATCAGCCAAACAAACCATTTTAGACCAGCAGTGTAGGGTTTGATTGGGGTGCTTCTCAGCCCTTTTAATGCAGCGGCGAGTCCCCATGGCCCCCCTGGTTCTGACGCCTTTGCAATTATGTTATGTGTTGTGGAAACATACCAAGCTCCTATCAAGCCAACACACATGGCCTCAGTGTCATGATTGCTGCTAGTGTGTGTATGTGATGGAACTAGGGATGCGCCGAATCCAGGATTAGGTTCGGGATTCGACCTTTTTGAGCAGGATTTGGATTCAGCCTGGCCGAACCGAATCCTAATTTGTATATGCAAATTATGGGCGAGGAGGGAAATCGTGTGACCTTTTTGTCACAAAACAAGGAAGTAAAAAATGTTTCCCCTTCCCACCCCTAATTTGCATATGCAAATTAGGATTTGGTTCGGTATTCGCCCGAATCTTTCCAAAATAGTGGATTCGGTGCAGCGCCCCACCAGTGTCGGAACTACCGGGGGAGCAGGGGGTGCGAGCAGGCCAGGGCCCGCCGGCAGCTCGCACGTCACTATGATCCGGCCTGAAAATTGCGTACGGAGGGGGGCGGGGGGCCCGGCTGCGCATCACGCACCAGGGCCCGCCCCCGCCCCCCTCTAGTTACGTTACTGCACCCCACTAAGTACCAGGGGCAGCAAAACTGCTGTTCCTGGCCGAATTTCTGGGTTTCAAACCGGAAAATCGGCTCTTCTATCGCAGAGAGCACAATTAGGCTCTCTGCATTAGCATACTGGCCCTCTCTGCTGCCCTTGTGGACCCCCTCAGGCGAAAAAAGGTAAGCGCATGGAGGAGGGTGGGGCCCATTCATTTACTTAGCTCAAGTGGAGGGTGGGGCCCATTCATTTACTTAGTTCAAGTGAAGGAATAGAGGGAAAAAACTTCGAATTTCAAATGCTTTTTTGGCTCCTTCGACCTTCGACTACGACTTCGAATCAAACTATTCAAACTAAAAATCGTTCGACTATTCGACCATTCGATAGTCAAAGTACTGTCTCTTTAAAAAAAAACTTCAACCCCCTAGTTCGCCACCTAAAAGCTACCGAAGTCAATGTTAGCATATGGGAAAGGTCCCCATAGGCTTTGCAATCTTTTTTTGCTCGAAGAAAAATCGTTCGATCAATGGATTAAAATCCTTCGAATCGAACGATTCGAAGAATTTAATCGTTCGATCCAACGATTTTTCCAACGAATTGCGGTAAATCCTTCGACTTTGATATTCGAAGTCGAAGGATTTCAATTCGACCGTAAGTAAATTTGCCCCCATGTGTGCCAATATGCTTTTCTCTGTCTTAGTATTATAATATTAAGCATGTAGATCCCATGAATAGTTTTGGCATTACAATAATGCATCCAAAATGTAGCAGACATCACCATCAAAGAATATGTTTAAAAAGCCTTTATTTGCTTCTCATGGCTTTATGATCTGGACAATAATGTATTCTACTTTGTTGATTTATAGATATATAAAGGCAAACCTGGGTGTTGTGTATTTGCCTAAGCTTTGTTAAGTTTTATAAAGTTAATTACTTTTGAAGGATGTTAGAATGTTGCAGCCGTGGGAATAGTGGGAGCAGACTGGGAAGCTAGTCTCTGTGTGTGGGAAATAAAGATGGTGAACTGATAACAGCCTGGGATATAACACTGGGTTACAGTGAAACTATCAGGCTTCTCCTTGAAGTTGGACCTGGTTTTCTTTAACAAGATGCTTCATTTGGAAGGTATGTTCACTGGTGCTGTTCAAGCCAATAGAAGAACCTTTCCTATATATGAGTTGGGCATTACTGAACAGGATACTTAAACAATTCACTCTCACGCTCCTCACAAATATCCATATATTTCTATTACATTGCTCGCTACTTAGTAACATAGTAAATCAGTTCAAGAAAAAACACAAGTCCATAAAGTTCAACCTTTTAACTCTTTCAACCTGCCTAACTGCCAGTTGATCCAGAGGAAGGCAAAAAACCCATCTGAAGCCTCTCCAATTTGCCTCAGAGGGGGAAAAATTCCTTCCTGACTCCAAGATGCAATGGGACCAGTCCCTGGATCAACTTGTACTATGAGCTATCTCCCATAACCCTGTATTCCCTCACTTGCTAAACACCATCCAACCCCTTCTTATACCTATCTAATGTATCAGCCTGTACCACTGATTCAGGGAGACAATTCCACATCTTCACAGCTCTCGCTGTAACAAACCCCTTCCCAATATTTAGCTGGAACCTCTTTTCTTCTAATCGGAATGGGTGACCTTGTGTCAGCTGGAAAGACCTACTGATAAACTTGCAACATGGCATATTATAAAACAAATATAAGAGGAACAGCCATGTCGAATGACTGACAACACTGTCCTTCCTGACTTGCTTGTATATTGTCACACCACTTATCCAGAGTCACGTGTCTCATGTCCATCAGCCTTCTCTCCTCTCTTTACATGGTTCTGGAACAAGTATGGTATCTATAGACATACTCACAACTCACTTCATGCTAAGTTGAGTTCCACTAAGAGTTCCCTGTATAACTCAACCTGCAGCCTTGTGCCTTTATATGGTCACAGAACCACTCAGTGACTTCTAATATCCTTATCATTTACAGTAGGGGGTACATTGTCCCTTATAATACATGAGTGATACTCAGAGTTCCCTGTATAACTCAACCTGCAGCCTTGTGCCTTTATATGGTCACAGAACCCCTCAGTGACTTCTAATATCCTTATCATTTACAGTAGGGGGTACATTATCCCTTATAATACACGAGTGATACTCAGTGTTCTCTGTATAACTCAGCCTGCAGCCTTGTGCCTTTATATGGTCACAGAACAACCCCTCAGTGACTTCAAATATCCTTATCATTTACAGTAGGGGGTACATTATCCCTTATAATACATGAGTGATACTCAGAGTTCCCTGTATAGCTCAGCCTGCAGCCTTTTGCCTTTATATGGTCACAGAACAACCCCTCAGTGACTTCAAATATCCTTATCATTTACAGTAGGGGGTACATTATCCCTTATAATACATGAGTGATACTCAGAGTTCCCTGTATAACTCAGCCTTTTGCCTTTTGCCTTTATATGGTCACAGAACTACCCCTCAGTGACTTCTAATATCCTTATCATTTACAGTAGGGGGTACATTGTCTCAGACTTTTTCCATCCGTAGGCTATAATAAATCCACTAAAAATTCAGATTTTATAGTAAAAAAAATACAAATGTTTCTCTTTTTTGGTATTCGGACTTTAATAAATAACCCCCTCAGTGTTGTTTGTTTCCACTTCCTTTAGTAACATGCATATACTTGTGTAGCTCTCTACAGAAGTCCCAGGTTTCAGGTTTGGGGAGTGGACTCTAGAAGGTGGGACCCACTAAAAGGGGATTTTGGGTTTTCCAGATAATGGGTCTTTCCATAATTTGGATCTTCATACCTTAAGTCTACTAGAAAATCATATAAACATTAAATAAACCCAATAGGCTGGTTTTGCCTCCAATAAGGATTAATTATATCTTAGCTGGGATCAAGTACAAGCTACTGTTTTATTATTACACAGAAAAAGGGAGTTATTTAAAAAAAATAAAATAAAAAAAAATATATATATATATATATATTATTTGGATAAAATTGAGTGAGTGGGAGACTGCCTTCCCATAATTTGGAGTTTCTGGATAACAGATCCCATACCTGTACTAATGAGTAAAACACATTTTACAGTTTATCGCTGGTTCCCTGTCTGTGTAAAACACTCTCATTCTCTCTCCATCCACATTCTCTGCTGCTGCTGTGTTCCTTTCCATAATTTGGAGCTTTCTGGATAACAGATCCCATACCTTTACTAATGAGTAAAAGTCCCCTTTTTACAATTTATCTCTGGGCCTCTGTCTATGTAAAACACTCTCATTCTCTCTCCAAACAAATTCTCTGCTGCTGCTGTGTTCCTTCCAATAATTTGGAGCTCTCTGGATAACAGATCCCATACCTTTACTAATGAGAAAAACCCATATTTTAAAACTTATTGCTGATCCCCTGTCTATGTAACACACTCTCATTCTCTCTCCATCCACATTCTCTGCTGCTGCTGTGTTCCTTCCCATATTTTGGATCTTTCTGGATAACAGATCCCATACATGTACTAATGAGTAAAACCCACATTTTACAGTTTATCGCTGGTCCGTCTCTGTGTAAAACATTGTCAGGGAGCAGTTTTGTTGTTTTTCATACAGAATATATCTCTGTCGCTGTGTGTACAGGCCCATTGGGAAACATGTAAAAAACAAATGGTCTGTAAGGCAACACATTGTTATTCAGGTTTCTCATATTCATATTCTTATTCAAATCAGTGCATGGTTGCTATGAAAATGTGGTCCCTAGCAACAGGATTACTGAAATTGCAAACTTGAGAGCTGCTGAATAAAAAACAAAATAACTCAAAAGTCACAAATTACAAAAAATAAGAACCAATTGCAAATTGTGTGAGAATGTGAGTCCAAGTGAGTGTATGTCAGGTACAAGCCAACACTGTGTTCCCTATTCTCATATACATTACATATAATAATGGGGCAGTGTGTGTATTCTATTCATTGTACCATTCCTTATACAAATAATTATACATGCTGCAGGGCTGTCATTCCCTATACTGAGAATGGATACTGAATAAACACACTCTCGTCATGGCAACAAAACCCACTGCATTTTACTTGACAACTTATTTGAAATTAACTGAACTCAGTGACCGTTATGTAACTTGCTGATAGAACTGTCCTGCCTTCAGCTGCACGTGTGATGTCATAATGCTCTGAGTCTTTGTGATGTCATAATGGAAAAACTGTCACTGTGATGTCATAATGGAAAAAGTCAAGGTGTCCAGCTGCAGCCCCGAGATTTCTCATTCTTGATCAGGAGACTGAGGTGAGTAGATCTCTGTATATTTGGGAGCAAATTTGATTAAAAAGAATCATTTTATACTGGTACCATGTGGGATTACAGACTGCTAACAGTATCATTAGTAGGTTACACTGTCTGGACTTACACACAATTTTATTTTCAACTGTGTTTGGGTCCCGGGGGGGTTGTGATAAGGGATTTTTCTGTAATTTGGATCTCCAGGCCTTTAATCTGAAAAAACA
Organism: Xenopus petersii; assembly: GCA_038501925.1. NCBI lineage: Eukaryota > Metazoa > Chordata > Amphibia > Anura > Pipidae > Xenopus > Xenopus petersii. Next base: position 164,801,584 of record CM076675.1, read on the forward strand.
TAATTTAAACATTAACTAAACCCTATAGGGTTGTTTTGACTCAAATAAGGATTAATTCTATTTTAGTTGGGATCCAGTAAAAGGTATTGTTTTCTTATTACACAGAAAAAGGAAATGATTATTAAACATTTGAATTAATGGAATTATGGGAGACGGCCTTTCTGTAATATAGAGTTTTCTGCATAACAGATTTCTGGATAACAGAGCCCATAGTTGTATATCTATGTATACATGCACACACACACACATATTGGGATTACTAAAGTCTTTCTTTTTGTCTCTACAGAGAGAATATCTTACGACCAAAGAGAACAAACCTACAATCACAAAACTACTAAAAAAGATCAGAAAACTACAAAAGAACAATCAGAAATCTATAAAACAACAAAAGAAAGATCAGAAAAGAAGAAAACTAGAAAAGAAAGATCAGAAAAGAAGAAAAGAAGCAGAAAATGTTGAGATTATTGCGCAAATGCTTTTGCTTTCGCAAGGTAAGGACGTGGCTCTACTGTAACAGGACATTTCATTTAGTGAGTAACTTGATGGAGGGACAAACTTGTCCTCAGACTCTGTTACTGGATCATCTCTGAACATTTGTTCTGTTTGTGACCCACTGACAGTTGCTGATAGTGAACATGATGAGACAGATTGCTCACAGCTCACACTCACTGGGCCTCAATATATCTGTGTATTGTGCAGAAGTCACTAGTGCACTTTCCATTCATACATCTTATAGGATTTGCCTTTAGTACAGGGGATACACTATGTTCTATTTGCTTTTCTACCTCATTTTTAACAATATTACTAAAACTAGTGGATCTGTCTCATTTCACTTTGCCAAAAAATACGCAAAATTGCGAAAAAAAATCGCAAAACTGCAAAATTTCATTAAACGCATTAGTCAATGAGTGGTTTTTTTGGGCAACTTTTTTGTCCTAATGCATTAAAGTCAATGGGTGTCTTTTCTTATGGCGACTTTTTTGTCGCCATTGCATTATTATCAAAATTAAATCAAAATGTTTTTTTTTTTCTTATGGTGACTTTTTTGTCCTAATGCATTAAAGTCAATGGGTGTCTTTTCTCATGACGACTTTTTTGTCGCCATTGCATTATTATCAAAATTAAATGAAAATGGGTGTTTTGTCTTATGGAAACTTTTTTGTCCTAATGCACTAAAGTCAATGGGTGTTTATGGCGACTTTTTTGTCCTAATGCATAAAAGTCAATGGGTGTTTTTTTTATGGCGACTTTTTTGAGGCCACTGCATTATTATCAAAATTAAATAAAAATGGATGTTTTTTCTTATTGAGACTTTTTTGCCCTAATGCATTAAAGTGAATGGGTGTCTTTTTCTATGGCGACTTTTTTGTCGCCATTGCATTATTATCAAAATTAAATGAAAATGGGTGTTTTTTCTTATGGCGACTTTTTTGTCCTAATGCATTAAAGTCAATGGGCGTTTTTTATTATGGCGACTTTTTTGTCCTAATGCATTAAAGTCAATGGGTGTTTTTTTTTATGGCGACTTTCTTGTCCTAATGCATTAAAGTCAATGGGCGTTTTTTTTATGGCGACTTTCTTGTCCTAATGCATTAAAGTCAATGGGTGTTTTTGTTTATGTCTACTTTTTTGTCCTAATGCATTATAGTCAACGGGTGTCTTTTCTTATGGCGACTTTTTTGTCGCCATTGCATTATTATCAAAATTAAATCAAAACGGGTGTTTTTTCTTATTGGCGACTTTTTTGTCCTAATGCATTACAGTCAATGGCCATTTTATGTTATGGCGACTTTTTAGTCCTAATGCAGTAAAGTCAATGGGTGTTTTTTCTTATGGCGACTTTTTTGCCCTAATGCATTAAAGTCAATGGGCATTTTTTCATGGTGAATTTTCCCGTAGCCAATTTTCACACGGTGTAATTTGTAAATCTGCAGCAAAGCCATGGTTGGTGAATTAATTTGCACATCACTAATTAGAATCAAAGCATTCCATACAGATAACCAAATATTAAGATTGCTGATAAGTCCCAATACTTTTTCCTGATTTTAAGTGTTTGGATTCGGCTTCACCAAATTTAAAACTAAAAATTTTATCTAATATGTGATTTTTTAACATTATACTGCTATCTACATATTTAAGTTGTTTCTATTAACTAAAAGAAGTTGGATTTATATCATTTATATAATTATAGTTTTCCTATTTGCTAATTTCTTTTTTTCTCTCTTCTTTAGAAAAAAACGAAAACCGTCAAAGAATCTGTAGTGGTAAGTGATGAAGAATTGGCAACCTAAATATAAGTGACCCCATTTTCCTAACTATCTGTGCTATCAACTCCAGTTTATTTCCTTGCCTATAGATTTATACCTTGATGAAGCTGCACCATATACATATTCAATTCTTACTAAAGCAAAATAAAACCATGGGGTACAGTGTAATTAGCCAGTCGATTCACATTTCCCCACAATTTCTCATGTAGATAATAATCATTTGTCTATGACTTGATAACCATGGGACCTTCCTTACTTACATAGATGACACATTTCATAACAGAATGAACTTTATTAAAACACTTTTCTTTCTTTACTTATTTCTTTACTTATTATATATTTATTCATATTAGTTATATCTAATCAAAGGCAAACGTTTCCATTACTAACTACACTCCATTAGAATGAATGATAGACCTTTAATTACATGAAGTAACACCATCTTTTTATCATTCTACCAGGAGGAAGCCATTGAGGAACCCCACACAGTCATCTGCTTGGTAAGCAATAAAGGAGTTGGTATTAAACAGTCCTCATTTTTTAAATTCCCTAAATGTTGTGTTGATTACTATTATTACGATCATCATCATCATCATCAAAGTACCTTTTCATTTGGCAGTGGTTAGTGTAGAATCCTTCTGTTTGAGCCCTCCCAGCCAAGTTTTAAGCCTTTTCTAGGGGACCCAGCTCCATAAATATGTAACCACATGTTTAACATGAGAGCTGTTAGTTCATTGCTCCCCATTGGGACATCACCATATTCTCAGAGGAGAGATCTGATATAACAGTCTCTTATACAATTGCTCTTAACCAGGATAATCTGGTGAAGCAGAAGAAGTGGTATAAAGTGATGGGAATAACATAGACAGTTGTTTTGGCAAATTGGTTACTATTAATGGAAACATACACCTTTACCATTTAACATGATAGTTTGCAAACAGTAACTATAACCAATTAACCCAAAAACTTATGATTTATATCCACATATGGATTTGTACATACAATAGATATATCCCCCGCCTCCCACTCACCAGTGATGTTTGACTCTGATCTATTTTCCTCTATTAACCAGGTGCAACCTGAAGAATCTGGCAATACCATCTGCCAAGTAAATGCCAAATAATTACAAATAAAACAATCCTAAAATATTCAATATTCAATATTGAACTGTAGCAGTATAAGAAGTTGAACATATCACTAATTTTATCCCTCTTAGGAGGAAAAACCAGAACCAGAGCAGCAACTGGAGCTGGCAACGACCAACTGCCAGGTAAGCATAAGAGATGGAGAGTAGGGGAAAATAAAATCACCCTATATTTTATGCAAGATAATATTTTAGCTTCTTTGCAATAGAAATAAAAGAATGTTTTTCCTTTCTTTTTTAAGGAGGAGACTCCAGAAACCCCTGATGTTAAGATCAGTCAGGTAAGATAAAATAATATGGTCAAAATAATAAAATAGTATTAAACCTAGAATCTCATTGGGTGGCAATTAGACACACCCCTGGTGAGCCTGTCCCATGTACTATTCCAAATTGCAGGCAAATTCAGTTGCTTATGGTCTTATGGGCACAAACACAGGAGTCTGGGTGTTGCCTCAAAAACATCAATGACGTATGAGCAGAAAGATCTCATTAAAATCTTTTATTATTTTTTTAATTATATCTCCAGAAAAGCACATAAATACTTGCAGAAGACTTGTACCTAATTAATCAGGTGAAAGCGATAATTTCACACCAAGCTGGATTTGCAAAATAAAAATCCTACATCCAAAATAATAAAGACAGGGAATATATTACATACACAATGCATTGACATAATCTCACTTCTGTACAAGGCTTGTTTCAGAATATTGTATTAAGCTAAATTGATACAATAAATGTATTTCCCCCCCCCACTAAAGAAATGAATCCAAACATACTTTATTTTATGTATTGTAGGACAGTGCAATATATACTTTGAGCTTTACAATATTGGTTATTGACCTTTTTTTCTGTTTTAACCAGGAGGAAGAACAACAAGACCAGGAGGAGAAAGCTGATAGCAGCCCCTGCCTGGTAAGCAGGTTCCACTGTACACACTTCAATCAGAGAAATGGGAGTTTTAACAATAATGACATCTCCAAACATAATAATTCATCCCACTCCACAACTCTGCTTTCTTGCCTTACTTATGGGCACAAATATAGAAATTTGAATGTTGCAGTTCATCTTTAAATTCAAGGGTTCAGTTTATCTAAATATACATTTTCTTTGTCCTAAATAGGAGATACCAGAGGAATCAGGCTCTAACACCTGCGAGCCTGAAACACACAGCAGCTCTGAAGAGCAAGTAGAAACCCTGGAACAACAGGTAGGCCTTTAAGTCTTTAAACTGGTTCAAGCAGAATGATTTAAAGGGATTCTGTCATCGTAAAACATGTTTTTTTCAAAACACACCAATAGTGCTGCTCCAGCAAAATTCTGCAATGAAATCCATTTCTCAAAAGAGCAAACAGATTTTTTATATTCAATTTTGAAATCTGACATGGGGATAGACATTTTGTCAATTTCCCAGCTGCCCCTGGTCATGTGACTTGTGCCTGCACTTTAGAAGAGAAATGCTTTCTGGCAAGCTGCTGTTTTTCCTTCTCAATGTAACTGAATGTGTCTCAGTGGGACTTGGATTTTACTATTTACTAGATCTAAGATTTTTCTTAGATCTACCAGGCAGCTGTTATCTTGTGTTAGGGAGCTGTTATCTGGTTACCTTCCCATTGTTCTTTTGTTTGGCTGCTGGGGGGGAAAAGGGAGTAGGTTGATATCACTCCAACTTGCAGTAAAGAGTGATTGAAGTTTATCAGAGCACAAGTCACATGACTTGGGGCAGCTGGGAAATTGACAATATGTCTAGCCCCATGTCAGATTTCAAAATTGAATATAAAAAAATCTGTTTGCTCTTCGGAGAAATGGATTTCAGTGCAGAATTCTGCTGGAGCAGCAGTATTAACTCATTAATTTTTGAAAAAAAATTCCCATTACAGTATCCCTTTAATTATACCTTCTGTATAATGAACTGCTTTTATCTCAAAGATAATGTATCTGCTTGTAGTTTGAAACATTTATTTTCTTTGTCCTAAATAGGAGATACCAGAGGAATCAGGCTCTAACACCTGCGAGCCTGAAACTTCCAACACCTCTGAAGAACAAGTGGAAACCCCAAAACAACAGGTAGGCCTTAAAGCCTTTAAAATGGTTTGAGCAGAATTATTTAATTAAACCTTCTGTATAATGAGCTGCTCTTATCTCAAAGTCTAACTTATCTGATTGTAGTTTGAATAAAGGCATGCCAATGGTTTTTGTAACTTCTTAAAAATAATCACCAATTGAATAAGAAGCCCTCTGTATAAACAAACTGCTCTCTCTCAAAAACCCTGATTATTAAAATAGAGTTGAAAAATAAATATAATGTCCATTGAAGCAGCTGCACTCCAGGGTTCAGTTCATGTAACAAAACATGTTCTCTCTTTAGAGATGATCTCACTTGCTTCTATACAAGGCTTGTTTCAGAATATGTTTTATTAAGCTCAACTGATACAATAAATGTCTTTTCCCCACCAAAGAATTCAATCTAAACATACTTTATTTTTATGTATTGTGGGACAGTGCAATATATACTTTGAGCTTTACAATATTGGGTTTTGAATTTTTTTTCTGTCTTAACCAGGAGGAAGAACAACAAGACCAGGAGGAGAAAGCTGATAGCAGCCCCTGCCTGGTAAGCAGGTTTCACTGTACACACTTCAATCAGAGAAATGGGGGTTTTAACAATAATAGGGATGCACCGAATCCACTATTTTGGTTCAGCCGAACCCCTGAATCCTTTGTGAAAGATTCTAATTTGCATATGCAAATTAGGGGTTTGAAGGGGAAACATTTTTTACTTCCTTGTTTTGTGACAAAAACTCACAATCTCCCTCCCCGCCCCCAATTTTCATATACAAATTAGGATTCGGATTCGGTTCGGCTGGGAAGAAGGATTCGGCTGATTCCGAATCCTGCTTAAAAAGGCCGAATCCTGGCCGAATCCCGAACCGAATCCTGGATTTTGGTGCATCCCTAAACAATAATGACACCTCCAAACATAACAATAATTCATCCCACTCCACAGCTCTGCTTTCTTCCCTTACTTATGGGCACAAATATAGAAATTTGAATGTTGCAGTTCATCTTTAAAGTCAAGGGTTGTTGATCTAAATATACATTTTCTTTGTCCTAAATAGGAGATACCAGAGGAATCAGGCTCTAACACCTGCGAGCTTGAAATTCCCAACACCTCTGAAGAGCAAATGGAAACCCTGGAACAACAGGTAGGCCTTAAAGTCTTTAAAATGGTTTGAGCAGAATTATTTAATTATACCTTCTGTATAATGAGCTGCTCTTATCTCAAAGATAATGTATCTGCTTGTAGTTTAAAACATTCATTTTCTTTGTCCTAAATAGGAGATACCAGAGGAATCAGGCTCTAACACCTGCGAGCCTGAAACAACCAACACCTCTGAAGAGCAAGAGGAAGCCCTGGAACAACAGGTAGGCTTTAAAGTCTTTAAAATGGTTTGAGCAGAATTATTAAATTAAACCTTCTGCATAATGAACTGCTCTTATCTTAAAGTCTAATTTATCTGATTGTAGTTTGAATTAAGACATGTCAATGGTTTTTGTTACTTCTTAAAAATAATCACCAATTGACTGAGAAGCCCTCTGAATAAACAAACTGCTCTCTCTCACAAACCCTGATTATTAAAATACAATTAAAAATAAATATAATGTCCATTGAAGCAGCTGCACTCCAGGGTTCAGTTCATGTAACAAAACATGTTCTCTCTTTAGAGATGATCTCACTTGCTTCTATACAAGGCTTGATTCAGAATATGTTTTATTAAGCTGAACTGATACAATAAGGGGCACATTTATCAAGGGTTGAAGTGGATTCGAGTGAATTTTCGAAGTTCAAAAAGTTCAAATTTCGAAGTAATTTTTGGGTACTTCGACCATCGAATAGGCTACTACGACTTCAACTTTGAATTTGATTCAAAGTAAAATCATTCGACTATTCGACCATTCAATAATCGAAGTACTGTCTCTTTAAAAAAACTTCGACTTCAATACCTCGCCAACTTAAACCTGCCGAATTGCTATGTTAGTCTATGGGGACTTTCTAGAGCATTTTTCTAAGTTTATGGAAAATCGTTCGATTGATCGCTGAAATCCTTCGAATCGTTCGATTCAAAGGATTTAATCGTTCAATTGAACGATTTTACTTTGACTGCAAAACGCCCAATTTCGATGAAAAATCCTTCAACTTTGATATTCGAAGTCGAAGTATTTCAATTCAGTGGTTGAATTCGAAGTATATACCACTTTTGACCCTTGATAAATCTCCCCCTCAATGTCTTTGCCCCACCAAAGAAGTGAATCCAAACATACTTTATCTTTATGTAATGTGTTACAGTGCAATATATACTTTGAGCTTTACAATATTTATTTATTACTTTTTTTCTGTCTTAACCAGGAGGAAGAACAACTGGTTGAGGAGCAGAAAGCTGACAGCAGCCCCTGCCAGGTAAGCAGAAAATAACCAAAGACAAATATCCAGACAGGTTTCACTGTACATACTCCTTTAATGAAAGAAATGGGGATTTTAACAATAATGACACCTCCAAACACAACAATAATTCATCCCACTCCAAAGCTCTGCATTATTCTCTTACTTATAGACACAAATATAGAAATTTGAATCTTGCAGTTCATCTTTAAAATCAAGGGTTCAGTTTATCTAAATATACATGTTCTTTGTCCTAAATAGGAGATACCAGAGGAATCAGGCTCTAACACCTGCGAGCCTGAAATTCCCAACACCTCTGAAGAGCAAATGGAAACCCTGGAACAACAGGTAGGCCTTAAAGTCTTTAAAATGGTTTGAGCAGAATTATTTAATTTTACCTTCTGTATAATGGACTGCTCTTATCTCAAAGATAATGTATCTGCTTGTAGTTTGAAACATTCATTTTCTTTGTCCTAAATAGGAGATACCAGAGGAATCAGGCTCCAACACCTGCGAGCCTGAAATTCCCAACACCTCTGAAGAACAAGTGGAAGCCCCAAAACAACAGGTAGGCCTTAAAGCCTTTAAAATTGGTTGAGCATAATTATTTAATTAAACCTTCTGTATAATGAGCTGCTCTTATCTCAAAGACTAATATATCTGATTGTAGTTTGAATTAAGACACGTCACTGGTTTTTGTTCTTAAAAATAATCATCAATTCACTGAGAAGCCCTCTGTATAAACAAACTGCTCTCTCTCTCTCAAACCCTGATTATTAAAATACAGTTGAAAAATAAATATAATGTCCATTGAAGCAGCTGCACTCCAGGGTTCAGTTCATGTAACAAAACATGTTCTCTCTTTAGAGATGATCTCACTTGCTTCTATACAAGGCTTGTTTCAGAATATGTTTTATTAAGCTCAACTGATACAATAAATGTCTTTCCCCCACCAAAGAAGTGAATCCAAACATAAGTTATCTTTATGTAATGTGTTACAGTGCAATATATACTTTGAGCATTACAATATTGATTTATGACTTTTTTTTCTGTCTTAACCAGGAGGAAGAACAACTGGTTGAGGAGCAGAAAGCTGACAGCAGCCCCTGCCAGGTAAGCAGAAAATAACCAAAGACAAATATCCAGACAGGTTTCACTGTACATATTCCTTTAATGAAAGAAATGGGGGTTTTAACAATAATGACACCTCCAAACATAACAATCATTTATCCTGCTCCACAGCTCTGCTTTCTTCACTTACTTATGGGCACAAATATAGAAATGTGAATGTTGCAGTTCATCTTTAAAATCAAGGGTTCAGTTTATCTAAATATACATTTTCTTTGTCCTAAATAGGAGATACCAGAGGAATCAGGCTCTAACACCTGCGAGCCTGAAACAACCAACACCTCTGAAGAGAAAGTGGAAGCCCCGGAAAAACAGGTAGGCCTTAAAGTCTTTAAAATGATTTGAGCAGAATTATTTAAGTAAAACTTCTGCATAATGAACTGCTCTTATCTCAAAGTCTAATTTATCTGATTGTAGTTTGAATTAAGACATGTCAATGGTTTTTGTTACTTCTTAAAAATAATCATCAATTGACTGAGAAGCCCTCTGTATAAACAAACTGCTCTCTCTCACAAACCCTGATTATTAAAATACAATTAAAAATAAATATAATGTCCATTGAAGCAGCTGCACTCCAGGGTTCAGTTCATGTAACAAAACATGTTCTCTCTTTAGAGATGATCTCACTTGCTTCTATACAAGGCTTTCAGAAATTTTCAGAATTTTTTAGAAATTTGAATGTTGCAGTTCATCTTTAAAATCAAGGGTTCAGTTTATCTAAATATACATTTTCTTTGTCCTAAATAGGAGATACCAGAGGAATCAGGCTCTAACACCTGCGAGCCTGAAACAACCAACACCTCTGAAGAGAAAGTGGAAGCCCCGGAACAACAGGTAGGCCTTAAAGTCTTTAAAATGGTTTGAACAGAATCTTTAAATTAAACCTACTTCTGTATACTGACTGAGAAGCCCTCTGTATAAACAAACTGCTCTCTCTCACAAACCCTGATCATTAAAATACAGTTAAAAATAAATATAATGTCCATTGAAGCAGCTGCACTCCAGGGTTCAGTTTATGTAACAAAACATGTTCTCTCTTTTAACCAAGATATACCAGTAAAAACTGCCAATCCATAATATACGTGTATATGTGAGAGCCGAGCTATGATACCTAAAATACTAACACCCCCCCCCCAGTAAATGAACCTTTCCTTGTCCTTCAACTTATAATTTTAGCAGTTGCCCAAAAATTATTGATCTAAAAAATATTTTTTGTCTTCCCCAGGCGAATCAACATCCACTTGAAAAGAAGTACCCGGTAAGCAGCTGTAGAACTGTAGTTTAGAAGACTATGGGCCCCATTTATTATCAACTGAATTACTATTTATCTGGAAATATTTGTGGGTTTTCCTATATTTCTTAAAAGTGCTAAAAATTTGAGATTTAGTAAGTGTAAAAGCCACAAAAAAACTCTAATGCAAAACTTCGCCAAGTAAAAGTTGTGAGGTGATATAGAAGTCAGTGGAAGCTGCGCTGATCTTATTAGGCAGCTTTTAATCACTTTGGACCTTTTAGATGATTTTTGGCTGTTTTTACTAGGAATTGTCTGATAAACTCAATTTTGTAGTGATTTTTGAGGTATTCCTATATTTTAGCTCATTATTCAGTTCTTTTTGTGTTTACTTTTTTATATTCAGATCTTTTAATAAATTCATTGACAATCGAGGTTTTAGAGAAATTTAGTTTAGTTTCAGTTTTCAAAACCTCTAAAACCACTAAAATTTGACCTCTAATAAATAAGCCTCGATGATGCAAAAAGCTCAAGTTTAATGGTTTGACTTAAATATTCCAGCCCACAGCCTCCCCACAATACACCAATTCCCAGTTCCCCCTACACCCCCTGTGCTTCTTGCTTGTTGGAAAGTTTATTCGTCCAACTGCCTTATATTATTCCAGTTTTGTATTGATCATGTTTTTAACACAATGTTATTTTTTAGAAGCCCAGGACATACATTCAAGCCCTGGAGCCGATCAGTGAGGACAACTACGGTGTCATTTATAACGTAAGATATTTTAGTCAATGTCTAAATGGAGTAATTTCTGTTATGGTTTTGGGTGATTCTGTTAATTCTGCTGCTTGTACCCTCTAGAGTTTTGTCCCTTCTGTGTTTTTTTGTGTTTCTGAACCTGCCAGTAAACGTTCCCCTATCCACACAGTATGGGGCAGATTTACCTAGGGTCGAATATTGAGGGTTAATTAACCCTCGATATTCGACTGCCGAATTGAAATCCTTCGACTTCGAATATTGAAGTCGAAGGATTTAGCGCTATTCCAACGATCAAAGGAATAATCGTTTGATCGAACGATTAAATCCTTCGAATCGAGTGATTTGAAGGATTTTAATCCATCGATCAAGGAATATTCCTTCGATCAGAAAATTGTTAGGAAGCCTATGGGACCTTCCCCATAGGCTAACATTGGCCTTGGTAGGTTTTAGGTTCCAAACTAGGGGGTCGAAGAATTTTTTAAAGAGACAGTACTTCAACTATCGAATGGTCGAATAGTCAAACAATTTTTAGTTCCAATCGTTCGATTCGAAGTTGTAGTAGTAGTCGAAGGTCGAAGAAGCCAATTCAATAGTCGAAGTAGCCATATTCGACTATTCGAATTCAAAGTATTTTTCTTCTATTCCTTCACTAGAGCTAAGTAAAGGGGCCCCCTTATGTGTTTCCCATAATGCTCCGCACAATAATAATCATTAAGTTTCTTTTTCTACTTTTGTTACAGGGATGGCACCGTAAGCAGCAAAAAGATGTGGCCATCACCATCGTTAGGGATCCAGAGGTAACATGTCTTGATACGATTAATATAATCAGATACCAATAAGCCTTGTGTTATTTCTACATTATGATTTTTAGTAGAAGGCAAACTTATTAACAAAACATTGGTATGTTCTTATTTCTGCACCAGTCAATGTAATATCCTGACCTGTAATAATTATGTAACTGTAAAAATAAGTAAATGAATCTCTTCTGAGAAATGTCTGGGATTTAAGAAGTAAAAGAGCTGAGAGTCAATCATATTATGCAGTTCTCACATAGGGGTATTAAAAAGCTTCATTTCTCAGAACTACATGTTAGGTTGGGGTATTTGAAATTATAATTTTGTCCATTGTATTAACTTTACTTCTTTTGTTTAAAACTAGAAGCAAAAAGAAATCCTCAAGAAAATAGACATCCTTGAGAGAACATCTAGCCACGGAAAAATCACCGGCTTTCATGGGGCATATTATCATCCTGCCTCTAAAAAAATGCCCCATTATGAAGGATTGTGGGTAAGGAGTTGTTTATTCACGTTACACATTCATGCACCAACATGTCAATCAATAGGTCTAACACAAGCTAGAATTTTGGATGCAAATATGATTCCATTTGGTAAGAAAGAGTCCGGTGAATGTGGATCACTTTGTTCTCAGTTGCACCAGATATTGTATTTACATCCACAATACTTGTGTAGGCCTATTTCTGACTTACAGCCTTTCCCCAGACTTCCCAATAAAATTGTAAACCACACAAATCTATGTGTTACATGTTCTTTGTTTGTGTTTTAGGTTTCAACTGAGCTTTACACCGGTGCTTCTCTGAAAGATCTCACTAACATCCAGAAGCAGAAACCCTTGCCAGAGAGCAGTGAAAATGACATCTGCAAGGAGGTGTTACAGGTATGTCTGGTGTGAACCTCCTCAGTACTATTCTACATAAATCTAATTCATTAACAGCATGAAAAATATTTAGATTTTCACTTTTGCTTTATTGGTTTTGCAGGGCCCGAGTCCCCTTGATGAAAACAAGGTCATTGATCATCACCTGAGGCCTGACAATATCATGGTGGACTCATCTAGAGACATAAAGATCAGTAAGTGATGCTTGGAATAAACAGAATTTTTTTCTATCTTCATGGTGTTTATTGGTGGGTCCCATTTATAAATGAATATTACAATTTCTGCTTTTGTCCTATAATTTCAGGAGATTTCAGCTCTGCCACAATGGGACTGAGGAGCCACACTACATTTAGAGGAGCTATTCCATACAGGGCTCCAGAATTAAAGGCCAATGTTGGCAGTAACACTATTGCAAATACCACCAAGGTACTGTGATGTCTTCTTACTTTTTGTTCTATTGTTACCTTTATATATAATGTATGTAGCTCACACAAGGTGACTATGGTACTTTTTCACTCCCTCATTCACAGACCCCTCTCATAACAGCGAATCTAAAGCTATAAAGTGTTTTCTGTGAGCTGAGCTATGTCACCAAACATATTGACTCCCCCCTTTACCTTTCCTTATCCTTCAATTATTATTTTAGCAGTTCATTATAAATACTTGATCTAAAAAAAAAATCTTTTTTGTCTTCCCCAGGAGAATCAACATCCACCTGAAAAGATATACCCGGTAAGAGAAGCTCGAAAAATTTATAGTTTTCCTATATTTTTCAAACTTTCTAAAAATGTTAGAGTTAGTAAGTGTAGAAACCATGAAAACCTCTTATGGTGCTATAGAGTTTAGTTGTGGTTTACAAAAAACTCAAAAATCTGACCTTTAATAAGTAAGCCTCCATATAATACAAAAGCTCAACTTTAATGATTTGACTTAAATATTCTAACCCAAGGCCTTCCCCCAACACACCAATTCCCAGTTTCCCCTACACCTCCGGTACTTCTCACTTTTTGGAAAGTTTATTTGTCCTGTTGCCTTATATTCATTTTTGTATTTATCATGTTTTTAACACAATTTTATTTTTTAGAAGCCCAAGACATTCGTAGAAGCCCGGGAGCCTATCGGAGAGGATGACTTCGGTGTTATTTATAATGTAAGATCAATGTCTAAATGGAGTAATTTCTGTTATGGTTTTGGGTGATTCTGTTTATTCTGCTGCTTGTACCCTCTAGAGTTTTGTCCCTTTTGTGTTTTTCTTGTGCGTCTGAACCTGCCAATCAACTTTCCCGTATCCACACAGTATATGGGGCAAATTCACTAAGATTCGTAGTTGCGCCAGGCGTAGTTTTGCCAGCGATCCGCAAGTTTACTAAAATCCGAAGTTGCGCTCAGGGGTAGCGTAAGGTTGTGAAGTTTCGATCTTTTTCAGGCTATCACCAATAATATAGAAAAAAACACAAGCGTTTTTTGGGACTTAGAAAAAATTTTAACTTTTTTTGAAGCAATCCCTATCTATTCTATTGCGCTTCGCCTGGTCTGAGGTGGCGAAGGAATTCTAGCATAAAAGGTAGCGTTCAGTACAATGCGCGTGTTAGTGAATTTGCGTAGTTACGTCCGTTGCGCAAATTCGCCAGGCATAAGGGTGCGAAGTAACACTAGCGAAGTTATGCCAGCGTTCGTTAGTGAATTTGCGAAGTAACGAAAATGCCCAACGCTAGCGAATTGACACTAGCGTTAGGCGCTTCGGCGCTTAGTGAATTTGCCCCTATGTGTTTGCTTTCCCATAATGTTCCACACAGTAATAATCATAGAGTTTCTTTCTTTGTTGCAGGGTTGGCACCATAAAGAGCAGAAAGAGGTGGCCATTACCATCATTAAGGATACGAAGGTAACATGTCTTGATACAATTACTATAATCAAATACTAATAAGCCTTGTGTTACATCTATATTATGATTTTTTGTAGAAAGAGAACTTGCTAACAAAATATTGGCATGTTCTTATTTCTGCACCAGTCACTGTAATATCCTGAACCCCTATTAACTATGTAACTGTAAAGATAAGTGAATGAATCTCATCTGAGAAATGTAAAAGATTTAAGAAATAAAAGAGCTGAGAGTCAATCATATTATGCCGTTCTCACATAGGGGTATTAAAAACCTGTTATTTTTCAGAACAACAAGTTAAAGGTTGGGGTGTTTGAAATTGTCATTTTATCCATTGTATTAACTTTACTTTTTTTGTTTGAAACTAGAAGCAAAAGGAAATCCTCAAAAAAATGCAAATCTTCGAAAACATACCTGACCACAAAAACATCGTCGGCTTTTATGGGGCATTCTACAATCATGCCTCTAAAAAAATGCCTCATTATGAAGGATTATGGGTAAGGAGTTGTTTATTCACGTTACACATTCTTGTACCAACATGTCAATCAATAGCTCTAATACAAGCGAGAATTTTGGATGCAAATATGATTTAGTTTTGTAAGAAAGAGTCTGGTGCATGTGGATCACTTTGTTCTCAGTTGTACCAGATATTGTATTTACATCCATAATGCTCGTGTATCTCTGACTTATATCCACACAGTTTTCCCCCAGACTTTACAATAAAATTTGTAAAAATCTATGTTTTAAACATCCTTTGTTTGTGTTTTAGGTTTCAACTGAGCTTTACACCGGATCATCCCTGAAAGAGCTCATTAATGGTCAGAAGCAGAAATCCTTGCCAGAGAACATCATAGCTTACATCTGCAAGGAGGTGTTGCAGGTATGTCTCGTGTGAACCTCCTCAGTACTATTCTAGATAAATCAAATTAATTAAATAGCATGAAAAATATTTAGATTTTTACTTTTGCTTTATTTGTTTTGCAGGGCCTGAGTCATCTAGATAAAAACAAGGTCATTCATCACGACCTGAGGCCTGGCAACATCATGGTGGCATCATCTGGAGACATAAAGATCAGTAAGTGACTAAATGGAGATTTTTTTTCTATCTTCATGGTGTTTTTTGGTGGGTTCCATTTATAAATGAACATTACAATATCTGCTTTTGTCTTATAATTTCAGTTGATTTCACATCTGCCACCAAGGGACTGAGGAGCCACGCCACTTCTGGAGCTATTCCATACATGGCTCCAGAAGTAATGGCCAATATTGGAAGCAACACTGTTGATTATACCACCAAGGTACTGTGATGTCTTCTCTTTTGCTTTTTATTACCTTTATTTATAATGTATGTAGCTCACACAAGGTGAACTGCGGTGCTTTTTCACTCACTCACTCACTTCACATACCCCTCTCATAACAGTGAATCTAAAGCTGTAAAGTGGTTTCTGTGATATGAGAAGTGGAATCTGAAGAGAAGGAGTGTGCAGAGCACAGGAATATTAGAAACTAACTTTTTTCGGGTCTTTATGGGGTTTTCTAACACACACTCAGCCTGGGGTGTTTGGGGTCATTCTTTAGAGATGACAGTCACATCACTTCACTCCTTGACATGTTTTACAAAGTGTCAGGCTTTGTACTTTACAGTGAAGTCTCAATTTTACATCTTTTGATTCTGCATTTGCCCACTTTTTTGTGGTCCCAGCAATATATAATGTGTAATGAATTTTGCTGGATTTTACACATGTTTTTCTGGTCCCTATAACACATAAAAGGAGGGTTCTACTATATTTTCTTACTGTGCAAATTAGACAACAAAAGTATCAGAATGATCTATAACTTGATTTCTCCATGTGTTCTGTGTATATTCTTTTCTAATAGTTGCTTTTCCCCCATATTTTTATGTGTAGGCTGATGTGTGGTCACTGGGGATATCAGCGCTGGAAATGGCGGAAGGATATTATCGTAAGTAAACCCGAGTGTGTCTGTAATATAGTTTTGTAGAAAGGTTAGAGGTATTTATGTGTCATGCTGTAACACAGTATATTATTAAATATATTATTAAATTATATTATTAAATTATATTACTATGGGCTGGTTTTTTGAGATTTTTAATTTGCCAGTTTCTGATCCTGGTATTTTGTCAGTGTATTGGCAATCGAGAACAAAAATTTAATTTACTACATTTGAGTTTTTTCAATATTTGTTGTTTTTCAAGAGTCATCATTTTTTCTTGTATTTTCTTACATCCTAGCATTCAGCAGATTTCCTGAGAATAAACTAATGAAGCGGATTATGCATGGTCCTGCACCAACATTACTGTGGGACACATGGTGAGTCATTTCTACTTAAAACAGAAAAAGAGTGAGATGGAAAGGGTGAGGAAATAAATAGGAAATGAGGGGAGAGAGTGGGGAAATGATGGAAGAGGGTGGGGAAATAAAAAAGAAATGAGGGGAGAGGGTGGGGAAATAAAAAGAAAATAAGAGGAGAGGGCAGGAAAATAATAAAAGAAAGTGGGGGGAGGGTGGGGATTGACAGGGGGTAAAGGAGTATGTAAATAGGAAAGAGAGTCAAGAAAACTTGGGAATTGGGGTGAAGTAAGGATGGGAAATGGATAAATGGGAAAGAAGTGAGGGTAACGGTGAAGTATGCTATGTGTAGCTCTCAAATGCTCAGATGAAGAATCTCATGCTTATTTTGAGATCTTGGGGTTATTATTTGGCAGCCAATACAAGCCAGTCCAAGATGTTGGCAAAGTATTCTGGGCAAAGGTAAATGTACTCTTATATTTCAGGGTTAGTAAGTAACACAATAGACTTATTTTTCTAAGGTAGATCAGTTAAAGCATTATAAGGGAAGGGGCTCATCCTCTATTGACTTCATGAATAGCTTCTGTCTGCCTGTGTTGTGATTGGGTGCAGAGTGACATCATCATAATGTTTAACAAATGGACTGTCAGTAAAATAGAGGCTTATGGGGGATACAGGGCACATGGCTGTGCTGGTTCTATTCACAGTGTTTTACATGTGTGAGCTTTGCAAATTGAGTTATTCTATAACATGATCAATTATCATTTTAATAAGTTTCTTCTTTTTTTCCCAGGAGTAACAGATTCCATTTCTTCATATCTGAATGCCTCCAGAAAAACCCAGCAAGGAGGCCCTCTGCAGAACAGTTACTATCACACCCCTTCATTAGCAACATCCAAAATGAAAGGGGTGTCAAAAAGTTCATCAAAAGGCAACTGCAGAAATGTAAGGGAACTGCTCATTCTCATTATAATTCACTCAACTAAAGCCGCCCATAATAAAGGCTGAGATTGTATAAGGGCAGAGGTCACTGAACTAGGCCAAATCTATGAGAGAGACAAACATGATGAGATGGGAGAAAAAGTTATTATTAAATAGTTGTAACTGACATTTAAATTAGTAGCAAAGGGAATGGGATATAAAACATGCAGCAAATATAAAAAAAAAAAGAACAAATTGAAGTATTGTACAAACAGCTTCTCCGTGACTAACACTGATCAATCTCCCCTTAGGAATGAAGAACTGAAGAAATAGCAGCCATCGGGGGAGGGACGGGGGCACAACTGCGGGGCCCTAATATCATCTTTGGGCCCCACAGAAAAAATTTGGTCCCGATGGCAGCTTTAGAAGATTGACAACATCAGCTTTAGAAGATTAACATCAATTTGATATTTAAAACTATACAATAAACATCTTAAAATAACATTAACCTCTAGTGTATTTTTTCAATAGGGAGACATCCCTAATAACCTCCAAGCCCACTGTTGGCTCATATTCATCTCCCCTTTAATATTAGTTGTAATGAAGTTTTGTTGTTTTATGGAAAGAAAACTCCTATTGGAAGATTTTACTTTATTTTATTTAGACATATCTATAGTTTCCTGATATGACCCATATTACATTTTCACCAATAAAACCCTCAAAATTGGACTACAATATAGGTAAAATGTGGATGCGACTCCGAGGAACTAAGCAGGGTGGTTTTAACCCCCCAGTTCCTGAGAGGATCAGCTCCATTTGGGAATCAAAACAAAAGCAGGTAAATTATAATTGGTGATAAATAACTCAACACTGAGGGGCCGATTCACTAAATTCGGGTGAAGGGTTAGAATAAAAAAAACTTCGAATTTCGAAGTTTTTTTTAGGTACTTCGACCATCGAATTGGTTAAATTCGTTCGAATTCGATCGAAGTCGAACGAAATCGAACGATTCGAAGTAAAAATCGTTCGACTATTCGACCATTCGATAGTCGAAGTACTTGCCCTTTAAAAAAAACTTTGACCCCCTACTTCGGCAGATAAAACCTACCGAAGTCAATGTTAGCCTATGGGGAAGGTCCCCATAGGCTTGCTAAGCTTTTTTTGATCGAAGGATTTTCCTTCGATCGTTTGATTGAAATCCTTCGAATCGTTCGATTCGAAGGATTTAATCGTTCGATCGAACGAAAAATCCTTCGATCGTTCGATCGAACATTTAGCGCTAAATCCTTCGACTTCGATATTCGAAGTCGAAGGATTTCAATTCGAGGGTCGAATTTCGAAGTATTTTTAACTTCGAAATTCGACCCTTAGTGAATCTGCCCCTGAGTGGTTCTAATAGATGGAATTGTTATATCATCCTATTCAGATTCATCTATTATTGTTTTGAAGGGATTTGTATTACTTCCATCAGACTTCCAGATTACATTGCATCACAAGAATGATATGGATGCGACTTCTGGAATCTCAGTAGGGTGGTTTTAATCCCCCATTTTCCAGAAGGATTTGCTCCATTCGAGAAGGATTTACAAGTAGATGTAATGTGACTATGGATAATGTTATAGTACCATAATATTATAGACCTATTCTGTAGGATGTTTAAACAGGTCCTTATGTAACTGCTCTTTATTATGTAAATTTATGTTATTGATGTAAGTTATGTCATTTATATGACTGTAATGTCTCTTGAAAAATTCCAATAAAAATTATTGAAAACTAATATTAGTTCTAATGACCTGGACACAATCCCATAAACAGTCTTACTGTGTTGGTTTTAGGTATATCATGGAGAAAAAGTATGTCCCATTAAATTGCACCTTCCCACTAGATCATTCTGAGACTCCCCAATAAATTAAAACGTAACTTTTAATACCAGTAATACAAATAACCGAAAAAAGAGTATGTAGTTCAAAGAAAACATAGGAGAGACAAGCTGATATGACTCTGGTTGGTCAGATTATAAACGTGTTGGTTTTATCCATCCTGGTCCTGTTGGTAATTCCCGGGTTCTCTTAGTGGGTTCCATCAATATCTTTTCTAGCAGCAAGTGAAATAGTCACTAATACCCTTATTAATGCTGCACGTACTGGAGCAGTGAGCCAGGTTAAATGTCTGCAATATTGTATTCCTTCTAGAGCTATAAAAGAGCTTTCATTCCAACATAGATCTTAATAATATTGTCTAACTGCTAGTTTATCCAGAAATGGGTAAAAAGAAAAAAAAAACAAGCAATCTGGTTGCCAAGGTCTAAATTACCCTATCAACCATGAACTGATTTTAATGAGAGACTTGGATATGAATAGGAGAGGCTTCAATAGAAAGACGAGTAACAAAAAGTAGTAATAGCAATACATTTGTAGCCTTATAGAGCAATTGTTTTTTGAAAGCTGGAAAGAGTCAGAAGAAGAAGCAAATCATTAAAAAACTATAAAAATCCAAACAATGAAGTCCAATTGAAACGTTGTTTAGAATTAGCCATTTATTATATAACAAAGGGGAACTATCATGCAAATGAAAATTTAATATAAGCTACATTATACTGAGAAAAATAAACTTTCTAAATACAAACAATTAAAAATTCTGCATGGTTTTGAATATAATCAAGTTTATGTTCATTATCACTATATATGAATAGGAAAAGGCCTGAATAGAAAGATGAGTAATAAAAAGCAACAATAACAATAAGGGGCCCATCTACTTAGCTCGAGTGAAGAAAAAATACTTCGAATTTCGAATGGTTGAATATGGCTACTTCGACCATCAAATAGGCTACTTCGACTTTGAATCAAACGAATCAAACTAAAAATCGTTTGACTATTTGAACATTCGATAGTCGAAGAACTGTCTCTTTAAAAAATACTTCGATCCCCTAGTTCGCCACCTAAAACCTACCGAGGCCAATGTTAGCCTATGGGGAAGGTCCCCATAGGCTTCCTAATCGATGGATTAAAATCCTTAGAATCGTTCGATTCAAAGGATTTAATCTTTCGATCAAAGATTTTTCCTTTGATCGTTCGATCGTAGGAATTGCGGTAAATCCTTCGACTACGATATTCGAAGGTTTTACATTCGGCAGTCGAATATCGAGAGTTAATTAACCCTCAATATTCAACCCTATGTAAATCTGCCCCTAAATGTGTAGCCTTACAGATGCATGTGTTTTTAGATGGCATCAGTGACCCCCATTGGAAAGCTGGAAAGAATCAAGAGAAGAAGGCAAATAATTAAAAAATAAATAGACCAATTGAAAAGTTGTTTAGAATTAGCCATTCTATAACATACTAAGGGGCATATTTATAAAAGGTCGCATAAGTGTGTTTTTTTTAATAATAACTTTGAAACTCTATTATCTTATTCATGAAAAAAATTGAATGTCAAAACTCGAAGGAATTTTATCAACCCAAAAGCTCGCATCAAATTTGACAGAACTCAAATCACATTTTTTCTCTGAAAAAAAGTCAGAAAGGCTATTAACATCTTCACATGAGTCACTGGACCTTTGCCGTTGACTTCTGCAACTTCTACATGAACTCGGCATGTTTTAGTTGACCTACTATCGAATTCAGTTTGTTCCCAGGGTTGAGGTATGATATGATGATTCGAGTTTGGATTATTCCCAACACCAATTTGTGAGTTTTGACCAAAATTCCAACTCAAAAATTCAAATTTAGAAGTAAAACCCTAATCTGTCTCTGTATCCTCATTGGTGGCTAGGGCTTTAATAAAATAAAAAAACACTGGTGTTCAGTAGAACTGAACTCAAAGCTTCGGGTCTTTAGCTCTGGCTCCTTTTGTGGCTTCGGGACTTCAACTTCAGCTCCTTTTGTGGCTTTGGGTCTTTTCACGGCTTCAGGACTTCATCTTTGTGGCTTCTGCACTTTGGGACTTCAGAGGTTCGGCATGACTTTGGTGCTATCAAGGGGGGCCTTGCTATTTTGAAAAGGGGAGCACAGCCAGGCCCCCCTTTAGGCCCGGGCCCAGTATAACAGTACCCTCTATGCCCCTGATGGCGGCCCTGAATTGATTACCCCATCTCAGCCTTTTATCAAGGCTTGATGGACCACATAGGTTCCTTGTTTGGTTTATGATTAAGGAATAATAAATCATCTACTTTCACCTGGCAATTTAGTTTGTATTTGGCTTCTCTTTTATACCCTGAACTGCTGAAGTGACAGAACCCACTGGGATAGCCACTACTTAGCACAACCCCATCTGCTACAGGAGAAACGTACATGCCTCCCTGTGGTAGAGGACATGAGTAAAAGGTGGATCTGGAAGGCCTTGTGTGAGAGTTGGAACAAAGGCAGCAGAAGATGGTTTTACCTGGAGGGCCAGGGTGAAGAGTACCGTATATACTCGAGTATAAGTCGAGTTTTTCAGCCCCCTAAATATGCGGAAAAACTCTACCTCGGCTTATACTCGGGTCAAGCGCAAAAACGGTCGCCGGCGCCTAAGAATATTCGCCGGCCCTAAGAATAGTAGCCGGCGCCTAAGAATAGTCATCCAAAAACGAGATTGAAACTTACCAGAAGCTGCTGCATTTCTCACCCTCGGCTTATACTCGAGTCAATAACCTTTCCCAGTTTTTGGAGGTAAAATTAGGTACCTCGGCTTATACTCGGGACGGCTTATACTCGAGTATATACGGTATATGCGGCGAGGCACTGTGAATTTTGGCCATGCCCCCTTTTGGCCACCACCTTTGGACTCCCCAACTTTCCCGTGTGCTTTCACTGAATTAAAGAACATTATATAGTAAGAAGCAGAGGGCACTGGCACACCAAATACAGACATAGAGAGCAATGGACAATCGTACCATGAGCAGTTAGATATAGGGGGGAATTAATAAAAGTGGTGATATTAAGACAAAAAAATTGTGGAGATAAAAAATGTCAGATTTCACTCCAAAGTCACAAACCTCTATCTCCACTTATGTGAATTTGTCTTTTAAACAGTTTTCAGATTTTGTCTTTCAGACGATATTTGAACAACATTCATTATGAATTTGTCTTTAGCTCTTCCTAAACCTGTCAGTCAGCCATCAAATTGCAATTTCCTGGGAGGGGTTTATTTTACCTGGGAAAATTCTACATCCGTTTTTCAGTATAACCTGGGCTTTCTACATCCGCCTACATGTTTGTGTAATTCCACTTCTGTAACAAGATATAAGGGTCTAAATGCAATAGATGCCATAAAAAAAAATGCTATTTTGCATAAAAATGCTGCTAAAACTTTACTTTTCCTTTAGATTGTCACTCAAATTGCTAATACTGCCTCATTCATTAAAGCTAAAACTAGTAAAATAAGTGTGAGTTAAAAACTTTACATATAAAATTATATAAAATATACGTTTTTTTTAATTTAATCAGTGTTTTTCTTGTTTTGTTAATGAGGCTTTAATGCCTATATAGGGCTATCACAAACTGGTACCCCGACTATAAAATGCTAATCCCTATTAATATGATAATAATTCCCCAATGGGGCACCTACAAGAGGTGTGAAATGAAGATTGGCTGAACCAAAACAGAGCAGATTATATTAGAATTGAGCCGACACATGGAGGCCGATTCACTATGGGTCGAATATCGAGGGTTAATTAACCCTCGATATTCGACTGTGAACTAAAATCGTTCGACTTCGAATATCGAAGTCGAACGATTTTGCGCAAATCCTGCGATCGATCGAAGGATTTTTCGTTCGATCGAACGATTAAATCTTTCAAATCGAACGATTCGAAGGATTTTAATCCAACGATCGAAGGAAAATCCTTCGATCAAAAAATCACAGGCAAGCCTATGGGGACCTTCCCCATAGGCTAACATTGACTTCGGTAGCTTTTAGCTGCCGAACTAGGGGGTCGAAGTTTTTTTTAAAGGGACAGTACTTCGACTATCGAATGGTCGAATAGTCGAACGATTTTTAGTTCGAATCCTTCGATTCGAAGTCGTAGTCGAAGGTCGAAGTAGCCCAAAAAAACTTCGAAATTCGAAGTTTTTTTTATTCTAACCCTTCACCCGAATTTAGTGAATCGGCCCCCTGGGGAAGAGTTACACTGAGTTTTACTGCATTTTTAAAATGTCGGCAGAAAATGTCATTTAAAATGTAGTTTTTATGTTGTTTGAAAGACAAATTCATAAAAGTGTCTGTAAACTGTCTTTCTTTCACTGACAAATGAAAAGTGGCGGTTGAGTCGGAATTTAGATGGATTTCTGTTTGTGAATATGGAGAAAGTATTTTACACCAGTTTAACACCACTTTTACTCCAAAAGTCGACTCTCTCCACGTTTGCTGTACAAGTAATAAAAGCTGCTTCCATGTTGGTAGTCACATCCCATGTGTCACTATTCCTACGGTTGCCATCTGGCCTGTATTTTACCCGCCTGGCCGGTAAAAATGATGGTTGCTAAATAGGGAAAAAAGATAAATATATAGAACAGTTGGAATTTGTTTCCAGAAAAGCTGGTAACCCTACTGCTTCCTCCACTCCACTCATGAGGCAGATTTACTAAAGAGTTAAGTGGCCGTCACTACTGAAAAATCACCAGAATTCCCATCCACAGGGACATCTCCAATTTACACAGGTAAAACAGGAGTAGAGGACAATTCAATAATGAAAGAGACCGTCACTACTGCCGTTTCACACCCTTTCGCCAGGAGAAATTCTCGCTCAGGCGCACAATCATTACTCCACAAATTCACTAAAGTGCCAATTTTACACGTTACATCTTTCACCAGTTTCCTTTGTCGCTTAGACCTGGCAAACTGCAAAGATGGAGCGACTTCTTCCTTAATCTTATGTCAGTGACATCATATCCTGTATGCCGGAAAGTCATAAAAGTTTAAATAAAAAAAAGATGGCGCTTTTTCTATTTTAAAGCGGGATTGTCTTTAAAAGGTCTAACTACTATTTTGTGTTAACTTTTTTTTTAACCATTTGAGGGGCATGCCACATTAGTTTTAGGGTCGACTCGTGTCTATGGCTGCACAGCAGCTTGTTTATATAAACTATAGTAGTATTTATCTGTTATCTACTGTGTATCCTGTGCTTGAATGGCTGCCCCCATGGCTACACAGCAGCCTGTTTATATAAACTATAGTAGTACTTATCTGTTATCTACTGTGTATCCTGTGCTTGAATGGCTGCCCCCATGGCTACACAGCAGCTTGGTTATATAAACTATAGTAGTACTTATCTGTTATCTACTGTGTATCCTGTGCTTGAATGGCTGCCCCCATGGCTACACAGCAGCTTGTTTATATAAACTATAGTAGTACTTATCTGTTATCTACTGTGTATCCTGTGCTTGAATGGCTGCCCCCATGGCTACACAGCAGCTTGTTTATATAAACTATAGTAGTACTTATCTGTTATCTACTGTGTATCCTGTGCTTGAATGGCTGCCCCCATGGCTACACAGCAGCTTGGTTATATAAACTATAGTAGTACTACTACTTTGCCTCTACCACATACCAAACTAAATGAGATTTGCCCCTTTCACTCTCATCTGGCAATAAGGACATATACTGAAACTGGAAGCAATTGGCACAAGTCTCTATTAAATGGTTATTAATATAAGTAATTACATATAAACACAATGCAGAAAACAAATTGCTGTTTGCAGCTTTTACCCTGCACACACTTTTACAAGCAGCATCTTAAATATATTCGTACCAACAAGGAGAAGTCCTAGTGTCCTGAGAAAAACTGTCAGGTGAAAGACCCGTGCAGAGCCTAGCAACTAGGGATGCACCGAATCCAGGATTCGGTTCGGCCTTTTTCAGCAGGATTCAGCCGAATCTTTCTGCCCGGCCAATCCGAAGCCTAATTTACATACGCAAATTAGGGGCAGGGAAGAAAATCGCGTGACTTTTCGTCACAAAACAAGTAAAACATGTTTTCCCCTTCCCAACCCCAATTTGCATATGCAAATTAGGAGTCGGTTCAGTATTCGGCCAATCTTTCTCGAAGGATTCGGGGGTCTGGTCAAATCCAAAATAGTGGATTCGGTGCCTCCCTACTAGCAACCAGGGCCGCCATCAGGGGGCATTTTTGTACCGGGCCTAAAGGGTGGCTCGGCTGTGCTGTACTTTTCGAAATAGCCCGGCCGCCTCTTTCGAAGTACTGAACCGACTAAATCCCGAAGAGCCATAAAGCCGAAGTCCAGAAGCTGTGAAAAGACCCAAACTCATGAAAGGAGCTGAAGTTGAAGTCCCGAAGCCGCAACATCAGCCGAAATTAAAGTCCTGAAGCCACGAGTTCAGTTCTACTCAACACCAATGTGTGTGTTTTTTTTAATTAAACCATTGGCCACCAATGTATTATTTTAATACTCTATAGGCCCCGGCACCCAATGTTTTTATTTTTTTACTCTCTGGGGTGCCAATGTTTTTTTTAACTTGTAAGGGGGTCCCTGTCGCCAATATATCTTTTAAAAAAACTTTTATGGGGAGCCCATGACTAAGTGCCCTGAATGGATGTGAAACGCGTAGGGTGGATGGAGATGCAGATTTATATATTTTTAACTTTGTATACATAAAATTATGTGGATCCGTTTGAGTGCTGGTCGGCCCTGTCTTTTGTACATATCTCTGGCTGTACCGCTGCCTAAAGCTGGGGGGCTGGGGCACCCAGACCACATTCACTACTTGGTGAGTCATCTACATTTTATTCTGGAGCACCTTGTTCTCTTCTTACTACCAAAATAAAAAACAAATGCTCTGTAAGGCTACAAATGTATTGTTACTTTTTATTACTCATCTTTCTATTCAGCCCTCTCCTATTCAATGTCTATTATTCAAATCAATGCATGGTTGCTAGGGTGATTTGGACCTAGCAACCAGATTATGGTAATTGCAAATTGGAGAGCTGCTGAATAAAAAGCCAAATAACACAAATAATAAAAACTGAAAACCAGTTGCAATGGTCTCAGAATATAACTCTCTACATCATACTAAAAGTTTGTTTAAAGCTGAACAACCCCTTTAAGCAAAGAGTTGGCTGGCAGTAAAAGGATTTTTAATTGCATAAGTTTAAGATATTTTTAAGTGTTTTTAGCCCTACAGTTAAACAAGCAGATCAACTAGGGGGCCAACAAAAACCTTAGGCCAAAGACTTCATTTGTGCTCCTCGTTCTACAGGATTTTCATACCGTACCTATTTTTGTCCCGATTGCTTTTGGGCAGGCAGAGTCCCACACACTGGCCAATTCATTTACTTACTGGTAAATGCCATTAGTAAATGTTACGGATATTACATCATGGAAGGCAGAAAGTGATTTCTCATCTTTGGATTCCATTATAAGACGCTACTTAGGAATGTTCTGTTACAAACTGGGGTGTACTGAAACAAATTTGACACAAGAATGAATCCCTACGTTTGGTTATAGACTCTGTTAAGTGATACCAAGACTATGGCACCTTAAGTATATTGCTATGCACCAACTGAAATTCTGCAAGAACAGCCCCTTTGCTTATACCCTGTACAGAGAGGTAGAATTAAACTATGAATATATTTCAATTTACAAAGCACAAATCTGCAGATCAGTCCCTAAGTTTGCTCATAGTCTGTATAGAGAGATCCCATAAAACTATGGCAGCATAGGTATTCCCCTGTACTAAGCACAATTCAGCAGGAACAGTCCCTAAGTTTGCTCATAGTCTGTACAGAGAGATCCCATAAAACTATGGCAACATAGGTATTCCCCTGTACTAAGCACAATTCAGCAGGAACAGTCCCCTAAGTTTGCTCATAGTCTGTACAGAGAGATCCCATAAAACTATGGCAGCATAGGTATTCCCCTGTACTAAGCACAATTCAGCAGGAACAGTCCCCTAAGTTTGCTCATAGTCTGTACAGAGAGATCCCATAAAACTATGGCAGCATAGGTATTCCCCTGTACTAAGCACAATTCAGCAGGAACAGTCCCTAAGTTTGCTCATAGTCTGTACAGATATCCCATAAAACTATGGCAACATAGGTATTCCCCCGTACTAAGCACAATTTAGCAGGAACAGCCCCTAAGTTTGCTCATAGTCTGTACAGAGAGATCCCATAAAACTATGGCAACATAGGTATTCCCCTGTACTAAGCACAATTCAGCAGGAACAGTCCCTAAGTTTGCTCATAGTCTGTACAGAGAGATCCCATAAAACTATGGCAGCATAGATATTCCCTGTACTAAGCACAATTCAGCAGGAACAGTCCCTAAGTTTGCTCATAGTCTGTACAGAGAGATCCCATAAACTATGGCAGCATAGGTATTCCCTGTACTAAGCACAATTCAGCAGGAACAGTCCCCTAAGTTTGCCCATAGTCTGTACAGAGAGATCCCATAAAACTATGGCAGCATAGGTATTCCCTGTACTAAGCACAATTCAGCAGGAACAGTCCCCTAAGTTTGCCCATAGTCTGTACAGAGAGATCCCATAAACTATGGCAGCATAGGTATTCCCTGTACTAAGCACAATTCAGCAGGAACAGTCCCCTAAGTTTGCCCATAGTCTGTACAGAGAGATCCCATAAAACTATGGCAGCATAGGTATTCCCTGTACTAAGCACAATTCAGCAGGAACAGCCCCTAAGTTTGCTCATAGTCTGTACAGAGATCCCATAAAACTATGGCGGCATAGGTGTTCCAGAGATGAAACTTCTAGTATCTACACATGGCATAAAACACAATACACATGTAGATACAAAAATCTAGATTTATTTTAACAAAACCAGAACGGTTACAAATACTTCAGGCCAAGTGCTTAAGTTAATGAATCCACGTGAAAATGCCCACAGTGCCTTTAACGCAAACAAAATGGCTAGTAAATCAGTAAAGCGTTAGCACAACAAATTGAAGCATTATTTTTTTTTTAAATGGTCCAAGGAAAAATGAACTGGGGATGTTATTGGCAGATATCACACAGCCCAAGTCCTTACAGATCTCAACTTGGAATTATCAGTAAGTCGGTCAAGTCTTGATGTGGAAATGACACCTACAAACAAGGACAGAACAGATATGAGATCAACCAAAACAGCACAACAATGTGATACAGCAGTGAAAAAGATCTGATCTAGTGGACATGGTTTTCCAGATTAAATTTACAATTTCTTGTTCATGCTTTTTCCACTTCTTAAAGGGGTTGTTCACCTTCAAACTACTAGTTGTTGAAGGATAGATCTCAAGAAATAATGACTTTTTTTCAAATACTTTCTATTTTATATGCGTCACCGTTTTTCTAATATTGAAGTGTAAAGTGTAATTTTTCACCTTCTAAAGCAGCTCTGGGAGACGGGGGTCGCTGACCCTGTAAACTGTTCTAAATGGATACATTTACGTAGTTGATACATTTGTTATCTTTGTCCCTGCTGAGCAGAATCTCTGGGTTTCATTACAGGCAGCTGTTAGACTTGATACAATAGTTACTAATACTCCAGAGATGCTGCTGAGAAATGGATCAACTCAATGTTGCAAAATTGTAACAGTTCAGAGTCTGCACCTGAATTACTGAGCTGCCAGACAAACACCAGAGACACAAACATTCAACTTTACACTTAGATTTTGGAAAAACAGTAAAAAATAAGTAATGAAAAGTAATTGAAAATGGTCTTTATTTCTCGGGAACAATCTGAAAACAAGTGAACTGAAAAAAGTGTTTGGAAGGCGAACATCCCCTTTAAAGGAATAGTAACATCAAAAAAGTTAAAGTGTTTTAAAGGAACAGTTCAGTGTAAAAATAAAAACTGGGTAAATAGATAGGCTGTGCAAAATAAAACATGTTTCTAATATAGTTAGTAAGCCAAAAATGCAATGTATAAAGGCTGGAGTGACTGGATGTCTAACATAATAGCCAGAACACTACTTCCTGCTTTTCAGCTCTACAACTGTTAGTCAGTAGTACTTATCTGTTATCTACTGTGTATCCTGTGCTTGAATGGCTGCCCCCATGGCTACACAGCAGCTTGTTTATATAAACTATAGTAGTACTTATCAGTTATCTACTGTGTATCCTGTGCTTGAATGGCTGCCCCCGTGGCTACACAGCAGCTTGTTTATATAAACTATAGTAGTACTTATCTGTTATCTACTGTGTATCCTGTGCTTGAATGGCTGCCCCCATGGCTACACTGCAGCTTGTTTATATAAACTATACTAGTACTTATCTGTTATCTACTGTGTATCCTGTGCTTGAATGGCTGCCCCCTGGCTACACAGTAGCTTGTTTATATAAACTATAGTAGTACTTATCTGTTATCTACTGTGTATCCTGTGCTTGAATGGCTGCCCCCATGGCTACACAGCAGCTTGTTTATATAAACTATAGTATCTGTTATCTATTGTGTAGCCTGTGTAAACAAGAAAAGATTTGATTTTAAGACTACTAATTAGGAGGATAACATTCTAAGAAAGAATTGAAGGGTATCAGACTGGACTAACCTTTCTGTAGCCATGGGTCAGTGGTCAACATCTGCATCTTCAAACTGGCCAGCCACTGTTTGTGTGTTTTCTACATCCATTCCATCTGAAGTATAGGGAGAGGCATACACATATAGCTCTATATATATATATATATATATATATATATATATATATATATATATATATATATATATATATATATATATATATATATATATATATATATATATATATATATATATATAAAAATAACCATGTCAGTACAGGTAGAGGATCTTTTATCCGGAAACCCGGTATCCAGAAGGCTCTGAATTATGGAAAAGCCATCTGCCATAGGCTCCATTTTATCCAAATAAACCAAAATTTTAATAATTACCTTTTTCTCTGTAATAATATATCAGTAGCCTGTACTTGATCCCAACTAGGATATAATTAATATTAATAAAGCCTATTGGGTTTATTTAATGATTACATGATTTTCTAGTAGACTGAAGGTATAAAGATCTAAATTATGGAAAGATTGGTTATGTGTCATGTGACTTGTGCTTTGATAAACTTCAGTCTCTCTTTACTGCTGTACTGCAATTTGGAGTGATCTCACCCCCTCCCTTCCCCCCCAGCAGCCAAACAACAGAACAATGGGAAGGTAACCAGATAGCAGCTCCCTAACACAAGATAACAGCTGTTTGGTAGATCTTAAGAACAGCACTCAATCGTAAAATCCAAGTCCCACTGAGACACATTCAGTTACATTGAGTAGGAGAAACAACAGCCTGCCAGAAAGCAGTTCCATCCTAAAGTGCTGGCTCTTTCTGAAAGCACATGACCAGGCAAAATGACCTGAGATGCACCTACACACCAATATTACAACTAGATACACTTGCTGGTTCAGGAATTTTATATTGTAGAATATTGTGAATTATTTGCAGTGTAAGTGTAATTTAGTAATAAAAACTACATCATAAAAATCATGACAGAATCCCTTTAAAAAAAAAAAAAAGAAAACCAGAGCCTGTACATAACTACACCATAATCAACAAACTACTATGATTACCTCAATAGGAATCTGATGAATTGCTCATCAATGTACCTTATTTTGACTGCATGTTCACTCTCAACAAACATAAATGAGTATGTTTTACAGCACAATATCTTTATTCTAAATATTCTGAACAGTCAGTGTCTCACCTTCAGGCTCTAGTGCAGGTCCTTCTGTCCGTACTCCAGCCATGGTGTGCTGGTTGCCAATAGAGTTGGACAACATGTTTTCTAACCTCTCCAGTGTGGCCTGGCCTTCTGTGGTGAGATGAGACAAGCCTTCTTCATAAGTGTAAAATGTGGGAACATCAACCTGTCCTTGCTCTAAAAAAAAAAAAAAAAAAAAAAAAAAACACATTTGTAGATTTTAATGTTTTTAATGCTCTTTATGATCAAACCAGATAACCTTGGTAGTGATGAAACATATTGTTTTTGGTTTAGAGAGATGAAGAGTAACAAGATCTAAAATTCTAGTTTGTCCAATGAAAGAAAAAAAAAATTCTAATCTTGTTAATGCTATGCTTCCCCAAGGTTACCAAAAAAATAAAGAAGCTATATTCACAGATTTTCTAAGGCTAACGATTTTGCCTTAGCAAAAAAATAACCTGCAAAATGACTTCTGAAGTGCCTTTTTTAAGGAGACCATTGATTAAGCAACTTGACTATAATTATATATTAATTATATACAGGTATGTGATGCATTATCCGGAAAGCCATCATCCGGAAAGCTCCGAATTACGGAATGCCATCTCCCATAGACTCCAATTTATCTAAATCCAAATTTTAAAATAGGATTTCCTTTTTCCCTGTAATAATAAAGCAGTAGCTTGTACTTGATCCCAATTACCATATAATTAATCCTTATTGGAAGCAAAACCAGCCTATTGGGTTTACAGTATTTAATGTTTATATGATTTTCTAATAGACTCGAAGTTCCAAATTACGGAAAGATCCGTTATCTGGAAGATCCAAGGTCTGCATAACAGGTCCCATACCTGTATTAATTAAAATTAAGGAGTGCTGCGCACACGCACACGCACAAAATATGTTGTATGAAGCAAGAAAATGTAGTGGTCTTGGCTGTTGTAGATGAACAAGTAGATTCTATTTAGCTATTGTATTTACTAATCCACAAATTGGCTGATGCGTGTGTGGCCATAAAAAGGCACAGGTAACAATACCCGCTTGTGCCTTGATCCTGTGGATACTATAAGTTGTAACTTCTGTGTTTATATCAGGGGTCCTCACTTTTTAAACAGGAGGCCAGTGCACAGTCCCCCCAGACTGTTGGGAGGCCAGACTATAGTTTGAAAAAACGACAAGTTTAAAATAAAAAAATAAAAAACAGCGGCTTGGGCACCAAGTTTAAAAAAAAAACAAAAACAAAAAAAAACCAGCAGCCAGTGTCTCCCCCTCGAAGGTTTAAAAAAAAAAAAAAACATTTGTTCGACATGGCTCAGCTCCTAGTTCAAGTGTGTAGCCTTACAGAGCATTTGCTTTCAGATGGGGTCAGTGATGCCCATCTAAAAGCTGGAAAGAGTCAGAAAAAAAGGCAAATGATAAAACTATAAAAAATAAAGAATGAAAACCAATGGAAAAGTTGCTCAGAATCGGCCATTCTATTACGTAGGAAAAGTTTACTTAAAGGTGAACCACCCCTTTAATATATAGAAGCCATCAGTCCATGCGGCCATAACGGGGGCGTTAATAACCTTGGAGGGCCACATTCTGCCCGCGGGCCGTAGTTTGATTACCCCTGGTTCATATGCTGCAACAGTTGGGTGAAAGGAGCAAATCACAGTAAGGTGAAAGTGTGACAGTACTGTAATTCCTAAAGTAAATCAACAAACCATGAGCTTCAACATCATACTCGTCTCCTTCATAGTCATCGTCAGAGTCTGCGTCTTCTGGGTCAGGATGGAGGGCCTGACAATCACACATGGCTGAAAACATCTCTCCTACTGAGAAAAATAGACTGAAATATATCATCAGTAGTACAGGTATGGGACCAGTTATCCAGAATGCTTGGGACCTGGGGTTTTCCGGATAATGGATCATTTTGTAATTTAGATCTTCATACCTAGTCTGCTAGAAAATCACGTAAACATTAAATAAACCCAATTGGCTGGTTTTGCCTCCAATAAGGATTAATTATATCTTAGTTGGGATCAAGTATAAGCTACTGTTTTATTATTACACAGAAAAAGGAAATACATTTTTAAAAAATGTGGATTATTTGAATAAAATAAAGTCTATGGGAGATGACCATTCCATAATACCTGTATCAACAATAAAAAGTAGCAACATAAAACAGAAACCAAACTAGACCCTTAAAGGGGGCCCACCTTTAAGGTAACTTAGTATGTTCTAAGCAACTTTTCAATTGGTTTTCATTATTTATTTATTTTAGTTATTTGACTTTTTCTTCTGACTCTTACAGCTTTCAAATGGGCGTCGCTGACTACCTTCGAAAAAACAAATGCTCTGTAAGGCTACAAGTGTATTGTTATTGCTACTTTTTATTCCTGATCTGTCTATTCAGGCCTCTCCTATTCCAGTCTTATTCAACTCAATGCATGGTTGCTAGGGGAATTTGGACCCTAGTTACCAGATTGCTTAAGATGCAAATTGAAGAGCTGCTGAATAAGAAGCTAAATAACTCAAAAATCTTCAATAATAAAAAACAATTGCAAATTGTCTCAGAATATCACTCTACATTATACTACAAGTAATCTCCAAGGTGAACAACCCCTATAAAATTGAGTATGATACTGAGCATAAGATTTGTAACATAATATAGTTTGTACAGGTATGGGACCTATTATCCAGAATGCTCGGGACCTTGGGTTTTCCCGATAACGGGTCTTTCCGTAATTTAGTTCTTCATACCTGAAGTCTACTGGAAAATCATGTAAACATTAAATAAACCCAATAGGCTGGTTCTGCTTCCAATAAGGATTAATTATATCTTAGTTGGGATCAAGTACAAGCTACTGTTTTATTATTACACAGAAAAAGGAAATTATTTTTAAAAATGTGGATTTGGATAGAGTATATGGGAGATGACCATTCTGTAATTCTGAGCTTTCTGGATAACAGGGTTTCCAGATAACGGGTCCTGTATAAAACAATAAAAAGGAGCAACATAAAATAGAAACCTAACTAGACCCTTAGATCTAGTATGATACAGAGCATAAAAACTAACATAATAATGTTATATTGCATATGACCAATTACCCATTTGGGACTTCAGGAAAAATAGCCCTTACCTACAAACACAGTGTAATTATTGGGGCCCCACCTTTATATAGAACACAGAGATCAATGCTTTAGCCCTCAGAGGGGCTCTTCCCATATCAGAATATGGTTATTAGTTTAAAAGGATGTCAAAAGTAACAGTGTGAAAGTATTAAGCCTCAGACTGGGTCCTACACACCGGAAAAAATGAGCTTGGGAGTATTGAGGAGGAAGAGCCCCTGTAGCAGATACACCTCCCTCTAGTACTAGATCTTATCTCCTGCAGGTGTGAAACCTGTAGAACAATACCACTAGCAACATATAGTAACCATAAAACTTACAATCAGATTTCGCTCCAGGAACAAAACGTATTTCTGTAATAGGTTCTTCATCATCATCATCATCATCATCATCATCATCATCCTCCTCCTCACTCTCTTCTTCCTCCTGATCAGCCATATGAGCTTCCTTGTCTTCTTTGTCTAAAGGCAAACATATAAATCATCTTTTTTGCTTCACATAGGACATCACGGTGCAACTCTATTTACTATTACAGGTATGGGACCGGTTATCCAGAATGCTTGGGACCTGGTGTTTTTCGGATATTGGGTCTTTCTGTAATTTGGATCTTCAAGCCTTAAGTCTACTAGAAAATCATATAAACATGAAATAAACCCAATAGGCTGGTTTTGCCTCCAATAAGGTTTAATTATATCTTAGTTGGGATCAAGTACAAGCTACTGTTTTATTATTACACAGAAAAAGGAAATCAGTTTTTAAAAAATATAGGTTATCCAGATAAAATGTAGTCAATGGGAAACAGCCTTTCTGGAATTCTGGAATTCTTCACTAAGACTTGCCCCCTGGTTGGTACGATGCACCCTGCTCACACACAAAACAAGGGTATACATACATTTTTTTTTTTTGCTTTAAGTAGCTTAGCAACCATGTAGCCGTTTTAAAATAAAAATGGAAAGATGATCAGTATAAGGCCTGATAAAAATTGTTGTTTTTTTGGATGGCCAATTCCAACGTTTCAATTGGTCTTTATTATATTATTTATAGTTATTTTTAATTATTTGCTTTCTTTTCTGATTCTTTATTGCTACTGCATCTCCTGTTCATATTTCAGTCTCTGATTTAAAACAAAGAGGGAAGGAGAGAGAGAGAGAGAGAGAGAGAGAGAGAGAGAGAGAGAGAGAGGAGAGAGAGAGAGAAAAAAGAAAAGAAAGAGAGAAAGAAAGAAAGAAAAAGAGAGAAAGAAAAAGAGAGAAAGAGAAAGAAAAAGAGAAAGAAAGAAAAAGAGAGAAAGAAAAAGAGAGAAAGAGAAAGAAAAAGAGAAAGAAAGAAAGAAAAAGAAAAAGAGAAAGAAAGAAAAAGAAAAAAAGAAAGAGAGAAAGAAAAAGAAAAAAAGAAAGAGAAAGAAAGAAAAAGAAAAAAAAAAGAGAACGAAAAAGAAAAAGAGAATGAAAAAGAAAAAGAGAAAGAAAAAGAGAAAGAAAAAGAGAAAGAAAAAGAGAAAGAAAAAGAGAGAGAGAAAGAAAGAGAAAGAAAAAGAGAGAAAGAAAGAAAAATAAAAAGAAAGAGAGAAAGAAAGAAAAAGGAAGAAAGAAAAAGTGAAAGAAAGAAAGAAAAAGTGAAAGAAAGAAAGAAAGAAAGAAAGAAAGAAAGAAAGAAAGAAATGCACTGGGAAAATCATCCCCCGCATTCCCAATGACACACACTAAAGATTCAGCCTGACCTATTTAAGCCATTATTTAGCAAGAGAAAAGTTTGTCTGCTTCATTTGAACTGTACAAGGCTCACTTGTAATACGTCAGGCTACACCGCCTGAGAATAATGGAGCGTCTCTTACAACTGCTATTCATATTGATGATTTAAAAATCAATACAAAATACTTGGGATCTGGGGCATTCCATATTTTCGATTTTTCCATCATTTGAATCTTACCTTAATTTTGACTAAAATACATTTAAACATATACACTGTGGGTGCCAAAACATTAGCAACCTCCCAGTACAGGTATGGGACAAAACAAAAAAAATAAGCGCTACCTGCAGATCAGTCTGCATTGTACTAATTACACATAAGGCGCACTTCCACTTTAAAGGGGAAACTATCGCAAAAATTAAAATTCAATATACCGTATATACTCGAGTATAAGCCGTCCCGAGTATAAGCCGAGGTACCTAATTTTACCTCCAAAAACTGGGAAAGCTTATTGACTCGAGTATAAGCCTAGAGTGAGAAATGCAGCAGCTTCTGGTAAGTTTCAATCAAAAAATTGAGGGTTTCTGCTCCCATTGGGCGACCATTCTTGGACACCGGCGAATATTCTTGGAGACTATTCTTGGATGCCGGCGACTATTCTTAGACGCCGGCGACCGTTTTTGAGCTTGACCCGAGTATAAGCCGAGGTAGAGTTTTTCAGCATATCTTGGGGGATGAAAAACTCGGCTTATACTCGAGTATATACGGTAATCTTCCTCATAATGAAATAAGAAACTTTCGAAATACAATCAATTAGATATTCTTTACTGTTTTTACTATTCCTCTCTCTGCTAGGAAAGGAGCCCCCCTATAAGATATATTGGATCTAACTGTCAATGAATATCTGACACCCAACTGCTGCATGAAGAGAGAATGAAGAGAAACAGATGCTGAGAGAGGAATAGTGAACATAAACTTGATTATTTCAAAAACAGTAAAGAATTAGATTATATTAAATTTTAGCGTTAGTTACACTTTAAGGGGCAGATTTATGAAGGGTCAAGGTGAATTTTCGAATTCAAAAAATTTGAATTTCGGGCTATTTTTTGTGTACTCCAACTAAGGAAAAGTCTAAATTCGATTTGAAAAAAAAAATCGAAAATTCGAATATCCAAATTTATTATATACTGTCTCTTTAAAAATTAGAATTGGATCATTTGCCATCTAAAACCTGCCAGTTTGCTGTTTTAGCCTATGGGCGACCTCCTAGAAACTATTTGGAGTCAAGTGGTAGATTGAAAACAGACCTATTCGGCCAAAAACAAACGTTGGTCTTTTTGAATTCAAATTTCAACGTTTTTCAAATTCGACCCTTGATAAATATGCCCCTAAATGTCAGATGTGTACAAGTGCATGTCTTTGCAGGACACTATATTTTGTCAAAACTGTGGTGTGCAGGTCGGTAGGACAAAACTCCCTTCATATGTGATGAACTACAACTCCCAACATTCTGCTGTCAGGGTATTATAAGTAGCTGTAATTCAAGAACCACGAGGGACACAAGGGCTTACAAATATTCTCATGTACATTTCACAATATATAATGGGGTATATTTATCAGAGTGAAGTTAGAGATAACCACAATCCACTAGAGTGAAATTCCGCCTCTCTCCATTCATTTCTATTGGATTTTAAAAGGCATATTTATCAGGGTCTTATCAAGGGTGAACTTGCACTTTCACCCATTGATACTCTTAAAAATCCCATAGAAATGAACGGAGAGTGGCCGAATTTCACACTAGTGGATTGTGGCGATCTCTAACTTCACTCTTTGATAAATATACCCCAATGAATACCGTATATACTCGAGTATAAGCCGACCCAAGTATAAGCCGAGGTACCTAATTTTACCTACGAAAACTGGGAAAACTTATTGACTCTAGTATAAGCCTAGACACAACTACAGCCCTGTCTCCCTGCAGCGCACATTCTGCCAAAGCGACCCCCCCAGCGATCAACCAGACTTCTTTGCAAAGTTGATGGTGACAGAGAATTGCCAAACGGATTACTGTGTGCATTGTCCCACTGTCCCACTACCATGTGCAGAGGGTGCTGTGTGATATTGCCATCACTATTAATCTTTCGTATAACCAACAGAGGGCACTGTGTGATATTGCAGTCACTGTTAATCTTTCATATAACCAACAGATGGCGCTATGTGATATTGCAGTGACTGTTATTCTTTCATATAACCAACAGAGGGTGCTGTGTTATATTGCAGTCACTGTAATTCTTTCATATAACCAACAGAGGGCGCACTGTTATTCTTTCATATAACCAACAGAGGGCATTGTGGGATATTGCAGTCTCTCCCCAAGCGAACTGTTGGTATAGGAATGATTAAAAGTGACTGCAATCTCAGCTGACCCGAGTATAAGCCGAGGTAGACTTTTTCAGCACATTTTGGATGCTGAAAAACTCGGCTTATACTCGAGTATATACAGTATATAGAATTCCACATGTAACACTGATAGCAGGGCCCATAGGCACAGCTTTACATATACCTCCAAATACAAAAGACAAAAACACCGCCAGACCTGCGAGCTTGGAGTTCACCATGACGTAGAGATGCTCCTCAGGATAAGCGGCCGTGTCCCTGGAGATTGCATGGAGACTGATTGATGGATATTCTAATGAAAACCCAAGGCCGGATCCGTTCAGCCATGACAGGCGACTATAAGAGAAGCAAGAAAATATCTTAAAGGGGTTGTTTACCTTTAAATAAACCTTCAGTATGGTGTAGAGAGGGATATTCTGAGACAATTTGCAATTGGTTTTAATTTTTTATTAGCTGTGGTTTTCAAGTTATTTAGCTTTTTATCCAGTCTGGTTGCTAGGTGTCCAAATTACCCTAGCAACCTTCAATTATACTAAACACCAATTTGTGTTTTTTTTATATTTTTAATCCCCTGCCCACCAATGTATTATTTTAATACTCTAAAGGCCCCTGCCACCAATGTTCTTTAAAAAAATATTCTCTGGGGCCCCATTTTTTTTTTAAAACTTGTAAGGGGGGCCCTGACGCCATTGTTTTTTTTTTAACTTATAGGGGGGCCCTGACCACCAATTTTTAAAAAAACTTTTAAGGGGGCCCTGGCACCACAGTTATAAGGCCCTGACCATCAAAAGCTTTTTATAACGTGTTTATGTGTGCGCGTGTGTGGTTACTTTTTTTAGCATGGATGTCTGTGTGGTTTTTTAACTGTTGTGTGGAGTGGGGGGGATCTGGGGTGGGGCTTGGGGGCCCAATAATTTTGTTGTAGGGGCCCCATGATTTCTAATGGCGGCCCTGACTAGCAGTGGAATAGTGATGTGTGGGGTCAGAAAAACCTCATCTGCCGAGTCTTCTCGCTCTATACGCTACTTGTATGCGCTGGTTCCCAGACAGGGAATTTTTAGGAGCAGTGGAGGAATGTACTTCCCCCAATCTCGCATAGGGTTGCCACCTTTTCTGGAAAAAAATACTGGCCTTCCTATATATTTATCTCTTTTCCCCTATTAAAGGATAAGTAAACCCTTAAAAATGGATGAGGGGCTATTCTAAGAACTTTTGTGATGTACATTCATTATATATTTTGATTTAATTCCAAGATATTATGGGATACATGTACTGTTAATACGAATGAATTTTATAACAGCGCCACCTGCTGGTCAGTTTCCCACCAGTCTGACCACCAAGTAGTCAAGGAAGTTGTCAGGAGAAAGAAAGAGGCTGATGTTCTTCTGCTTAGGAAAACAATTATAAACCTTTCTAACATCTTTTCTAAGCAGTCTCTTTGGAGCAGCCCAGTGGAGATTGTAAGCTCCACTGGGGCAGGGTCTGACGGGAATGTGATAGGGTTATTAGATTGTAAGCTCCACTGGGGCAAGGACTGACGGGAATGTGATAGGGTTATTAGATTGTAAGCTCCACTGGGGCAGGGTCTGACGGGAATGTGATAAGGATATTAGATTGTAAGCTCCACTGGGGCAGGGTCTGACGGGAATGTGATAGGGTTATTAGATTGTAAGCTCCGCTGGGGCAGGGACTGACGGGAATGTGATAGGGTTATTAGATTGTAAGCTCCGCTGGGGCAGGGACTGACGGGAATGTGATAGGGTTATTAGATTGTAAGCTCCACTGGGGCAGGGACTGACTGGAATGTGATAGGGATATTAGAATGTAAGCTCCACTGGGGCAGGGACTAAGGATAATAATGTATAAGAGTAGAGTGTGTCAGGCCAACATACAGCAAGTGACAATACACATTATGAGGAGGACAAGAGTGTTGGTAGAACATGACACGTGTATGAATACATGGCGCCCCACGCACAGTATATTACACAGGTAACAAATAGGCGACATATTTCGATTGGATAAAACTTAACTAAATGCCGAAGTCACTATTACAACACTGGGCGAATCTGCACACGCCAGTATCACCTAGCAACCAATCAGCTGCCGGCAGAACTTTGAGAGCAGAAATGTGATTGGCTGCCGTGGGTTTGTGCAGAGCGCCCGTCACGGTAAATGATCCCACATCGGCGCCAGTTTATTCCTAAGTAACTCGAGCTGGGGGGATGGGACACAACGAGTTTCACACAAAACCAAGAGTTATAGTTGCTCTAGGGGTTCCCTCCTCGTCCTGTTGGTCCCCTGCGCCGTCACACACTCAGCGGACACATTTACCTCTCTGCAATATAAAGGGTTCCAGGGCCGAGACCTCTGCCGCCCACCACAGCCTCAGTCCCGGGCTGCAACCGTCGGACCCCATCAGCGGGAGGCGGGAAGCTGCTGAGGAGATTCATCGACTCTAAAGTGCAGAATACCTGACCACGTGGTACAACTCCACTCTCCGCAATAACGTGACCCGCGCTGCGCTGGAACCTGAATCTCCCTCCCACACACTGAGTCAGTCAATCAAATACAGGAAGTGACGTCCCCAAGACTGGGCGGGTATAACTACTCCTGTCAGTAACAGGAAGCTCCTAGTAATGGAGCGCTGTTGTGATGGTTACAGCTATGTCCTGCTACTACCTGCCCTCCACTGAACTAAATAAAAATAGCCCAGTGCTCTTGGTACAATATATGTACAACTGCCATGAACCTAAAATTAAGTAATGTCGTGTGTCAGGTTTATAATTACCTTAAAGGAACAGTAACACCATAAATGAAAGTGTATCAAAGTAATAATGTTGTGTTGCCCTGCACTGGTAAATAAATTCTCTCTTTGCTTCAGAACTTTATTATAGTCTACGTAAATACGTTGCTGTTCAACCCTGGGGCAACCATTCAAGCTGGTGAAAATGTACAGGCCCCATGGCAGATAAGCCCGGTCGAATACAATGGTGTTTTATCGGTTATCTACTGAATATCCTGTGCCTTTCATCGTGGCTACCCCATGGCTACACAGCAGCATGTTTTTACAGATGATAATAGTGTTTCTGAAGCAAACACAGACCTTTTACCAGTGCAGGGCAATGGTACATCATATTTTAATAACTTTCATTTTTTTTGGTGTTACTTTTCCTTTAAGTGAACCTTCAGTATATTACAGAATGGCCAATTCTAAGATTTATTTAAGTCGGCCTTCAATTATAGGGGTCAATGACCCCATCTAAAAAACAAATGCTCTGCAAGGCTACAAATTTACCCCCATTTTTACATGAACTTATTCAGTTGAGCTGGAAAAGTATACCTCCCAACATTTTGAAAGTAGAAAGAGGGACAAAAAGTTCATGATCACGCCTATTTTGTGGCCACACCCCTAATTGCCATGTACATTTTAGAAAATTTGACCAGCTATGGAAAGTTTGAACACTTTTTTGGGGTCAGGTTTTATGTG
This sequence comes from Xenopus petersii, assembly GCA_038501925.1. Classification (NCBI taxonomy): domain Eukaryota; kingdom Metazoa; phylum Chordata; class Amphibia; order Anura; family Pipidae; genus Xenopus; species Xenopus petersii. Next base: position 164,843,668 of record CM076675.1, read on the forward strand.
TTATTACAGTTTTGTTAATGATGGTGAAATTGCCCTTTAAGCTGCAAGTTAGTTTCCACAAGAGACCTGCTTATCTTAAATTGTTACAATTGTTTCTTTGCTTACCTAAAATTGTTACAAATGTATTGAAGTGCACCTGCCATGTATTCTGGGCTCTCTGCCAAAAGATAATTAAGTTTTAGATACTTTGTATCTTTATCTGTCTGTTCAGTGCAGGAGATCAAAGAGAAAGTCGGGACATTTCAGTAACATTCCGGGACTGCGGGCTGTTCTGTCAAAATCGGGACTGCCCTTCGAAAAACAAGACAGTTGTGAGGTATGTAAAATGTGCATAAACTGCATGTGAACTTTCCGATATAGATATAATTGAATTTTTGTATTACACAAAACATACCTGATTCCACAAATTGAAGAACACAATGACATTGAGTTGTTTCCCACAATTCCTTCATTTTTTTTCCCCAAATCCCAGAATCTGTCAGTAAACAAACTGAAGCTTATGAGGCTTTATAGCACTTATGATTCTTACACAAAATAGAAAATACTTTAGTGTTCCATTCTGCCTTTTCTTTACATGGTTATAGATCTCCCGCTTATATCATATAATAGAGGATATGATCATATATATTAATTAAAGCCTGCCTTTACATAATTTCAGTGACAATCGCTGTTTAATAATGACATTGTTTCAGTACAAATTACAGTTGTGTTCAGAATAATAGCAGTGTGTTTAAAAAAATTAATAAAGCTTAAAATCCTTATAATAGCTTTTATTTCCATACACAGAAATGCACTGGGAACTATTCTATTCCAATTCAAAAACATGAAGAAAAATGTCACATTTTACAGAAAGTGAAGAAAAGGGAATATTAGGCTGTTCCAAAAAATAGCAGTCCCTGCATTCTTCTTTGCAAACTCAAACTGTATAAACTGAAACATGTTTCAAGCTGTTGTTTTCCTTTGAATGACTGAACTAATATTGAGTTGTATAATCAGTGTTTCTGCTGCACATCTGTGTTGTATGGACTCCACCAACTTCTGGCACCTGTTACATTCCACAATTCTGCATTTCTAACTTTTGCCTCACAAACACCATTTTGATGTCACCCCTCAAGTTTTCTATTATTAAAGTGTGGGGATTGGGCCACTCCATAACATCAATCTTGTTGGTGTGGAACCAAAATGTTGCTGGTTTACTGGTGTGTTTGGGGTTGTTGTCTTGTGGAAAACCCAATATCAAGGGCGTTTCCGCTTTGGCATAAGGCAACATGACCTCTTCAAGTATTTTGGTATTGAAACTGATCCATGATACCTGGTATGACATAAATAGGCCCAACACCACAGTATGAGAAACATCTCCATATAATGATGCTTAGTGGTGTAACTAGAGTGTGCCATGCCTAGGGTTGCCACCTGGCTGGTATTTTACCAGCCTGGCCGGTAAAAATGATGGTTGATCCCAATGTTATGCATAGGGAAAAAAGATAATTATATTGGAAGGCCGGTATTTTTTTCCAGAAAATGTGGCAACCCTAGCTGGGCCCCCTGCAAAAAATCTTCAGAGGGGCCCAGCACACTCCGATCCCCATACTTCCGCCCACTTCCCGCCTGCCTCTATCCTGCCCACTTCACACTGACTCCTCCCACTCCCATCCCCCTTCCTTGTCGCAGGTAAGAGAGAAGCTGGGGAGGAGGGGTTTTTATTAGCTATAGAGGTAACAAACCCCACAGTCCAGGCCCCCCTGCAGGGGAGTATTGCACTCGAGGGCTTGTGCCTAGGGCCTCAGGTGCCTATAAATGTATTTTTTAAATTAAAAAAAAAAATTTGCCCAGTCTCTGCCATGGAATTCCTTATGAAATTCGGTGAGGGGTAGGGGGCCTGGCTGGTTGGCGGAAGTGACGTCATGCATCATGTGATGTCACTTCAGCAATGCGAGTGCGTGCTGACGTCACACGCACTGCGTAGCGGGCGTGTTTAGGTCTGGTGCCTAAGGTGTCATCAGAACTAAATTCCGCCCTACCCCCCTGCGACTACGAGGTCGGCTTCCTCTATGTTTACGCTACCGATGATGCTTGTGCCAGCATACTTTACTCTCTTCTAAGTGTACCATCTAAATCACTGGCGCTATGGCACTCGGATCGCTTTGTTTTAGTCACCCGAAGTTTCCTCATGAGGCAACTTCAGAAAATGAGTACCATCCTGCCAGCAATTTAGATTCTAGAAGGCAGGAAGGCTTTTCGGGGAGAAGAAGAAGCGACTAAATCTCCCTGAATTTTAGCGTGTGCCCTTACCCTTAAAGGAGAAACAAACCCTTAATAAAAAAAAAAAAACTACCCCTCCCCAGCCTAGCAGCCCCCGCCGGGCAAATGCCCCCAAGTATTTACCCCACTGTGCAGATTCTGTCCAGTGGAGTTCACTGGCACCATCTTCAGCCACTTCGGTAATCTTCGGAATGAAACCAGCGCATGTGCAGCTGTCACGAAACGCGAAAATTGCTCCAACTGCGCATGTGGTGCTTTGCTGGTCTCATTCCGAAGGACAGAATCTGCTCAGAGTGGTAAGTAATGAGTTAGGGGCATTTGCCCAGGGGGGGCAGCTAGACTGGAGGGAGGTCTATGGAGGGTAGGGTTTTTTGTTTTTTTTTTTTAAGGGTTTGTTTCTCCTTTAAGAGGGACTTTTGTGCCTCATCGTGTTCCTCACTGATTGGTTTGTCTGTGTAGGTAAAGAAGCATGATTTTGTGGTTCCCTGGTAATTTCATTAGCCAAATCAGTTTTGGAAAATCAAAATAACCGTTGTTTAGACATGACCCAGTTGTGCGGCCTTTTGATACTTTTACTTTTCTAATATTAGATTGATTTTATCTTTCCCCTATATTTAACTTACCTGCTAATCGACCCATAAAGTGTCCGCCTTATCAGTGATCCCTTTGATTACTTCATCCACTATGCTCAGCTTCAGATCATGTTTATCAAATTCGCCTGCACTTTTTTTTAGTGACGTCTCCTAAATGAAGTTCAAGTTACTACCAAAATAAAACCAGTGTGGACAATTGTCTGTGGATTTCATGTCACGTCTGTTGGGTTGATTCAGCTACTTTTTTTTTTTTTTGTTTAGACTACTTACGTGCATACAGCAAATCAAACATGGAACCCTTTGAGATGTTCTTGACAAGACCGCCCTAGACAGTAGGGAAAAAAAGTAGTGTTTGGGTTGGGGGAATTAAGGTTAATCAAAATGATATGCGGGGAGAGGTGCTCGATCTTGAGCAAAGGCTGTGAGACTCTGACTAAGCCCTGCAGTGTGAATATGTAGACTAAGACATATCGGCTGGTACATGATGGTGGTTCTTTCAGCATATGATAATGTAATCCTTGTGGCCCATGGCCTTGTTGATCTTGAGAGGGCACAAGAATGCCTCATCTGCTCCGATCAATTGGTGGAAGAGCTCAGGCCTTCTGTCATCTGAGGAGCATCCTGTCACACAGAATTTTATTTAACTTGAGGAGCGCGTCCTTAACCGCCTGGGAAAGTGGAAGGGTCTTGCTAAAGCGCTTTCTTTCTAAAGGCTTCCCAGCTCGGTACCAGCTGATATGTCTTAGCCCAATACCCAGGTCAGTTATTTGCAATAGTTGGGTTATTTTGCTCATTATCCCCAGGCTTGGTTTCTGTTCAGACAACCCTAACACTCCATAATTTAATTGACAGTTCTATTGTATTAATCATCTCCTTTGAAATGTGATTAATTTTGGTGAGCAATAGTTCACTTGTAATTTGAATGATACTCCAGATACTTCAAAAACAACACATGCAACATTCAGCATTTTTTGACGGGCAAGGGTAAAAAAATATTTACCCAGAAAACCATATATTTTTGGAAAGTACACATTCCCCCAAATCCAAATTGGGTCTGCATGTCTTTCTATTCCAAAGCACCAAGCTGCAAATCTCTTAAATTTAGCAATTTTGGCAACACTTCTGGAAATCACCTCAAAGCTTTCACGTTGCAGCATCTTTTCTCCCACATACTATTAGGTACCCAGATAAAACACCCTAAATATGAACACCTGGGGTCTGCTGGCCAGCTTGAAAGTTTGATACCTAATGTACATGGGTTTATCAAAGTATATAGCATTATATTAAAAATAGGAAAGTACCCCGTATGTAACGATTCAATTAATGTCTAGCACTAGATTAAATCCCTTGAAATAGAATAAGTGAATAGCATGAATTAAAGTGCAATGTGTGCCTGATCAATTAATTAATCCACCAATTAATTTCCAGCCAATTCATGAATATTAAATATAAATATAAAGTGCCAATTAGTGCTTCTATCCAATAGGTGTTACCCGATTAATAACTTTCAGTTCATAAACAATTCATGATTGAGCCCAAATAAATTAAGTTAAAAATGACCAAAATTCATTTAAGAAGTGCAATTAGGTTGGACAAGGTGCTTATAATTAAATGAATTGATGTTTTTTTTAAAAAAAAAAAACAAATTAAAGGACAAGTAAAGTCTAAAATAGAATAAGGCTAGAAATGCTGTATTTTGTATACTAAACATAAGCATGAACTTACTGCACCACAAGCCTAATTAAACGCATGATTTATGCTTTCAAAGTTGGCCACTGGGGGCTGTCATCTTGTAACTTTGTTAAACATCTTGGCCTGACCCTGACCCTGCACATGCTCAGTGTGATCTGGGCTGCTTAGGGATCGTCATAAACAAAGCTGCTTGAGTTCTGCATGGCAGGTAAGTAAGGCGGGAGCTCCCCCTGCTGTTCATAAGTATTATTGTTTCTCTGGGACCATCTGATAATTCCTATCCACAGCAGTAAATGAAGGGAGAATTTCACTGCATACAGTCAGGTTTCTTCTAAAAACTGTACACATTTTTTAATTAAAGTATATCGGAGAAAGGTTTATTTTTCATTAAAGAATGTAAAAATGGGATTTTATTGTTTTGCCTTTCCTTGTCCTTTAAACTAGAATAATATAGTGCCAGGCATTTAAATATCCATTACTAGAAAAATAAATTCAAAAAGATCTAAATAGATTAATTGGGAATTGAGTAAGGGCTAAAAAAAATGCTACGGTCTTGCAGAAAGCAGAGAAGATATAATGAAAAACGAGAAGGTGGAGCTGTCCCAAAGCTAGCTGCCTATTATTTTCTAAGACTGGGACACCACAAAAGAGAAGGCAGGACAGGGTAACCAAGACTGTGGCCTTGTATATTAACTTGCCCTGATCTTACTGGAGGCTATGTTAAACCTAATAAGCCACAAATCACCAGCCCCTTAGAATGGAAAGAAGATTGGATAAGATGTAAAGTCGACAGTAGCAACAATGAATAAACCCAATCCAATTAAAAATAAAAGAAAAAGTATTAAAAACCAGAGTTAATAGCGACTCACCAACTTGCGTTTCGCTTAATAGCTTTCTCAAGGTGAAAATGAAGTATATAGCATGTAATGAGCCCCAAAATCTACCTTGTGTATACTTATTTGATGGCTTACATTTACCCTACTTTATTAACACTGTGTAGATTTATGTAGGGTAAAAACTAGAAAACATTATAGTGACCCCTGAAAACCATATATTTTTAAAAGTACAAATTCTGTTGAATCCAAAATGGGTAATTATGTCTTTCTGCTCCAAACTACAAAGCTAAGCAAAAGGCATCGGTTATGAAATTTCTGAAAATCGCCTAAAAATATTGCAATTTGCCGCATTTATCTCATAGTTACATTGGGTTGAAAAAAGACAAAGTTCATCAAGTTCAACCCCTCCAAATGAAAACCTAGCATCCATACACACCCCCCTACTTTTAATTAAATTCTATATACTCATATCTATACTAACTATAGAGTTTAGTATCACAAAAGCCTTTGATATTATGTCTGTTCAAAAAATCATCCAAGTCCCTCTTATAGTCATTAACTGAATCAGCATCACAACATCACCCGGCAGTGCATTCCACAACCTCACTGTCCTGACTGTGAAGAACCCCCTATGTTGCTTCAAATGAAAGTTCTTTTCTTCTAGTCTAAAGGGGTGGCCTCTCACCCAATTTCTTACCTACAATGGTAAAACTCCCTAAATATCAACCCCAATGGTCTACTGAACAATTTGATGGCCAATATGCATAGATATACGTGCAGACCCCAAATGAAAATAGTGCATATGAATTTTCTCCGCTGCCAATTTGCCTTCTGTGAACAAATCCCCCTGAATGCATATTATGTGCCACAAGACAACATAACCGCACAAATACCCCCCCCCCAAAATACCACATATTTCTGGAAAGTTCACATTTTGTTGAATCCAAAACGGGTAATTATGTATTTTTACTCCAAACTGTAAAGCTATGCTGAACCAGCGTTTTTTATGACATTTCTGAAAATCACAAAAATATTGCAATTTGCCACATTTATTTCACTCAATTTCCAACAGACAATGGTAAAACAACCTAAATATGAACTCCAAGCATCTTCTGAACAGTGTGATACCCAATATGCATAGATATACCAAAGCATGTACTGGACTCCAAATGAAAATAGTGCATAGGAATTTTTTCGGCTGCCAATTTTCCTTCTGTGAACAAAGCCCCGATTGTTTATTATGTGCTGCAAGGTCCCCTAACAGTACCAAGACCCCCCCCCCCCGAAAAAAACTGATTTTTGGAAAGTACACATTCTGAAAAATCCAAAATGGGTTATTATGTCTTTCTACCAAAACTACAAAGCTACGCTACAATAAACGTAAGGAACAACAATGCAAGCATAAAACCAAAATAAAATCAAATACTGTACAATTAGGCAAATCAATGAAATAAAAAAATAGTGATCTGACAGCGTGGTTAGCGGTCAGAATACTTGATCCAATAGCCACTCTTTGAAATAAACAGTTTTTAGGGGAGAAACAAGATAATAAGTTATCCTGTGTGTATAGCTCTAAAAAGTGTGTACTTGTGTATATGAGTGTACAATTATGTGCAAGAGTGTGCAAAAGAAAAAAAAACAGAAAAGCATTAAAAAAAGCTAACTGTACAGTTTTCCGAATAAGGGATATTTGGATTTTCAAACTTTAAGTCTACTAGAAAATTATGTAAACATTAAATAAACCCAATAGGCTGGTTTTGCCTCCAATAAGGATTAATTATATCTTAGTTGGGATCAAGTACAAACTACTGTTTTATTATTACACAGAAAAAGGAAAAAGTTTGTAAAAATTTAGATTATTTTGGATAAAATGGAATTTACGGGAGAGGAACTTTCCGAATAACGGATCCAATACATGTAACAGACTATAGCAGGAGGAAGCATTTTGGATTAGAAAACTAGAAACATTGAATCCATTAGGATTAATTCCCATTGGGGATTGTGCATTCCTAAGAAGTGTGAACTAATTGCTGTGCTGACTACTTGCTTCTAAACATTCATAAAGGGTTTGTTCAGCTTTAAATTAACTTTTAGTATGATGTAGAGAGGGATATTCTGAGACAATGTGCAACTGGTTTTCATTTTTTATTATTTGTGGTTTTTGAGTTATTTAGCTTTTTTATTCAGCAGCTCTCCAGTTTGCAATTTCAGCCATCTGGTTGCTAGGGCCCAAATTAACTTAACAACCATGCACTGATTTGAATAAGAGACTGGAATATGAATAGGTGGAGGCCTGAATAGAAAGACAAATAATACAATGTAGCAATAACAATAGATTTGTAGCTTTATAGAGCATTTGTTTTTTTTTTTTAGATGGGGTCAGTGACCCCAATTTGAAAGTTGGATAGACTCTGAAGAAATCGATAACTAATTAAAAACTATAAAAAATAATGAAGACCAATTGGAAAGTTGCTTAGAATTGGCCATTCTATAAACAAACTAAAAGTTCACTAAAAGGGATACTGTCATGGGAAAACATTTTTGTTCAAAATGCATCAGTTAATAGTAATGGGAAAACACATTTTTTTTTTCAAAATGTATCAGTAGTGCTTCATAGTGCTGCTCCAGCAGAATTCTGCAATGGAATCCTTTTTTCAAAAGAGCAAACAGATTTTTCTAGATTTAATTTTGAAATCTGACATGGGGCTAAACATATTGTAAGTTTCCCAGGTACCCCCAGTCATGTGACAAGAAACACAAGCTACAGCACTCGGAATCCTGTGAAAATGGTTTATTATGCCAACAAACTAGGCAACCTTTCTCAAGCCTCTCAAGGGGGACCAGCAGCTTGCACCGGACTCTACAACAAGCGGTGAGTTATAGTTGAGCATCGCCCGCATTTGGTTGTACTCAGTAATGTGATCTGTGCTCTAAAAAACTTCAGTCACTCTTTACTGCAAGTTGAAATAAAATCACCAGCTCCCTTTCCCTCCAGCAGCAAAAGAACAATGGGAAGATAACAGCTCCCTGGTAGAACAGCACTCAATAGTAAAATCCAGGTCCCACTGAGACACATTCAGTTACATTGAGTAGGAGAAACAACAGCCTGCCAGAAAGCAGTTCCATCCTAAAGTGCTGGCTCTTTCTGAAAGCACAGGACCAGGCAAAATGACCTGAGATGCACCTACACACCAATATTACAACTAAAAAAATACACTTGCTGGTTCAGGAATGACATTTTATATTAGAGTGAATTATTTGCAGTGTAATCAGTGTCATTTAGAAATAAAGACTACATCATAAAAATCATGACACAATCCCTTTAAAAGATGAACCACCCCTTCAGAATCCCGTTTAAGTCACTCTCACAAAGTGCGGTTTCATAGAGAAGTTTTTATTTCATCTATCATTCTTTTCAGTAAATACACAATGTTACGTCCAACAGGCACCAGCATAAACTGCCACCGTGACAATGTGCTGGTCAGAGGGACGGAGCACACCAGTACCATATTTGAACAAAACAATCATCTGTCTGGTATTTAATGTTTATATGATTTTCTAGTAGACTAGGGGGCAGATTCACTAAGGGTCGAATTTCGAAGTTAAAAATACTTCGAAATTCGACCCTCGAATTGAAATCCTTCGACTTCGAATATCGAAGTCGAAGGATTTAGCGCTAAACGTTCGATCAAACGATTTTTCGTTCGATCGAACGATTAAATCCTTCGAATCGAACGATTCGAAGGATTTTAATCCAACGATCGAACGAAAATACTTCGATCAAAAAAAGCTTAGCAAGCCTATGGGGACCTTCCCCATAGGCTAACATTGACTTCGGTAGCTTTTAGCTGCCGAAGTAGGGGGTCGAAGGTTCTTTTAAAGGGAAAGTACTTTGACTATCGAATGGTCGAATAGTCGAACGATTTTTACTTCGAATCGTTCGATTTCGTTCGATTTCGATCGAATTCTAACGAATTTAACCAATTCGATGGTCGAAGTACCCAAAAAAAACTTCGAAATTCGAAGTTTTTTCAATCGAATCCTTCACTCGAATTTAGTGAATCGGCCCCTTAAGGTATGAAGATCCAAATTACAGAAAGATCCGTTATCTGGAAAACCCCAAGCATTCTGGATAACAGGTCCCATACCTGTACTTTGTACTTAATCCCAACTAAGATATAATTATAATTTCTCATTTCTCTAATAATAAAACAGTCGCTTGTACTTGATCCCAACTAAGATATAATTAATCCTTATTGGAGGCAAAATCAGCCTATTGGGTTTATTTAATATTTACATGATTTTTTTTTAGTAGGTATGAAGATCCAAATTACAGAAAGATCCGTTAACTGGAAAACAAGCATTCTGGATAACAGGTCCCATACCTGTATACAGTCCTATAAAAAAGTTTGGGAACCCCTCTCAGCCTGCAGAATAATTTACTTTTTAATCCACTTTCAACAAAAAAGATAACAGTGGGATGTCTTTCATTTCCAGGAACATCTGAGCACTGGGGTGTTTTCTGAACAAAGATTTTCAGTGAAACAGTATTCTGTTGTATGGAATTAAATCAAATGGGAAATCTGGCTGTGTACAAATTTCGGTACCCTTGTAATTTTGCTAATTTGAATGTATGTAAATGCTCAATACGGATTACTGGCAACACCAAATTGGTTGGATTAGCTCGTTAAGCCTTGAACTTCATAGACAGGTGTGTCCAATCATGAGAAAATGTATTTAAGGTGACCAATTGCAAGTTGTGCTTCTGTTTGACTCTCCTCTGAAGAGTGACAGCATGGGATCCTCAAAGCAACTCTCAAAAGATCTGAAAACAAAGATTGTTCAGTATCATGGTTTAGGGGAAGGCTACAAAAACTTATCTCAGAGGTTTAAACTGTCAGTTTCAACTGTAAGGAATGGAATCAGCAGATGGAAGGCCACAGGCACAGTTGCTGGAAAACCCAGGTCTGTCAGGCCAAGAAAAATACAGGAGCGGCATATGCGGAGGATTGTGAGAATGGTTACAGACAACCCAAAGATCACATCCAAAGACCTGCAAGAACATCTTGCTGCAGATGGTGTATCTGTACATCGTTCTACAATTCAGCGCAATTTGCACAAAGAACATGTGTATGGCAGGGGGATGAGAAAGAAGCCCTTTCTGCACTTACACAAACACAGTCACTTGTTGTATGCAAAAGCTCATTTAGACAAGTCACAGTCATTTTGGAACAAAGTGCTTTGGACTGATGAGACAAAAAATTTGTTATTTGCTCATAACAAAAAGTGCTTTGCATGGCGGAAGAAGAACACAGCGTTCCAAGAAAAACGCCTGCTTCCTACTGTCACATTTGGTGGAGGTTCCATCATGCTGTGGGGCTGTGTGGCTAGTTCAGGGACTACTGGGGCCCTTGTTAAAGTCGAGGGTCGGATGAATTCAACACGATATCAACAAATTCTCCAGGATAATGTTCAAGCTTCAGTCACAAAGTTGAAGTTACGCTGCAGGGGTTGGATATTCCAACAAGACAATGACCCTAAACACACTTGTAAATCTACAAAGATATTTATGCAGAGGGACAAGTACAATTTCTGGAATGGCCGTCACAGTCCCCCAACTTGAATATCATGGAAAATCTATGAGATGATTTGAAGCAGACTGTCCATGCTCGGCAGCCATCAAATTTAACTGAACTGGAGAGATTTTGTATGGACGAATGGTCAAAAATACCCACATCCAGAATCCAGACACTCATCAAAGGCTATAGGAGGCGTCTAGAGGCTGTTACATTTGCAAAAGGCTCAAGTATTGATGTAATATCTCTGTTGGGGTGTCCAAATGTATGCACCTGTCTAATAATGTTATGATACATATTGTATATTTTCTGTTAATTCAATAAACTGTATGTCACTGCTGAAATTCTATTGTTTCCATAAGGCATGTTATATATTAGAAGGAAGTTGCTACTTTCAAAGATTAGCCAAACTCCAGAGGGGTTCCCAAACTTTTTCATACCACTATAAAATACAAAATAGGGATGGGGACGTTTTCAGGACCAGACTCTAGAAATGACAGCAGCAATTTGAAACACTGTTTTTTTTATAAGACCTTCTGAAACAGAAGTGGTTAAATATACATATTTTCTAGACTAGGTTTACAAAAAAAAAAACAAAAAAAAAAACAAAACAGGGCGACCAATTGTATATCTAGGACTCACAAAGCAACAGTTAAGTAGTTGGTAATTTTTATTATGACTGCCTGTTTATCGTAACCTAAGTACTGAGTATTTAAATAGAATATATATCTCATATGAAAAAAGCTAAAAGCAACAAGTGCTTATCCCTACCTCCCATCCCGCGCTACCTCCCATCCTCCATGTTGGATTCTGCTCCCTGCCCCCCCAAAGTGAAAAATAATTGTGTATTTTCGGGACACATGGAATGCTTTTTTTTTGTCCGACTCCCTATTAACACATTTGATGAAGAACCACAAAAATGTTTTTTTTTCTTCATTAAAGTTTTTTTTTTTTCCAGGTTGGTTTCCATCAGTAAAACAGCCCCTTGACCACAAATGCAATGAAAGGATCGTGATAAAAAAAAAAAATGGAAAAAAATAGGAAATTTACAGAAATTAATCTTTGAGAGTTCACTTCACAGAAAGACCGTGGGACTGGTCACTTGTATAAAAGGTAAAATTTGTAGTGAAGGTCTTTCTAGGAGGAATAAAATTGCCTTTTTTTCCGGTTTACATCTGGCCCGCTGGTATGAGCTACTGTGGAATAAATTAGCACAAATGCAAAAAAAAAAAAAATTGTTTTATAACTGTTCACTGTTACAGACGTAATCCACAAGGTCGGTTACTCGCAAGAGTTCATCTTCATCTTCCTCTGGGACGGGGGCTTCCTGGTTACTACCTGTCCCATTGGAAGCCTGGCTGATATTGACTGGGGGGTCCTTAGTATTTGGATTTTTTTCATTTGCTCTCCCAATCAAACTTTCAATGGTTTTCCCTGGGCTTTGTCCATTGGTGGAAGGTAAATCCACCAAACTATAGTCCAACGGGCTGCCATCTTTCCCTACGTTATCAAAGTCATCATCATCATCACTTTCTATCCGGTAAGGCTTTTTAGTGCTTTCTTGGAGAGTGCTTGTGGTAGGGGGTTTTTCTACTGTAGGAGGCTTTTCCTCTGTGTTTTTTGTTTTTTCCTCCTCATCCTCATCCTCGTCCGTCTCAATACGATTGAGTCGTTTTTTCACTGGTTTCTCCTCTTCTTCAGACTGGTCATCATTGGAACTTCTAATTCGTTTCCGCACTGCTGGCTTCCTACTCCTCTGTAGAAGGCCATCATCAGAGTCTTTGGAGTAGTCGCTTGCTGAAGGAAGAAAATATTTTTAATAAGCGGTATGATTTGGATAGAATTACTGATATTTGCAGCTGTATGGGTATTTGGAAATGTGGTTGGAAAGATATCTACAAGTTATGGTGGAAAGGTTACAAATGTGAAATATTTGATATATTAGAAGTCACTGAGGGGTTGTTCTGTGACCATATAAAGGCACAAGGCTGCAGGCTGAGTTATACAGGGAACTCTGAGTATCACTCATGTATTATAAGGGATAATGTACCCCCTACTGTAAATGATAAGGATATTAGAAGTCACTGAGGGGTTGTTCTGTGACCATATAAAGGCACAAGGCTGCAGGCTGAGTTATACAGGGAACTCTGAGTATCACTCATGTATTATAAGGGATAATGTACCCCCTACTGTAAATGATAAGGATTTTAGAAGTCACAGTGGGGGTTCTGTGACTATTTAATGGCATGAGGCTGCAGGCTGAGTTATACAGGTCAGGGGAGTCCGAGTATCACCCATGTATTATAAATCCAAGCTCATGGTTAATATACTTGTATTTCACATTAGCTGGCATAATAAGGGAAGCATTTTTAAATCTCCAACAGAATGCTAAAATAAATTAATGTTTTAATTTAAAGATAAGATAAACACTATCCAGTTTTCCCTTAAAGGGGTTGTTTACCTTTGAGGTAACTTTTGGTATGACGTAGAGAGGGATATTCTGAGACAATCTGGTTTTCATTTTTTTATTATTTGTGCCTTTTAAGTTATTTAGCAGCTCTCCAGTTTGCAGTTTCAGCCATCTGTTTAGTACCCTAGCAACCATGCACTGATTTGAATAAGAGACTGGAATATAAATATTAAAGGAACTGAATAGAAAGTTGAGTAATAGAAAGTAGCAATAACAATACATGTGTAGCCTTAAAGAGAATTTGTTTTTATAACCCATTTGAAAGCTGAGAAGAATCAAAAGATAACTGAGAAACTATAAAAAATAAAGAATGAAGGCCAGTTAAAAAGTTGCTTAGAATTAGCTATTCTATAACATACTAATGTTAACTTAAAGGACAAGGAAAGGCTAAAACTAAGTAAGCTTTATCAGAAAGGTCTATATAAATACGCCAGTATCAAAAGTAATCTAAGTAATGCTGCTCAGAGTCCTCTGTCAAAAGAAAGTAGGGATGCACCGACTCCAGGATTCAGTTTTTTTCAGCAGGATTCGGCCGAATCTTTCTGCATGGCCGAACCGAATCCAAATTCTAATTTGCATATGCAAATTAGGGGACAGGGAGGGAAATCAAGTGACTTTTTATCACAAAACAAGTAGAAAATGTTTTCCCCTTCCCACCCCTAATTTGCATATGCAAATTAGGGGACGGGGAGGGAAATCGCGTGACTTTTTATCACAAAACAAGTAGAAAATCTTTTCCCCTTCCCACCCCTAATTTGCATATGCAAATTAGAATCCAGATCCGCTTCGGTATTCGTCCGAATCTTTCGCGAAGGAATCCAAAATAGTGAATTCGGTGCATCCCTAAAAGAAACAGCACATTTCTTTCCTTCTATTGTATACACATGGGCTTCTGTATCAGACTTCCTGTTTTCAGCTTAAACCTCCAGGGCTAGGGCTTGAGCATGCTCAGTTTGCTCCTCTCTCCCTCCCTCCCTGCTGTAATCTGAGCCCAGAGCTATGAGTGATCAGGGAGAGATGTCACACCAAGCTAATATGGCAGCTGCTATCCTACAAAAACAGAGATAGCTTCTAGGGCTGTTTATTCCGGTATGGTAAAGCATTTTACAGAATAAATATAGTGTTCTAGCGTGCACTATTGTTAATAATTATTGGCAATACAGTTATAAGGGTAAAGTTTACTGCATGCCTGGAACCTTTACAAACTAGTAAACTTGACTTGCTGAAGCAGTAGACATAGAATAAAAGCAGCACCCTTAGTGGTCATAAAAGGCTGCACGTTACCCCGCCCCTCTGTTTAATTATACATAGATAGCAAGAGACAGACTGAGTATATATTGCATGTAATCTGTATAAATAAAGGCAACCTCACCATTGCTGTCAGAGCTGGAAAGCCTACGCTTGAGTATCCTCCTCATCTCTTTGCCTCTGCCATAACGAGCTGCTTTCTGTGAGCCTTCGCTTTCGGACTCTTCTCTGTAATTGACCTGTTGTTTTTGGTTCCTCCGTGATCGCCTCCTACGAGTATCCAGATAATCGTCGCTATAATCGCTGGACCCTTCAGTTTCTGGTGAAAAAGATATGGTCAGTAAACCACGAAAAGGACACACAAGTTATTATTGCTTCTACAGAATAACGTTGTGTCTGGCATACATTCATGTATAGTCCTAGTAGTTTTGATTTCAACATATGAAGCATTTATTTATTTTTAATTGCTGGTGTGTTTTTCTTAGGACCAGATGATCCCCATTTAGTACTACAGCAGCCATTAAAGGATAAGTGCTATTCTAAGCACTTTTGCAGTGTACATTCATTATTTATTCTTTTTCGATTCCAAGATATTAAGGGATACATGTACTGTTAATATGAATGAATTTTGTTCCAACAGCGCCGCCTGCTGGTCAGTTTCCCACCAGTCTGACCACCAAGTAGTCAAGGAAGTTGTCAAGAGAAAGAAAGAGGCTGCTCTGATGTTCTTCTGCTTAGGAAAACAATTAGAAACCTTTCTCAAATCTTTCCTAAGCAGAAGAACATCAGCCTCTTTCTTTCTCCTTCATATCAACAGTACAGATATCCCTTAATATCTTGGAATTAAAAAAGAATAATTAATGTAAATTGCAGAAGTGCTTAGAATAGCCCCTCATCAATTTTACACTGACTTATTGTAAAGCTTTACTTATCCTTTATTCTCCCCATACCTCATACTTAAAAATGGCTCTTTATCTAAAGCTATGCTTAATTGGCGAGGTTGCCAAAAAAGCTGACAGACTTCTACAGAGCCTGCACAGAAACAGTCATAACAGTAGGAATTCAGGGGCAGATTTATCAAGGCTATGATTAAGTGTTCATAACACGAAACACGTAAGGCAGAGGACACAATAAATCTTTTCACTTTGTTTCAACTATTTGATGGAAGATTTGCCTTCATTTGAGTGCCTGCTCCATATTTATTTTCGGTTATCTGCTCCTTATGCGGAGGGCTCAGGGCAGTGCACCTGGGCCACTTCCCCCATGTGGTGAGTAATATTTCTACTTGGTGGAGACCCTTTCTTGAAGTTTTATTGCAGTCAAAACGGTCAAAATCGACTAGGAAATTAGAATCGAGTTTTTTTTTTTAAAAAAATTAAAATTTGATTTTTAAGATTGATCATAATCTGGACCTTAAGGAACTCGAATTCGAATAGTCACCATCTAAAACCAGCTGAATTGCTGTTTAAGTCAATGGGAGACATCCAGGGATCAATTTGGAGTTGTTTGCAGTCTTCCTGACAGTTGAGTTTTTTCCGAGGAAAAAACTCGAATCGAGTTATACAAATTTAGAATTGAATTCGATTCACGTTTTCGGTCGATTTAATTCAGGTTTGAAAAATTCGATTTTTTTTAAAAATAAATTTCGATTGTTTGAATTTTTAATTCATGGGAGTTTCCAATAAGTTTCAAAAACTCACAAATTCGACCTTTGATAAATGTGCCTTCCAGTGTTCCTGAGTTTTCGGCAGGTCAGATAGTGTTTATTATAATTTGAGCTTGTGCCAAAAAGAGGATATCAGTTTCCTGCAGAGACAGATACATAGAATGCCATGTACTGCATCAATATAAACATCTCACCAGACTCCTGCGCTTCCTCCTCATCATCAGAGTCCTCATCATCGTCGTCGTCATCATCATCTGAATATCTGCGCCTCGTAGATCGCTTCTTTATGCGCCTACTTTTCCTCACTGGTTGTCTGTAGTGCCTCCTTGGCTTACGTGCGCCAATATCACTGTCGTTTGATTGCGGGTCTTCACTCTCTTCTGCATTTTCATCCGACACCACAAACTCATCCTGAGACCTAGAATAAGATGCAGTCTAAGTGCATACAAAACCTAGGCAAGTATGCTTCCTAATCAAAATATGTGTTTTTTTTTTTTTTTTAAAAAAGCAGCAGAAATACAATAAAAAGGCAAATAGTTCAATGCACACAACATTTCAAGAGATTTTAAAGGGATACTGTCATGTGGAAATATGTCTTGCAAAACACATCAGTTTCCCACCAGTCTGACCACCAAGTAGTCAAGGAAGTTGTCAGGAGAAAGAAAGAGGCTGCTCTCATGTTCTTCTGCTTAGGAAAGATTTGAGAAAGATTTTTTTTATTCCTAAGCAGAAGAACATGAGAGCAGCCTCTTTCTTTCTCCTGACAACTTCCTTGACTACTTGGTGGTCAGACTGGTGGGAAACTGACCAGCAGGTGGCGCTGTTGTAACAAAATTCATTCATATTAACAGTACATGTATCCCTTAATATCTTGGAATGAAAAAATAAATAAATAAATAATGTACACTGCAAAAGTGCCCTCATCAATTTTACATTCACTTCTTTTAAAGGTTTCTTAACCTTTAAGTAACTTCAAATGAGGTGGCATATCAAAGAATCTTATCACACTGGAATATATATTCAAGTAAATGTTGCCCTTTTATATCTCTTGCCTTGAACCACCATTTAGTGATGGTCTGTGTGCTGCCTCAGAGATCAACTGACAGAACTCGTTTGTTTGTGTGCACAGTGAATGGTACAATCCCGGGGGCAGCCTTATTTTTTAAAATAGCAATTTTCTATTCATGATTACCCAATGGCACATACTACTAAAAAAGTAAATTATAATGAAAATGGTTTATTTACATGAAGCAGGATTTTACATATGAGCTGTTTTATGGAATATCTTTTTATAGAGTCCTAAATTGTTCGGGGGTATAGTTTTCCTTTAACTCTTCCTAGGGTCTTTAAAATACACACAGGAGAACACACATTTATCGAATGTCACTGGGACAGTAAGTTCAATAACATCTGAAAAACAACAGATTACCCACCCAGAGTTTAAAGGGATCCTGTCATCGGAAAACATGTTTTTTTTCAAAACACATCCGTTAATAGTGCTACACCAGCAGAATTCTGCACTGAAATCCATTTCTCAAAAGAGCAAACAGATTTTTTTTATATTCAATTTTGAAATCTGACATGGGGCTAGGCATTTTGTCAATTTCCCAGCTGCCACCAGTCATGTGACTTGTGCCTGCACTTTAGGCGAGAAATGCTTACTGCCAGGCTGCTGTTTTTCCTTCTCAATGTAACTGAATGTGTCTCAGTGGGACATGGGTTTTTACTATTGAGTGTTGTTCTTAGATCCACCAGGCAGCTGTTATCTTGTGTTAGGGAGCTGCTATCTGGTTACCTACACATTGTTCTGTTGTTTGGCTGCTGGGGGGGAAAAGGGAGGAGGGTGATATCACTCCAACTTGCAGTACAGCAGTAAAGAGTGATTGAAGTTTACCAAAGCACAAGTCACATGACTTGGGGCAGCTGGGAAATTTACAATATATCTAGCCCCATGTCAGATTTCAAAATTGAATATAAAAAAATCTGTTTGCTCTTTTGAGAAATGGGTTTCAGTGCAGAATTCTGCTGGAGCAGCACTATTAACTGATTCATTTTGGTAAAAAATGTTTTCCTATGACAGTATCCCTTTAATGAATATCTGTACACACACCTTCCTATAAGCAATTGTTAATCAATGTCATAAAAAACAACTAGGGTATCTTAAGCTAAGACTAACCCCTCGCTAATCTGGAACTCGTCTTCACTCTCCTCCTCTTCCATGTTGCTATCGCTGTCCAAGTCATTCAGCCGTCTGCGTTTTTTACGTCGTGTGACTGCCTTCTGTGGCCGTTTTCCTTCTGTCTTTTCCCCTTCCAAAATAGTGGAAATGTCCTTTCCTCGGTGCCCAGTGATGTTGGACATGTCCTTCCCTCGACCAATAGCTGCTGATTGGGAAAACCAGTAAAGTCATTTTGTTGCGAGGTTTTAGAAAATAGTATGTAAATGCAAGTTCTGGGCCTACTTATTAATAATAATAATAATAATCATGACTTCAATCTTGCTATCCTGATACCATGTTCAAACTTGCTTTATGAGTGTTAATGTGCAACAGTCTATGTAGGAATGATTAAGTCTCCTTGAGATAATCTCACTCTAAGGGGGTTATTTATCAAAATCCATTTTTTTTTAATTTAAGTAAAACACATCCGACCAAACTAGAATTGACTATTGTACTTGATTTATCATGGAAAAAACTCGATAAAATCGGTTTGGGAAAAAAACAGGAAAAAAAAAAATCGGAATTTTCTGGGTTTTATGCCCGAAACGCTCGAATTTCTTGTGAAATTGCTCGAAACCCCGGATTTTTTTGGGATCTTTGCTTGAAACTCAGCAAAGTATTCATGAGAAAAGCAAGCACTTCACTCAGCACAGACCACGATCTCTTCAAATTTGAAATGGGACTTCTGCCGTTGAGTTCTACAGGACCCCCCCCAACAGCTTGGAGATGGAGTATTTTCGGATTCTAACTTTTAGCAGACAAGGGGTATAATAAAAATCACGAACAATTCAAGTTTTTTTCCCCCATTAACAATTCGGATTTTATAGTAAATTTTTTTTCAGGATTTTGGCATTCAGACTTTAATAAATAACCCCCTAAATGTAACTAGAGGAAAGACAAGGAATCTACCTACCACCCCCTCCATCTGCATCTCTGATATCATCTTCTATTGCTTCATCGATCGCTTCATCAAATTCATCGAACCTAAGACAAGTCGTAAGTGAATGGAAACATTAAGTCAAAGGAAATTCAAATAACATTTAAACAAAATAAATGTAATGCCTTATATACATAAATATATTTCCCTAAGGTTACATCTAGAATGTTCATCGATAGCGATTTACATTCTATCCGGTGGGAAGGCACTTAGGGGAGATTAGTCTCCCCCAGTAGCCACGTCTGCCACCATGCTAAATAGTGGATAATAGATAACACCATTACGTTCTACATAATGTAATCTGAGCCTTTTCTCCTTTGAATGGTTGCCCCCATTGCTACACATCAGCTTGTTTATATAAACTATAGTAGTACTTATCTGTTATCTACTGTGTATCCTGTGCTTGAATGGCTGCCCCCATGGCTACACAGCAGCTTGTTTATATAAACTATAGTAGTACTTATCTGTTATCTACTGTGTATCCTGTGCTTGAATGGCTGCCCCCATGGCTACACAGCAGCTTGTTTATATAAACTATAGTAGTACTTGTCTGTTATCTACTGTGTATCCTGTGCTTGAATGGCTGCCCCCATGGCCACACAGCTGCTTGTTTATATAAACTATAGTAGTACTTATCTGTTATCTACTGTGTATCCTGTGCTTGAATGGCTGCCCCCCATGGCTACACAGCAGCTTGTTTATATAAACTATAGTAGTACTTATCTGTTATCTACTGTGTATCCTATGCTTGAATTGCTGTCCCCATGGCTACACAGCAGCTTGTTTATATAAACTATAGTTGTACTTATCTGTTATCTACTGTGTGTCCCGTGCTTAATTCTTTGATGTTACTGTTCCTTTAACCACAATGGTGCAATGGCAGCCAATGCCTAAAATAACGACATGAAATTCCCACCTGTAGCTTATAAACTTTCTCGCTCTCGTGGACCGTCTTTCCAATGACTTTGATTTCTTTTTCTTCTTCTCTTCTTTTTCCTGTACCTCCGGCACCTCTTCTGGTTCCTAATGTGATATTCATTAACACAATTTCTCAGCGTTCTATTCCTAATCAGTACCTTTATTTATAGTTACATACTTTTGCCAGTTAAAGATAAGATTTGAAGAACAAAGTCTTACTTGAGTCGGGATGATGTTCTCGAGGCTGATTCCAACGTAAACTAACCGTTCTTTCCTACAATGAAAAGTATATACAACGGTAATTGGAACATTTGGTTGTGCCGATAAAATGATCACAATACGATATGGTTATTCAAACTATGGGCAGGAGTTCTTCATGTTTCCAAATGGTGAGGCACAGTTTAGACATCCTAGTCTACAAAACACCATTGTGTTGTAATGATTCGTCTCAGGCTAAAGTTACATTGAAAAGGTCTCCAGTATGTGCAAGTGGCTGGGCAAGTTCAGAGCAGAAATAAATGGTTGTGTACTTGAGCTCTGCTTTGACTGTAACTCTGTCTCTACATTATTATACATATGTAGACTGTCCGTCAGAGAACTGAGCTTTATTTATAAACAGAGTATATATAGTAATGCTGGGCAGTATGTTGCTATGCTGGATTTCTGTTTTCTGTTGACTTTTAATAAAAAAAAATAAAAATTAAAAAAGAAAAAACAGTTAGCACTGCTGGGGTCCTAGGTTTCATTGCAGTAGTCGTATCTATTCAACCTGTGTCTTGAGTTTATTGGACACACACACATATATATATAGTACATATTTAAGTAAAATTTTAAAGAATTTTTACTGCAATTTTTAACACATGCACCAATTGATTGTATGTAAATTAGATGGAACACTATTGTAAATACGCTGGGTAAATGTGTTACCACTTTATAAATAAGAGGTAATAAATAAAGCTGGCCATAGACGCAAAGATCTGATCGTACGAATCGAGGATTCGTACGATTTTCGGACCGTGTGTGGAGAGTCCCGACATTTTTCGTCCGGCGGAGATCGGACAGGTTAGAAAATTTCTGTCCGCTGCCGATAATATCTCTGCGTGTATTGCCGATCGTAGGATTTTCAGTGGGAGACTGTCACTAGCTTTGGTTGGACATAGATATCGTACGATTGCTGTCAGGGGCAGAACATTGCTGATCTGTTCTTTAACTAATCTGACTGGTAAGACTTTGATCTGAATGGTTAGTGGCGGGTCGGGAGATGGGAAAGTCCGATCGTACGATGATTCTATGGCCAACTTTATGCTTACGCAGTGTAAATGTACGTTTATTTCTGCAGAATTAAAGGCCATGTAAACCCCCTCCACAAGACTGTAATCAGTTAACAGTCTCTTTGAAATCTTTAGATACCTGCCATTTTGGTTGTTAAAGGAGAACTAAACCCTAAAAATGAACAGGGCTAAAAATGCCATTTTATACACTGAACTAATTGCACGAGGCTAAAGTTTGAGCTTGTCAATAGCAGCAATGATCCAGGACTTCAAACTTGTCACAGGGGGTCACCATCTTGGAAAGTGTCTGTGACACTCACATGCTCAGTGGGCTCTGATTGGCTGTTGAGAAGCTAAGCTTAGGGCTCGTCACTAATTATCCAGCAGAAAATGAGCTTCCCTGGCTGTAATATAAGCTGATGCTACAGGTTTGCTGATTATTAAATTCTGATGCTAATTGCACTGGTTTCTATGCTGCCATGTAGTAATTATGTGTATTAATTACTAATCAGCCTTATATTGTGACATTTCTATTCTATGTGTACTGTATATTGTGAGTGGGTCCCTAAGCTCAGTAAGTGACAGCAGCACAGAGCATGTGCAGTGAATCAGCAGAAAAGAAGATGGGGAGCTACTGGGGCATCTTTGGAGACACAGATCTTTACTTCTAAAGGGCTGTGGTTGCCTTGGGCTGGTACAGAAGCACAAAACATCATGTACAACATTTCTAGCTACTTATTTAGTTTAACTTTCCTTGTCATTTAAAAGGTTAACAGTAAGGCTGCAGCATCCCCTTAATCACTTAGAAATCCTTCTACTTCTCTAATCCACTCAGCCCCCTCCCTCATTTGCTTTGGCCGTTGATTTATGAGCATGCTCAGTTCTTCTCAGATCAGATTATCAAACACACCATCTAGTCTACCAGCCAATGAAGAGATAGAATTGCTGATTCCCATAGAAACTCTGTCTGATTATGTTTTTTTTTTTTCTCCTAAACACCTCTCCTGAGCTCAGAGTAACCATTACTCTGCTCAATCCCAGCACTTTCTATCAAAGTATGTTGTGCCAGTGTAAAGCTGCATTCTGCATTGCATGAACTTTAGAGCATACATGTCTCAATGTTACTGATGATGAGGTCAGAGGGAAAATCTGCCAGCTGCTATTTGTTTTAGAAAAATGTGATGGCGCTGGCAAATGGAGGGGGGGGATATACAATACAAATTATGTGACAATGGAGGGGAAGATATGCCCAACTTATATATATGGAGGGAAAATGTAGATTTTACAAGTGGGTATTGTATAATAACTATGCTACCGTGGATTTATGGTATCTCTGTGCATATTGTGGTATCCCTGGAGTGTTCAATAAGGTTCCCCATTTGGATGACTGTTCTCTCATATTAGTAATGTCAAACCATGCCCTGCGCATTTTGCTTTCTTGCGAAGGGACAATAACAAAACAGGAAGCATATGGGAGAGGGTAAGAAAGCCTGAGGTCAGCCTGACTGTACAACTGAAAATCCAAGGAAGTGCAATGGAGTACCTCCTCTCTGCTCGCTCCTTCTTCTTCAGAACAACGTCTAAATTCAGTAACTGCTCTTCCAGTTTTTCACACAGTAGCTTCTGTTTATAAATAAGGGAGAAAATGAATTTACCAGCAAAATTACGCATCACTTATATTTACAGATGAGAGGGAAAGGCTAAAACTAAGTAAGCTTCACGAAAAAGGTCTATCTAAATTAGGGATGCACTGAATCCACTATTTTAGATTCAGCCGTACCTTTCACGAAACATCCGGCCAAATATCGAACCAAATCCTAATTTGCATATGCAAATTAGTGGTGGGAAGGGGAAAACATTATTTACTTCCTTGTTTTGTGACAAAAAGTCACATGATTACCCTCCCGTCCCTAATTTGCATTTGCAAATTTGGATTCAGTTCCACCAGAAGGATTCGGCTGACTCCTGCTGAAAAAGCCAGAATCCTGGCCGAATCTCGAACCGAAATGCTGCTCTGAGTACTCTGTCGACAGAATCCTTCTATTGTGTACACATGGGCTTCTGTATCAGACTTCCTGTTTTAATCTTAAACCTCCAGGGCTAGGGCTTGAGCATGCTCAGTTTCCTCCTCGCTTCCTCTATGCCATAATCTGAGCCCAGAGCTATGAGTGAGCAGGGACTCAGGCAGGAATTTATGTCAAACCAAGCTAAT
The DNA here is from genome assembly GCA_038501925.1 of Xenopus petersii. Lineage (NCBI taxonomy): Eukaryota > Metazoa > Chordata > Amphibia > Anura > Pipidae > Xenopus > Xenopus petersii. The sequence continues at coordinate 164,867,567 of CM076675.1, forward strand.
ATGGCAGCTGCTGTCCTAAACAGAGAGAGCTTCTAGAGCAATTTACTTAAGGTAAAGCATTGTGCAGAATAAATACAGTGTTATATAGCTTGCACTATTGCGGCTAATCTATTGGCAATAAACTGCTTCGGAAGCTTCTCCTTTAGTTAAAAACAAATGGAAAAGATTCTATATTCCAGGCCTTGATGGAGCATTGTAGTGAAAAGATTCTCCTGAAATCCTTGGAGAAGGCTGTTGCTTAGTATCTCACCTAGATGAGTTACAATTGGCACACAACAGTTGAACAGGCTCCATTTTCTAGATCAATTACAAAAACAACAATGGAATACTGGTACAAAAATGTGCATTTAAAATCATACATGTTGGCATGGAGGGCAGAACCATTCTCCGTCTGGAATCAACATCAGGGGTGGCCGAAGGCAAGCTGTATGATATCCACTGTCACAGGAGTCACACAACAAAATCTGCATGAAACACAGGAATATGGGCACATTAACTAACCAGAAGGATATGGGCCGGCATAACATGAAGGTATATCCAACTCTATCAATAGAACAAACAGCACATATTATTTTTACAATTAAAAGTAGAAGGCAGTTTCTACTGAATTGTGCTTAGTACAGAGGAATACCTATGCTGCCATAGTTTTATGGGATCTCTCTGTACAGACTATGAGCAAACTTAGGGGCTGTTCCTGCTGAATTGTGCTTAGTACAGAGGAATACCTATGCTGCCATAGTTTTATGGGATCTCTCTGTACAGACTATGAGCAAACTTAGGGGTCTGTTCCTGCTGAATTGTGCTTAGTACAGAGAATACCTATGCTGCTATAGTTTTATGGGATCTCTCTGTATAGACTATGAGCAAACTTAGGGGTCTGTCCCTGCTGAATTGTGCTTAGTACAAGTGAAGTGACTATGAGCAATAAGGGGGCTGTTCTTGCCAAATTGTGCTTATAACAAGACAATACAAATGCTGACCTCTTATCGCCTCCCTTAAACACATACTATACATTGAAAAAAATCAGTTCCAGTAGCCATTTAAACTTGTAATATATAAGGTGCTAACCAATTCCGGATGGTTGGGGAGGCCACACTTCTTGCAAGGCTCATCATCTTCACCGGGGGCACCATCTTCCTTGTCCTCTTCCGAATCCTCTTCGGAGTCCTCCTCACTGTCAGACTCCTCGCTTTCATCATCACTGGAAGATTTGCGTCTCCGACGTGACCGAGAGTTGGTCCAGCGAGCTCGCCTCCTTTGCCTTGGTTTGTTCTGATTCAAGGTGACAAATGAATACACTGACATTAGTTAGAAAACAGCTCTTAATAATATAGTGCCCCTTGTTCTTTATAGCCTGACCGGGATCGTAAATGACATGACTAGGCACGCATTATAACTAATGACATCATTAAACACTTGTTATAAATAATTTACAGGATATTCATGACTTTTGTGTATTATGATAAAGTAAGTGTAATCACTGCTTATAAATCATAGTTTTTTTCCTACAGTGCTGGTCATAACAGCCCTAAGCAGAGGTAATGCAATGAAATGATCTTCCCGACACGCACCTTCTTTATTCTTTGGCTGGAATCTTTATCCGTCTTTCTCTCGTCATCTTTCTCTGACCAAGCAGGCTTGTCTTCCTCGTCGCTTAATTTCTTTTCTGGCTTTCGATCTTTAACCTCAGCAGCAGGCGTCACTGAAGGGCGCGAAATTCGAGGGGAACGCCTCAATGTCCGACCGATACTTTCTTCTGCTTCAGCTTCCTGCAGCTCTGGTAGCTCAAGTCTCCTGTTCTTGCCGGCCACCCGGATAGTTCGGATTGTCAACTTTATTCCGTGTTTATGCCTTTCTGATGTGGTTTCCTGACCTTCTGTCTCACTGTTCTCATCCTCTGGCTCATGCTTATATCTAGATCTACTCTTTGAAGGCTGTTTCTCCGTATTGGAGACCTTCTTCACTTCCTCGACTGGAGTTTTATCTGGTTGTTCTCTCTTTTTCTGGGTAGATTCAACCACATTGCGGTCACTGCTTTCTTTTGGAAGGGCTTTATCTTCAGATTTACATTTTAAAGATTCTGTTTTTTGAGATTCGGGGACATTCTCCTCATCTTGCCCCTTGGGTTTGCTTTCAGAAGGTTCTTCTAGTGTTGAATTATTTGCATCTGTAGCAGCTTTTCTAGAGGTCTCTGGTTTTCTGGGCTTGTTTGTTGTTTCCATGTCTGTTATGATAGAGGATTCTGTCTCAACCCCAGGATTGTCTGTAGTTTCCTCTTTAACGGGTTTAACAGACTCCGTTTTTTGTTCAGGCTCTACCTTTGGTTTTTCTGATTTGCATTGATCCTCTATCACATTCTGGGGAATGCTTTTTGTTTCACTTCCTTCTTCTGGTATTTCTAAAAGTGGGCCTTTATCGGTCACTGTATCCTTTTTCTCTCTTTGTGATGTCTCCTTGGCTACAGTTGACTTAACTTCACTGGATTCAACTGCTGGTTCTTTCGTGGTTTCTCCTCTATCCTTGGTTTCACTCTGCTCAGTGCCATCTGGAGGTTCCTTTGACAGTGCTTTTTGCTCCGGTTTTTTAGCTGATGGTGTTACAGAGTTAATATCAATGTCTTTTTCTAAGCTGCCAATGTTAGGGGCCTTGCTAGACTCTTTGGAGCCATGAATAATTTTGATAACTCCAGAGTTTTTTCTCTCGTTTAAGATACCATTTTCTTCCTTGGTGCCACTAACAATGTTTTTTACAACGTTGGTTTTATTCTCTACTTGGCTCACTTTTGTTTTGTGCATTGTTTTTTCACAGTTCATTTCACCATTAACCAGATGCTTCCCATCAGGTCCAGTACTTAAACTGGTCTTAACATGGTCCTCTTCTTGTTTCCCATCATCTTTAAGCAATGGATCTTTTGAAGGAGTGGCAGATCGGCAAAGGGAGGTTTTAACAGGGCTATCAAAATCGTCTGTCAGTTTCAGTTCCCGTTTTTTCAAAGGAATCTTCGCTTGCTGGTCATTCTTCATCTTCTCAGTTTCCTCCACCGTCTTCTCTACGTGATCATCTGCATGTTTTACGATCACTGATATTTCAGCCCTTTCGGGTTCATGAGATGGCGTTACCCTATCTGTGCTCTCTTTGGGTTCCTTTGGTGCTGTTCTATCCTCTTTTACAGGCTTTACATTCTCCTTGAAGGAGTCGTTTTCTTCTTTGGCAATTTGTTTGTCTGTCTCCATATCTGAAACAGGCTCGGTCTTTATTTGCAACGATGATTGTAAAGGTCGATCGTCTTCTGTTTTAAGGCCATTACTTTGATCTGCCTCCTTACAGTTGGGTGGAGACTGCGGACTCGTTTCATCCGGTTTTTCTTCCTTAATATGATCATCCTCTGGTGCTCCCTCTAGACCATAAAGAACAATATATAAACAAAAAAAGCTGATTTTTTTTTATTTTTAAAACAGCTTTTTAAATTGTTTTTAAACAATAAAACAGCTTCAACAACTGCTACATTAGTAGAACACATGTAAAATTAGGGAAAATCATATACTTACCGCGATTTTCCTTTCCTGGACTGGAATATGGCTGTGGGCTGCAATGGGTTAATCCCCTCCCACCATGCAATGGGACAGGAAATACAACATAAAAACCCTGCTTCCGCCCCCTGGCCGCCATCTTTGAACTCCTGGAGTCTCCCCCAATAGAGGGTGGGAAGCCGTGCCCACTGCCATGTTCCAGTCCAGGAAAGGAAAATCTCGGTAAGTATGATATGATTTTCCCTATTCCTGATCCTTACACATGGCAGTGGGCCACAACGGGATGTACCAAAGCAACCAACATAAATAAGGGAGGGAGAAGTTAGATTTTAAACAGAATTTAAAACAGAATTTAGCACTGTAGCACCGAAAGCAACAGGTTAGCAAAAACATTGAATTTGTAATGATTGAGAAATGTATGAAAAGAGGACCACACTGCAGCTTTGCAGATCTCTTCCAAAGTGGCTCCTGCATGAAAGGCCCAGGATGCTGCCATCCCTCTGGTTGAATGTGCCTTAATAATGGAGGGTACTGTGCTGGAATTTAACACGTAAGCGTTCTGAATGCATTCTTTGATCCAACCTGCTATAGTAGACTTGGATGGTTGAGCCCCCGCTTTTTTCCCTTGAGGGAGTCCGAAGATCTTATTGGCAGAAGTCTGTCCGGGTAGGTTTTCAGACATCTAACCACATCCAGCTTATGCCATTGATGCTCAAGATCGGATTTTGGATCAGGGGAAAAAAGTAGGTAGTATAATGTCCTGTGTGGTATGGAATTCAGACACCACCTTAGGGATAAACTTGTCTGCTGTTTTGAGGACCACCTTATCCTGTAGAAAGGTAAGCTTTCCTTCCCGGATAGAAAGAGCTTGGAGTTCCCCAACTCTTCTTTCAGAGGTAATTGCCAGAGAGAAGCACATTTTTAAGTTTAACATCTTCAAAGGAATGTCCTCTATGGGTTCAAAAGGTAAGTGTGTTCAAAATCAGACTTAGGTCCCATGGAGAGATCTGAGGTCTAACGATTGGTGCAAGTTTTTTGGCCCCCTGGAAGAATTTCTTAACCAGTGTATTTTGAGACCATGCCACTTTAGAGAAGTGGGAAAAGGCTGTTACCTGACCTCTGAGGGTGGAAATGCTTAGTTTAAGCTCCAAACCTTTCTGTAGAAACTCCACAAATTGAACCCCTGAAGCATTAAATGAATTGACTTTAGCTTCCTCACACCACTTGCCAAATTTTTCCCAAGTGATGAAATACTTTTGTAAGGTGTTAGGTTTCCTTGCTGCCAATAATGTAGAAACGGAGGTCTCTGAAAGCCCAGAGAAGGAGAGGTTCAACCTCTCGAGTCACGCCGTCAAGGCCCATCTGCCTGGGTGAGGATGGATTACCTCGCCCTATGTCATCAGATCCTGTAGATTGGAAAGTCTGAGCGGAAGGCCTTTGATAGGAGCAGTATTTGTGAAAACCAGGGCCTCTTTGGCCACCAAGGTGCCACCAGAACTATTTCCACACGTATTTTCCAATACGTACGCCCTGTGAAATTTCCATTGGATGGAAAATGCATCCGTCATCCAAGCATCTTGATCTGCTGTCCAGGAGACATACTTCGGTAATTTCGAGTTCGCTCTTGTTGCCATAAGATGAAGGCAGAATGGACACCATTTCTTCAGGATTGCCTTGAAGACTGATTGATGGAGTTCCCATTTCCCAGCTTGGGGCATAGCTCTGCTCAGTCTGTCTGTCTGAATCACATTCTGGACTCCCGGAAAGTATTCCACTTTCAGTTCTTTTCTGCCCATGAAAATATATGTATGCTCAAGTCCAATAGACCTCTTGATCTCGTCCCTCCTTGCCTGTTCAGATATCTGACCAAAGTCATATTGTCTGATCTTATCAGAACTGACTTGTTTAGAAGATGACTCTCAAATGTTATCAGTCCGAGGAACACTGCCTTTAAATCTTTCCAATTGGAAGATTTGGGGATTTCCAATAGATCCCACCTGCCCTGAGTCAGTGTGTGGGCCCCCCAGCCCCACTTGCTGGCATCTGTGGTCAGCACTATTCATTGTAGCTGACTCAAAGACACTGGGTGTCGAAGGTTTACAGCTTTTGTCCACCAATTCAGGGACTGGACTGTAGTTGGCTCCAGCAGGATTTGTTGGTGAGGTCAGAGGTAAATGTGATCCCATCTGGTCAGAAATTCACATTGTAGCATTCTGGTGTGAATTTGGGCCCATTTCATGCAGTATTTCGTGGAAATCAATTTCCCCATTATCCTATGGCAGCTTACCGGTGTCCACGTAGTTTTGGCTTGGAACTTGTTTACTGAGTTTTGAATATCCCGAATCCTTCTCTCTGGGAGACTGAGATTGAAGTTCTCTGTGTCGATGATTACTCCCAGAACTTCGAGAACCTCTTTCGACTGGGCTTTGATAAGGATGTCGCCCTGGAGCCTTAGATTTTGCTATGATGGATTCCAAGACTTTTGTAAATAACCTGGGAGCTGTGGCCAGCCCAAATGGAAGGACGGCATACTGATAATGTTCGTTCAGAATCTAGAACCGTAGAAACTTCCTGTGAGATCTCTTCACTAGAATGTGCCAATAAGCATCTTTTAGATCTAGTTTCACTAGCCAGTCACCCGTATCCACACACTGAGTGATTTATTTTAGGGTTTCCATCTTGAAAGAAGGGACTTTCAACTGTCTGTTCACTCTTCTGAGGTTGAGGATAACCCTGAATTCTCCATTCTGCTTCCATCTGAGAAAAAGATGGGAATATATTCCAGAAAATTTTTGCCCTTGAGGGACCTTTGATATCACCTTGTTTCTCAGCAAGTCCCGAATGGTAGATCTTAGGGCTGAAGAACTCTTTGCGGATCTCCGCTTGTCTGAAGAAATGAAGTGATGAGGAAGATTTTTTTGAAGCTTTAGTTTGTAACCTCTCAAGATTACGTCTAATACCCATTTGTCTGGGCAAACTCGAGCCCACATTGCACTGAATCTTGCCAATCTTCCCCCTACTACAATGGGGCTCCCGCACCTTCATGCTCTAGGCTTTTTCGGATTTGATATTGGAACCCCAATCCCCTTCTTTTAGCCTGAAAGGACTGGTTTCTGTTCTTCCAATGTCTAGAAAAAGATTTTCCGGGCTTGTACTGCCTGGCATCTCTGAAAGAACCTTTAAAGTTCCTAGCCGGATTTCTCTTGTCTCTATGTTCTTGCGGCAGAAAGGAAGACTTTCCTGCCAATGCTTTAGAAATAATTTGATCCAGGTCTGAACCAAATTAAAACTTCCCTTGAATGGAAGACTGCATAAGTTATGATTAGACTGGGAATCTGTGTGCAATTGTCTCAACCATAATCCTCTTCTCGCCACAACAGATAGGCCCATGGATCTAGCCGCCAGTCTTATCGATTCCAGAGAAGCTTCTGCAGCAAATTAATTTACAACTTTCACATCTTGAAGCAATTCAATAAACTTATCTCTGTCAGTGCCAGCCTTAATCGCTCCCTCCAATTCCTGAAGCCATATCTTATTGGCCCTAGTTACTGAGGTCATTGCAATCGCTGACTTACATGTTGCACCACCTGCCACATAGAATCTTTTCAATGCTCCATCTTGTCGCCTTTCCATTGTAGCCTTAAGAGATACTCCATCTACCGGAAGAGTCGTTTTCTACTTTCTGCTTTCTCTCCGGATTTTCCCATTCAGACTGGATATTCGACTTGATAACATCATGAACTGGGAATTAATGATTCTTTTTGGCAGCAGATTTATACATTTTATCTTGCTTAACAGGAGATTTACTTTGATCTTCTAAACCCAACATTTTCCTAATTGCTTTAATGAGAGGTTCTACCATATCAGTATTGAAAGAAGAATCCCCATCAACAACTGTATTCTCATCAGAGATTTCCCCTTCGGAACTCGACCAAGCCCTGGACGATTCAGTTCTAACTTGAGTAGGCCTATCCGGGCTACTTCTGCCCCCCGCAGAGGAAGATCTGCTAGTGGTCTGACCTAAGCTTTTCAAAACATTATCTGTAACTTGCGACATCATGGAAGTCACTGATTGGTTAATTGTTTCTTTCATCCAATTCATCATGTCAGAAGCTTGCGTTGGAACCACTCCAGAAGCTTCCTGCAGACATTCAGTGCACAATCTGGAAGTACATAATCGGAACATGAGCCACAATGTCGTCCTACTTCCTTCTCTGGTTGGAGAACTCCTATTAAGAGAAATACTAAGAATACTAAGAAAATTACTAATAACAGTTCTTATGTGAAAAGATTTTTTTTTTTTTTTTTTTAACTTCTCCTTGTCTTGAATCCCGTGTTCACCTCTCAAAAGAACACTCAACCCCTTGAGCCTGAGTGAGACCTTCTAGAGCTCTTCATGCAGATAGGGATACACTCCAGCAGTATGCAGTGAAGACCAACCTAAAAGATTCCATGCAAATTATAAATACCTGTCCAAGGAGGACCCCTGCAGGCTCAACATTAGTAGTCAGGAAAACATATACTTGCAACAGTACCCTCCTGACAGCACAAACGGCACAGAAACACCTTACCAGATCAGCAGCCAACAGGGGAGAAGAAGGCACCTCTCTTAAGTTTGGGTGCCAAGCGCGTCAGTTCCGGGTTTGCGCTCCAGCGAATGCGTCAACATGCTGGCACGTTCTTGGAATACTCTGCTTCTTACCGCGCATGGTGCCTGAACAGGCTTTTGCGACTTACAGCGCCGGCAGCAAACTCGGCCAAAGCCTACACGGCTTTCCCAAGGACACCCACAAGGAACAGCTCGGTCCTGGGACATCAAAAGGGGAGAGGTACCCATCTGGAACTAGCGGAGTGAGCGACAGGAGGAAAAAAAGATGGCGGCCAGGGGGCGGAAGCAGGGTTTTTATGTTGTATTTCCTGTCCCATTGCATGGCGGGAGGGGATTAACCCATTGTGGCCCACTGCCATGTGTAAGGAACAAGAAAGGTGTTTTGTTTGCCAGAGAGGAAATGATGCAGTTAGTAAAGGAACACAATGCATTTTTTAAGACTTACGTCCAAGAAATTCAACCTACACAGCATCTAAAATCATCTGGCTGACTCTTTGTAATGTAACATCACTCGTGTCTTATCCCCTACAGTCTTACAACCATTAGGGTTGTTTTAAGCTTTAATTCGATTCTTAGGAGCATTAAAGTACAATTTTATGATTTATTCTAGCACCGGTCTCTGTATGTTGGGACATTTTTGGGCAGATTTATCAAGGGTCGAATTTATATGAATTTTTTTTTTGCTATAATAAATTTAGGGATGCACAAAATCCAGGATTTGGCCGAATCCTACTGCCCGGCCGAACCAAATCATAATTTGCATATGCAAATTAGGGGTGATGAGGGAAATCTCTTTTTGTCACAAAACAAGGAAGTAAAAAATGTTTTCCCCTTCCCACTCCTAATTTGCATAGGCAAGTTAGTATTTGGATTCGGCTTGATATTCGGACAAATCTTTCGCAAAGGATTAGGGGGTTCTGCTGAATCCAAAATCATCCCAAAATGAATTTGAAAATACTCAACTCGAATGGGAGGTTATTTTAGAAAAAACGCGAATATCTAAAACTCGATCGAATATAACCGCCCAAAAACTCAAATCGAATACAACTAAACTCTAATCTAGTTTTTGCTCTGAAAAAGGAAGGCTATTAACATTTTCAAACAAGTCTCTGGACCTCTGCTATTAACTTCTACATGAACTCGGCAAGTTATTCGAGTTCCCAGGGTCAAGGTATGATAAATCTCGAATTTTATCTTGGATTATTGTGAGTTTTGATCAAAACTCCAACTGAAAAATTGGAATTCACCACCTTAATAAATCTGCCCCTATATATATATATTTACACATACATGTACTTCAAGATATCAGTGGCAGTGGTCATATTTCTTGCCATGCCATAGATCCCTAGGAAGAATGAATGGTCAGTGTTAACTAGTCCTTTATTATAATGCCCAATAATCTGAGAATATAAATAAGTACACTATTTGGCACAAAAGCCTTTGCCTTCAGTAAAATTGGGTTTCTAAATTAATTGCACTATAATTTTTTTTTTTTTGTGCCTCAAACACTCTAAGGGAAATTATACTAAGTCTTAAATGAAATACTGCAACAGCTAAAGGGATCAAGTAATAAATAAATTCAGCAAGAGAAACAAATGCTTACCCATGTTTTCTTTCTTAATTTCATCCTGCTCTGGGTTAGGACTTTCACGAGATGAGCTTTCTTCTGGTTCTGATTTCTTTAGCAAGGCAGGGTCTATTTGTGCTTTCAGCAGTTCCAGAGTTTCTGCAAACTCATTCCTAGTCCTACAATGACAAAAGAGTTTAAATGCTTGTGGTTTGTGATCCAAGAAATGATCAGAACCTCCATTACTGATAATGAAATCAGTATATCATACTTCTACAGGTCCAAAAGTGCAAAAAAAAAACTAGGGATGCACCAAATCCACTATTTTGGATTCGGCCGAACCCCTGAATCCTTCGTGAAAGATTCGGCCGAATACCAAACCCGAACCCTAATTTGCATATGCAAATTAGGGGTTGAATGGGGAAAATATTTTTTACTTCCTTGTTTTGTGACAAAAAGTCACGCACTTTCCCTCCCCGCCCCTAATTTGCACATGCAAATTAGGATTCGGTTCGGCCGGGCAGAAGGATTCGGCCGAATCCGAATCCTGCTGAAAAAGGCCGAATCCTGGATTCGGTGCATCCCTAAAAAAAACCATTCACAGCCTAGTGGCTGGGCTTCTCCCTAAATCTTGAATCATTAGCCTCATCTGTGGGAGGTGCAATCCCATAGTTTGGGAATCTTTGGATGAGCATTTTCTTAGCTTATTCATATTATAGAAGTTAAGATTCTGTGTGTATGTGTATCTGTTGTGCTTTAGTTAGCCAGGGTGTTTTGAACTATGAACCCCAATATGGTTTGCAGAGTATAGGATCACAAGTAATGTGATTATAAGCCCTGCAAAATGTGTTGGTACTCTCAAAATACATGCTTATATTTGCTCTTTACCTTGGAGAGAAAACACAATAAGATATTAAAGGAGTAGTTGAACTTTATATTAACTTTTAGTATATTGTAGTATGTCCTATTCCTAGCAACTTTGCAATTGGGCTTCTTTTTTTTCTAAACATTTTTCAAATTATTTGCCTCCAACTTCTATATCTTTTCAGCTTTCAAATGGGAGTCACTGACCCCCAACAGTCAAACACAATTCTTTTCTGATCTTAAAATTGTATTATTATTGTTGCTTTGGATTACAGGTAGGGAACCTATTATCCAGAAAGCTTGAAACCCAGGGCTTTCTGGATAATAAATCTTTCTCTTTCTGTAATTTGGATCTTCATACCTTAAAGGTATACTGTCATGGGAAAAAACACTTTTTCCAAAATGAATCAGTTAATAAAGCTGCTCCAGCAGAATTCTGCACTGAAATCCATTTCTCAAAAGAGCAAACAGACTTTTTTATATTCAATTTTGAAATCTGACATGGGGCTTGATGTATTGTCAATTTCCCAGCTGCCCCTGGTCATGTGACTTGTGCCTGCACTTTAGCAGAGAAATGCTTTCTGGCAGGCTGCTGTTTTTCCTTCTCAATGTAACTGAATATGTCTCAGTGAGACATGGGTTTTTACTATTGAGAGCTGTTCTTAGATCTACCAGGCAGCTGTTATCTTGTGTTAGAGAGCTGCTATCTGGTTACCTTCCCATTGTTCTTTTATTTGGCTGCTGGGGGGTAAATGGAGGGGGTGATATCACTCCAACTTGCAGTACAGCAGTAAAGAGTGATTGAAGTTTACCAGGGCACAAGTCACATGACTTGGGGCAGCTGGGAAATTGACAAAATGTCTAGCCCCATGTCAGATTTCAAAATTAAATATAAAAAAATCTGTTTGCTCTTTTGAGAAATGGATTTCAGTGCAGAATTATGTTGGAGAAGCACTATTAACTGATTCATTTTTCCAGTCACAATGGTTCCATGATTTTCATTGAGGCAGGTGTTTATCTTTCAATTTAAATGACTGGAAGTGGGAATTGTTGTGAAGCTGCTGGGGTAAGGATGTTAAAGTGGAATTGTATATATGTTTCAGTCAGGACTTTACTGAAGTTCAACGGAACCATTATGATTGGATGTCTGTGACTTTACCACACTCAAGGGTTTAAAGGAGAAACAAACCCGCAAAATAAGAAAATCCCCTACTTACTAACCTAGGTAGTCCTCCCTCCCTACTTCCCACCCGCATAGTTGCCCCTAAGAGTTTGCTACATATCGGTGCAGAATAAGCGCAGTGGAGCTCATGGGCTCCATCTTCAAGATCTCCAGTCTTCTTCGCGTCCTCTTACTTCCCTTCGGCAATTTCCGGCACTTTTGGAGCATGCGCAGTTGCTACGAACTGGAATACTGCTCAAACTGCGCATGCTAGAGTCCTGCACGGAACCAATTTCTAAGACCCGGACCAGACTCCGCAGCCCAAACTACAACCGCATATTTACTGACTTTTATCCGCTACCTGACCCAGACCCACAACTGCCTTATCCGCATCCCGACCCACAAACCCGCGGACCACCATCGAAGTGGAGTCATCAAAAGTGGGTGGGGACAGAAACAAGTTTTGTAAAACTTTAAAAGGAGTAAAATAGAGACAATATTATATAAGTTAAGAAATATAGATAAGACCCACAACTCCGCAGGCCCGCGGGTATACCGGCACCTGAAAATCCTCCCCTCATTCCACAGGGTGCCCACTGTTTTTGCAGGTAACCAGCGGATACCCGACCCGCTGCAGGACTCTAGTGCATGCACCAATATGGCTTTCACTTACAGAAGAAGACAGGAGTTTTGGAAGGTGATGGCCATGAGCCCTGATGCACTTACTCTGCACCAATTTGCGAGAAAGCTTTTAAGGGGCAATTTCAGGGATAACTATGCAGGAGGGGAAGCGAGGGGGGGGCTACCCTGGGTAGTAGTTAGGGGATTTGCTTTAAATCAGGGAATATAAATATCACAATATAAGGCTGATAAGTAATAAATACAGGTAATTACTACATGGCAGTACAGCAACCAGTGCAATTAGCATCAGAATTTAATAATCAGCAAACCTGTAGCATCAGCTTATATTACAGCCAGGGAAGCTCATTTGCTGCTGGATAATTAGTGACGAGCCCTAAGCTTAGCTTCTCAACAGCCAATCAGAGCCCACTGAGCATGTGAGTGTCACAGACACTTTCCAAGATGGTGACCCCCTGTGACAAGTTTGAAGTCCTGGATCATTGCTGCTATTGACAAGCTCAAACTTTAGCCTCGTGCAATAAGTTCACTATATAAAATATGGCATTTTTACCCATCTTCATTATTAGGGTTTAGTTCTCCTTTAAGCCACTAGTAACACTGGGCTCTGGCTACACAGATGCTTCATGCCTAACTACAGTTACACTATATAATCCTAGACTAACAAATAAAATACCATGTTTCCAGCTTTGAGACCAAGATTTCCCAGTGATGTCTAAAGCATCTACGTAGTTTGCTCATGTAAAGAACTTGCTGCTGAACCCACCTGACAATGCATTTCCATGTGGAACCATCTTGGTCGTCTTGCTCCTCTATGTACATACGGATGTTGTGATCCTGATCCAGTTGAAACCAATACATCAGACCGTCCTTATCCCTACCAATAGGCTGGAGGCGCATAGCATCACCATCTTCTTCATTAATGGCATTCTTGAACTTCAAATTGTCATCAAACTGACACTCACAGAGATGCTGCAAAGATAAACATAGAAAAAAACCTAGGTATCGAAACCAGGATTCGGCCTATTTCAACAGGATTCAGATTTGACCGAATCCTTCTGCCCGGCCGACTGAATCCTAATTGACATATGCAAATTAAGGGCGGGGAGGGAAATCATGTGACTTTTTGTCACAAAACAAGGAAGTAAAAATGTTTTCCCCTTCCCACAACTAATTTGCATCTGCAAATAAGGGTTAGGATTCGGTTCAATATTTGCCGAAGGATTCGAGGGTTCATCCGAATCCAAATTAGTGGATTCGGTGCATCCATAAAAAAAAAACTAGATATAGTTTGCTGGTAACTTCACAGATGAATTGACTGCAGGTAAAACTGCCTATAGTGTGTGTTTATGTGATACGGATTGTAAACTGCACTGGGGCAGCGACTGATGGGAATGATGTATAATCTCTGGGGGTGAGATCACTCCAACTTGCAGTACAGCAGTAAAGAGTGATTGAAGTTTATCAGAGCACATGTCACATGACTGGGGGCAGCAGGGAAACTGACAATATGTCTAGCCCCATGTCAGATTTCAAAAGTGAATATAAAAAAAAATCTGTTTGCTCTTTTGAAAAATAGATTTCAGTGCAGAATTTTTCCCATGACAGTATCCCTTCAGAGGGGTGGATCACCTTTTAGTATGAAATAGAATGGCTCATTCTAAGTAACATTTCAACTGTTTGTCATTTATTTATTTTTTAATAGTTTTTAAATAGTTCTGATTCTTTCCCGCTTTCAAATGGGGGTCACTGACCCCATCTAAAAACAAATGCTCAATAAGGCTTCAAATGTTATTCCTACTTTTTATAATTTCTATATATTATTATTATGCTTTATATTTCTATTCAGGCTTCTCCCATTCCTTTTCCATTCTCTTGTTCAAATCGGTGAATGGTTGCTAGGGTAATTTGGACTCTAGCAACCAGATTGCTGAATTTGCAAGCTGGAGAGAGGCTGAATAACAATGTAAATGACTCAAAAACCACAAGTAATAAAAAATTAAAACCAATTGCAAATGGTCTCAGAATATCTCTCTCTGTATCATACAAAAAAAAACCCATGTCAGCAAGAAGATTTTAGCACAAGCCTTACCTTCAGTAGCCCCACTTTGGACTCAACGCTCATCTCTTGATAACCTTTCTTCTCCATCTCCCAGGCCCAAGTGCTGTTGTAGTCTTGGCACACCTGTAAGGGAATCCATCACTGAATTAGAAACCGGTTTCACTGTTCTTCATTTTCATACACTTATATAATACTCCCAAGTCTGTTTTGGATTCGGCTGAACCCCAGAATCCTTCACCAAAGATTCGGCCGAATACCAAACAGAGTCCTAATTTGCATATGCAAATTAGGGGTGGGGATGGGAATTTTTTTTTACTTCTTTGTTTGTGACAATAAGACAGGCAATTCCCCTTCCCTGCTCCTAATTTGCATATGCAAATTCAAATTCGGTTCGGCCAGGCAGAAGGATTCAGCCAAATCCGAATCCTGCTGAAAAACGCAGAATCCGGAACCAAATTCTGGATTCAGTGCATCCCTACCTGTAAGTAGCCTCTGTTTAATAGAAAGACAGCAGTGAACGAGGGAGTAACTTATCATGTGCACATATCTCATCAGTATACAGGTATTCAGAATGCTCGGGACCTGGGGCTTTCCGGATAATGGGTCTTTTCATAATATGGAGACACGCTCAGATTCTGGGAGGTTAGTTGCCTGGCGACAAATCTCCTCTTCTTCGGGCGACTACTCTCCCCGAATTGCCTTTCCGCCGGCTAGAATGTAAATCGACGAAGGGATGGCACTCTGAGTGCTTCGTTTTCCGAAGTGGTCTCACGAGGAAACTTCAGGCGACTTTGGAAAACAAAACGCTCTGAGTTCCATCCCACCGGCGATTTACATTCTAGCCGCGGAAGGCAGGGAATGCCAGTTCAGGGAGATTAGTCGCATCGAAGAAGAGATTTGTTGCCAGGCAACTAATCTCCCGAATCTGACCGTGTGTCTCTGCCCTAAGTCTACTAGAAAATCATGGAAATATTAAATTAACTCAAAAGACTGGTTTTGCTTCCGATAAGGATTAATTATATCTTAGTTTGGATCAAGTACAAGCTACTGTTTTATTATTACAGAGAAAAATGAAATTTTAAAAATGTTGGATTTTATTATTATAATGGAGTCTATGGGAGACGGGCTTTCCATAATTCAGAACTCTCTGGATAATGGGTTTCCAGATTACTGATCCCAAATCCATATTTGTAAATATGAGTAGTAGTACTGCTGTCACACACACATCACGTAAAACCAAAATGATAAATCACAGAAATCAACATATAGATTACTTATCATAGTAAAAGATACAGTACCTTGATTAAGTACTTTTCCCATCTATCTATTGTGACTGATTTGCCAATTTTCCTCAACAGTTTCAAATGTAGTTCCACCAATGGCTTTGCGACTAAAAAAACAAAGAATAAGAATGAATATAATTATCATATCATTTAAGATCGTTCCAACATCCAAGATACTTGTTCCAACATCAGTGCAATTGATACAATGAATGAACTGTTAAAGGATAAGTAAACCCTTAAAATAAGTGAATGTAAAACTGATGAGGGTGCCATTCTAAGCACTTTTGCAATGTACATTATTTATTATTTTTTCATTCCAAGATATTAAGGGATACATGTGCTGTTAATATGAATGAATTTTGTTACAACAGCGCCACCTGCTGGTCAGTTTCCCACCTGTCTGACCACTAAGTAGTCAAGGAAGTTGTCAGGAGAAAGAAAGAGGCTGCTCTGATGTTCTTCTGCTTAGGAATAAAATTAGAAACCTTTCTCAAATGTTTCCTACCTGTCAATCAAGATCTGACCCAGACCTCAGCATGAAGAGAGCATGAAGTGTGACACGTTGTGGAAAGCGAGATACTGAAGATTAACTTGATTATTTCTTAAACAGTACAGCATTTTTAATTGATTGTACCTGGAAAGTGTCTTATTTCAGTGAGCTGAAGCTTATATTAAATTTTCATTTTTTGTGATAGATCCCCTTTAAAGGAGAACTAAACCCTACAACTGCCATATTTTATATAGTGAACTTATTGCACGAGGCTAAAGTTTGAGCTTGTCAATAGCAGCAATGATCCAGGACTTCAAACTTGTCACAGGGGGTCACCATCTTGGAAAGTGTCTGTGACACTCACATGCTCAGTGGGCTCTGATTGGCTGTTGAGAAGCTAAGCTTAGGGCTCGTCACTAATTATCCAGCAGAAAATGAGCTTCCCTGGCTGTAATATAAGCTGATGCTACAGGTTTGCTGATTATTAAATTCGGATGCTAATTGCACTGGTTTCTGTGCTGCCATGTAGTAATTATCTGTATTAATTACTAATCAGCCTTATATTGTGACATTTCTGATTCTATGTGTACTGTATATTGTGAGTGGGTCCCTAAGCTCAGTAAGTGACAGCAGCACAGAGCATGTGCAGTGAATCAGCAGAAAAGAAGATGGGAAGCTACTGGGGCATCTTTGGAGACACAGATCTTTACTGCTAAAGGGTTGTGGTTGCCTTGGGCTGGCAATCACAATATAGCTTTAAACAAACTGCAGGCTTATTTTCTTCCTTTGTTCCTCCTTATGTTATATCTGTAATGTCAGAAAACAAGAGCCCTTTGAGAAAGATACAGCACATAGAGGTGCTACCTCCCCTGCACCCTAATCATTCTGTGCAACTCAGTGACTCGACTCAGGGAAATAAATAGAAGGGGCGAGTAGGAAGCACACACACAATCCCTGCATCTCAACACAAAGCTTTCTGTTCTGGCTGAGAGGCCTCTATTTGGAGTTCCTAGGAAACAGGGAGAGAGAGAAAGAGGTGGGCAAAACCTGGGAGCTTTGAAGTGGAAGGATCGCAGTTATGTATCTAAGAAATATGGATGGAAACGCTACACTTATTTTTGGAGCCTTTGCTCCAAATTGGTACAAATTGATTGTTAATTCTGAAAGAGATACGGGTGTTTTCAATAAAATTGCTTCGACCCTACAAGGACAAACATGTTTTAGAATTTAAATTTAAGGCTAAAAAAATAATAATAATAATGGGACAGAAGAACTAGGAACGCTGTGTACATTGTTACTTTATTCTCATATAAGAAAATGTGGGTGCATAGGCCAACTTAGAGGTCCCCCTTTTCTCGAGTGCTAAACAGAATAAACAGGTGCTCAATACAAGTCATGCTACAGTTAGACTGAAACTAATGGTTTTAAAGTCTCTACCACCCTGCACATCCAATAATACAGGTATGGGAGCTTTTATCCAGAATGCTCAGGACCGGGGGTTTTCCGGGTATGGGGTCTTTCTGTAATTTGGATCTCCCTACCTTGAAAGCAGTTGTTCACCTTTGAGTTAAAGTCACATGACTTGGGGCAGCTGGGAAATTGACAAAATGTCTAGCCCCATGTCAGATTTCAAAATTGAATATAAAAAAATCTGTTTGCTCTTTTGAGAAATGGATTTCAGTGCAGAATTCTGCTGGAGTAGCTCTATTAACTGATGCATTTTGGAAAAAACATGTTTTCCGATGACAGGATCCCTTTAATTAATCCTTTTTGGAATCAAAACCAGTCAATTGGGTTTATTTAAAGGGGGTTGTTCAACTCTTAGAGATAACTTTTAGTATCATGTAGAGAGACAATTTGCAATTAGTTTTGATTTTTTTTATTATATGCGGTTTTTAAGTTATTTAACTTTTAATTTAGCTGCTCTCCGGTTTGCAATTTCCGCAATCTTGTTGCTAGGATCCAAATTACCCCAGCAACCATGCAATGATTTGAATAATAAACTGGAATATGAATAGAAGGCGAGTAATAAAACGTAGCTAGAACAATAAGGGGCAGCTTTATTAAAGGGGTTGTTCACCTTCAAACATCTAGTTGTTTTCAGATAGATCACCAGAAATAAAGACATTTTCCAATTACTTTTATATTTTCTATGTGTCACCGTTTTTCTAATATTGAAGTATAAAGTGTCATTTTTCACCTTTCTAAAGCTGCTCTAAGAGGGGGAGCGGGGTCACCGACCCTGTAAACGGTTCTAAATTGATACATTTAGTTGATACATTTCTTATCTTTGGTCCCGGTAAGCAGAATCTCTGGGTTTCATTACAGGCAGCTGTTAGACTTGATACAATAGTTGCTGATACTCCAGAGATGCTGCTGAGAAATGGATCAACTAAATGTTGCAGAATTGTAACAGTTCAGAGTCTGAACCTGAATTACTGAGCTGCCAGACTCAAACACCAGAGACACGAACTTTAAACTTAGATTTTGGAAAAACAGTAAAAAATAACTAATGGAAAGTAATTGAAAAAGGTCTATTTCTGGGAAATAATCTAAAAACAACTGAACCGAAGTGTTTGGAAGGTGATCACACCCTTTCGAATTAGGGAATTAGGGACTAGGGAATTATCCAAACTCGATTTATCAAAGTCTGACCCTTTAAGAATTCAAATTGAATGTCAGGAAGGCTGCAAACATCTCCAAATTGCTCGCTGGACCTCTCCCATTGATTTATACAGTAATTTAGGTGGCAGAGGTCCAGCGAGAAATTTGGAGATGTTTGCAGCCTTCCTGACAGTCAAGTTTTTTTGCGGAGAAAAAACTCGAATCGAGTTTGATTAAATTTGATTCAAGTTTTGGATTCTGTAAAATTAGTCAGAGTTTAAGATATTCGATTTTTATAATAAATAAAATATTCAAATTTCGAGTAAAATCAAATTCATGCGAGTTGAAAAAAAAGCTCACATGAATTCAATATGAGAATATTGATAGATGTGCCTCTAAATGTGTAGCCTTACAGAGCATTTGTTTTTAGATGGGGTCAGTGACCCCCATTTGTAAGCTGGAAAGTCTCCCATAGACTCGATTATAATCAAATTACAACTTTTAAAAAAACAGTAACTTGTACTTGATCCCAACTAAGATATAATTAATCCTTATTGGAAACAAAACCAGCCTATTGGGTTTATTTCATGTTTACATGATTTTCGAGTAGACTTAAGGCATGAAGATCCAAATTATGGAAAGAACTGTTATCCGTAAAACCCCAGGCCCGAGCATTTTGGATAACAGGTCCCATACCGGTATATGGGGGAAAAAAAGCTAAGAATCACAATTTTCATTATGCAAATACAGGTATGGGATTCGTTATCTGGAAACCTGTTATGCAGAAAGCTCCGAATTACGTCTGTCTCCCATGAAAACTATTTGAAAAATTGAAAATTGATTTCCATTTTCTGTGTAATAATAAAACAGTCACTTGTACTTGATCCCAACTAAGATATAATTAACCCTTATTGGAAGCAAAACCAGCCTATTGGGTTTATTTAATGTTTACATGATTTTCTAGTAGACTCAGAGATACTTACACCAGAAAATAAACTTTTTTTTATATCCACCAAGACATTATCTTTGAATGCTAGTTATAATTTTCCCATAAAAGAATTTGCCTGATACTTTTACATTATCATTATCTTGAAATTTGGCATATTGTTAGTTTCCCAGGAGCCCCCAGTCATGTGACTTGTGCAGTGATAAACTTCTTTCACTCTTTACTGTTGTACTGCAAGTTGGAGTAAAGACCTACCTTCCCCCCAAGCAGCCTAACAACAGAACAATCGGCAGCTAACCAGATAGAAGCTATCTGACACTACTGTGGATATCAGGATTTTAGATTAAAATTATATATATACGGGTTATGTAACTTCTGCTAAAGGATTTGTTTGCATTAGCCCCACCTTGTGGTAGACATGAGAATAGCAACAAAACTGAAAACCCTTGCTTTTTGACCGCTTGGGTGCTATTCTCATGTCTACCACTAGGTAGGGAGCACGACCCAAGTCATGGTATAATACAATGAGAATTGAAGAAACAACAGATGTCTCAAAGCAGTTCCATCATGAAGTGCTGGTTCCTTCTCAAAGCCTAGAATCAAACGAAACACTGAGATGGAGCCTCCACAGCAATATTACAGCTAAAAAAATACATTTGTTGGTTCAAGAATAACATTTTAAATAGTAGATTGAATTATTTCACATGTAAACTGTAATTTAGAACTAAAAAGTAAGTCAGAAACAGAATCCCTTTAACGTCCCAATTAAAACCAGTGCCTGCTCTGCAAACGAAATACAAGGCTGTGTCTGGACTTCTCATTCCCTGTGAGATTAGATCAAGCACAACCTGTAGCAGGTTTATGTTGAGCGCATGTGTAAATGTTATCATGGGGTTGTTATGATAGTCTGGCCATGAAAACGCATCTCGGCGCAACTCGTATCACAATAACATTCTGCAGCTCGTATCATGTTTGGCCCCTGGGGCCCTTTCCTACATTAGGAAGACGTCTTCTCCAGTTCTGCACTTAATCTGCTCATCCTGCCTCTTACCATGAATAGGGTGAATGGAAATTGTTCATCTTGGTGGATAAGCCTCTTTCCAGTCAATGTACTTTGAGATGCTCATGACTTATAATTAACGTAAGTCCCACAGTCTGAATATGTCAAGCTCTCAATGACTAACTTGCCTTTAATCTAAGTGTATAACTGGGTAGTACCATCTCCTATTCTCAAATTGTGCTCTTAAAGGGGAACTCAAGTCTAAACTTGATCCCAACTAAGGTAGAATTAATCCTTATTGGAAGCAAAACCAGCCTATTGGGTTTATTTAAGGTTTACATGATTTTCTAGTAGACAAAGTATGATGATCCAAACTACAGAAAGATCCGTTATCCAGAAAACCCCAGGAACCGAGTATTCTGGATAACCGGTCCCATACCTGTACTATATCCGGCAAGTCGGTCCCTAAGCTCAGTAAGTGACAGCAGCACAAAGCATGTGCAGTGAATCAGCAGAAAAGAAGATGGGGAGCTACTGGGGCATCTTCGGAAACACAGATCTTTACTGCTAAACGGCATTGGTGTAGCATTTGCTGCACTTTAGTTCTCATTTATACCAAAATAACTAATGCTGCAGGGTTGATAACGAACAAGCACTGTATCAGGCTACCCTAGTTTATCTGCAGCTATTACTATGTTCAGTATGCCCTACACAGCTGCAGATAATTCAGGGCAGTCACCATCAGAACTTATTAGTTATCAGCCCTGCAGGATAGGGGGGTGGTCTTCTTGAGCTCCCTTATAAATAAATGACACAGACCTATAAGCTTTTGAAAAGGTAACCTTGCAAATCATGTTATTTAAGATCAAAAATGTAACCATAGAGATTGCGGATAGTAGCATCATATATACCTTTTTTTAACGTTCTAGTTGCCCTTTAAACAGCTTATCTTTTATTAAAGGGGCGGTCCACCTTTAAAGAAAACTTGCTGCCAAAATACCAAAGGTGAGGCTAGCCCATACATTTGGTTGGGGATTATATATTTTGGCAACGGTTGCCCTTTAAATTAACTTTTATAGAGGCCAATTCAGACTAACTTTTCAATCGGTCTTCATTATTTATTGTTTTTAGTTTTTTTAATTACAAGCCTTCTCCTGACTCTTTCCAGCTTTCAAATGGGGGTCACTGACCCCATCTAAAAAACACAAATGCTCTGTAAGGCTACACATTTATTTAATTCTGCAAATTATCCAGCAGAAAATTAGGTTGGTCTGTAATATAAGCTGATGCTACAGGTTTGCTGATTATTAAATTCTGATGCTAATTGCACTGGTTGCTGTACTGCCATGTAGTAATTACCTGTATTAATTACTAATCAGCCTTATATTGTGACATTTCTATTCTATGTGTACTGTATATTGTGAGTGGGTCCCTAAGCTCAGTAAGCGACAGCAGCAGAGCATATGCAATGAATCAGCAGAAAAGAAGATGGGGAGCTACTGGGGCATCTTTAAAGAACAAAACCATTCCATGCACCATTTGACTATTAAATCAGTGATGCCACATGAGTCTACTACACAGGCAACTACACATCTCCTAAAAAATTCTTTCCCACCAGCAATGTCAATCACCACTGGGAAAAGCTGTTGCTTGGTTTTCTACAAAGTAGCCCAAGATTTGCACATATTATAGCCACAAGAGTTGGGGTCCATCACCTGGAGGGGTTAGCTGCCAAAAAGAATTCACAGGTGATTTACTAGTAACATTCTAACATACAACACAAAACTGCAGAAAGAGAATACATAAGAAATGCACATTTTAAGGGAATTTGGCTGTTGCTATCTGCAGGGAAACTACAGCTCAAATACTAGCTGTAAGATATATGAAATTGTTTTTCTCTTGTAGTAGAAAACCATTGCCCAGGGAGAAAATTTTGCTTCCCCCTTCACTGCCTCTTCCGAAGCTGCTCCTAATCTAC
Source organism: Xenopus petersii (assembly GCA_038501925.1). Lineage (NCBI taxonomy): Eukaryota > Metazoa > Chordata > Amphibia > Anura > Pipidae > Xenopus > Xenopus petersii. Next base: position 164,890,301 of record CM076675.1, read on the forward strand.
AATTGTAATGCTACTGTAAAACCACAGTGGGACACAGTCGGTGAAAAAAAAAAAAAACTGCAAAGATATTAGATACTATCTTCTTAAAGGACAAGTAAGCCTTTAAAATAAGTGAATGTAAAATTGAGTCTTCTAATGTTCTTCGGCTAAGCAGAAGAACATCAGAGCAGCCTCTTTCTCCTGACAACTTCCTTGACTATTTGGTGGTCAGACTGGTGGGAAACTGACCAGCAGGTGGCGCTGTTGGAACAAAATTCTTTCACATTAACAGTACAGATTTCTCTTTAATATCTTGGAATGAAAAAATAAATAATGTACATTACAAAAGTGCTTAGAATAGCACCCTCATCCATTTTACACTTATTTTAAAGGTTTACTTATTTAATGTACGTTATACACCAGTGCTCCTTTTTTCTATTGAATGACAGCTCACAAAGTATCAAAGAATAAGTTTCCAATGTGCATAAACTATGTTACAAACACAAAGAAGTACTAGGAGGAGGAGGTAAAAGTGTCCACTCATTGCAACAATGTAACAGACTCAGTATCAGTGTATAAAATGTAATAAAATAACCTATCTAGATTCTAGAGTTTGGGAGGCATATATTCCAGTATTTATTTGTTTTTTGGTGTGCTACAGAACAATGCAACACCCAGAAATGTCATACTTGCAGTAAAAATGCATCATCAAAATATCTAATGTCCTATTGAACCAATGGCGTGGGTGGCATTTAGGTTTGCGCAGACAAAAAACACAATTGGGCATAATAAGAGCAACTGGCAGCTGTGTCATGGCACTTTGTCTGGCAGGTTTTTGCCACATCAGAGCAATGAGACAGGCAAAACCGCAAAAACTACACCCGATGCCATCGACCCAAGGGGGCATTCAAAACACAAGGGCCCTTAGCACAAAAAAACCTCAGTAAATGAAATCATTCAACAGCAATTTTCCTTTTTTTCTGTTTAGGGATAATTAATTACATGGAACAAAACAGCAGTGCATAAATATGAAACAACTAAAACAATATTGGTATGCAGGTAGCGCTGTAGTAAAAATCTGCCCAACCTGTGCTGTTAGTCACACTTTGCTGTCTTTTATTAAACCATCAGATTAGCTGGAGCACCAACTAACAAAATATGACTTTACTGGCACAACAGATGTCACTGTCAAGAGTAACTGTGTTTCACATAGAGAGAGTCTAAGAGAAAAAGAGTCTAAGAGAAATAGAGTCTAAGAGAGAGAGAGAGAGAGTCTGAGAGAGAGAGAGAGTCTGAGAGAGAGAGAGAGAGAGTCTGAGAGAGAGAGAGAGAGAGTCTGAGAGAGAGAGAGAGAGAGTCTGAGAGAGAGAGAGAGAGAGTCTGAGAGAGAGAGAGAGAGAGTCTGAGAGAGTCTGAGAGCGAGAGAGCGAGAGCGAGAGAGAGCGTCTAAGAGAGAGAGAGCGTCTAAGAGAGAGAGAGCGTCTAAGAGAGAGAGAGCATCTAAGAGAGAGAGAGCGTCTAAGAGAGAGAGAGCGTCTAAGAGAGAGAGAGAGCGTCTAAGAGAGAGCGTCTAAGAGAGAGAGAGAGCGTCTAAGAGAGAGAGAGCGTCTAAGAGAGAGAGAGCGTCTAAGAGAGAGAGAGCGTCTAAGAGAGAGAGAGCGTCTAAGAGAGAGAGAGCGCCTTAGAGAGAGAGAGAGCGTCTTAGAGAGAGAGAGCGTCTTAGAGAGAGAGAGCGTCTTAGAGAGAGAGAGCGTCTTAGAGAGAGAGAGTGTCTTAGAGAGAGAGAGAGCGTCTTAGAGAGAGAGCGTCTTAGAGAGAGAGAGCGTCTTAGAGAGAGAGAGCGTCTTAGAGAGAGAGAGCGTCTTAGAGAGAGAGAGAGCGTCTTAGAGAGAGAGAGCGTCTTAGAGAGAGAGAGCGTCTTAGAGAGAGAGAGCGTCTTAGAGAGAGAGAGCGTCTTAGAGAGAGAGAGCGTCTTAGAGAGAGAGAGCGTCTTAGAGAGAGAGAGCGTCTTAGAGAGAGAGAGCGTCTTAGAGAGAGAGAGAGCGTCTTAGAGAGAGAGAGAGCGTCTTAGCGAGAGAGAGGGAGAGTCTGAGAGAGGGAGAGTCTGAGAGAGGGAGAGTCTGAGAGAGGGAGAGTCTGAGAGAGGGAGAGTCAGAGAGGGAGAGTCTGAGAGAGGGAGAGTCTGAGAGAGGGAGAGTCTGAGAGAGGGAGAGTCTGAGAGAGGGAGAGTCTGAGAGAGGGAGAGTCTGAGAGAGGGAGAGTCTGAGAGACAGACACATGCCTGGCAATAGTTAATGTCAGTGAGAGAATAACAAATACAAGCACATAACAGACTTGGAAAAAAAAAGGATGGACACCAGTGATCATTTTTTACCCCTTACCCATCAAATCTCAATTGATATTACATGACAATAGCAAACACACAATAACCACCTACATCCCAGACAAAGCTGCAACTTTTCAATTGGTCTCTTTTGTTTATAGTTTTTGAATGACCTGCCTTCTTCAGACTCTCTCCAGTTTGCAACTGAAATCTGGTTGCTGAGGGTCAATGACCACAGAAGGCAATGCGAGGCCACAATGCTATTACTTCATTACTTATAGCTCAGTTCAGGCTTCAGCTTTGGTTGGTCTTTTAAACCATTGCCTGGGTCAGCAGTACCCTAGCAACCAGATAGCTAATCAATTCACAACCTGAGGAGCTGCTAAATAAAAACACGCAAACGACAAAAAAAAAAGGCAAGTGCATTTTTTTCAGAATAGAATTGGCTGCATTGATGTTAGTTTAAAGGTGAACCACAACAAATGCTGCCCTGCAACTCTACTGATGCCAAATTACACCCTGACAACCTTCATTACAGCCCACGTGATGCACAAGCTGCTGTGTTAGAATTAGAATAGTGGCAACTGTAGGTTAGAGAAGTCCAAAGACATCTCACTTTAGATAATGAATGAAGGGTGTGTGATTGTGCCAGACTGTAGAACTCCTCACCAGAACTGCTTTTTTTTTTTTGCATAATGAATTTATTTTACATCATATATTCAACAGTTTTAAAGTTCTGTGTAAATTTACTGAGAGCAGCATCTGTCCTGAAACAATGTAGCAGAAGGCAGCTGATGAACAGATCTGCAGCAAGTAATGTTACAACAAGGTTTCAAGAGGCTGGTGCAGAGTTTGGCAAGGGATTGATTTTGAGTTATTTGCCAATTATATTTACAAATAACTTCAAGATATCAGAGACAATATCCAGTGGAGGTTGGAAAGCCTAGAAGGAAAGGCTAAAACTAAGTAAGCTTTATCAGAAAGGTCTATATTTTTACTATACACCAGTAAACCCTCAAAGCTCCAAGCCCTCTTTTAAAAGAAACACATATTTTTCTTTCCTTCTATTGTGTACTCATGGGCTTCTGTATCAGACTTCCTGTTTTCAGCTTAAACCTCAAGGGCTAGGGCTTGAGCATGCTCAGTTTGCTTCTCTTCCCCTCCACTTGCTGTAATCTGAGCCCAGAGCTATGAGTGAGCAGGGAGAGACTCAGGAAGAAAGTGATGTCACACCAAGCTAATATGGCAGGTGCTATCCTAACTAACAGAGAGCTTCTAGAGCTGGTTGAATGTTGAATGCTTTATCAGGTATGATAAAGCATTCAACAGAATAAATATAGTGTTATAGCTTGCACTATTGTGACTTATCTATTGGCAATAAACTGCTTTGGTAGCTTTCCTTCTCCTTTAATTTAACTTTTAGTATGTTATAGAATGGCTCATTCTAAGACACTTTGCAATTGGCCTTCATTATTCATTTTATATCGTTTTTTTTTAATTATTTACCTTCATCTTCTGATTCTTTCCAGCTTTCAAACGGGGGTCACTGACCCCATCTAAAAAACAATCGCTCTGTAAGGCTACAAATGTATTTATTACTCACCTTTCTATCCAGCCCTCTCCTATTCCAATCTCTTATTCAAATCAATGCATGGTTGCTAGGGTAATTTGGACCCTAGCAACCAGATTGCTGAAAATGGAAAGCTGCTGAGTAAAAACTAAATAACTCAAAAAACACAAAAAATGAGCACCAATTGCAAATTGTCTCAGAATATCCCTCTCTATAATATCCTACTAAAAGGTAATTTAAATGTGAACAACCTCTTTAAGCAAATAAGCAGTTTAGGGGTGGCTTTGCCCTTTAACTAATAGCTACTGCTGTGTTTTATTTGTTGCATGGTCCCCAAGTCCTGAGGTTGGACTACATTTCCCAGAAGCCCCATATTGAATGGACAGAGAGTAGGTGAAGCCCCATCACTGAGGGGTGGTTAGTGAAGTAGGGGAGGCAGAGGGAAGCCATGATGGCGTATGTAGAGTCACCCGCAGTTTGGGAAGGAAATGGGGAGTAATAAGGACAAAGTGTGGGAGCAATGAATCCTCATGGCATCTCTCTCATCACAACAAGCAGCCCCGGGCCCCTCATGCTCCTCCTCCTCACCTGCCCCGGTCTCTTCCAGCGCCTCCTCCAGCTCCGGGAAGGTGAGCTCGGGCAGGTCCAGGGAAGTCCCATAGCGCTCCAGGAACGAGCAGACCACGGCGAAATCCGGCCAGGAGCCCACCGAACAGGGAACTACCGGGGAAGCCTGTGCCTCCTCACCAGCCTCCGCCATCTTGGACTCTGGAGGGGGAGGGAAGGAGGAGGGGGAAAGGGGGGGGGAGCGAACAGAGCGCGCGCGCGTTTTCTTCAAGCTCTTTTGTCGTGCGCGCGCACCCAGACCACAGCATAAGCGGAGAATCCGAGAAACCGAAAGGGTTCCCTAGCGATAACGCCTCCTCCCCGGCGGCCTTCGTATCCCACAATGCCGCGGGACACGGTCCGTCCCATTCCTCTCTATGGCCACTCCCCCCCCAACGCAATCTCATTGCAGACTACGGGGTAGGAAACACAACAAAGGCGATGTGGCTTTTTTTTTTCTTTAAAAACTTTATTCGCAGTTTACAAATGTCACAAATAAACGTTACAGTTACACTAAAGCGAGCGATGTGGCCCACTGCTTCCAGCTCATCACAGCCCCGCCATTACCCGTAACATTAGAATCAAACCCTGAGGAAATGTTTAAAATCGCATTTGTTCCCGCCTCCCGCTGTGCCTGGCCCGCTGGGGCGTGGCTAAAATTATATTGGCCAATAGCCAAGAAGGGGCGTTGTGGATGCGTCTGTCAACCAATGGGAGCTGCTGCTGGTTGTGATAGATAAGGCAAGTGGCGGCGGGTTCCTGACGCACTAGAGCAGTACCTGTGGGATGGTGCGGCTCTTTTGTGGTGATTGCTAATGGTATTTCTTCACAAGAGGGAATAATTGGTGGCTTTGGCTGTCTTTTTCTGCCGCTGTACTGAAGGCTGTTCAGATGTTTCTTTATTCTTTTCTGCCTGTAGGGTTGTTTGGTGTCAAGGTTCCCACTCCTTTCTCCTTCAGTGTTGCTGGATATTTATAGAGCTGACTCTGAGGGAGAAACTCCAGTTCATGTTGCCCAGTCTCTTCAGTGGACACGTGATCACTTCTTATTGTAACTCTAGCAGTTTTATTTGCTTTTATGCAAGTGAGGCTGTGGTGTACAATTAATAGGAATTCACTCTCTCCAGGATTTCGGCCTTTTTCAGCAGCGTTCGGATACAGCCGAATCCTTGTGCCTGGCACATGCAAATAAGGATTTGTGTTCAGTATTCGGCTGAATCCTCAGAAAATCGACTCAGGCGGCAGCACCCGCAGGTTGCCAGGGGTAGCAAAAATGCCGCTCCTGGTAACTAAGAGCCAAATTTCAGTTTTTTCAACTCGGAAATTCAGCTCTTCCGCTCTCTGCACTAGCGACATGGATGCCGCGACCCTCTCCTGCGCCGTGAAGATGGGGGGCGTGGCAGAACAAAGGGAGACAAAATGGCCAGAATCGCCCCTGGATTCAGGAAGTTGTTCCAAATCCCAAATAATGGATTTGGTACATCCCTAACAATTGTATTGTGTGACTGCATGATAGCAATATAGTCTTGGATTAAAGCGTATCCTTTCCGATTGAATCGGACGCAAACCTGGCAATTTATGAAAGGCTACTGTTCTTGCACCTCAATTGATGTGTGTGGCGTACTTCTTTGCATAGGTTTCCATTTAAAAAAATGACAGTTTAAAGATGGTGTAGGCTTTGGTGACATTTAAGCACATTTTGCTTTGGAATACACTTGGCACAATAGTGATGCTCCATTTTTTAAAAAAAGACGTTTTGCTTAATTTGCCTTTAACCAAAAATTATAATTTTATGCATAAACAAACCTGTTACACCAGTTTAATCTTAAAGCCACTTTTCTGAATGTGAGATTAGATCGTATGATCATAGTGCATCCAAGTTGGCGTGAGCCCTTTAGGGCAGGACTACACAGCCGATATCGCAACGATCCGACGTGCTGCACAAAATCGCAGGTGTCACGTCGGATGCGACTGAAATAATTTAAGTATTTCAATTGTCGCATTGTTGATGCGCCATGACTGCATGCTGCGTCTGCATCCGACATTCGCGTCGCATCAACAATGCGACACGATCCAACACTGCCATTACTTACCTTGTTTCCGTCGCATCCGCCTTGATGCCTGCGATTTTGCGCAGCGCGTCGGATCGCTGCGAAATCCGCCGCGTAGTCCTGCCCTTATACTAAATGAATGTGCTGATAAACTGATTAAAATCCATATCTTTAATCTGAGACCAAGTTATGCTGCTGCTAGTGCTTGAATGCAGAGCAACATGGATAGCTATTGTGATTGGGATGCACCGAATCCAGGATTCGGTTTGGGATTTGGCCTTTTACATCAGGATTCGGCCGCATACTTGTGCCTGGACGAATTGAATCCTAAATTGTATATGCAAATTAGGGGCGGAAAGGGAAATCAATGTGACTTTTCATCATAAATCACTGAAGTAAACAATTTTTCCCTACTTTTTCCATATGCAAATTAGGCTCTGGTTCGGTATTCGGCCGACTCTTTAACAAAGAATTTGTGGATTCGGTGTGATCCCAAATAGTGGACACTTCTATTCCTAGACTATTTGCAATTAGTTTTAATTTTTATTGCATGTGGTAGGGATGCATCTAATCCAGGATTCGGTTTCGTTGGGATTTAGCCTTTTTCATTCCGACTCGGCTGCATTCTTGTGCCTGAATCCTAATTGTATGTGCAAATTAGGGGTGGAAAGGGAAATCAACGTGACTTTTCATCACAAAACATTTATGTAAAATATTTTTTCCATATGCAAATTAGGCTCTGGTTCGGTATTCGTCCGAATCTTTAACAAAGGATTCGGCCTAATCCCAAATAGTGGGTTCGGAGCATTCCTCGTTTGTAGTTTTTAAACTATTTTCCTTTTTATTGTGCCTCTTTCCAGCCTGGAATTCTGTTGATCTGAGGGATTGACTCATGATATTCTTAGCAGCAAGTTATATTTGTTAAATACACCTTTTTATTCAAATAGCTACAGTTTTAATCTTGTATGTTTTGATCTACAGCCATGTAGATGTTTATCTACAGCCAACCACTGTAGAAGAATACACCTATTATGCTGCTGGGCTGATGCATACTGTCACATCACTTCTTTAATGCCTGCCACATATCAATTCCAAATGCTGCAAGACTGAGAAGTAAAAAGCATAAACAGAATACAACAAAGTTGTATCTTAAAGGAAAACTATACCCCCCAAACAATGTAGGTCTCTATTAAAAGATACTGAGTAAAACAGCTCATGTGTAAAACCCTGCTTCATGTAAATGAACCATTATCATAATAATATACCTTTTTAGTAGTATGTGCCATTGGGTAATCATAATAGAAAATTTCCATTTTAAAAAATAAGGGCCGCCCCCTGAGATCGTAAGATTCACTGTGCACACATTCAAACCACATGTAAGGTCACATGAGCCTCTTCACTTCTTCCTGTTACAGTTAGTGTTGTAGTATTTCTGGTCAGGTGATCTCTGAGGCAGCACAGATAGAGTCACGAAATGGTGGTTCAAGGTAAGAGATGTAAAAGGGCAATATTTATGTAAATATATATTCCAGTTTGGTAAGATTCTTTAATATGTCATTCAATTTGATATAAACTATCTGTTGCTTAAGTATTCATTTTGGGGGTATAGTTTTCCTTTAAAGCTTTCTGGATAAACCGTTTCCAGATAATAAATCGGTTGTTTATAATATTTACAAAGAAAAAACAACTTTAAGACCACATATTTAATTATTGCATGTATTTGCATATTAGAAAGTGACACTAAAAATGCAGCCATACATGTGTCAACCATGTATGTGTCAACCATGTATGTTCTCCACCCAATCAGTCCAAAGGCTGAAAGGACATACAGTTAGGTCCATAAATATTTGGACAGAGACAACTTTTTTTCTAATTTTTATTCTGTACATTACCACAATAAATTTTAAATAAAACAACTCAGATGCAGTTGAACTGCAGACTTTCAGGTTTAATTCAGTGGGTTGAACATAAAGATTGCATAAAAATGTGAGGAACTAAAGCCTTTTTTTAACACAATCACTTCATGTCAGTGACATCATATCCCGTATGCTGAAAACTCACAAAAATTATTTTAAAAAACGCTGTTTTTTCATATTTTAAAGTAGGATTGTCTTTAAAAGTTGTAAATATAAAAAATATATATATAAAAGCCTTTTTTAACCATTTGAGGGCCATGCCAGATTTGTTTTAGGGTGGGCTCATGTCTAGGACATTAGAGGATATCTTTTGTCTTTATTTTGCTTCCTTGGACATGTGTAATAATAAGTGGTCACTTCAAGCATTTGCACCAACATCTCTAATAAAGACGTATATATATGACCCTGCCCTATTCAAATTGACCTAAGTGTAAGTGTACAAATGAAGTTTCGCTAGGCAAAAACAAATGTTAGCGAAAGTTCACTATGAAAAGCTCGTGCTGACGAATTAACGCCAGCGAAACTTGGCCAGCATACGGCTGCCAAGACGCAATTTCGCATTTTAGTGAATTAGCATAGTGATAGGGAATTTGCGCCTCGTGAAGTGTGACAAAGCCTTTGCAGGCGAAAATTTCGTACTTTAGTGTATCTATACACCACCATGGAACATTTATTTGGCTCCTCCTTTTTTGTGTTCTTCAGAATTACCCAACTTGTTATCTGTCCATGCATACCCATTGTTACAGCGCCTCTCCTAAAGGCACAGCTGTGCTCTAATGGAAGAAACCACTCACTTTGTATAAAAGGATCTCTTCTCCTCTGAGCACAGGTGCTTTTCTAGCAGTGTGTCTGTAATAATAGCTTTTCCACTGGTTGCTTTTATTTTCCTGTGCTCAGACAGTGTAAAATTTAAAACCTGTGCTGATGGGCTCCTGCAGACTGAAGCTGAGCACTTGTGCAGTAGAAAACACTCCTCTGTTAAAGGAAAACCTTACCCCCAAAATGAATACTTAAGTAACAGTTTATATCAAATTAAGTGACATATTTAATAATGTCCCCAAACTGGGATATATATTTAAGTAAATATTGCCCTTTTACATCTCTTGCCGTAAGCCACCATTTTGTGATGTCTGTGTGCTGCCTCAGAGATCACCTGACCAGAAATACTGCAACTGTAACAGGAAGAAGTGTGGAAGCAAATAACAGAAATCTGTCTGTTAATTGGCTCATGTGACCTAACATGTATGGTTTGTTTGTTTGTGTGCACCGTGAATCCTACGATCCCAGGGGGCGGCCCTTATTTTTTAAAATGGCAGTTTTCTATTTATGATTAACCAATGGCACATACTACTAGAAAAGTATTTTATTATGAAAATGGTTTATTTACATGAAGCAGGGTTTTACATATGAGCTGTTTTGTGCAATATCTTTTTATAGAGACCTACATTGTTTGGGGGGTATAGTTTTCCTTTCATCTGCCAGAGAATTCTGTGCCACTCCAAAGGCTTAGAAGAGTATGCCACAGATTCAAGGCTTTGCAAAATGCAGCTCATGTCAAGAAAAGTGACATAAAGGGGCAGATTTTTTGAAAATTTTTCCAACATTTGATTTTTATCACGGTTATTAAAGCTTTCAGGAAAAGTTGGCTTATTTATCAAACCAATTATAGCCTTGATGGATGCATCAGTTCATCAGCAATACATTTATACCAGGCTTCTTGATTCAGGGGGTCTCTCTTCTGCTCTGAAATGATCATTACAGTGTGGAAAAGAATATTAAAGACCTACATTTTAATTATTCTGCCCTTAAAGGTATCTGTTCTGTGTTCATTGTTTATAAAGAGTAAGTTTATAGGTAAACCAAAATCTTTACAGGAAGTGGTGTTGCTGCAATCCGGAAGTGACATCATCAAAGTGGGCAGGGAGGGAAACACGTTTTGTAAAACTTTAAAACGAGTAAAATATAAACAATATAACATGAGATAAATTTAGATGCGACCTGCAACTAGGGATGCACAGAATCCACTATTTTGGATTCAGCCAAACCCCCGAATCCTTTGCGAAAGATTCGGGCGAATACCGATCCGAATCCAAACCCTAATTTGCATATACAAATCAGTGAAGGAAGTAAAAGAGAGGCGCGCACAAAAATTTTTACTTCCTTGTTTTGTGATGAAAAGTCACATGATTTTAAGGATTCGGCTGATTTGGTTCAGTCAGGGACAAGGATTCGGCCGAATCTGAATCCTGCTGAAAATGGACGAATCCTGGCCGAATACTGAACAGAATCCAGTGCGGGTGGGGGAGATAAGAGCTCTTGCTGGAGCAGAATAAACTATCAATACAGCCTGTATAATAGTAACATACAGTATTTGGGAATTATCTGCCCTGTTTTCTTTTCAGTCTTATTGTGGTACTGGTTTTATAGCTCTAAATTAAAATATTGTACAAAAGACTGCAATGAGCTGGCTATTCGATTATATCTACCCGATTCTAAAGCTTATTTTTTCCCATATTTTCCCATGCACAGAATCAGACATAATGTAGGCTGACCCTAGAGCTCCGTGGAATGCAGAGATCTCCATGTAGGATCCAAACTGCAGCAATTCCAGTCACTGCATGGCCATTTTGTCTATAGCGATTACATCTGGCCTTTATTTGCCATTGCACTCTGAGTGCAGTCATTTGTGAGCTGCCAGCATTAGGCCATGGTCTGAAGGTTTATTGCTTGTGTTCCAGCCCCTGCATCTCTGTCCTCCTTTCCCCTGGATAAATGAGAGAGCAGATAAGACTTAACCACATCAGCAGTTTCTTCTGTACTTGAAACGTGAACAATTTGTCACAGAGCTTCCTCTTCGTATTACTGCAGTCTTTCTCTGTTCTCCGCTCCATTTACATTTCTTTAAAGGAATTGTTCAAACTGTAAAAATAAAAACTGGGTAAATAGATAGGCTGTGCAAAATAAAAAAAATGTTTCTTATATAGTTAGCCAAAAATTAAACATACAGTACCTCCCAACTGTCCCGTTTTGAGCAGGACAGTCCCGCTTTTGACAGCTCAACCCGCATTCCCGCATTTGTACTGGAATGTCCTGACTTTCTGTTTGATCTCCTGCACTGAACAGCCAAAAAAATATACACAGTTTCTAGCTTAATTGGCTTTTGGCAGATAGCCAAAGTGTAGATACGCTAGTGGTTTTAAGCTTCAATGGCATATTAGTTCTTGCATATATGCTGCGGTCAACACCGCGCCGCGACCTGCCGAAACTGATCTGTTATTCCGCATGTGTGTCCATAGTCTTAGACTCATATCTTGAAGGGTAATTCACCTTCATTAACAAAACTTTAATAACACATAAAAAACACAGAAATGTGTTCGACTTTCATAACCTGACAAATTTTGTAAAATGGACATGGACGTGGCCACAAAATGGGTGTGGTCAAAAAAACACTGTGCTCCGCTCAGCAAATCTTTTTGTCCCTCTTTCTGTTTCCAAAGTGTTGGGAGGTATGATGCAACGTATAAAGGCTGGAGTGACAGGATGTCGAACACAACACTACTTCCTGCTTTTCAGCTCTCTAACACTGAGTTAGTCAGTGACCATATTAGAGGCCACATGGGACATAATTGTTCAGTGAGTTTGCAATTGATCCTCAGCATTCAGCTCAGATTTAAAAGCAAACAGTTATGACCCATGTGCCCCCCCCCCCAATTCTCTGATTGGTTACTGCCTGGTAACCAGGGTAACCAATCAGTGGAAAGCAAGAGAGCTGAAAAGCAGGAAGTAGTGTTCTGGCTATTATGTTACATATCCAGTCACTCCAGCCTTTATACATTACATTTTTGCCTAACTAACTATATTAGAAACATTTTTTATTTTCAACAGCCTATCTATTTACCGAGTTTTTATTTTTACACTTAACAATTCCTTTAACCCACGCTGAGCAAAGTCCCTCCAAATACATTTTATTGGGATTATTCTTCCCTATCAGATGATAAGCTCTTATATGTAGCATAGTTGCCACCATTGGAATGTCTCTCTGTACCATATTAGGGTGATGGCCGATGTTCATTCTTTCATAGTCACATGAAGTTGCCTTGTAAGGAAGGAAACGACCCGTAGATTTTACCAACATTTCAATTATTGCAGTGGAGAAGCATTTTCTGGAGCTTTCTTGCCCACAGTTTTTTTTTTTAACAACAAATCTCCCCATTAGCCATGGCCCTAAGGCCATACTTATATAGCAAAATTATAAATAGCATTCAAAGACAATGTTATGATAGATAATAATAAAAAAAGGTTATTTTCTGATGTCTATCTCTTCCGACAAAGACAATTACCATTCTGATCAAAATTTAATTCCAATTATTCTGTGTTGTTGATCAGTTTTAAAATTTAGTGACAGAGTCACAACCTGGAACTCCCCTATGCATCTATGGAGTAAGCCTATCACCATCTTGTCTTGTCTCCTGACAAATCTTTACTCTAGAAGTCTGACAAACCTTACAAAATACATTGTGTTTTAAAGGAACAGTTCAGTGTGAAAATAAAAACTGGGTAAATAGATAGGCTGTGCAAAATAAAAAATGTTTCTAATATAGTTAGTTAGCCAAAAATGTAATATATAAAGGCTGGAGTGGACAGATGTCTAATAAAACAGCCAGAATCCAACTTCCTGCTTTTCAGCTCTATAACTCTGAGTTAGTCAGTGACTTGAAGGGGGGCCACATAGTACATTTCTGTTCAGTGAGTTTGTAATTGACCCTCAGCATTCAGCTCAGATTCAAAAGCAACAGAAATGACCCATGTGGCCCCCCCTCAAGTCTCTGATTGGTTACTGTCTGGTAGCCAGGGTAACCAGTCAGTGTAAACCAAGAGAGCTGAAAAGCAGGAAGTAGTGTTCAGACTAACATGTTATATATCAAATCACTCCAGCCTTTATACATTACATTTTTGGCTAACTAACTATATTAGAAACATGTTTTATTTTGCAAAGCCTATCTATATGGCCAGTTTTTATTTTTACACTGAACAATTCCTTTAAGTGTTGCTAACACATAGCAATAAAATGCAGTGCAAACTGAACACATCCATTAGATTTCAGTACAAACAAAATCTAACAAAATAACTGCCTTTTGCACAAATCCTGCATGTAGAGAGACATGATATCTGGTGATTTAAATAGTGAGCTCTAATACATCTTCTAGGCAAAAGGAGCCCCCCTATAAGATATATTGGATCTAACTGTCAATGAATATCTGCAGGGGCGCTCCGCCAATGAGGCGAGCTGAGCCGCTCGCCTCAGGCGGCAGCGCCTGAGAGGATTCCAGGGTCGGCAAAAAGCCGCTCCTGCACCTTTAAGAGCCGAATTTCCGTTTTTTAAACCGGAAAATTCGGCTGTACTATTGCGAGAGAGCGCAATAGTGTTTCTGCCTCCAGGCATGTAAGCTGGTGAGGGGGGGCGGCATTGCAGTCAGAATCGGCGCTGAATATCTGACACCCAACTGCTGCATGAAGACAAAATGAAAAGAAACAGATGCTGAGACAGGAATAGTGAACATAAACTTGATTATTTCAGAAACGATGCAGAATATTAAAGGAAAACTTTATCCCCAAAATGAATACTTAAGCAACAGATAGTTTATATCATATTAAAGTGACATATTAAAGAATCTTACCAAACTGGAATATATATTTAAGTAAATATTGCCCTTTTATATCTCTTGCCTTGAACCCCCATTTCATGTCTGTGTGCTGCCTCAGAGATCACCTGATCAGAAATACTTCAACTTTAACTGTAACAGGAAGAAGTGTGGAAGCAAAAGACACAACTCTGTCTGTTAATTGGCTCATGTGACCTTACATTAATAGTTTGTTTAGTATGTTTGTGTGCACAGCGAATCGTATGATCTCAGGCGACGGACGTTATTTTTTAGTACTTTATAGTACTGTGTAAAACCTCCTAATCGATCTTGATAAATTATCGAATTTATTTTATTATTTGATATTTGGAAAACTATATGAAAAATCAAGATTTCTTTCTCTAGGCTTGCTTCTGACTTAGACACGAGAGCAAAATTCCTAAAAAAAACAATATTTTCTGTTTTGCCACATTCCAGCATTATCCTGGTGTCCAACCGGCTGACTTAGAGGAAGTGGTGAAGAAAGGAGTGAAGACACTTGTGATAGGGCGGGGAATGGTCGAATCCATACAGGTAGGGTTGCCACCTTTTAAAAAAAAAAAAAAAACAATTACCGGCCAGTGGTGGAGGCGGAAAATAAAGGGGCGGAACGTGATGCAAAAAGGGGCGGAGCTGATGAGGTGTGACGCAAAAAGGGCAGGGCCACCACCCGCAGCCGACGAAAATGTAAGTTTTCATTGGCGGGCAAGGGATTTTGTAAATGGTATTACAAATTACCCGCAGCTATATTGCCGGTAAATTTGTAATCCCGACCCTGGCAGGTGTTTTACCGGCTAGGCCGGTAAAATACCGGCCGGGTGGCAACCCTACTTACAGGTAAACCTGAGCAGAGGAGGCTAAAAACATGGAAATTTCCCCCCGGTTGAGTTGTTAAAGGGGTGGCTCACCCTTAACGTTATACAATGGCTAATTCTATACAACTTTTCAATTGGTCTTCATTTTTTGTAGTTTTTGAATTATTTACCTTCTTCTGACTTTTTCAAGCTTTCAGATGGGGGTCACTGACCCCATTTAACAACAAATGCTCTGCAAAGCTTCAAATGGATTTTTATTGCTATTTTTTTATCTATTCAGGCCTCTCATATTCATATTCCAGTCTTTTGTTCAAATCAATGCATTTTCAGTTTGCAATTTCAACAATCCATTAGCAAGGGTCAGAAATCCCCTCGCAACCAGATTGCTGAAATTGCAAACTGGAAAACTGCTAAATAACTGAAACTACAACCTCCACAATTTACAAAAATCCAGTTGCAAATGATATCAAGAATATCGCTTTGTACATCATACTAAAAGTTATTAGTTTTGATCATGTTAGTTAGCAAAATAAAATTTACTTACAGTACATTTATTATTTACATTTTGTTTCCTTCAGCCTTGGAATTACACAATCACAGTAAGCAGGCAGGAGCCATTTTGTGTATAATGTTATTTAGACAAGTTGTGTATCACCTCAAAATCTTGTGTATATACCAGAATGGGGGACCTGATGCCCATGTACAGTATCAACACAATTATAAAGTGTTAGGATTGAGGGGGAATGTGTGCAGTGCAGTAACATCTAGGAAGCCTCAGGCATAGAGATGGGGCAGGTCATATTTGATTGACAGCTCAGATATTTAAACACCTTTATAACAGGTATGGCTGATTTAATGAAAAAAGGAATTGGGGTTCCATGTTTAATTAGCAAACGACTTTTATCACACAGATTTTTATTTGTAGGTGACAGGCCCCCTTGAATTTAAAGGTGCACAATTCCTTTGTTGTTATTGTTAATATCTAATTGTGATTCTCTTTCACTGATACTTACATTTAAGGATAAGTAAGCCTTAAAAATAAGTGAATGTAAGATTGATGAGAGTGTTATTCTAAGCCCTTTTGTCATATACATTCATTATTATTTTTTTTAGATTCTAAGATATTAAGGGATACATGTACAATTAATATGAATGAATTTTGTTACAATAGCGCCACCTGCTGGTCAGTTTCCCACCAGTCTGACCACCAGGTAGTCAAGGAAATTGTCAGGAGAAAGAAAGAGGCTGCTCTGATGTTCTTCTGCTTAGGAATAAAATTATAAACCTTTCTCACATCTTTCCTAAGCAGAGGAATATCAGAGCAGCCTCTTTCTTTCTCCTGACAACTTCCTTGACTACTTGGTGGTCAGACTGGTGGGAAACTGACCAGCAGGTGGCGCTGTTGTAACAAAATTCATTCATATTAACAGTACAGAAGTTCATGGCATCACCAGTAAGGAGAAAAGTAGAGTTTTATAAATATGCCATTTATTTAATGTTTTGCCATCACAAATTAAAATATTGTTGAAATGATTCCCCTTATTTCAGTTTTGTTATCCCTGCTATACTTTCTTAGGTCCCAGCCGCTACCCTGGAATAGATCAAAACACAAGGTATCGGTGCCCTGGTCTTCCAAACAGAGAAGGTGGTGAAGGAGTATAACTCTTTGGCTTCACAAGGTGCAGGGGAGTTGGGGGAGTTTTTCATTCAACCTGCTGATCCAAAAAGCCTGGGAACAGAGCATGTTGGGTACAGAGAGTGATGTCTGAATTTATATCTGTTGCAGTGATACAATGCCTTGCTGTGATATTAAAGGCTTGAGTCTGAAACGGTAGCCATGCTATTGTTGTGGTGTGCTACCTAAGCATCTCCCAAACCTGCACTCATTTCTTCTTCTTTAGACCTTGATGGATAAAAGTAGAATACTGTACAGAATTCTGTTAGTAAAAAAAACCAAAACTTTTTGTTGCATTGCCCTCTAGTGGAAACATACCAGTACATGTAGTATGTGGCCTAATATAATGTGCTATTGTCCTGCACTGGAAAAACTGATGTATTTGCTTCAGAAACTCTACTATAGTTTATATAAACAAGCTGTCTTGGGGGCAGCCATTCTGTGTATCCTGTGCTTGAATGGCTGCCCCCATGGCTACACAGCAGCTTGTTTATATAAACTATAGTAGTACTTATCTGTTATCTACTGTGTATCCTGTGCTTGAATGGCTGCCCCCATGGCTACACAGCAGCTTGTTTATATAAACTATAGTAGTACTTATCTGTTATCTACTGTGTATCCTGTGCTTGAATGGCTGCCCCCATGGCTACACAGCAGCTTGTTTATATAAACTATAGTAGTACTTATCTGTTATCTACTGTGTATCCTGTGCTTGAATGGCTGCCCCCATGGCTACACAGCAGCTTGTTTATATAAACTATAGTAGTACTTATCTGTTATCTACTGTGTATCCTGTGCTTGAATGGCTGCCCCCATGGCTACACAGCAGCTTGTTTATATAAACTATAGTAGTACTTATCTGTTATCTACTGTGTATCCTGTGCTTGAATGGCTGCCCCCATGGCTACACAGCAGCTTGTTTATATAAACTATAGTAGAGTTTCTGAACTAAACACGCCAGTTTACCAGTGCAGCACAACCTTACAATTACCTTTCATTACTTTAAAGCACTTTCATTTTATGGTGTTACTGTTCCTTTAATGTGAGCTAATGGGATCCCCATGCCAATGTTTATGGCCTTGAACTAAATCTTTGCGAACAGAGATTTTCTGCCAAAACCTGTCCTTGAGTGGTGCAACACCACCAGAAGAGGCTCAGATAACTCACCCTAATATAGTCACTGTTTAAAGGTATAGCACTTCCAAACATCCCATTTGCAGTAAACTTTATAGATACTATATAGCTACTATATACTATAAGTAGTACGGCACTGTTACAGAAGCATCTCTACTAATTCCCTGTTGCACTTCAGTTCTCCTTTAAAGGAAAACTATACCCCCAAAATGAATACTTAAGCAACAGATAGTTTATATCAAATTGAATGACATATTAAAGAATTTTACCAAACTGGAATATATATTTACATAAATATTGCCCTTTTACATCTCTTGCCTTGAACCACCATTTCGTGACTCTATCTGTGCTGCCTCAGAGATCACCTGACCAGAAATACTACAACACTAACTGTAACAGGAAGAAGTGAGGAAGCAAAAGGCAGAACTCTGTCTGTTAATTGGCTCATGTGACCTTACATGTGGTTTGTATGTGTGCACGGTGAATCTTATGATCTCAGGGGGCGGCCCTTATTTTTTAAAATGGCAATTTTCTATTTATGATTACCCAATGGCACATCCTACTAAAAAAGTATATTATTATGATAATGGTTCATTTACATGAAGCAGGGTTTTACACATGAGCTGTTTTACTCAGTACCTTTTAATAGAGACCTACATTGTTTGGGGGGTATAGTTTTCCTTTAAGAGACCTAGACAATGTATGTAAAGTATAATGGGAAGGACTGGTCTTTCAAAATCATAACAGGTGACAGATGGGTTGTTTACAGAATGTCAATGCCAGAAACATTGCCCTTTAATTGTTTCTTGATATGCCCTTCCTTTAGTCAATGTAAGAGACATGTTCATGCTTCCTTCATGCCATGTACCAACATTGCAGGGTGGTGGTGTGGGGTGTTTTCATAGAATGCACTGGCCTATTATTAAAGATGGAAGTGAGGCTCATATACCTCAGCAACCGCTCCTCTTCTGCCTCGCCATTCTGTCAATCCCTGCACTGGCTTCCCCTACCTTTCAGAATAAAATTTAAATTAATGACACTGACTTTCAAATCACTTCATAACTCTGCCCCACCCTACATCTCTGAACTCATCTCTATATACTCACCCAATCGCTTACTACGCTCCTCTACTGACCTGCTACTCAACTCTTCTCTCATTACCTCCTCACATGCTCACATTCAAGACTTTGCAAGGGCTGCACCCCTCCTCTGGAACTCTCTCCCACGGTCAGTCCGACTTTCTCCCAACCTTTCTGCTTTCAAGAAATCTCTTAAAGGACAAGGAAAGTCTAAAATAGAATAAGGCTAGAAATGCTGTATTTTGTATACTAAACATAAGCATGAACTTACTGCACCACAAGCCTAATTGAATGATTTATGCTTTCAAAGTTGGCCACTGGGGGCTGTCATCTTGTAACTTTGTTAAACATCTTGGCCTGACCCTGACCCTGCACATGCTCAGTGTGGTCTGGGCTGCTTAGGGATCGTCATAAACAAAGCTGCTTGAGTTCTGCATGGCAGGTAAGTAAGGCGGGAGCTCCCCCTGCTGTTCATAAGTATGATTGTTTCTCTGGGACC
This sequence comes from Xenopus petersii, assembly GCA_038501925.1. Lineage (NCBI taxonomy): Eukaryota > Metazoa > Chordata > Amphibia > Anura > Pipidae > Xenopus > Xenopus petersii. Next base: position 164,909,628 of record CM076675.1, read on the forward strand.
ATCTGACAATTCCTATCCACAGCAGTAAATGAAGGGAGAATTTCACTGCATACAGTCAGGTTTCTTATAAAAACTGTACACATTTTTTAATTAAAGTATATTGGAGAAAGGTTTATTTTTCATTAAAGAATGTAAAAATGGGATTTTATTGTTTTGCCTTTCCTTGTCCTTTAAAATGCACTTCTTTAGAGAAGCCTACCCTCACTCTGCTTAACTAGCAAATGCAATACATACATTAACAAGTTAGAGGTTGGGGAGCACCGTCCATCCGACGCAAAGGATGGTGTGCAGGGTCAAATAATAATTATTAATGCAAAAAGAGAAGAAAAAGAGATGACCCATCTAATTGCACCTTCCCATCCATGTGTTGCAAAACTCCAGTGAAGTGATTCTAAAACTTAACTTTTAATAAAGCATTAAAACCTATGTCTAGATAGCAACATTAAAACAGAGGTTCGATATTAAGCTGATAGACTGAATAACAAGGGGTAGGAGGGGTGAAGTCACCTGGGAGCGGTGGTTGGTTTGAGAGAATCAGTAAATAGTAGTGATCATTTGGCCATTGATCACTCTGTGTATAGAGTCCACCAAATATTAACCACGGATCGTCCAATCGGACGATCCGTGGGTTAGAGAATTTGCTACTAGTATCTTGATACACCTGATTTCTGAAAGAACCGTATATAATTGAGGTCTTGATACCTCAGCAGGTCGACCGCACACCTGAAGGGAGGGATCCTGAAGTGGGTGAAGGGGTGGCCTCATGGGAGTTAATATTTGGTGGACTCTATAGATACACAGAGTGATCAATGGCCAAATGATCACTACTATTTACTGATTCTCTCTAACCAACCGCCAATCCCAGGTGACTTCACCCCTCCTACCCCTTATTATTCAGTCTATCAGCTTCCTATCGAACCTCTGTTTTAATGTTGCTATCTAGACATAGGTTTTAATGCTTTATTAAAAGTTAAGTTTTAGAATCACTTCACTGGAGTTTTGCAACACATGGATGGGAAGGTGCAATTAGATGGGTCATCTCTTTTTCTTCTCTTTTTGCATTGCAATACATACATTACTACATCTCTCACCCACTTAATTCTGATCCTGCCCACTCCCACACCTTGTGTCTTGTTCCCTTCCCTTTAGATTGTAAGCTCTTTTTCACAGGGCCTTCCTTACCTTTTTTACTGGTATTGGTTGTGATGTATGTAACGCCAAATGTTCTATGTATGTAATTAATGTGATTTAGTTGTATAAACACATTTACTTTACAGTGCTACGCAATATGTTGGCCCTATATAAATACATGTTAATTATAATATTGTTATAGAATGGCCAATTCTAGGCCAATTAGGGAGGAGGCGGGACCTGAATCCTATTGGAGGCCCTGATTCTGGTGGTTGCACTTGATTTATAAAGGCTCAGAGAGGCTACAGCAGTTACAATGCAATAATAACTGGAATGCAGCAGCTTTTGAGACTTCCTACACTGCCAGGGGCTCTGGGAAGGCAAACACACAATGTATTATCAGAACGGCACAATGCAAGTCTAATTGGCTATGGATTCTGGGAGTTGTAGTTCTGCCACCGACATAACAGCGCCAGTGAGACAAGTTCTAATTTGACACTTTCTTTGGTTTAGATACATTCCTTTAATTAGCTCGCACACACACACATATGCTCCTGTCTCTATTCTCACCTGCATCACTTTGGTAAATTCCTCGTAGACGCGTTTCTTCAAGTGGGCCGCCATTGCAGGTTTGCCAGGTCTAATTTTCAAAACCAGCCAAAGTCAGGTACAAAACCAGCCCAATACTAGCCAAAACGCTCTTCAAAAGTTGTCCAATAGCACAATATGTGCAGTGAAAAAAAAGTCTAAAAAAATTAATATATGTGAAAATTTGCGTAAAAAAACTGGAGGGGGCCCAGGAGGTATAGGGGCCCCATAAGGCCCTAATACATATACAATTTCAATAAATATTGGCAAGACAGGTCAACCTCTAAACATTTTGGTGGCCAGAAGATTTTTTCCCCAAAATTGTCTGAAACAAGTCACTGGAAAATGTGAGAATGCTTAAGAGGGATGGGAGACTGGGGTACAGAGCCCAAAATCCAGTAACTCCCAAACTACATAAGTCAGCCACATTGCCTGCTGGGTATTGTAGTCTTACGGTAAACTTGGCAGTCGGGAAATTGTAAAACAAAAACTACATTACCCAACATGCACTGGGAGACATAGGCTTGGCACATTAGGGCAAGAAAAAAACTTTGGCTGGTTTCCAAAGTACAAAGCAGCCAAAGGCCCAACAAGTAGCCCAAATCCTTACCTTGGCTAGTTTGTACTTTGAAAACCAGCCTGGGCTTTAAATTAGTAGCCCAATTTGGCTGGAAAACCGCCAACCTAGCAACCCTGTGCCTTTGTTTCACCGGTTTATCCCACTGAGGCTAGCATACTAACCCCTCTACATCTAGATCCAGCAGTACCGATTAATTGTTCGTATCAATAAAGTTTTGTTGCTTACATCATGCAAACCATAGAGGCTGGCGCTGTCTGGATAGTACACATAACACCCTCTAACATACCAGATAGTTCCAGTCCCCCATAAAGCAAAACTAGTGGAGGAATCAGGACAGGGGTTAAAGTTGGGCAGAAATTGCATTTCTTCTGGGCCCTTAGAATCAGAAGGGCTCCTGGAAGTGTATTATAGAATAACAATATTAAAGATGTCCTAGATATGATTTAACATGGAGCTGTAGCTTTACAGAATCCCACATTATGTGCCCCATCCTCTCAAACTCTCATACTGGTTAAATAACAGGTTATTGAGCCCAGCAGGGTCATAAATCTTCCTTGGCTTTATGCTTTATTTTTAAATAAATTTTATACAATTAAATTGACAGACAAAGTGGCATAACGTTATACTAGCAGGGTGCGCTGCTGTGTATTTTACTCTTCTGCTTACCATGAAACAACTTTCCCAAGTCACCCATGGCAGACAATTCACCAACATGGGTTAATCCCGCCTATCAGGTCACTGGACAGCAAAGTGTTAACGATCGGTTTAAATACCTTGCTCCTCCCAGCAATCCTCGTCTTTTTTCCTGTCCAGGTCACGACAGGCTGCTACAGACTGCTACAGATGGCTAAAGGCTGCTAAGCTTACCATACCAGAGTGGGTCTCTCTCTCTCTCTCTCTCTCTCCCCTCTGATGCCTCCAAGTGCACCCTATATGGGTTGTGGTGAGAAGAACCCGTTGGGCAGGGTTGTGTGCTGGAGCTGCTGTAAGAATTCCCTCCTAAGGGTAGAGAGGAGGATGAAGCAGTCCAGAGGATCAGCCGTTTCAGATGGATTCGAGGCTGTGTAAAGTGTTTGTTCCATGTGAAGAGCACACGCGCCAATACTGACGCGGACGCGCGTCGAGTACGGACGGACGCGCGCCTGACTTGACGCGAATGGAGTGACGCGTGCCGGAAGTGACGTGCGCTCAAAGAAGACGCGCGCCCGGAAATGGACGCGCGCCGGATATGGCGCACACGAAAGTCGCGCGCCCGGAAGTGACGCGCGACCGGACTGACGCGCGGGAAAACGGCGTCAGGAAGTGACGCAATAAGAAGACACTGGCAGTGTATGCAAGGCTGGCGTTTTGGCTGGATGTGATAGTACACTTCACCGGAAGTTGGAGAGCGTTGGTTCACTCGGCTTCAGATTGTGAGTGCCTTTCCAGTGAAATCTTGCTTTTGTAACTGAATTGATGCTTATGGAATAATGTATTACAGGTTACTATGGATCAGCCTGGCTCTGGAAAAGGATCTCAGCCCAAAGGTCCTAGGTAAGCTGGCTGTGGATATATGGATGTAATGAGAGAGAACGATAATTAGTGGCTGGTGGTTGTCTTTTCCATTTCAGCCTACATGTGTCAACTGAATTGCAGAAAGGGGAGCCTACTCTCTCAAGGAAAGCGGCTTCAGCTACGGACCCAGTAGCGTCTGCAGACCCTCAGCCTTCAGGAGCCCCACAATTGGATGCTCTAGTCTCCATCATTAAGCAAGCTGTAGTACAAGGCATGCAAGAGGCTACTGCTTCTACCTCTGGGGTACAGAGGAAAGCTAAGAGGGTCAGAGATTTGCCATATGAGTCTCTATCGGATGTGTCAGATGAAGAATTGTATTCTCCTGGGGATGCACATTCAGAACTCTCAGAGGAGGGAGAAGTGTTTTCTGAGGAAGAGATTGCATTTGATCCTACAGCGATAGAGAATCTGGTAAAGGCAGTAAGGAAGACACTATGTCTTTTGGAAGAGCTACCTAAGTCTAGTTCAGCAGATAAATTCTTCCCATCGGTCAGGAAAAGACAGGTGACTTTCCCGGTGCATGATTCAATTAAGGAAATCATCAGCTCTGAATGGAAGAGAACGGAGAAAAAGTTTGTTATCCAGGGGAAGTTTGCAAAAAAGTATCCGGTGGAGGAGTCTTTCTCTAAATTGTGGGACAATCCGCCTAAAGTCGATGCTGCAGTGGTAAGGTTGGCAAGAAAGACGACGCTGCCAGTGGATGATGCAGCAGCTTTCCGTGATCCAATGGAGAAACGGATCGAAACCAATCTCAAGAAGACGTTTATATCGGCAGGAGCAACTTGTAGACCGGCAGTAGCTATGACCTCCACATCAAGAGCTATGAAGGTGTGGTTGAATAACCTGGAAGATGCCATTTCTTCTAATGTCAAAAGATCTGGGTTACGTGAAATGTTGTCTGAATTGAAGCTAGCGGTGGATTTCATGACAGATACCTCTCTAGATCTGGTACATCTAGCTTCAAGAACGATGGCACTTTCGGTGTCCTCAAGAAGGGCTTTATGGCTGAAGCCATGGCTGGCGGATTCAGCCTCTAAGGTGAACTTATGTCAGTTGCCGTTTGAGGGAGAGATGCTCTTCGGTGAGAAACTCGATTCCATCATTAAGAAAGCTTCCGGGGGCAAGAGTGTATTTTTGCCGCAGGAAAAGAGATTCAGGCGTCAAGGGGGGAGGCCTAGTTCCCCCATTAACAGGTCCTTTCGAGGTTCAAGACAGCCTAGATATGGAAGACAGATGAATTGGAAGCCCACAAGGGGAGAAAGTAGGCCTCCCAATAGGAGAAGTTCTACTTTCAGCTCAAGCCATACAGAGAAGAAGCAATGAGATCAGGCCGGCTCAGACCAGCAGAGTGGGGGCACGTCTAACATCCTTTTATGCGGTCTGGGCCTCAAAAATCAGAGACCAATGGGTCCTGAGGGTGATTCAGGAAGGATATCGGTTGGAATTCCACAGGGTGCCGTCTCGCAATGTGTTCAAGATGTCTTCAGTCCCGCAGGTACCAGGTTCGGACCAAGTGTTACAGGAGTATGTAGATCAACTCCTGAGCTCAGGGGCAGTGGAATGGGTTCCGAAGTCCCAACAGGGCTTAGGTTTCTATTCAAAGCTCTTTCTAGTCCGGAAGGCCTCGGGGGCATTCAGACCGGTACTGGATTTGCGGCCTTTGAATCAGTTTGTCAACTGCAGGCGGTTCAAAATGGAATCACTGACGTCCATCCTACAAGCAGTTCCGCCACAGTCATGGCTAATAAATCTGGACTTGAAAGACGCATATTTCCATGTACCAGTGCACAAGACACACCGGAAGTATCTTCGGTTTGCTTTCAGAGGTCAACATGTCCAGTTTACCTGCCTTCCCTTTGGCCTCTCAACGTCCCCAAGAACATTTACGAAGGTCCTGGTCACGGTCGTGGCTTTTCTAAGAGTAGAAGGTGTGCCTATATTTCATTACCTGGACGACATTCTGTTGGTGGCTTCATCAAGAGAGGAAGCTCTGAAATTCAGGGACAGAACAATCCTGGTACTCCAACAGTTCGGTTGGGTAATAAACTGGGAGAAGAGCAGCTTACTTCCATCACAAAGGATGGTCTTCTTGGGTGCACACCTGGATACGCAGGAAGGAATAGTTTCACTTCCTCAAGAAAAGATACAGCATATATTGAGACAAATAAGACAGTTCAAAGAACAACAAAGAGTCTCAGTAAGGTCATGCATGTCGGTCCTAGGTCTCATGGCATCTACGATCCAGATGGTGAAGTGGGCCAGGTGGCACATGAGGCCTCTCCAACAATTCTTCCTGAGGGAGAATGCTTCAAGACAGTTGAAACTAAATTCACGAATTGTAGTTTCAGAGGACGCCAGAGACAGTTTAAGTTGGTGGCTGGTTGTAGGAAACTTGACTCAGGGGATGGTCCTTGCAAACCCCCCGTATGTGGTGATCACGACAGACGCTTCAGAGAGAGGCTGGGGTGCAGTACTGGAAGGCCGCAGTGTTCAAGGTCATTGGAACCTGCAGGGTGTCCCCTCAAACATTCTGGAGCTACGGGCCGTGAAGGAGGCGTTGCTGGCCTTTTCAGAGAAAATTCTACATGCCTGGGTAAAGATTCAGTCAGACAATGTTACAACAGTGTCTTATGTGCAGAAGCAAGGCGGCACCAGAAGCGCCCGACTGCTAAAAGAACTGGCCCCAATAATGACGTGGGCAGAGGAAAATCTAGAAGGGCTGACAGCCTTACATATTCCAGGCAGTCAGAATACGGAGGCAGACTTTCTCAGTCACAACATCTTGCAACCAGGAGAATGGAGTTTATGTCTGCTAACCTTTCAAGGCGTAGTACAAAGGTTCGGAAGGCCAGAAATCGATCTTATGGCCACGGACAAAAACCACAAGTGCAGCAGGTTCTTCTCCAGGGCACCATGTCCTCTGGCAGAAGCAGTGGATGCACTCCTCCAGGATTGGAGCAGGATATTTGGTTATGTCTTTCCGCCCTTTCCAATGATCTGGAGGGTGTTGAAAAAGGTGGATGTCGAAAAAGCCTTGGTCATAGCCATAATTCCGTATTGGCCGAGACGCCCTTGGTTTCCGCTCCTGCAGAGTTTGGCAGTAGAGCCACCTCTGAGACTGCCTCTTCAGCCGGATTTGTTATCCCAGGGCCCAGTGGTCTACGAGGGAGTGGATTCCCTGTCACTGACGGCATGGAAATTGAAAGGCAGAGGCTAGCAGAATATGGTTTCCAGGACGATCTGGTGAATTTCTTATTGAAGGCTCGGAGGGCTTCTACCTCGGCTCAATATTACAGGGTCTGGAAGTGTTTCGCAGAATTTGCAGTACAACACAAGTTTGACCCAAAAGATCCTACTGTCCAACAGGTGATTCAGTTCCTGTTTGTGGGTTTCCAGAGAAAACTTAGCACAAGCACTCTGCGAGGTCAAGTCTCCGCATTATCTGCATTGTGTGGTCATTCCTGGGCGGAGGAGCCTCTGGTTAACCGGTTCTTCAACGCAATGACAAGGGTGTGTCCTTTCAAGAAATCCAGAGTTCCACCTTGGGACCTTACGATTGTCTTACGAGCTTTAATGTCTTCGCCTTTTGAGCCTTTGCGGAAAGCCTCGGACTGGCATGCGACGTTGAAAGTCCTGTTTCTGGTCGCTATTACCTCAGCTTGCAGGGTTGGAGAGATTTCTGCTTTGTCAGCAAAAGAGCCAGACACAGTTGTCTATCCGGACAAAGTGATTATGAGACCATCTTTCGAGTTTCTTCCAAAAGTAATCTCCCAATTTCATGCCGATTTGGAAGTTACACTGCCTTCCTTCTGCTAGTCTCCAAAGTCTAACAAGGAGTGAGAATGGCATACTTTGGACCTGGTGAGGGCCGTTTCGCATTATCTGACGCGAACGAAGGATTGGCGAAAATCTGACAAGTTATTCCTGATTCCGAGGGGCCCTAGAAAGGGTATGGCACCAACTAAATCTACGATTGGCCGCTGGATTGTCTCCTGCATTGCTCTAGCTTATCGGTTGACAGGCAATGAGATTCCTAAGGACCTGAGGGCTCACTCTACAAGAGCCATGGCTACTTCCTGGGCGGCGGAAGCCAGGGCCCCGCCAGACCTCATCTGCAAGGCTGCTAGGTGGACGTCTTCCTGTACCTTCATTCGCCATTACAGACTGAATGTGTCTCAAGATGCAAAGTTTGGAAGAAAGATTTTGCAATCTGTTGTTCACGCTAAATAAAAGTTTTTTGGTTGATCGATAATGGTCCCTCCCTTCTTTAAGCTTGGGGAAATCCCATGTTGGTGAATTGTCTGCCATGGGTGACTTGGGAAATATAGAAATTTTTTCATACTCACCGTAATTTCTATTTCCAAGTCACTTCCATGGCAGCATTCACCAACTTCCCTCCCTTCTTCTGGAGCTTGTTACTAGACGAGGATTGCTGGGAGGAGCAAGGTATTTAAACCGATCGTTAACACTTTCCTGTCCAGTGACCTGATAGGCGGGATTAACCCATGTTGGTGAATGCTGCCATGGAAGTGACTTGGAAATAGAAATTACGGTGAGTATGAAAAAATTTCTATATTTTTTGTTACTCCATCAGAGGAGCACTAATTTGGGTATTTTACCTTGCCCCAATACACCAGTGATAGAGCCCCTGCTCCTGCTCATATTCTCTTAAAGCAGAACCAAACCCCTTCGCCCACCCCCCTCAACTGTTGAGGGGAAAAAAATTAAGCTGCTTTTTTAATTCTTTCCAGACTAGAAAACTTTCCCATATTCAATAATTGTCCTTAGGGGTGGATTGTTTCACTGCTTTTACAAGAGTAGCTACAACTAGGGTTGCCACCTGGCCGGTAAAAATAATGGTTGATCCCAATGTGAAAAAAGATAAATATATTAGAAGGCCGGTATTTGTATCCAGAAAAGGTGGCAACCCTAGCTACCACTGACTGACCTGTAGCCACAAGTTCTTTGCATTATGCCTCCAGTCAATCAAAGCGTGTTGGTCTGGATATACTACTGGATCTTAAACCAGGAGGCCCTTTGTGACTGTCAAATAATGTCATATAAAGAAGCATGGACTGGACTGCAGTCAAGACGGCAACGTTCTACTAAATGGTAATTCTCTGGAATATTCTCAGTATCAGTTGATGAATGCATTCAGGTCTACTAGGTCACATTGGAAAGTGGGCAGAAACCTTAGCAGAGTTAATACTAGGGTTGCATCAAATCGAGGATTCGGTTCGGGATTCAGCCTTCGTGAAAGATTTGGCCAAATCTGAATTTGCATATGCAAATTAAGGGCGGGAAGGAAATTGTGTGACTTTTTGTCAAAAAACAAGGAAGTAAAAAATATTTTCCCCTTCCCATCCCTAATTTGCGTATGCAAATTAGGATTCAGTTCGGTATTCGGCCGAATCTTTCACGAAGAATTTGGGGGTTTGGCCGAATCCAAAATAGTGGATTCCGTGCATCCCTAGTTAAAGGACAAGGAAAGGCAAAACAATAAAATCCCATTTTTACATTCTTTAATGAAAAATAAACCTTTCTCCAATATTCTTTAATTAAAAAATGTGTACAGTTTTTATAAGAAACCTGACTGTATGCAGTGAAATTCTCCCTTCATTTACTGCTGTGGATAGGAATTGTCAGACGGTCCCAGAGAAACAATCATACTTATGAACAGCAGGCGGAGCTCCCGCCTTACTTACCTGCCATGCAGAACTCAAGCAGCTTTGTTTATGACGATCCCTAAGCAGCTCAGACCACACTGAGCATGTGCAGGGTCAGGGTCAGGCCAAGATGTTTAACAAAGTTACAAGATGACAGCCCCCAGTGGCCAACTTTGAAAGCATAAATCATTCGTTTAATTAGGCTTGTGGTGCACAAAGAGGCTCTGTTTTATGACATTGAGCCACTGGTGATGATGTTTAGTATACAAAATACAGCATTTCTAGCCTTATTCTATTTTAGACTTTCCTTGTCCTTTAATACTGCATCTGTATGTTTTTCTGACTGTTCAGTGCAGGAGATCAAAGAGAAAGTTGGGACATATAAGTAACAATCCGGGACTGCGGGCTGAGCGGTCAAAATTAGAACTGTACCGCGAAAAACGGCACAGTTGGGAGGTATGCAAAAATATTTAGTGCAGACTAAATTCTGTAGTCTCAATGATCTTTATATTAATAATATAACTATTAGCATTTGTTGGGTGAGAGAGTTTTGGGGTAACTGTGTTCTCCCCTAAACTTGATCACCACTGCTTTGCTGAAAGGTGCAGATTAACAACAACTAGAAGTTGGTTGGAGGCCAGGTGTAGTAGCTGACGACCAATAGGCTTAGTAGATAGGGCATGATGGGTGCTGTAGGTCAAGATCAGTTCAGTTGCTATACATTGGGTATCAAAGGAATATTATATATTATTATACTGTATATATTATACTTGATATGGCTGTAATGCTGGGCTTTTTGTGAAATGGCAAAAATTGTCACCACTCAACTTTTCTTTGACTAAACATTAGCGTCTATGGGTGTTTTTTTCTTGGTAAAACTTGGTGAAAAATTGTGCGCATCACTGATATCTTTGACTGATAAACTTGAAATGAATAGCAGAGGGTACAAGAGAAAGATAATGCTAATAGTTCACAGCACATTCTGGTTCTGATTGTGGCCTGAAGATGTGCACCTGAGCATGTTGGGGGCCTTTAAGCAAATTATTTGGGATCACTAAATTCTGAATAGAAAGGCAACTAAGAATAAACATAAAAGTATTACAATTAACCTTATATTTTGAGATATTTCCTACACAAATAACAGCATTAGCAAATTTCAGAAATATAAGAGAGACACAAGGACAGATCTTTGAAATTTATTACCATTAACTTTGTGACACCTTCAATTATTCCCCTTCCCCATGATTTTCTTCATTACTTTCATTGCCTTTGCTTCATGATTTATATATATATAAATGGATATCCTCATTTGAATTAAAATGGAGAACAAAGTTTGAATTAAGTTTTTTGCTCTAAAAGAACTCTGAGCCAGATCTGTAGATTTGCCTGTAGGGTTGTTACCACCATGTGAAAACAAATTTGTAGAAATAGTCATAGGATTTGCTAAGGAATCCTTTGTCTGCTACATAAGTCATGTATGTGACATTGTATCCCTTCTGCTCAATGTCTGCTTTGATACAGTCCAACAGATCAGAGATCCCTGGTGAGGCTTTCCAGGGCCCAAATTTTACTACGGATTCCTTGTCCATATGCAATGAGTTGAAAGCATCATGGCACTTGCCTACATCATCCTCCGTCCTTGCAACACAAACTATGACATTGGAGTACCGAGATGCCACCACTTCAGCCCTGGCAATACGGATTATCACCTCAATGTTCTCGCTGTAGTTGGGCACACGGGCCAAGAACTGCTTCTTTCCAACAATCTCTCCAAATATCACTGGAGATTCCTCCAATATTTTCACCAGTGGCTCAATGTCATAAAACAGAGCCTCTTTGTACACCTCCTTGACAAACTCAGTGGGAACTTGGTTGGTCCTTAGGTATTCCAGGATGTATCTGAAGTATTTCCCATCTCTGTCAATGAAAAACCTGCCCTCAGAGTCAGTTCGAAGTTTTGGCTGCCCATTGAACAAGTCAAAGAGCTTGGATCCTGAACATCTCTTTAAAGTGCTTAGTGTTGTTGTGTAGATCTCTCCACCAATATTCAACTGCACAATTGGAGACAGCTACAAGGAAAAGAAAGCGTATCAGAACAAACCTGACCATTTAATTACTGTAAAGGCCAACAGATATTCTATTTTTTTTACTAGGTAAATGAGAAATATATTATCTAGGACATATGAAGGGCAGCAGTTCTGGTTAGAATGGAAATAATACACTGTGCTATGAATGTATCTTTTGTCTGTGCCTGCCTGTCAGATAGGGACTGGGGCCTATAGTATCAGCAAGGATAATAGGTATAGTAGGGAGAGATGATGCCTATAGTAACAGTGGATAATAGTCTCTGGGAAGGGAGTGTGACTGTGGGATAGCAGGTATAGTAGGGAGAGATGGTGCTTATAGTAACAGTGGGATAATAATCTCTGGGAAGGGAGTGTGACTGTGGGATAGCAGGTATAGTAGGGAGAGATGGTGCCTATAGTAACAGTGGATAATAGTCTCTGGGAAGGGAGTGTGACTGTGGGATAGCAGGTATAGTAGGGAGAGATGTGCCTATAGTAACAGTGGATAATAGTCTCTGGGAAGGGAGTGTGACTGTGGGATAGCAGGTATAGTAGGGAGACATGGTGCCTATAGTAACAGTGGATAATAGTCCCTGGGAAGGGAGTGTGACTGGGATAGCAGGTATAGTAGGGAGAGATGGTGCCTATAGTAACAGTGGATAATAGTCCCTGGGAAGGGAGTGTGACTGTGGGATAGCAGGTATAGTAGGGAGAGATGGTGCCTATAGTAACAGTGGATAATAGTCTCTGGGAAGGGATTGTGACTGTGGGATAGCAGGTATAGTAGGGTGTAGCAACTGGGTCCAGAGACACCTGGCTCTTTTAAAACTGGTTGAATTTATATCCTGACTGGATTATGCATGGGGCAGACTGAATGACTATCTGTATGGCTAGATAGTATGAGGCTTATTTTAATTAGCCATCAAGCATACAAATGATCTAGGTGTTTGACGTACATGTGGGTGCATGCAATTCCTCAGGCTGATAATAACAGAAAGGCTGGGAGGATCCATTTGCCTTCCAAGTATTTGCACTAGTATGTGGGCAGGTGTATCCTGGATCAACCCAGCACAGATCCCTTGGCTCCGTATTTGCTGATAATATTTGCTCTGAGAGAATAAGTGGAGGGGCCTGTGCTGCCGGCACCTATGAGTTCCATCTGCCCAGCGCTGTTACAAAGGCCCTAAACCAAGCGTATCCCTGCAGGCCAGATGGACCCGGCTGTAATGAGAGTCACATCCTGCAGCGACTGCTTTTCCTACCCCTCCTGAGAGCATGCGGGTGCTCAGCAAATAACCTTTCTTGTTTTTAAAATTATGCATAATTGTTTGTTTCTGACGTAGGCGAAAATTCTCTCCAGTGGGAATATTTACCCTTTGCACAGCCAACTGAGTTTGAATAGCTAAGCACCTGGTTTAAAATAGCATTAAACTTACTCAGTGTGGCAGAGAGATGCAGCAACTGCCAGTTCCATACTAATTGCACCCCACCCTGGAATGCTCCAGTGCATTTAATGTTATCTTTATGGCTCCAGGACAGAAGCAAAGAATGTCAGAGAAGATAAGAGAGGCACCTGGCCTACCTGCTCAGAGACATGCTCATGGCACACCTGATTTACAACATTTAGTTGCCCCAATATTTTCTTCTCTTTGTGGGCACATGTGTCAAAGGGCCCTTCTGCTCCCAGCCATTTATTTGAACCCAACTATTTGGCCTTTTAAGCCTTTACCATGGACATTTCTGTACGAGAACAAAGAGTAGGAACAGAGAGACGGATAGATCATTCTATGTAACGAGATTAAGAAAAAGACTATCGGAATAGAGAAGGGAAGAGTAGAAAAATAATTGGGAAAGTGGGTCTGTGGTCTAAGGTTTTCAGGGGGCCCCTGGCACTCCAGTCGGGCACTGGTTTCTTCAGAGTATCCCTATAGTTACAGCCATTGCTGCTAAAGCCGAAAAATGAATATGGCCAAAAATGCCATATTTTATATAGTGAACTTATTGCACCAGTCTAAAGTTTCAGCTTGTCAATAGCAGCAATGATCCAGGACTTCAAACTTGTCACAGGGGGTCACCATCTTGGAAAGTGTCTGTGACACTCACATGCTCAGTGGGCTCTGATTGGCTGTTGAGAAGCTAAGCTTAGGGCTTGTCACTAATTATCCAGCAGAAAATGAGCTTCCCTGCCTGTAATATAAGCTGATGCTACAGGTTTGCTGATTATTAAATTCGGATGCTAATCGCACTGGTTTCTGTGCTGCCATGTAGTAATTATCTGTATTAATTATTAATCAGCCTTATATTGTGACATTTCTATTCTATGTGTACTGTATATTGTGAGTGGCTCCCTTAGGCTAAGGCCTAGGCGATTTCGAGCGACAATAGAAAAAAGATCGCCGCGTGTGTTTTTACGCCGCGATTCCCCATAGACGCCAGCGCCAAAGTTTCCCCAGCGATTTTGGATTAAAAGTCGCGGCGAAAAGTCGCCGCGAGTCAAATCGCGGCGCTATCGCCTAGTGTGGCCCTAGCCTAAGCTCAGTAAGTGACAGCAGCACAGGGCTGTGGTTGCCTTGGGCTGGTACAGAAGCACAAAACATAATGTACAACATCTCTAGCTACTTCTTTAGTTAAGCTTTAGTTCTCCTTTAAAGGGGTGGTTTTAGTATGTTATAGAAAGGCCAATTATTAGCAACTTTTCAATTGGTTCTACATTATTTATTTTTTATAGTTTTTTTTTTTAATTATTTGCCTTTTTTCCAGCTTTCAAATAGGGGGTCACTGAGCCCATCTAAAAAACAAATGCTCTGTAAGGCTACAAAAATATTGTTATTAGTAGAAATGTAACTTTTGGTCACCAGTGACCAAACACAGTAGCCATAAATACAGCACTCTGCAGGGTACCTTTAAAAGCTAATTATTTTTATTCATAAGGTGCATTTGAATCATAATGTTATGCTTCAATTGATTTCCAGCCTTAGCACCACCCAGATTTGGGTTATCCAGGCTTTAAATTAATTGGCAGTGCATTAAGCCGCCCTTATTTATTTTATTCTAATACAAGTCCTAAAAAATATGGTTATTGCTGCTTTGTATTACTTACGGTATTTTTCTATTCAGGCCTCTCCTATTCATATTCCAGTCTTTTATTCAAATCAATGCATGGTTGCTAGGGGAATTAGGGCCCTTGCAACCAGGCTGCTGAAATTGCAAATTGGAGAGCTGCTGAATAAAAAGCTAAATTAACTCAAATAATAAAAAATGAAAACCAATTGCAAATTGTCTCAGAATATTACTCTCATACATCATACTAAAAGTTAACACAGTTAACACCCCTTCAGTGTTACCTAAGGCCTATGCACATAGAGCCTGGTACATGGAGCATCTCCGCTGTTTGTGCACAATTGAGCACTTCACCAGCTGACAGAGAATACTTTTTTAAATGATATGCCTTCCACCAGCTTCCTAATGGGGGGCACTGACCTCGGCAGCCAAAAAAAAAAATAATTTTAAAGGCTACAGTTTTATTATTACAGTTACTTTTTATTACTTTCTCTTTCTATTCATCTCCTAGTCAAACTACTATCTGTTGCTAGGGTAAATTGGATCCTAGCAAGCAGACAGCTGCTAAAAATCCAAGCTGGAGAGCTGCTGAAGAAAATGCAAAATAATTCAAAACATGAAGACCAACTGCAAATGGCTTTAGAATATACTTAATGTTCATTTAACAGTGAACTATACCCTTTAAAAATTATTTTAGACGGATTTGCAGCCGCAGAGGAAGGCAGCGTGGGCTGGAATGGAAAGAGTGTGGCCTCCCCAGGCAATAAGGAAGAAAAAATAACAAAGCCTTCCCCATTCAGTCACATCTCCAGTTGCCTTGAAGCTCCTATAATGATGGATTGGAATTTAAAATCTGGCACTGTCAGAAAGTCTCAATGGACTGGGTATAGCTACTGATTTATTCTCTGTATCTCATAAATCAAAAGCTGAGCAACACATTTAGGGCTGTTACACATGGCCTTTTTTTTCCTGCGCTCCAGTGCGTTTCGCTTCTTCCGTTCAGCCGTAGGGGAGCAGGAGTAGACGCACTAAATTATTATGAATGAGGCTGTACGTATTGCCCAAACGCAGGTGACATGCAACATGCTGCGTCCCGAGCTGCGTTTGGCGCTTACATGCGTCTGTGTGAGAACAGCTCCCTTCACAATAATTGAGTGCGTCTACTCCTGCAGGGGCTCCCCTGTGGCTGAACGGAAGAAAGCGCAACGCACGGAAGCGCAGAAAAAAACGGCCGTGTGTAAGAGCCCTAAAGGGGTTAATCACCTTCAAGTAAACTTTTAGGTCAGAGACACACGCTCAGATTTGGGGAGATTTAGTAGCCCGGCGATAAATTGCCTCTTCTGTGGGACGACTAATCTCCCCGAACTGCCTCCCGCCGGCTAGAATGAAAATTGCCGGCGGGATGGCACTCAGAGCGCTTCATTTTCCCAAGTCACCCAAGTTTCCCCGTGAGGTAACTTCAGGCGACTTCGGAAAGCGAAGCGCACCAATTGCAATCCCGGCGGTGGGAGGCAGTTTGGGGAGATTAGTCGCCCCGAAGAAGAGGAGATTTGTCGCTGGACGACTGATCTCCCCGAATCTGAGCGTGTGTCTCTGCCCTTAGTATGATGTAGAAGGGATATTGAGACAATCTGCAATTGGTTTTGATTTTTTATTATTTGTGTTTTTTGAGTTATGTAGCAGCTCTCCAGTTTGCAATGTCAGCCATCTGATTGCCAGGGCCCAAATGACCCTAGCAACCATACACTGATTTGTATAAGAGACTGGAGTATGACTAGGAGAGGCCTGAACAAAAAGTATTAAAAAGTAGTAATAATGATACTTTTGCAGCCATACAAAGCCTTTGTTTTAATGTGGGGTCAGTGACTCCCATGTCAAAGCTGGAAAGAGTCCGAAAAAGGAGGAAAATAATTAAAAAATATATTAAATTTTTTTTAAGAGGGTCTGGGCCCCTTGGCTAGAAGTCAACCCTGAAATGCAACTTCCTAGTAGTGACAAACATAGGACTCTAACACACACACACACACTCCTTTCAACACTCACAGACAAAATAGGGAGCACCACCTATCAATTGAGAAATCAGTAGATGGTGTGCAGGGTTAAAGAAGTAAGTATATATAAGAGGGAAATTAAAGTTAACCCTTAAAATTGCACCACCCCATCGTGAGACCCGAAAACTCGAGGAACTTGGTTAAAACGTAACTTTTACTGATATATTAAATAAAATCGTGAGTCCAGGAAACCATTAAAAAATGAAACTAGGACCAGGGAGACAGAGAACCAAAATTAGGTGAAACGACAAATGCGAACCCTGAGTAGATTAGCAAACTAATGTCTGAATTCAGTAGTGAATCACTACAATCTGCAGTGAACAACTGCAGCAAACAACGCCGTATGGGGCGAAAAAAACAAACAAATGTCACGTGGCCTGTATGCAATCTCTATAGGTAACCCATTCCATTGCCACTAATTCCACCACCCATCCATTTTCCAGAGCTTTAATAATTCCGCCACCCATTCACCCTCCGGCGCACCCTCCCATTTCCATGGAGAAGTTGGTATAACAAGGTGGTATCAGAATTAATCCGCTATTCAATTGCTGGAATAAATTGTAGTACTGGAAGTGTAACAACTAGGTACGCTTAAATTCTACCCCAGAGCCCAGCTCCGTCGTTCACCCACCCCTTCACCCTCAGAGCTTCCCGCCCATTGCAGCCGCGAAGAGGTAGCCTAAATTAATGTAAGTTCCGTCCCCCTGCCTGGCTAAAGCTAAAAAGCGCCTGACGCACGTTTCACCAGCGTTAAGCCGGCTTTTGTGGGTGAACGACGGAGCTGGGCTCTGGGGTAGAATTTAAGCGTACCTAGTTGTTAGTGATTCACTACTGAATTCAGACATTTTAATCTACTCAGGGTTCGCATTTGTCGTTTCACCTAATTTTGGTTCTCTGACTCCCTGGTCCTAGTTTCATTTTTTAATAGTTTCCTGGACTCACGATTTTATTTAATATATCAGTAAAAGTTACGTTTTAACCAAGTTCCTCGAGTTTTCGGGTCTCACGATGGGGTGGTGCAATTTTAAGGGTTAACTTTTCTTTCCCTCTTATATATACTCCTTTCAACACTACCTACTGAACTGTGCTTAACAAATGAATATTTGTAACTTAATTGGGCATGTATTACCGCAGCACTAATCACTATAACATGTGATGGTTTATTCTTCTTCTTTCTTCTCTTCTTGCTATCTACTGTTGTTATAATAAAAGCATAAATAAAAACTTTAAAAAAAAAAGTATTAAAAAAAAAAAGGACCAGTGGAAAAGTTGCTTAGAATTGGTCATTCTATACTATTAGTTAAATTAAAGGTGAATCACCCTTTTAATAAAATGCAACTGCCTGACTGCACAGAAATATTTGCAGTCTGCTTGTAAATGATGTGTCAATTAACCCAGCACATTATATCCGGTTTTACAGAGGTGAATTAGAAACAGTAACAGGCAGATCAGTTAATAACTACCCACCCCAGGCTGTGTGTGTTCCAGTGATCTGATAGGCCCAGGCACAGCAATATATAAGAGTACAGAGCGAGAATGATACTTACACCCTGCGGACTGCTGCTCAGCTGTTTCCCAGACACACTCATGTTGGCAGATTCCCCTTTCCGCCGGGCACTGCCGGTAATTACTGCTCTTGGTACAGAAATAAATCCTTCCTTTCAGCTCCAGCAGGATTTTCTATTGAGTATCCCCCTCCCTCCTGATCCTCCCAGTCTAACAGGTGTAGTAAGGGGAGTGTCTGACTCCCAGCGGAAGTGCTCAGCCTTCTTCTTATTTTGCTGCTGTTGTTGTTGTTGTTGTTGTTGTGAGCTTTACACACTTACCCAGGTGATGTGTTCCTGGCCAGGGCACACACACTTCTGTAAACAAAAGAAATCTGATTTTTTTGCAATTTTTTTGATATAAATCAAATCTAATTCTTTCTTAGAATTGAAAAGGAATAAACTGTCATGGAGAGAAAGTAGAATCACATCCACGGGGGATGCTGGGAGTTGTAGTCTGACATCAGCAGAGGTTACAGGCGTATGTTCTAGAAGTGGATGTGAGTACAGCAGAAGAAACAGTAACATCAAAAAATTTAAGTTTAAAGTGAGTAATAAAAATATAAGCTGCTGTGTAGCCATGGGGGCAGCCATTCAAGCACAGGATACACAGTAGATAACAGATAAGTACTACTATTGTTTATATAAACAAGCTGCTGTGTAGCCATGGGGCAGCCATTCAAGCACAGGATACACAGTAGATAACAGATAAGTACTACTATAGTTTATATAAACAAGCTGCTGTGTAGCCATGGGGGCAGCCATTCAAGCACAGGATACACAGTAGATAACAGATAAGTACTACTATTGTTTATATAAACAAGCTGCTGTGTAGCCATGGGGCAGCCATTCAAGCACAGGATACACAGTAGATAACAGATAAGTACTACTATAGTTTATATAAACAAGCTGCTGTGTAGCCATGGGGGCAGCCATTCAAGCACAGGATACACAGTAGATAACAGATAAGTACTACTATTGTTTATATAAACAAGCTGCTGTGTAGCCATGGGGCAGCCATTCAAGCACAGGATACACAGTAGATAACAGATAAGTACTACTATAGTTTATATAAACAAGCTGCTGTGTAGCCATGGGGGCAGCCATTCAAGCACAGGATACACAGTAGATAACAGATAAGTACTACTATTGTTTATATAAACAAGCTGCTGTGTAGCCATGGGGCAGCCATTCAAGCACAGGATACACAGTAGATAACAGATAAGTACTACTATAGTTTATATAAACAAGCTGCTGTGTAGCCATGGGGGCAGCCATTCAAGCACAGGATACACAGTAGATAACAGATAAGTACTACTATAGTTTATATAAACAAGCTGCTGTGTAGCCATGGGGCAGCCATTCAAGCACAGGATACACAGTAGATAACAGATAAGTACTACTATAGTTTATATAAACAAGCTGCTGTGTAGCCATGGGGGCAGCCATTCAAGCACAGGATACACAGTAGATAACAGATAAGTACTACTATAGTTTATATAAACAAGCTGCTGTGTAGCCATGGGGGCAGCCATTCAAGCACAGGATACACAGTAGATAACAGATAAGTACTACTATAGTTTATATAAACAAGCTGCTGTGTAGCCATGGGGGCAGCCATTCAAGCACAGGATACACAGTAGATAACAAATAAGTACTACTATAGTTTATATAAACAAGCTGCTGTGTAGCCATGGGGGCAGCCATTCAAGCACAGGATACACAGTAGATAACAGATAAGTACTACTATAGTTTATATAAACAAGCTGCTGTGTAGCCATGGTGGCAGCCATTCAAGCACAGGATACACAGTAGATAACAGATAAGTACTACTATAGTTTATAGAAACAAGCTGCTGTGTAGCCATGGGGGCAGCCATTCAAGCACAGGATACACAGTAGAAAACAGATATGTACTACTATAGTTTATAGAAACAAGCTGCTGTGTAGCCATGGGGGCAGCCATTCAAGCACAGGATACACAGTAGATAACAGATAAGTACTACTATAGTTTATAGAAACAAGCTGCTGTGTAGCCATGGGGGCAGCCATTCAAGCACAGGATACACAGTAGAAAACAGATATGTACTACTATAGTTTATATAAACAAGCTGCTGTGTAGCCATGGGGGCAGCCATTCAAGCACAGGATACACAGTAGATAACAGATAAGTACTACTATAGTTTATAGAAACAAGCTGCTGTGTAGCCATGGGGGCAGCCATTCAAGCACAGGATACACAGTAGATAACAGATAAGTACTACTATAGTTTATAGAAACAAGCTGCTGTGTAGCCATGGGGGCAGCCATTCAAGCACAGGATACACAGTAGATAACAGATAAGTACTACTATAGTTTATATAAATAAACTGCTGTGTAGCAATGGGGGCAGCCATTCAAAGGAGAAAAGGCTCAGGTTACACAGCCATATAGCCCTTTTTCAGTTTCCACCATTGCTACACAACAGCTTGCTTATATGAGCAATAGTAGTGTTTCTGAAGCAAACAGATCAGTTTTACCAGTTAGAGCAACAGTACATGATATTTTAAAACACTTTCATTTTTTTTGGTGTTACTGTTCCTTTAACTGATCGTTATATGCTACATGGGGTTAAAATCCCAGTTATATGGAGGAGCAGTTGACTTTCTGCAGGGAATGGTTTAGCTTCCAGCCCCACTGGAGATTTTGATCTAATTAAGGGCTCTTACACACCGGCGGTTTTACCCGTGCTGCACTTTCTTCCATTCAGCTGCAGGCGATCGCAGGAGTAGACGCACTGAATTATTTTGAAGGGGGCTGTACTCACACAGACGCATGTAAGCGGTAAATGCAGGTGAAATGCAACATGCTGTGTCCCAACCTGCGTTTGGCACTTACATGCGTCAGTGTGAGTACAGTCCCATTGACAATAATTGAGTGCGTCTACTCCTGCGCTGCGGCTGAACGGAAGAAAGCACAACGCAGGGGAGCGCACAAACAAACGCGTGAAATCTCACAAATTTGGTGAACACATAATCATGTAGTTCAATTATTCTTATTACAGATAATGCAGCAAAATATATCATTCAATAACTATAGTTATCTAAAAAACGATACATTTTTATTAGCACCCAGCCATTACTACAGAGGTGAGTACAGGTTCCCAGCATTGATTATATATATATATATATACAGTATAACTTGGGGATGTGCCCAGGCCCGGACTGGCAATCTGTGGGTTCTGGCAAATGCCAGAGAGGCTGCTATATGTTGCCATAGATGGTCATTATTTATTGGGCTGGTGGGGGGCTGCTTGGGCCTCTGTGTACTTGGAATGCCAGGGCCTATTTTGACTCCCAGTCCGGACCTGGATGTGCCGATATAGAAAGAGACCTGTCCCTGCCCACCGTGGCTACATTTGGCAGCAGAGCAAACGGCGATTGTAGCCGGCCCAGGAGGAACTTGCCTTTTCCTTGTTTTCAGAAAAGACAGCAGAGGAATGTGTGTAGGGTCTTGTGCACCCCCTTTCCATTGCACCCCCTCCCCCCTTTCCATTGCACCCCTTTTCCCTTTGCACCTTAGGTTCATGTCTCTGTCGCTTACTCCTAGTTGTGGCCCAGCAGCTATGACATCACTGGCCGAAACCTGCATGTCTGACAGATGTACAGGGAATCCCGGTTGGGTGGGAATGAGATAAGACTCTCACGACAATGGAAGGTGCAGTGTTTATTTTCTGGGCCCAGGCACATACCAACCTGAGCTCCTGAGCCTCACGAGGCAATTACTGATATTGGAACCCACAGACATCTTCCCCTGACCTGAATCCACAAGTAAATATACAAAGTCCCTTAGCAACAGCCAACCATCTTATACACCCACTACCCATTAAATATATAGTGAATAAAGTACTCCCTCTTGTAAAATATAAGGATATTAGAAGTTACCAAGGAGTTTCATGACCATATAAAAGCATGAGGCCGAGCCGAGGTCATGGAACTCCGAGGTAACTTCTAATATCCTCATATTTTACAAGAGGGGGTACTTTATTTATTATAATACACAAGTTTCACTGAGTCATGTGACAGAAACGACATCAGAACTCACTGTTTATAAGGATATCATTTACAAGATATTCATGGCTTTTGTGTATTATACTGTATATATATATATATATATATATATATATATATATATATATATATACAGTATATATTACACAAAAGCCATGAATAGCCTGTAAATTATATCCTTATAAATGGCTGTTAGTGATGTCATCACTTAAAATGGAACTTAGTGATGTAATTTCGTGTATTCAAATACAATAAGTTCCCCTTGTTGGAAAATATGAGGATATTAGAAGTCACCTCAGCGTTCGATGACCTGTATAAAAGCACAAGGCCAGAAGGGACATGGAACTCCTCGTTGACTTATAATAGCTTTATATTTTACAATAGGGGGTGATTTTATCAATACATATTTATATATAAATAAAACATAGATAATATTATAATAGAATATACAAGCCCTATAGTGTTGCCACAGTCCATTTTCCCTAACAGCAGTGGGACCTAATTAAATGTACGTAAACGTTTAAAATAAGTGAATGTAAGATCGATGAGAGTGCTATTCTAAGACCTTTTGAGATTTATATTCATTATTTATTTTCTTTTTATTCCAAGATATTAAGGGAAACATGTGCTGTTAATATGAATGAATTTTGTTCCAACAGCACCTCCTGCTGGTCAGTTTCCCACCAGTCTGACCAGCAAGTAGTCAAGGAAGTTGTCAGGAGAAAGAAAGAGGCTACTCTGATGTTCTTCTGCTTAGGAAACAAATTAGAAACCTTTCTCAAATCTTTCCTAAGCAGAAGAACATCAGAGCAGCCTCTTTCTTTCTCCTGACAACTTCCTTGACTACTTGCTGGTCAGACTGGTGGGAAACTGACCAGCAGGTGGCGCTGTTGGAACAAAATTCATTCATTCATATTAACAGCACATGTATCCCTTAATATCTTGGAATAAAAAAAAAATAAAAAATGAATGCCAATTACAAAAGAGCTTACAATAGCCCCCTCGTCAATTTTACAATCACTTATTTTAAAGGTTTACTTATCCTTTAAAGGAAGGTGAGAGTTGTAGTTGAACATCTTGCATGGCTTGGCTGCCCCTGCAGGAGCGAGTTCCGTTGCTCAGCCGCGCTTGCTCATATGTACAGTAACTGGATTAAACATGAGCCGGATCATCTTGGCACCAGCACAGTTTCTATTGATCTGGTTTCTCCCCCTGAGAGAAGAATGTGGGCGAGATCACCCAGCAATGAAATGTTTCTGGCCCGCCCATTTAACTGCCCCGCCCCTGGAAGATACCTGCTGCATACCTGGGGCATTACACACTAATATTACAAAGCAGACATGTTGGGCCTGGGGGCAGGCTCTCTATTGTCAGATTGACATTACACAATTCACATACACTGCATATGGGCACTATAGGGGTT
The DNA here is from genome assembly GCA_038501925.1 of Xenopus petersii. Classification (NCBI taxonomy): domain Eukaryota; kingdom Metazoa; phylum Chordata; class Amphibia; order Anura; family Pipidae; genus Xenopus; species Xenopus petersii. The sequence continues at coordinate 164,933,339 of CM076675.1, forward strand.
ATAGTATCAATTAGCCCCGTTACAGATACTCATAGCAACCAGTCCTAGCGAACAGCCTAGTCTTTCACATCAGTGTTTCTTAAAGGGGTTGTTCACCTTTGAGTTACCCTTTAGTACGATGTAGAGAGGGATATTCTGAGACAATTTGCAATTGGTTTTCATTTATTATTATTTGTGTTTTTTGATTTATTTAGCTTTTTATACAGCAGTTCTCCAGTTTGTAATTTCAGCCATCTAGTTGCTAGGGTCCAAATAACTCTAGCAACCATGCAGTGATTTGAATAAGAGACTGGACTATGAATAGGAGAGGCCTGAATAGAAAGAGTAAAAAAAAAAAAAAAAAAAAAAAAAAAAAGTAGCAATAACAATAAATGTGTAGACATAAGAGAATTATGTTTTTCTTATATGGGGTCAGCGACCCCTATTTGAAAGCTAGAAAGAGTCAGAAGACAAAACTTAAAAACCATAAAAAAATAAAAAGACTATTGAAAAGTTGCTTAGAACTGTCCATTCTACTAAAAGTTAACGTAAAAGATAACTAAACCCTAACTGAATGTAGCTAAAAATGCCATACTTTCTATAGTGAACTTATTGCACGAGGCTAAAGTTTCAGCTTGTCAATAGCAGCAATGATCCAGGACTTCAAACTTGTCACAGGGGGTCACCATCTTGGAAAGTGTCTGTGACACTCACATGCTCAGTGGGCTCTGATTGGCTGTTGAGAAGCTAAGCTTAGGGCTCGTCACTAATTATCCAGCAGAAAATGAGCTTCCCTGGCTGTAATATAAGCTGATGCTACAGGTTTGCTGATTATTAAATTCTGATGCTAATTGCACTGGTTTCTGTGCTGCCATGTAGTAATTATGTGTATTAATTACTAATCAGCCTTATATTGTGACATTTCTATTCTATGTGTACTGTATATTGTGAGTGGGTCCCTAAGCTCAGTAAGTGACAGCAACACAGAGCATGTGCAGTGAATCAGCAGAAAAGAAGATGGGGAGCTACTGGGGCATCTTTGGAGACACAGATCTTTACTGCTAAAGGGCTGTGGTTGCCTTGGGCTGGTACAGAAGCACAAAACATCATGTACAACATTTCTAGCTACTTCTTTAGTTAAGCTTTAGTTTTCCTTTAAAGGTTAACAACCCCGTTAACCTTAAGACAGATGAGATGGAGGAGTCAGTTTTGCAAACCATGAATTATAATAGAGTTTGTTATGCATCATTTACAGTACAGTGGTGCAGATCATAGCACAGCCGCCTTCCAGCACTGGGGTCCTGAGTTCAATACCAGCCAGGGAACCAACTGCAAAGTGTGTGTATTTTCTCCCCTAATCCATTAACTGTAGTAAAAAGGGAGGCTTAAGAATTTTTTTTTTTTTTTACAACAAAAATATTTTATTTAGGAAAAAATATGGAATGTAACAATTCTGAGCCGATATAAAAGGTGCGTATCCTGAGCGGCCCAGCATTCTGATAATTCAAGTCTTTTTATTGGGTTTTCTTTTGCTTGGCAGGTTGCAAGTCGGCAAGTGCTGAAATGGAAAGTCTGATCCAAGAGTAGGAGACCCCGAGGGAGCAGTACACAGAGGTAAGGAGCAGGGGCACAAACGGGAGGTGCTGGGGCCAGGGGGTCAGAGGATAAACAACTTCACAGAAGGCACCGAGGGGCACCAGCCCCCATAGATATAGTGTCTCAAGCCAGCTCAGCAGCGCCCTCTCTCTCCTGAAACAACAAGTGCATATAAGGAGGAGATCAGTCATGTGAAAAGCAAGGGATCAGTGGCAAGTGGTGGCAGTTTGGTCTACTCATTATACCACCCACCAATCATTTCCTTCTATTGACATGTTGTAAAAACAAAATTACGGCTTTTTTTTTCTTAATTTACATGTGCCCTATTTATTTATTTTTTAAATTAACTTTTATTACGATGTAGAGAGTGATTCTAAGACACTTAAACTTATTATTTGTGGTTTTTGAGTTATTTGACTTTTTATTCAGCAGCTCTCCCGTTTGCTTTTGAAGCAATCTGGTAACTAGGGTCCAAATTACCCTAGCAACCATGCATTGATATGAATATGAATAGGAGAGACCTGAATAGAAAGAGGAGTAATAAAAAGTAGCAATAACGATACATTTGTAGCCTTACAGAGCGTTTGTGTTTTAGATGGGTCAGTGAGGGTGATTTGAAAGCCTGAAAGAGTCAGAAGAAGGCCAATAACTATAAAGATAAAAATGAAGGCCAATTGAAAAGTTGCATAAAATTTGCCACTTTAATACTAATAGTTAACTAAAAGGTGAATCACCCCTTTAAAAGTTTTAATGTCTAATTTGTTTTTATTCAGATACACAGACAAGTGTATTCTACTCATTGATCTTACCGAAACATGGCTCTCAGGGACGAGATGCTAAATACAGTGTAAATCAACATCAGCAGCACCTTAATTGGCAGTTCTGAGGAGAAAAAAAAAAAAAAAAAAAAAAGACCACAACAGTCAAGTCATTTCTGTCTTTATCGCCCCCTTCCCCCAATTATTGTAGCTGTACTCTCTGTATACAGATTCACCTTACTGGCTGAACAAAGGCACCCCTTAGCTCATAACACGTTTACAGATATATAGTTCCAGGGGTACCCAGGGCACAAATAGGCACTCACCCAAAATCTCCCCCTAACTGGCCTTCAGGCTGGGCCCCCTTAGCTCATAACAAGGTTACAGATATATAGAAACATTGGGGTGTCACCCTGCTATAGTTCCAGGGGTACCCAGGGTACAAATAGGCACTCACCCCAAATCTCCCCCTAACTGGCCTTCAGACTGGACCCCCTTAGCTCATAACAAGGTTACAGATATATAGAAACATTGGGGTGTCACCCTGCTATAGTTCCAGGGGTACCCAGGGTACAAATAGGCACTCACCCAAAATCTCCCCCTAACTGGCCTTCAGACTGGGCCTCCTTAGCTCATAACAAGGTTACAGATATTTAGAAATAATGGGGTAACAGTCACCCCAAATCTCCCCCTAACTGGCCTTCAGACTGGGCCCCCTTAGCTCATAACAAGGTTACAGATATATAGAAACATTGGGGTGTCACCCTGCTATAGTTCCAGGGGTACCCAGGGCACAAATAGGCACTCACCCAAAATCTCCCCCTAACTGGCCTTCAGACTGGGCCTCCTTAGCTCATAACAAGGTTACAGATATTTAGAAATAATGGGGTAACAGTCACCCCAAATCTCCCCCTAACTGGCCTTCAGACTGGGCCCCCTTAGCTCATAACAAGGTTACAGATATATAGAAACATTGGGGTGTCACCCTGCTATAGTTCCAGGGGTACCCAGGGCACAAATAAGCACTCACCCCAAATCTCCCCCTAACTGGCCTTCAGGCTGGGCCCCCTTAGCTCATAACAAGGTTACAGATATATAGAAACATTGGGGTAACAGTCACCCATTAGGTAAGGGCAATACCTGGAGCTGTGAAGAGCAGAGGGAAGAGAGAGAAGTGGCCGGTCGTGGAGAGGACCAAGAATATCCCAGCATCCTTTGCACTGGTCACAGACAAGATGCTGCCAAGTTAAAGAATTATATATAAATATTTATCAGTATTAGCCAAGATCTTCTTTTGAACCATAAATTATTCATAATGGGAAATGGATCATACGGAAAGCTATGGAAATACACAATTAAAGAGAATTTAATCTGTGCCAGTCAGCATATAGTTAAAGCTGCCGTTATATTGATTCTCACAATGCCATTTTGGCTTTCGGTACAGTATGAGAGCACAGCTAGAAGCAGCTAATTCTCTGTATATTGTACAGTCGGATATTAGAGAGTGGGAGCTGCCATACTGACACATAGAGAAGTTACATTTTTAAACAGTTTCTGTAGCATTTCTTCCAATCCCTCCCTCAATAACAGAATGAATTTTTACCGACGTCAGTGCTGCAATCCCTTACCTTAATGGGAGAATGGCCAGCAGGATGGCTTTCTCATGAACGTGCCAACCGAACATGAAGGAGCCCAGAGCACACAGAATTAGGCAACGAAGGAAACCACTGGGGCCTTGAGGTTTGCGCCATAATCGGAACACAGAGGGCTGGGGGGAAACACAGAACAGAAAACAACTATATTTTGGGAGAGTAAAACTACACGAAGGTCACATAAGAACGAGATGATGGCAGTGCCCAGGTGTGAACATCCAGCTGCTCAATATAATGTTTCCTATTTTGTAATTCTCATTTGAATGTAACACTTCACCTTAAAGGAACAGTTCAGTGTACAAATAAAACTGGGTAAATAAATAGGCTGTGCCAAATAAAAAATGTATCTAATATAATTAGCCAAAAATGTAATGTATAAAGGCTGGAGTGAGTGGATGTGTAACATAATAGCCAGAACACTACTTCCTGCTTTTCAGCTCTCTAACTCTGAGTTAGTCAGTGACTATAAGGGGGGCCACATGGGACATAACTGTTCAGTGAGTTTGCAATTGATCCTCAGCATTCAGCTCAGATTCAAAAGCAACAGATATGACTCATGTCACCTTAAGTCACTGATTGGTTACAAGTGAGCTGAAAAGCAGGAAGTAGTGTTCTGGCTATTATGTTACACATCCAGTCACTACAGTCTTTATACATTACATTTTTGGCTAACTAACTATAGTAGAATCAGTTTTTATTTAGTACAGCCTATTTACCCAGTTTTTATTTATACATTGAACAATTTAAACTTTACAGATGCTTGGAACCTTGCTGCCTCAGGTGAAGGTGAATAGTAGAAATACACTGGCACACACGGCAATTCAAACAGGGAAATCCCTTGTGTCTTTATTTGCAGAAAAGCAACGTTTCGGGGCAGTACCCCTTTGTCAATCAGGTGAAGGTGGCCATACACAGGCAGATTAAAGCTGGTCCTTTATATAGATTAAGCATTTTATCTGCCAGTGTATTGGGGCTTCCAACGGGTTTCCCCAAACGATATCAGGCCGAAAATCATCTAGATGATATCGATCGTGCAGGTTTGACATTTCTGGTGATCGAGAACCACTTTGGCTAGTTGATGTGGTCCTACAACCCATCAGCACCCCTTCTCTTCTTTGTAATCTGATCGTTTGTCCCTAGGGATGAATGTTCAGATTAACCCAATATCGGCCTGCCGTTGGTGGGCATATCGGGTACAGATCCGCTTATTTGGTGACATCAAACGAGCAAATCTTTTCGTGTATGGCCACCTTGACTCCTGGATTATAAAGTTGTGCTGCCTGTTGGTCTCCATTTATGCAGTTGGAACAGCTATAGATCTAGCAGCAAGTCAACCCCACCTGCCACTGATCCAAGGGGCCCCAGAAGCCCAGCCCCAGTGTGGGAACCATTGTATCATAGTGACCTGCATAAAGTCTGAGTCTGGAACCATCATCCAGTCTTGTCTTCTTGCCCTAAAGGATATTCCCCTATCTATTCATAATGCAAAGGTGCTCCTACAAAGGCCAACAGGCAGCCATGTCTGTAAAATAACAATTCAAGCACATGCCCTATTATCACAGAAGTGCCCCATTCAGTCCATTACCAGTATGGAGATCAGCGTACAGACTAGCGTTGCCATTGGTGTAACTGAGGGAAGGACACTGTGCTCAAACTCCTGGACCAGTCCCCTGGTCATTGTCCCAGTACCGATACTGGCAGGATCCAGCAGCTGCAGCTTCACACCTGTAATGCAGAGACGCATGGAATCACACGCACAGCAACTTTACCTGCAGCACCACTTCTATCACACCATGCAAAAATACTCTGCTCATAATGTTCCTCCTGGATGGTACAAAGGTCTCCATTAAAGGGGTGAGTGGTTCACCTTTATGTTTACATTCACTATGGCCTATTCTTATCAATACTTTTCAACTGTTTTTTTTTTCTTTTTCTAGTTTTTGAATGATTTGCCTTCTTCTTCTGACTATTTCCAGCTTTCAAATGGGGGTCACTGACCCAATCTAAAAACAAATGCTCTGTAAGGCTACAAATGTATTGTAACTTTTTATTACTCATCTTTCTATTCAGGCCTCTCCTATTCATATTCCAGTCTCTTATTCAAATCAATGCACGGTTGCTAGGGTAATTGGGACGCTAGCAACCAGATTGCTGAAACTGCAAACTGGAGAGCTGCTGAATAAAAAAAACACAAATAATAAAAAATGAAAACCAATTACAAATTGCCTGAGCAGATCACCCGCTACATCATACTAAAAGTTAATTTAGGGTCAGCGCACACATGCAGATTCGGGGAGATTAGTCGCCTGGCGACAAATCTCCTCTTCTTCGGGCAACTAATCTCCCCAAACTGCCTCCTCTGCCTAAAACGTAAATCGTCTGAGGGATTCGCCGGAGCGATACGTTTCCGAAGTCACCCGAAGTTGCCTGACAAGGAAACTTCGGACGACTTTGGAAAACGAAATGCCGGTGATTTACATTTTAGCCAGCGTGAAGGCAGTTCGGGGAGATTAGTTGCCCCGAAGAAGAGGAAATTTGTCACCGGGTCACTGATCTCCCTGAATTTGTGCCCTGACCCTTAAAAGAGAATAACGCCAATAGGTACGGTAACTCATGTACTTTCTTCCACAATGTAACTCTGGGTCAGGAGGTCCCCAGTGCAGATGTACAAAATTGTCAGTTATTAAACATTATGATATGTTACTAGTTAAGGGCAGAGACTAGAGCATATTATGCTGCCAATGTATCACCTTTTCTCCTTCCCATTCTCATGGAAGGACCTACTGGGAATGGGATATGCCGGATATTTAGCCGGTTTAATGCCATTGGTTCTTTAAAATATTAATGTAGCATGTTATGTTGATAAAGTAGTACCAATAATGGACAGTGCTTTATCCGCCGCATTGTACAGTGCCCAGAAATTCGGTGCCCAGTATGCGTGGCAGAGGCCTCTTTTGAAAGGGAAAAGCCGAGACAGCACTTGAGGCAGTTGGCCCTAAAGAACAAAAAACAATATTTCATTTTAAAGAACAAACAATACAATTTACTACTACATAAAAATACTAAAATGTCCAACATGAAAGCACAAGATTTATCAGCACATTTTTAGGCAAAAGTAAAAGGGATGACAGAAATCTGGGCAAGTACCAAGTACACAAAGGGTCCATAGGAGAGCGCAAACACTGAGCAAACTGTCAGCCCCAGAGAGACCAGTCGCAGGCAGCTGAAACTTCTCCAGCGCACGGATCTGTCTGCGGCAAAACATACAAGCAAACAGTTTTATTGCTGCAATGTGAGTTGTGTGTTACGAGACAAAAACCAGCCAACGTTTCCATTTACCTGGATTATTCCCTGTGAAGCAGTAGGAGCGGAGCATATAGATCCCGTATGCCGGAGCAACATAGAGGAAGATGTGCTTGAAATTGAGAAGGACGGCAAAAAGGAAGGCGCTTTCTAGGAATCTCTTCTGCAAGAAATAATTGTTATTCGTACAACTTGAAATCATCCACAGTTATTCCCAACACACTAGTATTATCCAAGCCGGTGCTGACGTACTCGTGCGTGTGTCTGCAGGGTGTCCCAAGAATTGGATTGGGCCCCTAAGAAGTAGGTGCTCTGGTTCGGTGCAATTCAATTGCTTAGGACATAATTAGGGATGCACCGAATCGACTATTTTGGATTCAGCCGAACCCTCAAATCCCTTGTGAAAGATTTGGCCAAATACTGAACCCTAATTTGCATATGCAAATCAGCACGAGGCTAAAAATGTTTTTACTTCCTTGTTTTGTAACAAAAAGTCACATGAATTAAAGTATATGGATTCTGTTCAGCCAGGCACAAGGATTCGGCTGAATCCTGCTGAAAATGGCCGAATCCTCTAGACATAATAAACCTTAGGGTATTATTGCTCCAGCATGGTCTAGAACCAATTTCTAAGACCTGGACCTGACCCGCAACCCGACTCACAACCCGCCGACCACCATCAAACAGGATGTGATGGTGCTGCAAAACCCGTGACGTCATCAAAAGAAACAAGTTTTGTAAACTTTAAAAGGAGTAAAATATAGACAATATTACATAAGATAAGAAATTTAGACGACCCAGCACGTATAGCGAAATTTTCCCCCACTGCTGATCCCGGGTGCTTCAGGGGCTGTGGGGAAATGGGCACGATGTTTCATATATGGTGGACCTGTTCGGGTGCCCGGAGATTTTGGATCAGGGTTTTTAACATGATTTATTCTGTCTTTGAGGTTTCCTTGCCCAGAGACCAGGCGATAGCCCTACTTAACGTTAAACCTCAAGAGCTCACCAATATTCAGTTTTGCCTGTTCTCGTTTATAATGTTAGCTGCTAAGAGGACCTTAGCGGGAGCCTGGAAACAGAAGCAAATTCCTATAAACCCAGTTAAGTCCAGAGTTGACTGGATTATGTCACAGGAAAAAATGACTAGCGTTCTATTAGTTACCCATCAGAAGTTTCTGTTAACCTGGAACCCATGGATTGAGTACAGATTTGGGACTGATGCTCCCGATATCCCTTTTTCTCTGTAGCCTTCTTAGGGTCTCAGTGCAGGAGAGGTATTTTATTTTATTATTTTTTTGTTCTTGTTTTATTTTTTGTTTCCTTTTTTATTAAAAGATGCTTTTGTACTCTATATGTTCATTTACGGAAGTACGAACTTTGGTTCACACAACAAATGTACGTTTACAGATGATGTGTGTCTCATTGCTTATTGTATGTACATCTTGGCATGCTGCTTTGTGTTTTCTGATAGCAATAATTGACTGTACACTAATGTTGTGATAAACAATAAAAATGTATTGAAGTAAGAAATTTAGACGAGACAGGTAAACCGACACGCATCTATACCTGCACCTGAAAATCCTCCCCTCATTCCGCAGGGTGCCTGCTTTTTTTTTTTGCGGGTAACCCGTGGGTGCCCGACCCGCTGCAGGACTCTAGCATGGTCTTCTGTGGTGGCCTTGGGCTAGTGCAGAACCCTGAATTATATGATGTAACCGTTCTAGACTAATTATGTGTTAAGCTTTAGTTCTTCTTTAATGTGCATGAACTGTGCAGTGTTTCTTCTAGGGATGCACCGAATCCAGTATTCGGTTCGGGATTCGGCCTTTTTCAACAGGATTTGGATTCGGCCGAATCCTTGTGCCTGGCCGAACCGAATCCTAATTTACATATGCAAATTAGGGGTGGAGAGTGAAATCGCGTGACTTTTTGTCACAAAACAAGGAAGTAAAAAAAATGTCCCCTTCCCACCCATAATTTGCATATGCAAATTAGGGTTCGGATTCGCTAAGGTATTCGGCCGAATCCTTTGCTTAGGATTCAGCCGAATCCAAAATAGTGGATTCGGGTGCATCCCTAGTTTCTTCTGGAGTTCAATCACAGCTGCAAGGTGATAGATATATAAATTATACACATTTTACCTTTGTGTATGTAAAAAAAAACAAATCATCTCCTAGAAATGTCCACACTAAATATGGAGTGGCTTTGTAACTCCAAAACTGGCAGTATATCTCTGTAGCCACTGGCCCCGCATCTATGATTCCCTAACCGTTACCTGATATAAGCGTGCAATGGAGAGCAGCAGGATGCCCGAGAGGAACCCATTGTACTGGAAGTGAATATCTGAGGGTCCATCAGGAAAAAAAAAGCCCCTGGTTTGGTACATGTATCAGTCGCTGTGAGTGAATTCAGCCTCTGGGTACATTTACCCCATGAAATAGGACTATTTGTCCAAGGAAAGGATACGATCCACAATCAGCAGGCCGAAGTTCCAGAGCAGCAGCACAGCCAGGACAAAGGGCGGCTTCTGTAGGAGATCCCTCCGATCCTTCCTCCCATTCACACACTTACAGCATCTGCCAGCAGATAAGCAGCAAAACTGTCATCCAGTGGCCACTCAGGGAAATAGAAACCTCTGCTCATTATAATAATATTTATCTCTATATATCTAGCTATCTATACTCATTTCCCGTATAAAACTCCCATGCACAGGGCAGACACTCAACAGAGGTTGTTCACATTAACTGTTAGTATGACGCAGAGAGGGATATTCTGAGATTGGTTTTCATTTTTTATTATTTGTGGTTTTTGCATTAATTAGCTTTTTATTCAGCAGCTCTGCAGTTTGCAGTGTCAGCAATCTGGTTGCTAGGGCCCATATTACCCAAGCAACCATGCACTGATTTGAATGAGAATATGGAATATTAATAGGAGAGGGTTGGAACAGAATGAAGAGTAATAACAAGTAGCAATAACAATAAATGTGTAGCTTTAAAGAGCATTTGTTTTTAGACAGGTGACCCCCTTTTGAAAGCTAGAAAGAGCCAGGAGAAGAAGGAAAATCATTTATAAACTATAAAAAAATAAACAATGAAGGCCAATTCTCTCCCTGAATCAGTTGTACAAGCTGATACATTAGATAGCTTTAAGAAGGGGTTGGATAGCTTTTTAGCAAGTAAGGGAATACAGGGTTATGGGAAATAGCTCATAGTCCAAGTTGATCCAGGGACTAGTCCGATTGCCATTTTGGAGTCAGGAAGGAATTTTTCCCCCTCTGAGGCAAATTAGAGAGGCTTCAGATGGGTTTTTTGCCTTCCTCTGGATCAACTGGCAGATAGGTAGTTAAAAAAAAAAAAAAAGGTTGAACTCGATGGACATGTGTCTTTTTTCAACCTTACTTACTATGTTACAATTGAAAAGTTGTTTAGAATTGGCCATTCTATAACATACTAAAAGTTAACTTAAAGGTGAACCACCCCTTTAAGCCTGACTCTTTTGTCAACCTGACTGTCCCTTCTTAACATTTCAGTCAGTTAAGAGATCCGCTTGTTTGGCAATGTCACCAAACGATCGAATCTCTCCCTGATATGCCCACATTGAGGTGAGCGATTGGGCTGATCCAACCGTGGGCCCTAGGGCCCAATGATTGGATCACAATGCAGCCAATACGGTAGTAGGCTACAAGAGCCCAAGGCAACCACAGCCTGTATCTGAATCTCCAAAGATGCCCCAGTAGCTCCCCATCTTATTTTCTGCTGATTCACTGCCCGTGCTCTGTGCTGCTGTCACTTACTGAGCTTAGGGACCCACTCACAATATACAGTACACATAGAATAGAAATGTCACAATATAAGGCTGATTAGTAATTAATACAGATAATTACTACATGGCAGCACAGAAACCAGTGCAATTAGCATCAGAATTGAATAATCAGCAAACCTGTAGCATCAGCTTATATTACAGCCAGGGAAGCTCATTTTCTGCTGGATAATTAGTGACGAGCCCTAAGCTTAGCTTCTCAACAGCCAATCAGAGCCCACTGAGCATGTGAGTGTCACAGACACTTTCCAAGATGTTGACCCCCTGTGACAAGTTTGAAGTCCTGGATCATTGCTGCTATTGACAAGCTGAAACTTTAGGTTGATGTAATAAGTTCAGTATATAAAATATGGCATTTTTAGCCATATTTATTTTTAGGGTTTAGTTTTCCTTTAACCCTGCCCAATTGAAATCTGGCTGACTTTCGGCAAGTTATAGATCGGGGAAGCCCGTTGGAGTGCCCCACACATGGGCCAATAAGCTGCCGACTGTTTGTCGGCAGCTTTTATCGGCCTATGTACGGGGGCCTTTCGAGTTTCTAATGCTAACAGACTGCTAAAGCTTAGATATGGCAGCCCCCTCATAGAGGAACATGGGGGATAAGGTGGGTAATGTAAAATAATCTGCAAATACTTTTATGGCAAAATTAGAGATAACATGCAAAGCCAATATTATAATAAAAAATGGTTTAATTTCTGGTGTCAGTATCTCTTTAATGTCCATGTTTATTAAAGTAGCAAAAGTCCAGCCGGCTTCCGCTACATTGTTTCACAGAACCAGCAGAGCAGAGACTATAAACAGACACTGAAAATGTGGAATGAGAGGATATTGGGAATCTGTTTTCAATTATAATTTCTTTCATGTTTCAAAACGCTGTCTCTAGGATGGAGCTCCCCCTTTACTGTTCCTATTGCTGATGAAATAAGAAACGAGGGAGGGAGGGCACTTACTGGCGGGCAGCATAGATGAAGAGGAGATCAGTGATGATAACAGAAAACCTCTGGAAGAGGACGGTCTCCTGGCTGGCATAGTTTAAATTCTCCACCTTCAGCATCTCCGGGTCAACGTAGTGAGCCACTTTGGCAAGAACATGCTCAAACCATGCGAAGAACGGCGGGTAATCCAACGTCCACTCCGATGTTGTCTGCGGGCAGCAAAAATACCGTATTTGATGCATTAGAAGTCGCCCGTTGATGTGACAGTACAGATTTAATGGGTTTGTTCACCTTAAAAAGGGAAGTAGAGTCTAAAATAGAATAAGGCTAGAAAGTCTGTATTTTGTATACTAAATATAAACATGAACTTACTGCACCACAAGCCTAATCAAACAAATAATTTATACTTTCAAACTTGGCCACAGGGGGTCACCATCTTGTAACTTTGTTATACATCTTTGCAAGACCAAGACTGTGCACATGCTCAGTGTGGTCTGGGCTGCTTAGGGATCGTCATAAATGATCAAAACAGCACAAGTCAAATAATATCTGCCAGAAGCCGATACAACAAGACTGATTAATAATCACAATATACAGACTGCACTGGGCCCTGTGTTGTCATGTAATCTAATGTGGATTTTAGAGTTTCTGTATTGTTTAATACAAACTTTCTCCAACTCTGCAGAACCAGTGGCTGCAGCAAAATAGTTCTCCAAATAGAATCCCGGTTTATCTGTTTAAATCTGGCTCCATGAACTTTGTCCCTGCAGCTGGAGTTGGAAACAGTAAAGGGGATGTAAAGGCAAAAATAAAATCCAAAACAAATCTCTACACAGTCGCCGACTGCTCTACAGAGAAACAAACAAAGCTGCTTGAGTTCTGCATGGCTGGGCAGTAAGACGGGGCTCCCCCTGCTGTTCATAAGTATGATTGTTTCCCTGCAGAGCAGTTAGGGGCCGTCTGACAATTCCTATCCACAGCAGTAAATGAATGGAGAATTTCACTGCATAAAGTCAGGTTTCTTATAAAAACTGTACACATTTTTTAATTAAAGTATATTGGAGATAGGTTTCTTTTTCATTAAAGAAAGTAAAAATGGGATTTTATTTTTTTGCCTTTACATGCCCTTTAAATTAACTTTTAGTATGATGTAGAGAGTGATATTCTGAGTCAATTTGGAATTGTGGTTTTTGAGTTATTTAGCTTTTTATTCAGCAGCTCTCCAGTTTGCAGTTTTCAGCCATCTGGTTGCCAACCAAAATGTAACCAAATTCCCCTAGCAACCATGCATTGATTTGAGTAGGAGACTGGAATATGAATAGGAGAGGCCTGAATAGAAAGATAAGTAATAAAAAGTAGCAATAACAATAAATGTATATCCTAACAAAGCATGTTTTTTTGGATGGAGTCAGAAATCCTCCCATTTGAAAGTTGGAAAGAAGAAACTTAAAAAAAAATAAAAAAAATAGTGAAGGCCAATTGAAAAGCTGCTTAGAATTAGCCATTGTATAACATATAAAAGTTTACTTAAAGATTAATCTGAACAAAATTGTTATTCATGTAGTTTACTGTTTTTATTAGGGATTCTGCCTTTTTTCAGCCTGGCCTGAACCAAATCCTAATTTGCATCCGGTGACTTTTCATCACAAAACAAAGAAGTTTGTTTCTTTGGTTCAGTATTCGGCCAAATCTTTCAAAAAGGATTCGGCCGAATCTGAAATGGTGGGTTCGGTGCATACCTAGTTTTTATATTATAAAAATAAACGTATAAAATTGCAGAAGGAATGTCTGGGTTCCCTCTCTGAAAGCAGAGACTGCAGTGCTGAGGTGTTGGAGCCTCTGCCCTTTATTATACGTACCCCTCGCAATGCTCAAGTCCCAGGTTCAATCCCAATCAGGGAACTAACTGCAAGGAATGTGTATGTTCTGCCCAGAGTGGGTTCATCCATTTATTTAGCTTTCCTCCAAATACATACAGGCAGGTTAATGGAGCCCTGATAAAACTGACCTAATGTGTTTGACTGTTAGAGGGACCTTAGATTGTAAGCTCCACTGGGGCAGGGACTGATAGCAATGTATAGAATATCTCTCTCTGTACAGCACTGGGGAATAGGTTGGCACTTTATAAAGAATAGTGTTGATCAAGGACTCACCTCATAGTACCACTTGGATACAGGCAGGCTGTGGGTGATGGCCAACCAGTTTCTGTGCACCTCGAAATCTGTAGAATGGCTGTAAGAAAGGAAGGACACTGTCACTTTAACTAACACACATATTTTAGCTCAAGGAGACTTTATGCAGCCTGCTTCCCACCAAAACAGATTTCTCTACAATCCAGAGAGATCTTGTTTGGGCAGGTCATGCATTTGACCTTATACACAGGCCAATAAGCTTCCAGCACGCTCTGGATTGGCCACCTCAGCCATCTTTTAAAGGAGAACTAAAGCCTAACTAAAGAAGTAGCTAGAAATTATGTACATTATGTTTTGTGCTTCTGTACCAGCCCAAGGCAACCACAGCCCTTTAGCAGTAAAGATCTGTGTCTCCAAAGATGCCCCAGTAGCTCCCCATCTTCTTTTCTGATGATTCACTGCACATGCTCTGTGCTGCTGTCACTTACTGAGCTTAGGGACCCACTCACAATATACAGTACACATAGAATAGAAATGTCACAATATAAGGCTGATTAGTAATTAATACACATAATTACTACATGGCAGCACAGACACCAGTGTAATTAGCATCAGAATTTAATAATCAGCAAACCTGTAGCATCAGCTTATATTACAGGGGAAGCTCATTTTCTGCTGTATAATTAGTGACGAGCCCTCAAGCTTAGCTTCTCAACAGCCAATCAGAGCCCACTGAGCATGTGAGTGTCACAGACACTTTCCAAGATGGTGACCCCCTGTGACAAGTTTGAAGTCCTGGATCATTGCTGCTATTGACAAGCTCAAACTTTAGCCACGTGCAATAAGTTCACTATATAAAATATGCCATTTTTAACCATATTCATTTTTAGGGTTTAGTTCTCCTTTAAACGGCAATTCACCTTCATTAGCAAAACTTAAATAACACATAAAAACCATAGAAAAGTGTTCAAACTTTCATAACCTACCAAATTTGGACATGGTAATTATGGGATGTGGCCACATAAAATGTGCGCAGTCAAAAAAAATTTCCCCACGCTCCACACAGCAATTCTTTTTGCACTTTAGGCTGGTGCAATAAGTCCACTATATAAAATATGGCATTTTTAGCCATATCCATTTTTAAGGGATTTAGTTCTCCTTTAAAAAGACATACAATCAATCATCCAACAGCCTTAATGAAGCACTGCTTCAATGTAAACCAGTTTAGCTGAGAAATGAAATGTCGGAAAGCTCATGAGAAGCAGAACAACAAAAACCACTATGAAAACGGATGTGAATAAGCCATAGTAATAATATTGCCAATGATCAGATCATGATAATATGACTGCATGCCATGTATCTGATGGGAAAGATACTGAACAAAGTGGGGAGGTGTTTAACCTTTGATGCCATAGGGCTTACAGATGTGGGCACATCCCAGAGAGACACTGGGGCTCATTTATCAACACAGGGCAAATTTGCACATGGGCAGTTACCTATAGCAACCTATGAATGAATGCAACACTTTGATTGGTTGCCATGGGTTACTGCACATGGTCAAATTTGCCCAGTGTTGATAAATGAGCCCCACTGACTTATAGCACTATCAGTCATGATTGGTGAGCTATATATTATCAGGGTCAGGAGTAGATGTGGCCAGAACCAGCAGTAGCTGCATACGAATGCTGTGATACAACTCCAACCTTTCAACAGCTGTCAAACTACAACTCCCAGAATCCCTCCGACATGAAAAGTCTGGGATGTGAGGACAAGGCCACCTTCAAACAGGGGGACTGCTGAAAGGGATTTGGCAATAACAGGACATGACTAGGGGTGGGGTTTCTTGGGCACAAGCAAATTATTTTTCCATTTGAGCCTCTTTCAACCTGGTGGCCTATAGGTTAATTGCCCATCCCCCTCCTGTAATATGGGCCATTTAAATGCTAGTGGCAGCCCAATGTGAGAGGCGTTGCTGGAGGTCTGAAAGTTGGAGAATATAAACCAACAGCTTCCTCTCAATGTGGCCCCTCCAGCATGATCCCTCGCTGCTGCCAGATAATGTTGGCAGTTCTAACTGAACACACAGGAATAGGAAACTGTTTCGGCACTGAACATTAAAGGGGTTGTTCACCTTTGAGTTAACCATTAGTAGGATGTAGAGAGAGATATTCTGAGACAATTTGCAATTGGTTTTCATTTTTTATTACTTGTGGTTTTTAAGTTATTTAGCTTTTTATTCAATAGCTCTCCAGTTTCAGCAATCTGGTTGCTAGGTTCAAATAACCCTAGCAACCATGTATTGATTTGAATAAGAGGCTGGAATATGAACAGGAGGCAAATAATTCAAAAACTATATAAAAAAAAAATGAAGACCAATTGAAAAGCTGCTTAGAATTAGCTATTTTACAACATACTACAAGTTAACATACAGGTGAGCCACCTTTTTAAAGCGAATGGCCCATTCAAAGCAAATTTTCAATCAGTCTTGATTATTTCTTTTCTTTTTTTTTATAGTTTTTTAATTATTTCCCTTTTTTCTTCTGACTCTTTCCAGCTTTCAAAAGGGGGTCACTGACCCCATCTAAAAACAAATGCTCGGTAAGGCTACAAATTTATTGTTATTGTTACTTTGTATTACTCATCTTTCTATCCAGGCCTCTCCTATTCATATTCCAGTCTCTTATTCAAATCAATGCAGGGTTGCTAGGGGAATTGGACCCTAGCAACCAGACTGCTTAAACTGCAAACTGGAGAGCTGCTGAATAAAAAGCTAAATAACTCAAAAACCACAAATAATAAAAAAATGAAAACTAATTACAAATTATCTCAGAATATCCCTCTCTACATCATACTGACATTTAAATCAAAGGTGAACAACCCCTTTAGGTTCTGTCCTTAGGAATAACTGAGAGAGGCACCTGCTCATTGGGCCAATACATCATACTGGTCAGATATGCTGAACTCCATTTCCCAGCATCCTCTCTCGATCTAGTAAAGCTGAGACGAGTCAACAGGACGCCGGGAGTAATAGAGCAGGTTTGCTTGCGGATCCCAGTCCCACGCACATCTACACAGGGCGGGACGTAAGTGTATTTGGCAGGGAGGGAGGCTATGGAAATACAGGTTCATGTCGGGGTGCGAGGTCGGTGCTTACTAGGTCGGTATGAGGAGACATTTCAGCAGGGACACGGCGATCGCCAGGGTTACAAACCAGCTCCCATCCCCGCTCTCTTTGCCCTTGGAGACAAAGCTACTGCCGCTGCTATTGCCGGGGGCCACGTTCCCACCTTTGGAAGGCGACATCTTGCTCCTCCCGGAAGTCGGCGCTGCCTGCAGGAGCTGCCCGAGCCAGGAAAGGTGCACGGGGCGGGGCTTTAAAGATAATCAGGAAGTGTTGGCTGCAGACTATCTATGTGCTGCACTCACTCATTATATTTAGTTTTAGCTTTTGCTGTTTAAGGACTGGATCACGTTTACATTTTTAAACTCGTATGATGTAGCCATTGATATGCTAAGACCATTTGCAGCTGCTCTTTCCATGGCAGCTTTTTTGCTCAGCAGCTCTCCAGCTTGATATTTCAGCAGCTAACTGGTTGCTAGGGTTTTATTTACCCTAGCAACCAGGCAGTGATTTCAACCAGAGACTGGAATATGTATAGGAGAGGCTTGAATGGAAAGAAGAGTAATAAAAAGTAAAGTAGCCTTAAAGAGCATTTGTTTTTTTGATTCATTGACCCACATTTTAAAGCTGGAAAGAGTCAGAAGAAGAAGGCACATCAAACTTTAAAAATAAATCAAGACCAATTGCAATGTTAATAGGAAAAGACCATTGTGTAAACTAAAAGTTAATTTAAAAGTAAACCACCTCTTTAAGACACAGTGAGTAAGTGAGTAGCACCGGTAAAGTCAGGGAATGATTTAATGGGGCACATGACACTGTATGGGGCCTGCCTTGTATCCCCACTCCCTGCTGCACTAGACCTCCCAACATTTTGGAAACAGAAAGAGGGACAAAAAGAATTGCCGTGCAGAGCGTGGGGAAATTTTTTTTGACCGCACACATTTTTTGTGGCCACATCCCCTAATTACCATGTCCAAATTTGGTAGGTTATGAAAGTTTGAACACATTTCTATGGTTTTATGTGTTATTACAGTTTTGCTAATGAAGGTGAATTCCCCTTTAAAGTAGAACTAAACCCTAAAAATGAATATGGTTAAAAATGCCACATTTTATATACTGAACTTATTGCACGAGGCTAAAGTTTCAGCTTGTCAATAGCAGCAATGATCCAGGACTTCAAACTTGTCACAGGGGGTCACCATCTTGGAAAGTGTCTGTGACACTCACATGCTCAGTGGGCTCTGATTGGCTGTTGAGAAGCTAAGCTTAGGGCTCGTCACTAATTATCCAGCAGAAAATGAGCTTCCCCTGTAATATAAGCTGATGCTACAGGTTTGCTGATTATTAAATTCTGATGCTAATTGCACTGGTTTCTGTGCTGCCATGTAGTAATTATGTGTATTAATTACTAATCAGCCTTATATTGTGACATTTCTATTCTATGTGTACTGTATATTGTGAGTGGGCCCCTAAGCTCAGTAAGCGACAGCAGCACAGAGCATGTGCAGTGAATCAGCAGAAAAGAAGATGGTGAGCTACTGGGGCATCTTTGGAGACACAGATCTTTATGCTAAAGGGCTGTGGTTGTTTTGGGCTGGTACAGAAGCCCAACACATAATGTACAACATTTCTACCTACACTTTAGTTAGGTTTTACTTCCCCTTTAAGTGTGAGTCTTCGTTCTTATCTTATCTTGAAACGGTAAAAAAGTATCTTAAGCATGTGTTCTGGGCGCTCTGCCAGGAGCCAATTAAGTTAGAAAAGTATTATCTTTTTCGGGCTGTTCAGTGCTGCAGATAAAATTGAAACTTGGGAAATATCAGTACAAATCCAGGACTGCGGCTATCAAAAGTGCTCAAAACGGGACAGTGGGAGGTATGCACTAGATGGGGGTGTCAGAAGAGCAAGACCACCAGCAGTGATCATGGGGCCTTATACTATCCCAGTTATTAGCCCACTGGCCACCTACACCCCATGAATGGTGCACCCTGCCAATAAGTACAATGATGCCCAGCAAATCACAAGGATATGTTCCCCCCAAACCCGGCCTACTCCCCCTACAAGCCCTGCCCCTTTCACAACCCACAAATTGCTCTTTTCCGTCTTAGCCCCCCTCCATTGCCTTGGGGCCCCTGACTGCAGTTCCCCATGTACCTCCCTAATGGTGGTCCTGGAGAACAGGCATTTTTTTAAAAATACAAGTGTAACCGCCATAAATGGCCCAACACAAGGCCAGCATGTAGGGGTTTAACATTCAATTAAGATCTCTATTTCCAGTTGGCAATTTCAGCAATCTTGTTTCTAGGGTCCAAATTCCCCTAGCAACCATGCATTGATTTGAATAAGAGACTGGAATATGAATAGGAGAGGCCTGAATAGAAAGATGAGAAATAAACAACAACAATAACAATACATGTGGACACTTAAAGAGCATTTGTTTTTAGATGGGGTCAGTGACCCTCATTTGATAACGGGAAAGAGTCAGAAGAAGGCAAATAAATCAAAAGCTATAAAAAAATGAAGGTCAATCGAAAAGTTGCTTAGAACTGGCCATTCTATAACATACTAAAAGTTACCATGATGGTGAACCATCCCTTTAATTAAAAATCTGTATTTTGCTGATACACATGTGTTTGCCCCAGGAAATTTGAAGACGGAAGTGGATCGCTCTGTGGTGCTCACTGGTATAACCCCGGGCCGCTGTAGTTTTCTGCTGATAGGAGCACCGGCCCAGGGTTTCAGGTAAGTCAATACAATCACTTGGGGGTGCCTAACATTTGGCACCCCCAAGTGCAAAAAGACTTTCCTTCTCCTTTAATCTCACTCTCTACTAAATCAAAGGCCACTACTTTCTCTTAACTTTTGTCTTTCTTGCTCCATGTTCTCTCCTCACTGGGTTTTCAAAAAACTTCTCTATCTTGGACCGCTTCTTGTTTTCTAATCAATCCTTCAGTGTCCCCCATACAGTTGGAGGTACCTCACTTGTCTTGGTAAGTTAATCAAATTATTGTTTCAATATCATTATATGCAGATGTTACTTATATCTACCTCTCTGTTCCAGACCAGACTGTCTCACAGCAAGTTCTTCTTTCATCACATGAACAATTCATCCTTCCACCTTCCAATTCGGTTTCTCTTTCTGACATCACAGTCAGTGTGGAAAATAACTATATAACCTGTTACGGCAAGTCAGCTGCCTAGTAGTCACATTTGGCTCTGATCTCTCATTCATGGTCTCATTGACCCTTCAGCACACAGCACACCATCAGAATTCTCATCCATGCCCTTGTCATGTCTCATTTAGACTGTTGTAACTCTCTCTGTTCTGTGGCCTCACCTGTCTAATCTGACCCCAACCCATCAGGAACGCTGCCGACCAACTAATACACCTCTCCTCCTGGTCCACAGAAATCGCAGGGCCCCATACGAAAAAATTTCCTGGGCCCCCTGGGCTGCGCCCACCACAAGCCCCGCCTACAGGTCCACCCTCCTCACCCCACAGGTCCACCCCCCACCACACACTAAAAACAAAAAAAACATTGGTGGCTATGGTTCCCATATGTTAATAAAAAAATATTGGTGGTCAGGGCCCCCCCATGTTATAAGAAAATTGGTGGCTAGGGCCCCCCTTAAACATCCATGTAAAAAAAACTTGCCCCCCCAGAAGTTTAAAAAATAAAATTAGAGCCTAGGGCCCCACCACACAACAGGGACCACAAAGTGTTACTTTTGGGGGGCCCTGCCATGTTACACTCACTTCATTAGTGTGGCCCACCTGCTGTCAGTGAGTTGCCAACTACATAAGGGAGGAGGGGAGTACAGGTGGCTGCATCTTCTTCCAGTGACAGCATTTTCATCTCTTATTGTTCACAGAATTTAAAGTCCTGGTAAAGCTACATGGTGATTGGATGAGCTGGAGGAGAAGTTCAAACCTCAGCTATCCAATCCCTGAGCAGCTCAACCGGGACTTAAACTCAGTGACCAATAAGGGGAAGTAATGGACAGAAGATACCTCCCCTTGTTCTCCCGCCCTGCCTTCCCGAAGTCAGCAGCTCTCAGAAAGCAGGGGGGGCCCAGCTAATCAAGAAAATGTGGTGTGGCCGGGCCCCCCATACCCTCGGGCCCCCTACAACTCTCCCCCCTGACGGCTGCCCTGTCCACAAGTGCCACCCCTCTCTGCACTGGCTGACTGTCATGTACAGGATTCAATTCAAGATTTTCAAACTCACCAAAGAATACTCCCCAATGCTGCACCACTATATATAACCACTATATATAACCACCCTAGTGCACCGAATCCACTATTTTGGCTTCGGCTGAATACCGAAAGATTCGGCTGAATACCGAACCAAATCATAATTTGCATATGCAAATTAAATCATTTTTGGAGAAATGTTTGTAAATGTTAATCGTTTGGTTAATATTTGTGAAAATACACCTAGATTTGTATCTCTTTCCTCTATAAAGCCCAGTGTGAAATGATTGCCCTATAAATAATAATAATAAATAATAACAGACCATAAACATTATGGGAAGTCAGTAACTTAACACAGGGCCCACACATGCAGAAGAAGAGGAGGCAGAAGATAAGAAAGATGAATGTACCATATTTATTGATGGCAGAAAAAATATGACTAATGCCTAACTCGTCTCTTCTACAGGTTTTTATTTTATTTGAAAAATGAGGCCCAACTTACAGCATAAATAATAACCGACAAGAGACCAGGACTCTGATTAATAATACAGGAATAAATTAATAACTTATGTGGTTCCACACGTAACGTGTGAATTAGAGACACGCAGCTGTTAATATTACAAGATATACATTCCAGTCTTTAACATTGTAGGGGGGGGCAGGAAGAAAAAGACATGAGATTAAAATCCAAAGGGCGAGTGTGAGCAGCTCTTTCACCACTAGGAGGCGCTGCAAGCAAAGGGTCGCTCGTTAGCTACATCATTAGTGCAGTCACTAGCATACTGGAGAGCAGGAGTTCTTCCAAAAAAAAATCTCAAAATATTTACAGAGCAACAAGTCACACGAAGAAAATAAACAAGGAGCAATGAAAGTGGAATCTGCAGGTTGCTGCCCTTTAGTCAGTGCCGCTATAAAATGATAAAACATTATATACATATTTGGCTAATGTAAACCACAGTGCTGAGTGTGTGACCAGAACCAATCAAAACGTTACAATCATAAGTGAACAGGGCAGCAGTACAATTAAGGCTCATACCCATGTGCAATAGAGGGGTCATCCACCCACCCAGTGAGACCTCAACAGTTATATATCTGTGCCCAATCCAGCCACCCATAAAGTCATCAAAGGGGCAAAGTATATAAATACTGACTGCCTCCGCGGAAGAAGGGGGCTAATGATGTCGTTGGGCTGAACCAACGTCCTGCAACGGCCCAAATGCACCCCCAACCCGCACATCACTATATTATATATATATATATATGGTATAGAAACACCAAGTGAGTAATTAAAGGGCTACTGGCAATTTAGTAATTTCTGCAGGACCCAGCTTGCCATATCTGTTGGTCTTAGCTCCCAAATAACCAAGGAACTCTGGGAGTCAATTTGCTGCACCATAAATCCCTGGGAGCCGTTTGAAGTAGCCATTAGAGTAGTGGACTTGTTGGACAGTTAGCTTGGCGGTAGGGTTGCCACCTGTCCAGATTTCACCCAGACAGCCCTTCCAAAAACCACTCGGTCCGGTTGAAATTAGGAAATCCAGACAGCACATTGAAGTTAATGACATCAGCCAATCGGCACATCATCAGTTCCGCCCTTGAGCTCATTGGCCCCTCCCCCAATGGCAACAGTCCATCCCTTGACACTAGTGGCCCACCCCCGAGGTCACGGGACCGCCCCCAACATCTACCCCGTCCCCCAGCCCGGTTTCTGCAAAAAGAAAAGGTGGAAACCCTACTAGGGGGGCCCCCCATAGTTCACAGCAAGGGTACAGACGTATAAATATTTGGATTTCTACACATCTAGGTTTTAAACCAGACAGAGCAGTTTTGGTTATAATCGGGTAGAGATCCACCTGATTGCATCTGAGTGACTCAATAACCAGGCCCAACTAAATCACTACTTAGCCCAGAAATGCCATTGTAACCACCCCTGACATCATAGACACGCCCCAACCCCACCACCCCCCCCACTCCAAGGTCATCGACCTGCCCTCTTTGCCTAGTTTTAACTAGGGTTGCACCGAATCCACTATTTGGGATTCAGCCAAATCCCCGAATCCTTTGTGAAAGATTCGGCCGAATACTGAACTGAATCCTAATTTGCTTATGCAAATTAGAGGCAGGAAAGGAAAAAGAATGTTTTACTTCCTTGTTTTAAGATGAAAAGATGAAAATTCACTTGATTTCCTTTTCCACACCTAATTTAGGATTCAGATTCAAGTCAGCCACACACACACAAGGAATCAGCCGAATCCTGCTGGAAAAGGCCGAATCCTGAACCAAATCCTGGATTCAGTGCTTCCCTAGTTTTAACCACCAGTAAAGGTGGCAACTCTATAATTAGGGTTGCCACCTTTATGTCTGGCTGAGACCGGGCAGGGGGCGGGTCTGTGACATCAGTAGGCGTGTCTGTGGCATCAGTGGGCAGACCCGTGATATCAGTGGGCGGGACTATGATGCTGCAATCAGCGGTTGGCCGATCGCCGGGTCAATCAAGGGAATCCCGCCCGGTTTTCCTTATTTGGAAAACCAGGCAGGAAGTATAGACCTGGGCAGCCCCTCAAAATACCGGGCCAAAACCGGACAGGTGGCAACCCTACCTATAATACAATGGGAAAACAAATAGTCACCCCCAAACCTCTCACTGTTTTTGGCCACCCTCTGCTGCCGCCTGTGGAGAGTTTTTCAACTCCCCTCACGGCAGCATCACCCCTTGAGGAGTATCTAAGGGCAATCTACCCAAGCCTCTCCTAACTGGCCTTTAGTCTGGCCCCGACTTTGCCGAGGCTCTGGGACCCGCAAGGGGTGGACATTTCAGTCAGCAACAGTGACATTAAGGCCACACAGTAACCCAAGACCCTTTTATTCCCCACACTACAAAAATGGAACCAATGCCAAACAACACACAGGAAGTGACAAAATAGGAAGTGACAAAACATTAGTGAAACAAAAACAAAGAATAGAGGTCAGGCCTAAAATATCTGTGACACCCCTTAATGAATAAAATAGAATATTAAAATGAAAGGCAAGTTCAGAGTATATAGTGAGTATCAGATCAGTAGCCAAGAGTCGACTCCATCTCCATGTCTGCCCCCTGGACTTCACAATGAATCCCTGCAGAGCCAAGGATGATCCCCTAATTCAGAGTAAACCCCAATCTGTTTGTGTCTTTTCATCACACGAAAATCTGTCAATGAGGAAGGTCAATGTCACTGACTGAAACACTGGGCCCATTTAAATACAATACACACTTTTTTAAGGCCCTGTGAGTGCAGCACTTTGTTCAGCATATGCTAATATTCTCTACTGGTACCCAGGCATTTGACTTTGGCAGGAGTACTCCATATATATTATTATATATAAATAGAAGCCCAACAACAAGGGTCTGTAGATTTGGGTTGTCCTCTGAATGAGATAATACAGCCAGGGCCGGGCCAAGCGAACTGGGTGCCCAAGGCCAACGATCATCCCTTGTGCATGCATGTGCACCCGCCTGCTAACCCGGAGAGTGACAGGGGGGGGGGGAGTGACAGAGGGGAGGGGGGAGAGTGACAGAGGGGAGTGACAGAGGGGAGTGCGAGTGGCGGAGGGGAGGCCGAGTGGCAGAGGGGAGAGTGACAGAGGAGGGACGGAAGAGTGACAGAGGTGAGGGGGGAGAGTGACAGAGGTGAGGGGGGAGAGTGACAGAGGGGAGGGCGAGTGGCAGAGTAGAGAGTGACCGAGGACAGGGGAGGGACAGAGGGGAGAATGACAGAGGGGAGGGCGAGTGGCAGAGGGGAGAGTGACAGAGGACAGGGGAGGGACGGAAGAGTGACAGAGGTGAGGGGGGAGAGTGACAGAGGGGAGGAGAGAGTGACAGAGGGGAGGGCGAGTGGCAGACGGGAGAGTGACAGAGGACAGGGGAGGGACAGAGGGGAGAATGACAGAGGGGAGGGCGAGTGGCAGAGGGGAGAGTGACAGAGGACAGGGGAGGGACGGAAGAGTGACAGAGTTGAGAGAGTGACAGAGGGGAGGAGAGAGTGACAGAGAGGAGGGCTAAGTGACAGAGGGGAGGAAAGAGTGACAGAGGGGAGGGCGAGTGGCAGAGGGGAGAGTGACAGAGGACAGGGGAGGGACGGAAGAGTGACAGAGGTGAGAGAGTGACAGAGGTGAGAGAGTGACAGAGGGGAGGAGAGAGTGACAGAGAGGAGGGCTAAGTGACAGAGGGGAGGAGAGAGTTGCAGAGGGGAGGACGAGTGGCAGAGGAGAGAGTGACAGAGGACAGGGAAGCGACGGAAGAGTGACAGAGGTGAGGGAGGAGAGTGACAGAGGGGAGGAGAGCGTGACAGACGGAGGGAGGGCTGAGTGACAGAGGTGTGGGAGGGGAGAGTGACAGAGGGGAGGGTGAGTGGTGGCTTAACAATTTTGTGATCATAACTTTGTAATTAAAAACCCCTGATTTTATACACACATGCACTTGCATATATATACTGAATTACTTGGACCTAGATCCCCCAACGAGTTCTGAAAAACAAGGTTACTGTCTTTTTAATACCCTAATTGCCACAGGCAGCAATGTTGTTCAGAAAAGTGACAGCTGACAATGAAAGCAAAGGAAAAGCATGTCATGTTGTTTGTTTATCATCAGGTCCAACCCACATACATGGAAACACTTGGTACCTGCCAGACCAGCTCTCCCAGCTCCAGTAGCTGCCTCCCATTAAAATGCCGCTTATATCACCCATGGTGGCAAACTGTCATCCGATAAAAAATATATCTTAAAAATTGCATTTATTGCTGCCAACTTTCTTTCAAGGGAATTTAAACCCCCCAATTTTTTCCCAGTTAAAGTTAAAACTTGAGTAAAGAGACTAAGACAAACTCACTTTTCATGCGATTATAAAGGGTTACAGGCAAATGTTTTATTCTGTGAAACGCAACTGCCTGTATAACGGACATGACTTTCTTGAATGTGGAAACCATACAATGTGCTTAGAACCACATCTCATGATGCCCATGTTACTCACTTATAATACTAGTTTCCTCCCCTTGGAATGGGAGCCTTAAAAACGGACCTTAAATACTGCATTGGATTAAAACGGGGACGGTAGAATTCGCTGCATCTAAAACAGCAACGGCAAATGTATGACACGTGATTAAACTTGGCATAGATGATATCTGATGCACCAGCTTTGGTCTAGCTACAACTCCCAGCATGCCCTCCTAACAGGGGTGATAGTGGGGGACAGGAATGGTGGTTGTAGCCCAACAATCTTTAATCCAAGGGAATCCTTTGGCTACTTTGTGCCAATGTACAACATTATCATTGAACAGGCAACAAGACCAGAACACGGATGCACTTTATAAGGGGTGAACCCATTAGGAGCCAGTTGGATAGATATAGGCACTCACCAAATCACAGCTGAGCTCCCCTTGGAAAACACAACATGATCGAATGTCAAACCGTCTAATTTACCTGCTACCATAAGACTTTTTTTTTCTATTTCTATCAATATATTTATGTGCCACTAGGTTACAGAGGAATCTAATTCTATTTTTTGGCCTCCAACTGGAGGCTCAGGTCCCGTACGCCATTCTACAGCAACCACGCTCCCTACATATTCATTGCCAGAAGCTCACAGTTACAATCAGCAACGTAAGACAGAGCCCTAAAATGCACTCTAAAGTTGTCCAACAGTCATGCAAGAAAGAGTCAGAGCAGCATTCCATTGAACGATTGGTAAGAGAGGAGGCCATCGCTTGGTATGGTCCAGATGGTTGGCGTGGTATGGTCCACTACTGCTTTGTGCTCTTGGCTGGTTCTGAAGACTGGCGCACATCAGTCCACTCCTGCATGGTGTTCTGTAAGGCTTGAGTCTTCTCCTTGTCCACTTGGACGTAGTCCACCTTTTCATCAGATGCTGCAGATGAAGTAGAAGGCTGAAGAAGAAAAGTTAAAGCCTTAGAAGAGGTTAAAACAATGTTAATAAGGTCTTCTTAACTCCTCACGTTTCACATTACATCAGTTGAAGCAGGCAGGGTGACTGTTCACCACCAAATACTCTACACTTCTGATTCAACCATATTGTATAGAAAGGAAGTAAGGAGTTGTCATGTTGGTAGTCTTGCAGATAAAAAGAATACAGAGGAACCATATTCCAGGAAGTGGATCACCTCCAATATTTGACCCCCGAGAACATGCCTAGTGCTATAACTAAAAGACATTGAGCCTCACGGCAAAATTATTTTACTTCTCCGAAAAGACATTTTCCATAAACTGACTAGACAGTGCTCTACTGGTCCCCATATAAATCCTAGGACTACTATGCATCCAGGCCCCCCAGAAGTTGCTGGATCAGATTCCTCTACAGTCAGACCCCTAAAAGGATAAATAAACCTTAAAAATAAGTCAGTGGAAAATTGATGGGGGTGTTATTCTAAGCACTTTTGTAATTAACATTCATTATTTATTATTTTTTCATTCCAAGATATTAAGGGATACATGTACTGTTAATATGAATGAATTTTGTTCCAACAGCGCCACCTGCTGGTCAGTTTCCCACCAGTCTGACCACCAAGTAGTCAAGGAAGTTGTCGGGAGAAAGAAAGAGGCTGCTCTGATGTTCTTCTGCTTAGGAGAAAAAATAAAAATCTTTCTCACATCTTTCCTAAGCAGAAGAACATCAGAGCAGCCTCTTTCTTTCTCCCGACAACTTCCTTGACTACTTGGTGGTCAGACTGGTGGGAAACTGACCAGCAGGTGGCGCTGTTGTAACAAAATTCATTCATATTAACAGTATATGTATCCCTTAATATCTTGGAATGAAAAAATAATAAATAATGAATGTTCATTGCAAAAGTGCTTAGACTAGCACCCTCACCAATTTTACATCCACTTATTTTAAAGGTTTACTTATCCTTTTTAATGTGTCCTCAGACAGACTAAAGGCAAACTGCTTTTGGTATCCCCCATCACATAACCTTAGAAAACATTCATAAACAACTTGCTGGAGCTTTTAGCTTGACTCTGATTAAAGCGCTTTCACCCATGGGTGAGCTCCAGGATCGTATAAGGTGGAACTTTACCCAGAGCCCCACCCTTGTGGTGATGTAATTATAATGCCCCCTTTCTCTCTAGATGCTAATCCCGCCCATCCATGACATCATCAGAGGGAAGTTGGGCTGAGTGTGGTTCAAACGGAAGAGGAATTTTAATTGAAAAGTGTGGTGTTTATACAAACGGCCTGTAGATGTCACTGTGCTCAAGACTTATACTGTGCATACTTTCTATACAGCTTGTGGTGTTAGAGTTGCTTACTGTTGTGTAATGGCTGCATGAACCTGCTAATAAAGCACTGTTATACTCTACTCATCCTCGGCTACCAAAACATAACAGAGAGCAGAAGTTTACAATTAGACCCAGGATGAAAAATCTCCAAAATGCTCATCACTAATTCTCTTTGAAACTTTCTCTTTGAATGTCAGTCTGGGGTACCTGGGGCCTGGACTTCTACTGCCACCTGCTGACGCCTCCCATCAGATCCCTGCAGGTATCAGGTCATCAGCAGGAGGGCAGGGGTATCCCAGTGGGTCCAACCTAGTTCTCTATGCAAGGATATACAAGAGTGCCGCCATATTACTTGCTATGGCTGCAGCTGTAATTCTACACCAGCACCATCAATTTACAGGTATGGGATCTGTTATCTAGAAACCCGTTATCCAGAAAGCTCAGAATTATGGAAAGGCTGTCTCCCATAGACTCCATTTTATCCAAATAATCCACATTTTTAAAAATTATTTCCTTTTTCTGTATAATAATAAAACAGTAGATTGTACTTGATCCCAACTAAGATATAATTAATCCT
Source organism: Xenopus petersii (assembly GCA_038501925.1). Lineage (NCBI taxonomy): Eukaryota > Metazoa > Chordata > Amphibia > Anura > Pipidae > Xenopus > Xenopus petersii. Next base: position 164,962,676 of record CM076675.1, read on the forward strand.
TATAAACCAGCCTATTGGGTTTATTTAATGTTTACATGATTTTCTAGTAGACTTAAAGGTATCAAGATCTGAATTACGTAAAGATCTGTTATCCAGAAAACCCCAGGTCCCGAGCATTCTGGATAACGGGTACCATACCTGTATAATGATTGGTATTGCAGTAGAAAGGTAGCTAAAGCTGGGATAGGAATGTAAATGTAGGCAGAGTCTTCCAACGATATAAATGAGCATTGGCGGCCGCATGTGTGACAGCAGTGCAGCTCGTATATATTACAGGCATGAGTTGCGCTTAAGCCTCCCCCAGACGCATTTACAGTAAGAGTCTGCAGTTCCTTTCAGTTAGATGAATTGCTGCTGGTTATCAAGGCGACCTTGATGAAGGTCACTCAACCCAGCAGCATCAATTCTATTTACAACCAAACATATGGGACTCTGTCCTGAAATGATTCTGCTCTCCCAATCAATAAAGGCTGCTAATGTTCTTGGATGATGCCCCCCCCCCCCCCGTACATGAACTGAACGATCCCAAGACCCCTGGTGCTCAGAGTCACACACTTCCTGGAAAAAGAATTAAATTAAAGGATAAGTAAACCTTTAAAATATATCAGTGTAAAATTGATGAGGAGGCTTTTCTAAGCACTTTTGCAATGAACATTCATTATTTATTATTTTCATTCCAAGATATTAAGGGAATCTGTACCGTTAATAGGAATGCATTTTGTTCCAACAGCGCCACCTGCTGGTCAGTTTCCCACCAGTCTGACCACAAAGTAGTCAAGGAAGTTGTCAGGAGAAAGAAAGAGGCTGCTCTGATGTTCTTCTGCTTAGGAATAAAATTAGAAACCTTTCTCAAATCTTTCCTAAGCAGAAGAACATCAGAGCAGCCTCTTTCTTTCTCCTGACAACTTCCTTGAAGTGGCTCCCGGGTAAAAAAGGTTGGGGACCCCTGAAGTAGAATATATGTAAAATCTATGTGTAGTAGAATATAAGTGAAGTTACACTGATAAGCCACCCAACCAAGACCCATTATGCCAAAACTCCATCTATGATCACCCAAACCACATTAATTCCCTGCACAATCCATCCATTTAACAACCCAGAAGTCGCATCGTTGCATTTTTCAGGATCCCCAAATAGTGTACCCCCCCAGCAGCCATTGCAAAGATTGCTTAGTTACCTTCCTATGGGGACTGGGAGAAGCAGGGTGGAAATCGAGGGCCAGGTAATCTACACTTCCCGTGCTCTTCTTCTGAGCTGGACTGTTAGATCCGCTGGTTCCCGGAGATGCAGATACTGGGTTTTGCTGAAACAACAAAAATATGGTATTAAAAATGTGATTTCATTTGTAAAGGAAAGTTAGATAAAAATGAAAAACAAAAATATAAATTCTATATCCCTCTGTCTGGTCAAGCCTGTATTGTACTGCACATTCATTCATGTAATACAATGACATCACTAAGCAACTGATGACATCAAAACACATTGAATAGGGGATAATATACCACTTACTGTTGTATATATATACATATATATTTCTTTATTATGACATACATAGAAAGGCCCATTCTGATTGGTCAGACTGCTCACACAACATACAGCCAAATCCCTAGGGGTGGGGTAGAGGGGTGCGCAGGATTCATTCTCAAGGCTGGTTTCTTGTGCACCCCAGATATTTTCAGTATATACTGCAGGAGGGCTGTGGGTTTGGCCCAATATTGAAAATGACTCTCATGGGACAATTGCATGGGAATCCCATTTATTTAGAAGAAATAATCAGCCTGGCATGACCCTACCCCAGCTATGTAATAGTAATGGTCTGGGAGAGCGACATGAGCTGGGGGGATATAAAGCCAAGGATTTAAACAATTGGGTTCAGCTAAAAAAGGGAAAGTTCAGGGGCACAAGAAACTAGTCAACTGCTGTAAACATTCCAATAATGTGATTGGCTACAGGCTGGTCTCTATGGGACAATTCTAATGTACCGATTGGCCCTGACAACATTCTCATGTGGGAATTAAAATGGGCTGAGAGGCTAAATAAGCCAAGGTTGGCTACCTACAGACAAACAAAGCTAAAGAAGCCAAACCTTTAGGTTCTCATATCTATAGCATGACTGTAAGATGTTTCCAGTATTATAAAACAATATTACATTATAAAACACAATGAATATAAAAAGTCTGTTGAAGCTATAAAACAAGGAGTCTCAGCATTGTTCATTTATGAGGCATCGCTAAGGCTATATACGGTCCCAGCTGTCAATCATAATCACCTGTCTGTACACAGGGCTTTATGGGCAACTGTATTTATAGCCCATGTATATTTATATGTACCTTTAAAATGCCCCCTCCCCCATGTCCATAAAAGTAAAGGGTAACTCACCATGGCTACGTAATTCTCCTCGCTGTCTCCTGAGCTGGTGCTTGTAATACTCTGAGTGGACACTGGGCGGCAGTACTGGGACGAGCTGGACTTTATAGAATGCCTAAAAAAACATACGTCTTGCATTATATCTGCTAAACAAAGGTTTGATAACAATAATATATATATATGTGTGATTTTCTGGTTGACAATTTTTTTTTTATTTTTAGGGGTGGGGGGCTAGGGAAGCTGGTGAAAGTTTACAATCCTAATTGTAGGTCATTTTATATATATATATATATATATATATATATATATATATATATATATATACATAAATAATATATATATATATAAATAATATATATATATATATATATAAATAATATATATATATATATAAATAATATATATAAATAATATATATATAAATAATATATATATAAATATAACAAGCAAGCTGGAGCACTCACTCAAAAACTTGGTCAACTGCCTGGGTGCTGGTTATATAATAATATAAATAGCAACAAAAAACCTCACTCACAGGACTTAATTTAGTGCAAACAAAGTGGTTTTATTCCGACGTTTCGGCTCTAACACTCGAGCCTTCTTCAGGAAATGAACACAGTGCATTGTATAATCCAAACATTTAAACCCCATTTTGGCGCCAAAACCTACAACGTGTGACGTCATTGTGTACTGTATACGTGGGCAAGTGATCAAGTGTATATATTTAGATAATACCATATTCACCATGCGCCTATATAGCAAGTGTTATACATTACTACAACGAATTCCCATAGGGAGGAAGCACACCAAACATATGATTTTGCCTTTTAGGACATTTATTCAGCAGTGTTGGCACAAGCTTTCAGAGTCAACCCCTTCCTCAGGTGTTGACCCCGAAAGCTTGTGCCAACACTGCTGAATAAATGTCCTAAAAGGCAAAATCATATGTTTGGTGTGCTTCCTCCCTATGGGAATTCGTTGTATGAAAACCAGGCTTGGAAGTAGCTGGAGGAGTTGAATGCACCCTAAAGAAAAAGTAAGTGGTGTGCCGAAGAATATGTATGCTGGTATACATTACTACAATGCATATTCAGTGCAATGATATAAGTTAATACAGTGCATGCGTGTAGTCACCGTTGTGCGACGATCGGTGCTGATAACGAGAAAAAATTAGAAAAAATGACAAGTGCAGGTTAAAAGACACTTACCCTGAGGACTAATCTGCAGCTATAAGGTAACAATCGACATTATGTCGCCCTCCTTAACGGTGACGTTCCCACATAGTGCGCCGGCAACCTGTACTCCTATCGCATCGGTGGCTGTGACGTGCGCTCAGCATCCAACCGCTCGTATCTATTCTGTATCATGTTGGTTACCGGATCGTAAGCCCCGCCTATGTGTCAGTGCGACATCTGCTACATCTGCTAGTAGTGCTATGAGCGTAAGTCCATCCTCCCAAGCAGATAGCATCTCCTCGCTCCTGTTCAAACTGCTAGTCCTGCGCCTGTTAGCCCCCATTTTAGCTGAGGTGCGAGAGACAAGGTGTCGTAACAAAACTCACCCTGCTCGCACCCTTTGCTATTCATCCTTCTAACCCATAGCATTGGGTCCGGGAAAGGCTTGTAGCAGTGGAAGTTCGGAGGGGAGAGATACATTGCCATTGATCGCACTGACTGTAACCTGACACATAGGAATCTTGAGCGTTAAATATAATCAATAGCCAAACCTTCCTTAGGCTGTTCGGCTAAGTGGGTTCGTCTTTCCGTCTAGGGCCTGTCTTCAATCATTGCTGGCATAGTACCCCAGGGCATCGTGTGTCTCAATGGACAAGAAACTAAAATTGAGAAACACCTATCTTGGCACTTGATTAAATCGCAACATGATAAAATTAACAAACATAAATACTTTTGCAACAACGTGTGTTAATTGAAGTATTCGCAGCAGAAGATAAACATTGTTACATTGATACATAGTATTACAGACAGTTGGTGGAACAACTGTATATATGTGGAAAAAATTATAAGAAATCATAATGGTTAGTAGGAATAATAATAATAATGATGGTAGTAACAAAGTGATTTGATTCATACATCATGGGAATTTGTCACTTGCTGGAATGATTTGGTGAAAATGATCCCTGTATTAGTAGTCCCAAGTTTAGAAAACTTGAAAAAAGAGAGAGTCTAATCTTGGTGGAAATTAGAAACATTTCAGAAAAATGGAGACATAGGTAGAGTCTCATTTAGTCCTTTAGGTACCAAAGTGTCCAATGTAAAGATCCACCTACTCTCCCTTTGTATTAATAGCAGATCCCTATTGCCCCCTCTTTTGGGAGCTGGCACATGATCAATTATCATATGTCTAGATTGTGGGAGAGTATGTTTCAATTTGAGCCAATGTCTCGATACAGGTTGGTCTGATTTTCCAGTGGCCAGAGCACTTCTGATTGTGCTGCGGTGATTATTCATTCGCTCACGATAGGTTGTAGACGCTTTTCCTACATAGTGTAGGCCACACGGGCACCAAACCATATATACAACGTGATCCGAGGTACATGTCACTCTGTGATGGATTTTATACTTCACTCCTGTTCTCGGGTGTGTAAAGTAGGTGCCTTGCGACATCCCCCCACACGTTAGGCAATTGGCACATTTATAGGCTCCTGGTTTCAGGGGTCTGTCAAGCCATGTGTGAATCTTTTTAGAGTCCTTTGTAAGGTCTTTCACCACTAGCATATCACTTAGATTCCGTCCCCTCCTGTATGCAACAAGTGGTTCTTTTTTGCCAAAAAATGGTAGGCTAGTGTCTGTGCTTATGATTTCCTATCGATCCTTCAAAGCTTTTTTAACCTGGAGGCTGACGTCTGTCCATTCTGTTAAAAAAAAGTGAATCTGGCCTTTTCTTTACGGGGGTCAACTTGTTTTTTATCAAGTCTTCCTGAGTGTAGGAACGAGCTCTTTTCAATTGGTCTGTGATGAGTCTGTCAGGGTAACCCCTGGAGGCGAATTGTTTAGCCAGGATGTCAAGTTGTAGTTCTGCTGTATCCATATTGGAATTATTCCTGATTACCCTCAGGAATTGTGAATATAGGACCCCCCGAGACATGTGGGGTGGATGGTGTGACTGTGCTTGTATTTAGCTATTCCTATCTGTGGGATTGATCAATGATCAATGAATCCAATGTAGTTTTATACCGTCTGGTGGGATCATCACGCAGCTTAACATATGTGTTTGTCAGCTAATTGTTTGGTCAGTTCGTTAAGGTAATAAGTCTTGTCTAGTAGGTCAATTGCCCCTCCTTTATCAGCCTGTCTAATGATCAAATTGTCATCTGCTTTTAGGCTATTAATTGCTTCCCTCTCACCTGCAGAGAGGTTAGAATAGCTTTTGGCCCTATATTGATGTATCTCATGAGAATCCCTGGCCAAAAGCTGTGTAAAGATGGAAATAGAAGGGGCAGTGTTCAGGGGGTCAAAGGTACTCTTTTTCTTGAAAGGTGTAGATTGGATCGGCTCATTGTCTTTGTAGTAGTCACATAATTTAAGATGTCTTTTAAATATATGAATATCTTTATAAACATCGAATGGTAGAGAATGATTGGTGGGTATGAATTTAAGTCCCCCTGTTAAGGAGTCTTGATTCCCCCATAGTAAAGGTATGTTGGGATAAGTTTACAACTACGTCCTCCTCGTCCCCCTTCTCGTGATCACGTGCCAGCTCCCAAAAGAGGGGGCAATAGGGATCTGCTATTAATACAAAGGGAGAGTAGGTGGATCTTTACATTGGACACTTTGGTACCTAAAGGACTAAATGAGACTCTACCTACGTCTCCATTTTTCTGAAATGTTTGGTGTTTTCCACCAAGATTAGACTCTCTCTTTTTTCAAGTTTTCTAAACTTGGGACTACTAATACAGGGATCATTTTCACCAAATCATTCCAGCAAGTGACAAATTCCCATGATGTATGAATCAAATCACTTTGTTACTGCCATCATTATTATTATTATTCCTACTAACCATTATGATTTCTTATAATTTTTTCCACATATATACAGTTGTTCCACCAACTGTCTGTAATACTATGTATCAATGTAACAATGTTTATCTTCTGCTACAAATACTTCAATTAACACACGTTGTTGCAAAAGTATTTATGTTTGTTAATTTTATCATGTTGCGATTTAATCAAGTGCCAAGATAGGTGTTTCTAAATTTTAGTTTCTTGTCCATTGAGACACACGATGCCCTGGGGTACTATGCCAGCAATGATTGAAGGCAGGCCCTAGACGGAAAGACGAACCCATTAGCCGAACAGCCTAAGGAAGGTTTGGCTATTGATTATATATAACGCTCAAGATTCCTATGTGTCAGGTTACAGTCCCCTCCGAACTTCCACTGCTACAAGCCTTTCCCGGACCCAATGCTATGGGTTAGAAGGATGAATAGCAAAGGGTGTGAGCAGGGTGAGTTTTGTTACGACACCTTGTCTCTCGCACCTCAGCTAAAATGGGGGCTAACAGGCGCAGGACTAGCAGTTTGAACAGGAGCGAGGAGATGCTATCTGCTTGGGAGGATGGACTTACGCTCATAGCACTACTAGCAGATGATTCGCACTGACACATAGGCGGGGCTTACGATCCGGTAACCAACATGTCACAGAATAGATAGGAGCGGTTGGACGCTGAACGCACGTCACAGCCACGGATGCGATGGGAGTACAGGTTGCCGGCGCACTATGTGGGAACGTCACCGTTAAGGAGGGCGACATAATGGCGATCGTTACCTTATAGCTGCAGATTAGTCCTCAGGGTAAGTGTCTTTTAACCTGCACTTGTCATTTTTTCTCATTATCATGAGCGATCGTCGCACAACGGTGACTACACGCATGCACTGTATTATCTAAATATATACACTTGATCACTTGCCCACGTATACAGTACACAATGACGTCACACGTTGTAGGTTTTGGCGCCAAAATGGGGTTTAAATGTTTGGATTGTACAATGCACTGTGTTCATTTTATAAATAATATATATATAAAAAATAAAATAATATATATGTATATATATAAAATAATATATATAAAAATAATATATATGTATATATAAAAATAATATATATGTATATATAAAAATAATATATATATATATATATATATATATATATATAAAAAAATTATATATATATATATATATATATATATATATATATATATATATATATATATATATATATATATATATATATATATATAATGACCTACAATTAGGATTGTAAACTTTCACCAGCTTCCCTAGCCCCGCCACCCCCAAAATTAAATTGTCAACCAGAAAATCACACACAGTCACACAAAACCCCCCCCCCACCCAGTTCTTTCCAGAATTATAGTCGGAAAACCCCACAGTTGCACCCTCACAAACTCTTGTGGCACCAGCAGGAAAGAGTGGACAGGGGAGTTAGTGGTGCAACGTAATACTGCCCCTACTGGCAGCAAAGAGAAATGCACATGGGCAAGTTAATGAGCAAAAGGAACTCACGGCTGTCGGCTCCAGGACCGGGTGACTGGGGACTTGAAAGGAAGCTCATCGATTATTGTGGAACCCCTCAGGTCTAGTGGCGTGGGCTTGGCTGCAAATGAGAGGAACAGAATATTCAGTTAATGTTGCTATGTTGCTATGTCACTATGTGCTCTGCCCCCCTACAATAAAGAATTTTGGAGAACTCGGTGCAAACTTGCACTCTGCCCATCTTTGTACCACCGGCATGGCAGTTGCACACCCTACCACCTCAATAGTTCTGCCACTATTCATAACGGAGATAATTAAGAGTATATAATATTGTACGGACCCATAGGGTTAATGTGCCCCTATGGCTTTAAATCCCTCCATTTCCTGATCTCCCTAGTTGCTGGGTAGCTGCCCATGTAGCTAGTTCTTATTAACATATCAGAGTGATTGGTCAAGAGGTGTTGTGACCACTTCCGGTCACATATAGTGAGTGAGAAGGGGTGGATCTTCCTCCTCGGCTCCTGTGTCTGACTCATCCGGATGTTTCCAGTAGGGATGTGCCAAATCCACTATTTTGGATTCGGCCTCACCCCCGAATCCTTCGGAAAGATTTGGCCGAATACCAAACCAAATACGGGCTTCTGCGATCGATATCTGGCCGAAAGTCGGCCAGATGTCAATCGGACAGGACTAAATATTCCCGTCGGATCGCAGCCACATCTGTTTGTTGATGCGGTCCCATGATCCAACCGCCCGTTACCCATTGTTAGGATTTGATCATTGGGCCCTAGAGCCCACGATCGGATCAGCCCTATATTGCCCACCTCAAGGTGGGCATATCAGGGAGAGATTTGCTTGTTTGGCAACATCGCCAAATGAGTGGATCTCTCCTTGTATGGCCACCTTAAGACAGTGAGGGAAGATAGAAAGAGCAACTTTGTGCTCCATCAAGGAGGTGTAGCAGAGAGTAGCTTCCAAGGCTGTAAGATTTTCCTACAGTGAAGGGACACAGTGGATCGGGTGTCAGGCTTTAGCTTCTCCTCCCTGAAACCTCCACTGGGTGAGATCCAGACCACGTATTTCTGCCTGGAGGTGCTGTACTGCCTTGACTACATCCTCAGGGAATGCACCTGCATCTGCGTCTGATATACTGTCTGAGCTGTGTGCCTATATGTTCTGCAAATGCCTCTTTACCAATGTAAGTAACCTGTGGATCATTTGTCTGTTTGTTCTGTTTGACTGCAAGAACCTCCTGGCGCCCATTTCTTTATTGGTTAAAGCAGAGAAGCCTGTGGGAGTTGTAGTTATACTACACTGCACCTTCATTTCTTCCACTTGTGAAGGTCCTGCCTTAAGTGTAACCCATGCTCTAGTATACTAGCCAGTCATTAACACCATTGGCCTGGATAGTCCAAAAACGTGTTCCAATATGTTGCTGCATATTTATGAATTCCAGGTATTTAATCATACATTTATAATAGTGAATTTCAATTGTCTTCAGGCCTTCAAGTGACTTCCCCACTACAGATGTCAGACTTACAGGCCTTTAATTGCCAGGCTGTGATTGGTAAACCTTTTGAAATATTGGAAATACATTAGCTTTGCTCTTATTGGTACTATATCTGCCAAAAATTAGTCTGAGAAAATCAGCAATAAGGGCCCAGTTAAACTGGACTAAGCTTTGCAAATACAGTACTAGTGCTTAACTCTGCTCAGTAGCGATCAAAGAGGGGGGCGGGCCCTGGTGCATGACGTGCAGCCGGGCCCCGCCCCCACCATAGGGCCGCATTTTCATGGGCGAACGGACTGCCCGGGGGCCCTGACCCTGGCCCGCTCGCACCCCCTGCTCCCCTGGTAGTTCCGCCACTGACTTTGCTTAAATATTGCCAAGTCCTTTGTAAGCCACTGGCAATTTGTTTCTCTACAGAAGAGTGAGTCACATTGTACATGAGTGATGCTCAGAGTTCCCTGTATAACTCAGCCTGCAGCCTTGTGCCTTTATATGGTCACAGAACAACCCCTCAGTGACTTCTAATATCCTTATCATTTACAGTAGGGGGTACATTTCACCTTATAATACATGAGTGATACTCAGAGTATCCTGTATAACTCAGACTGCAGCCTTGTGTCTTTATATGTTCACAGAACCCCTCATTGACTTCTAATATCCTTATCATTTACAGTAGGGGGTACATTATCCCTTATAATACATGAGTGATACTCAGAGTTCCCTGTATAACTCAGCCTGCAGCCTTGTGTCTTTATATGGTCACAGAACAACCCCTCAGTGACTTCTAATATCCTTATCATTTACAGTAGGGGGTACATTATCCCTTATAATACATGAGTGATACTCAGAGTTCCCTGTATAACTCAGCCTGCAGCCTTGTGTCTTTATATGTAGAGATGTCGCGAACTGTTCGCCGGCGAACTTGTTCGCGCGAACATCGGGTGTTCGCGCTCGCCGGAAGTTCGCGAACGTCGCGCGACGTTCGCCATTTTGGGTTCGCCATTGTTGGCGCTTTTTTTTGCCCTCTCACCCCAGACCAGCAGGTACATGGCAGCCAATCAGGAAGCTCTCCCTTGGACCACTCCCCTTCCCTATAAAAACCGAAGCCCTGCAGCTTTTTTTCACTCTGCCTGTGTGTGCTGAAGAGATAGTGTAGGGAGAGAGCTGCTGCCTGTTAGTGATTTCAGGGACAGTTGAAAGTTTGCTGGCTAGTAATCGTTTTGATACTGCTCTGTTATTGGAGGGACAGAAGTCTGCAGGGGTTTGAGGGACATTTAAGCTTAGGTAGCTTTGCTGGCTAGTAATCTACCTTCTACTGCAGTGCTCTGTATGTAGCTGCAGTGGGCAGCTGTCCTGCTTCTGATCTCATCTGCTGACTGCTGCAATAGCAATAGTCCTTGTAAGGACTGCTTTTATTTATTTTTTTGTTGTTTTACTACTACTACTACTACTACTACTACTACTACTACTACTACTACTATAAGAGCCCAGTGCTATTAGTCTAGCAGTGTTGGGGAGTGGGACTGGTGTGCTAATCTGCTGCTCCTAGTAGTTCAGCAGCACCAACTTTAATTTTTTTTTTTTAATATTCATTCTTTTTTTATTTAACTTTTTTTTTATTTTACTACCGCTGTAGTAGTGTATAAGTTGACCTTTTAGGCATTATTTGCCCTGTAGGCATTTTTTGCCCAGTGTGTTATTCAACCAACTGCTATCTAGCTGTGTGCCCGTGTTCACATTCTGTCTAAATATCCATAATATTACCGTCTCCAGAAAAAACACCGGAGTGACTTTTTTCAAGCAGCCATAATAAATTTTACGTAATCCGTATCCATCGCTGTAGTAGTGTATAAGTTGACCTTTTAGGCATTATTTGCCCTGTAGGCATTTTTTGCCCAGTGTGTTATTCAACCAACTGCTATCTAGCTGTGTGCCCGTGTTCACATTCTGTCTAAATATCCATAATATTACCGTCTCCAGAAAAAACACCGGAGTGACTTTTTTCAAGCAGCCATAATAAATTTTACGTAATCCGTATCCCTCGCTGTAGTAGTGTATAAGTTGACCTTGTAGGCATTATTTGCCCTGTAGGCATTTTTTGCCCAGTGTGTTATTCAACCAACTGCTATCTAGCTGTGTGCCCGTGTTCACATTCTGTCTAAATATCCATAATATTACCGTCTCCAGAAAAAACACCGGAGTGACTTTTTTCAAGCAGCCATAATAAATTTTACGTAATCCGTATCCATCGCTGTAGTAGTGTATAAGTTGACCTTTTAGGCATTATTTGCCCTGTAGGCATTTTTTGCCCAGTGTGTTGACCTTGTAGACATTGTTTGCCCAGTTTTTTTGGACGCAGCCACTGAAGCACAGTTGCCAGAAAAAATATGCCATATAAATGCTGAAAATATAAATTTTTTTGGTTGCAGCCACTGAAGCACAGAGGCCAGAAAAATTATGCCATATAAATGCTGAAAATAGTCATTTTTCGCCATACGTTGACCTTGTAGACATTGTTTGCCCAGTTTTTTTGGTTGCAGCCACTGAAGCACAGAGGCCAGAAAAAATTAAACCAGTAGGGTTTGCACCCTAGTTTGTAACGGTGGCGGAGGGAGGAGGACGCTAAAGGACAGCTGTGTGTGGAGTCATGAGGCTTGAAGAGAAGGACAGCTGCATAGAAGTCAGAACAAGTCTTCCGGCGTGCAGTAACCCTCCGAGATCCACCCCTCATTCATTTTAATAAAGGTCAGGTAATCGACACTTTTGTGACCTAGGCGAGTTCTCTTCTCAGTTACAATCCCTCCTGCTGCACTGAAGGTCCTTTCTGAGAGCACACTTGAGGCTGGGCAAGACAAGAGGTTCATGGCAAATTGTGACAGCTCTGGCCACAGATCAAGCCTGCGCACCCAGTAGTCCAGGGGTTCATCGCTCCTCAGAGTGTCGATATCTGCAGTTAATGCCAGGTAGTCCGCTACCTGCCGGTCGAGGCGTTCTTTGAGGGTGGATCCAGAAGGGTTGTGGCGCTGCCTTGGACAGAAAAACATTTGCATGTCTGACGTTACAGACCGGCCAAAGGGCTTTGTCCTTGCAGGTGTGCTCGTGGCAGGATTACTGGCACCTCTGCCCCTGGAATGTTGATGAGTTCCTGAAGTGACATCACCCTTAAAAGCATTGTACAACATGTTTTGCAGGCTGGTTTGTAAATGCCGCATCTTTTCGGACTTGTGGTATGTTGGTAACATTTCTGACACTTTATGCTTGTACCGAGGGTCTAGTAGCGTTGCGACCCAGTACAGGTCCTTCTCCTTAAGCCTCTTGATACGGGGGTCCTTCAACAGGCATGCCAGCATGAAAGACCCCATTCTCACAAGGTTGGATGCAGAGCTATCCATCTCCGCTTCCTCATTATCAAGGACTGCATCATCCACGGTCTCCTCCCCCCAGCCACGTACAAGACCAGGGGTCCCCAAAAGGTCACCACTAGCCCCCTGGGAAGCCTGCTCCTGTTGGTCCTCCTCCTCCTCCTCCACAAAGCCACCTTCCTCCTCTGACTCCACTTCTGGCACCTCTCCCTGCGTTGCAGCAGGTGCCTGGGTTCGTTCTGGTGATTGCGACCATAAATCGTGCGCTTCCAGCTCCTCGTCACGCTGGTCTACAGCCTCATCTGTCACTCGTCGCACGGCACGCTCCAGGAAGAAAGCGAAGGGTATTAGGTCGCTGATGGTGCCTTCGGTGCGACTGACCATATTTGTCACCTCTTCAAAAGGTCGCATGAGCCTGCAGGCATCGCGCATAAGCACCCAGTAACGGGGGAAAAAAATCCCCAGCTCTGCAGATCCAGTCCTACCACCCAGTTCAAAAAGGTACTCGTTGACGGCCCTTTGTTGTTGCAGCAGACGTTCCAACATAAGGAGCGTTGAATTCCAGCGAGTCTGGCTGTCAGAAATCAAACGCCTGACTGGCATGTTGTAGCGCTGCTGAATGTCAGCAAGGCGTGCCATGGCTGTGTAGGAACGTCTGAAATGGGCCGACACCTTTCTGGACTGGGTGAGAACGTCCTGGAATCCTGGGTACTTGGAGACAAAACGTTGGACTATTAAATTTAACACATGTGCCATGCAGGGCACATGTGTTAAATTTCCCAGTCTCAACGCTGCCAACAGATTGCTTCCATTGTCACACACCACTTTTCCGATCTGCAGTTGGTGTGGGGTCAGCCACCGATCGGCCTGTGACTGCAGAGATGACAGGAGTACAGATCCGGTATGGTTTTTGCTTTCCAGGCACGTCATCCCCAAGACAGCGTGACAACGGCGTACCTGGCACGTCGAATAGCCTAGGGGGAGCTGGGGGTGCACAGGTGTGGAGGAGGAGAAGGAGGACCCAGCAGCAGAGTAAGAAGAAGAAGAGGAAGAAGACGAGGTAGAGAGCGATGGAGGAGTAGAGGTGGTGGCAGAACCGCGTGCAATCCGTGGCGGTGACACCAACTCCACTGTTGTTGTTGTTGTTGAGCTACCCATTCCCTGCTTCCCATTCCCAGCCATTACCAAGTTCACCCAGTGGGCAGTGTAGGTGACATACCTGCCCTGACCATGCTTGGAGGACCATGCGTCAGTAGTCATATGGACCTTTGGCCCAACACTAAGTGACAGAGATGCGGTAACTTGGCTCTGCACATGTTGGTACAGGTGTGGTATTCCCTTTTTAGAAAAAAAATTGCGGCTGGGTACCTTCCACTGCGGTGTCCCAATTGCTACAAATTTGCGGAAGGCCTCAGAGTCCACCAGCTGGTATGGTAAAAGCTGGCGGGCTAAGAGTGCAGACAAGCCAGCTGTCAGACGCCGGGCAAGGGGGTGACAGTCAGACATTGGCTTCTTACGCTCAAACATGGCCTTCACAGAAACTTGGCTGGTGGCAGATGACTGGGAATGGGAACAGGTGGTCAAGGTGGAAGGCGGAGTGGAGGGTGGTTCAGATGGGTCAAGGAGAGCAGAGGTAGAGCAGTAAGATGCTGGACCAGAAGGAGTGTGACTTTTAGTTTGCCTGTTGCCTTTGAGGTGTTGCTCCCAAAGTGCTTTGTGCTTGCCGCTCATGTGCCTTCGCATAGAAGTTGTACCTATGTGGCTGTTGGGCTTACCAAGGCTCAGTTTCTGACTGCACTCATTGCAAATTACAATGCTTTTGTCAGAGGCACACACATTAAAAAAATGCCACACTGCTGACTTTTTGGAAGTCTGCGATCTGGCGGTAACAGTAGAAGTTGGCGGCATTGGCGGCAATGGCGGGTGCGTTGGCCGGCTGAACACAGGTGCCGATACATGTTGTTGCCCTACTGATCCCTGCGGGCTGGCCTCCCTGCTTCTTCTAAGTCTTATTCTCCTACTGCCTCTCTGACTCTCCGTCTCTCCATCTGAACTACCCTCCTCTTGCTCTCTTCTACTAGGCACCCACAAAACATCAATCTCCTCATCATCATTCTCCTCAGATGCATCAATTTCTTCTGACACATCACAGAAGGAAGCAGCAGCGGGGACCTCCTCCTCCTCCTCATCACTCATCATTATGTCCATCTCTGTCGTGTTCTCTGCCAGAATTAAATCTGGTGTAACGTCCTCATCTCCTTCATCTTCTTCTGCCAATAATGGTTGCGCATTACTCAGTTCAAGAAACTCATGGGAAAATAACTCCTCTGACTCCAGTGAAGATGGGGCACCGGTGGTGGAGGAAGTGTTACGTTGGGTGGCCATAGCAGTGGAGGATGAGGAGGATGTTGTGGTAAAGTTAGAAACGGTAGAGGATGGGGTGTGCTGTGTAAGCCAGTCAACTACCTCTTCAGCATTTTGGGAGTTCAGGGTCATTGGCTTTTTAAAACTGGGCAATTTGCTAGGGCCACAGGATTGCATAGCAGCACGGCCCCTAGCACGGCCTCTGCGTGGCGGCCTGCCTTTGCCTGGCATTATTTTTAAAAAAACAACAACAACAAAAACTCAGTTGGTTTTTCTGGAAACGATAATACACACAGCTAGATGGCAGTTTGAAGAAAACAGTGTGCAAATAATGCCTACAAGATCAACGTATACACTACTACAGCGGTGGATACGGATTACGTAAAATATATGAATGCTGCTTGAAAAAAAGTAACTCAAGTGGTTTTTCTAGAGACGATAATATTATCAATATTTAGACAAAATGTGAACAAGCTCACACAGCTAGATGGCGGTTTGAAGAAAACACTGTGCAAATAATGCCTACAAGGTCAACGTATACACAGCGGTGGATACGGATTACGTAAAATATAAGAATGCTGCTTGAAAAAAAGTCACTCCGGTGTTTTTTCTGGAGACGGTAATATTATGGATATTTAGACAGAATGTGAACACGGTCACACAGCTAGATAGCAGTTGGTTGAATAACACACTGGGCAAAAAATGCCTACAGGGCAAATAATGCCTACAAGGTCAACGTATACACAGCGGTGGATACGGATTACGTAAAATATAAGAATGCTGCTTGAAAAAAAGTCACTCCGGTGTTTTTTCTGGAGACGGTAATATTATGGATATTTAGACAGAATGTGAACACGGGCACACAGCTAGATAGCAGTTGGTTGAATAACGTATGGCGAAAAATGACTATTTTCAGCATTTATATGGCATATTTTTTCTGGCAACTGTGCTTCAGTGGCTGCGTCCAAAAAAACTGGGCAAACAATGCCTACAAGGTCAACGTATGGCAGTTGTTTAAAGAGAACAGTAGATTACTAGCCAGCAAAGCTACCTAAGCTAAAATGTCCCTCAAATCCCTGCAGACTTCTGTCCCTCCAATACAGAGCAGTATCACGCAGATTACTAGCCAGCAAACTTACTATCATCTGTCCCTGAAATCACTAACAGCTCTCCCCCTACACTATCTCTTCCAAGCACACACAGGCAGATTTTTCAGATACATTTTTGCCCTTGATCCCCCTCTGGCATGCCACTGTCCAGGTCGTTGCACCCTTTAAACAACTTTAAAATCATTTTTCTGGCCAGAAATGTCTTTTGTAGATGTTAAAGTTCGCCTTCCCATTGAAGTCTATGGGGTTCGCGAACCGTTCGCGAACCGCTCGCAATTTTGCGCAAGTTCGCGAATATGTTCGCGAACTTTTTTTCCGACGTTCGCTACATCCCTATTTATATGGTCAGTGAGTATAAACCAGGCCTGTAATTATTCTAGGACTTACATTTTCTATCTGGCTTCAGGTTCCGGTTCACAGGCGGGGGTTGGATATCGCTCACTCGGGTTGGCCTGGGACACAAGGAGGCGGTACTTCCTTTGCGGGCAGGAAGTGAGTTTGAGGAAAAAGCCAGGTGAGGGCCGGGGCTCATAGGGAGGTAGGCGCTCTGAGCATTGTCATTCAGTTTCTCCACATTAAACTGAGACGAGGAGCCGGGGTTCATGGGAACATAGTTATCCTCAGAATCAGCACTGTCTGAGCGCACAAGCGAGGATTTAGTTTGCTGAAAAGATGAGTTTTATTCATTAACAATGTAGAGCAATTAAGATTTCAAGCAAAAAGTCAAATAGATAACGGCTAATTTACCCCCCATTGATTAAATACAGTAGAAGCCTCACCTCAATTGTGTAAAATCCAGGAAAATGTAAAAACAGGGAAATACATTAGGCTTTATATATTGGTGGGACAAAAAAATGTTGTAAAATGCGGGAAAACATAAATATCAGTGGCTGTAAAACGGAGGTTTCACTGTATAAAGAAACTGGAGGAGATCCACGGCCGGGGATTGGTAATGTGTCAGAGTAAATCCAGTTGCCTTATACTATGTAGAGGGGGGGTTCATAATCCTTTATAAATAATAGGGGTATAATAAGGGAGAGAGAATAAAGAACTAGGATTGTTATGGAGCTTCTCTTTGGGACCTTGTTGCCCAATTGACTCACCAGATACGAGTTGAAACCATCATGTACCGACTCCACAGACTGCTCCGCTCTGAGGTCCCCAAGCTGAGGGAAGTCGTAGGCTTCACAGGAAGAAGCTGCCGTACAAACAAGAGAATTTGATTAAATTGCAACACAATTAGGGATTCACAGAATTCAGGATTTAATTCAGGAATCTGCCTTTTTTCAGCAGGTTTTGGATTTGGCCGAACCCAAGTGCCTGGCCGGATCTAAACCCCAAAAAAATCATGTGACTTTTCGTCACAAACAAATTTTTTATATTTTCTTTCCTCTTTTCCCTTCATTTCCCTAATTTACGCAAATTAGGGTTTGGATTGGAATTTACCAAATCTACTAAAAATAGAGGATTTGGGTCAACACTAAACAGAATACAACCTGTGTGTGTGTGTGTGTGTGTGTGTGTGTGCGTGTGAGGGGGGCAAAAAATCAAAGATATCATTTGCCCATGATATATGTTAATGTCTCCACTTTATAATGGCTCATTGTAGAATGTGGGTGGCCACTTGCACTGATGAGACACACACACCAATGAGACACACAGACACACACACCAATGAGACACACACACACCAATGAGACACACACACACCAATAAGACACAAACACCGATATGACACACAGACACAATGAGGAGACACACACACACCAACGAGACACACACACACAACAATGAGAGACACACACAAACGATGAGACAAATGATGAGACACATACACACCAATGAGACACACACACACAGATGAGACACACACAAACACCAATGACACACACACACATGCGACACACATACACCAATGAGACACACACACCGATATGACACACAACAATGAGATACACACACAACAATGAGACACACACACACACCAATGAGACACATACACAACAATGACACACACACCAATGAGACACACACACATGATGAGACACACACACACCCCAATGAGACACACACCTTAAGTCTATTAGAAAATCATATAAACATTAAATAAACCAAATAGGCTGGTTTTGCCTCCAATAAGGATTAATTATATATCTTAGTTGGGGGTCAAGTACAAGTTACTGTTTTATTATTACACAGAAAAAGGAAATTGTTTTTTAAAATTTGAATTATTTGATTATAATGGAGTCTATGGGAGGCAGCCTTTCCATAATTTGAAGCTTTGTGGATAGGAGGTTTCCGGAAAATGGATCCCCATTCCTGTTGAAGAGATTCTGACATCTTTTCACTCGCTTGCAGTAAGTCAGGAACTGTATCAGCGCATACATGTCGTTTTTATTAACAACGGGCCATAATGATGCCAATAGACTGTGCATCTGTCTGGGTGAGGCTGTTTCTTGTGTCTCTCTTATTGCAATTACTTAAGTCAGCGGGGCCACATTTAGCGCAGTTTATGAGCCACATGGGCACAGCTCTTATGACGGCGTCTTTATTACTATTCTATAAAGCCTTTTTGTCCCCAAGGGGTTGTTTATGTCTTTCCCTTCCTCCTTGTGTCAATTTCATCTCACAATTTATCTTGGACTAAGGACCCCAGCCCTGTTTCTTCCACCTAATCATCACAGCACTTATTTCACTGCTTGAATTAAAGGAGAACTAAAGCCTAACTAAACAAGTAGCTAAAAATTGTTATCCATTATGTTTTGTGCTTCTGTACCAGCTAGCGTTGCCACCTGGCTGGTGTTTTATCGGCCTGGCCAGTAAAAATGTTGCTTGATGCCAATGTTATTTATAGGAAAAAAACACAAAAATATAGAAAGGCCACTATTTTTTTCCAGAAAAGGTGGCAACCCTAGTACCAGCCCAAGGCAACCACAGCCCTTTAGCAGTAAAGATCTGTGTCTCCAAAGATGCCCCAGTAGCTCCCCATCTTCTTTTCTGCTGATTCACTGCACATGCTCTGTGCTGCTGTCACTTACTGAGCTTAGGGACCCACTCACAATATACAGTACACATAGAATAGAAATGTCACAATATAAGGCTGATTAGTAATTAATACACATAATTACTACATGGCAGCACAGAAACCAGTGCAATTAGCATCAGAATTTAATAATCCGCAAACCTGTAGCATCAGCTTATATTACAGGGGAAGCTCATTTTCTGCTGGATAATTAGTGACGAGCCCTAAGCTTAGCTTCTCAACAGCCAATCAGAGCCCACTGAGCATGTGAGTGTCACAGACACTTTCCAAGATGGTGACCCCCTGTGACAAGTTTGAAGTCCTGGATCATTGCTGCTATTGACAAGCTCAAACTTTAGCCTCGTGCAATAAGTTCACTATATAAAATATGCCATTTCTAGCCACATTCATTTTTAGGCTTTAGTTCTCCTTTAAAGACCTCGAGGCCTGATAACCTACTAGGCTGTAGGTAGACTCCAACCAAGCCAAATCCCCCCCCCCCCAAATCCCTGCTCCATGTAAGCTTCCATTAGAATATTCTAGCCCCACCCACACTGTTTGAATAAAGGGTCACTCTACCATCATTTCATTTTGCCTTTGGGTGCATCTTATGGAAATAACTGACCCAATTGTATCTTTCCCTAAACTGCCATTGCCTCTCAGTCTAGCTGCCCACAACCTTCCTTATCACTTTCCATAACTTTCCCATATTTGGGGACCAGGAATCTTTGTTAAAAAAAAAGGACATTTCTAGAAGTCTATTTTTGACTCATTAATATAAATGAATGAATCAACATTCTTGTTACTCTTGTGGTTATCCATTGCCTGTTGAAGTCTCAACAAAACACGACCAAAGCCACATGGCTGCAATGTAGGGACAATTTCATATTTTTACAGAATAAAAAGCATTTTTTTCTCAAGAGAAAGGGAACATCTACGTATGTAAAACAGATGTAATTTATTAATCCTGTTTTTAAGCTCTCTCTAAGCGGGGGCATTAAAAACGGCAAGAATTTCCTCACTAAGCAAATTTGACAAATTTACAGGAGGGGCATCTGGGCAAGAGCTGGAGTCAAACAACTGCAACATGTAACACAGACGGGCAATTTTAAAACAAATTCCGGAATTGTCAGATCTGTCGGTGTATAGATACCTGCAACTGCAACATTTATACCACACGCAATTTCACATCACCCCACCCAAAATACCATGAATAACTGTAGAAACTATAATAAGCCCACCAGGGAAACAGAAACTAGTATCCAAAACATAAACGCACATTGCATCTCAAAAATATGACCCCAGACCCAGGGTCAAACTTAAAGGGATACTGTCATGGGAAAAAAACTAAATTTTCTCAAAGGAGCAAACAGATTTTTTTATATTCAATTTTGAAATCGGGCATGGTTCTAGACATTTTGTCAATTTCCCAGCTGCCCCAAGTCATGTGACTTGTGCTCTGATAAACTTCAATCACTCTTTACTGCAAGTTGGAGTGATATCACCCACCTCCCTTTCCCCCCCAGCAGCCAAACAAAAGAACAATGGGAAGGGAACCAGATAACAGCTCCCTAACACAAGATAACAGCTGCCTGGTAGATCTAAGAACAACACTCAATAGTAAAAACCCATGTCCCACTGAGACACATTCAGTTACATTGAGAAGGAAAAACAGCAGCCTGCCAGAAAGCATTTCTCTCCTAAAGTGCAGGCTCAAGTCACATGACCAGGGGCAGCTGGGAAATTGACAAAATGTCTAGCCCCATGTCAGATTTCAAAATTGAATATAAAAAAATCTGTTTGCTCTTTTGAGAAATGGATTTCAGTGCAGAATTCTGCTGGAGCAGCACTATTAACTGATTCATTTTGAAAAAAAAATGTTTCCCATGACAGTATCCCTTTAAATGGGAAAGTAGTGGAGTTTACTTAGATCCCGATGATTGGGAAGAATTAGAAGACAGCCTCTATCTTCCTCTTATGAGTACAAGAGACTGGCTCATTCAATTTAAAATTATACATCAAACATACTTGACACCAAAAAAAACTACAACTTATGGGTCGCCTAGAGCATTCCAGATGTCCCCGCTGCAATTCAGCGGATGCGGATTTCATACACCTCATATGGTATTGTCCAGTTATACAGAAATTTTGGAAAAACGTAATGCAGTTTTTAGCTGACGAATTTACTCTACCACAAGTATTGAACCCAGCTACCTGCCTACTGGGCGCAACGGTACTGGTACCAAGAATCCACTCGAGATTATTGATGAGAGCTCTTTTGTTCTATGCCACGAAAACAGTAGCCATACACTGGATGGGACCAACACCTCCTACACTTAAAAAATTGATTAATTCCCAGCTGGAACTTTATACATTAACGTATATTGCCAGAGGTTGTCCACAGAAATTCGATAAAATGTCTCCTTGGTTGGATTCACCCGCAACAACGACTAAATAAGTCTACTGAGAAATGTTCTTTATATCCTTTCATGTCTACCTTCTTCTTCCTTCCTTCTTTACTTCCTTCCTCCTTGTTGTTAATGAAACCTCAATAAAAACTTACTATAAAAAAAAAATGGCAAGAATTTAACGAGCTGAAAGAGCATCAGTCACTGTAAATTCTGCCTCTACCTGTTACTGAATTATTACTCCCAGGCCACTAACCCAGGCCCAGAGCAGTAATGGTCTTGATGAAGGAGAAGCCAGAAGTTCAGAAAAGGTAAGATTTGAAGAGAATATACTTTCCCTCTCCTAGATACACCTGGAAACCCAGCTTTTTAGGATTTGGAGCGGTCCTAGATATTCTTCAAACCATCGCCAAAATGTCTAGAACTGATTTGCGCTGGACCTCAAAGGGTCCTTCTGCCAATAAGTCCTAAAACCACTAGTCTACAGAGAATGAATATTTAGGGGCCGATTCACGAAGGGTCGAATTTCGAAGTTAAAAATACTTCGAAATTCGACCCTCGAATTGAAATCCTTCGACTTCGAATATCGAAGTCGAAGGATTTAGCGCTAATCCTGCGATCGAATGATCGAAGGATTTTTCGTTCGATCGAACGATTAAATCCTTCGAATCGAACGATTCGAAGGATTTTAATCAAACGATCGAAGGAAAATCCTTCGATCAAAAAAAGCTTAGCAAGCCTATGGGGACCTTCCCCATAGGCTAACATTGACTTCGGTAGGTTTTATCTGCCGAAGTAGGGGGTCGAAGTTTTTTTTAAAGGGCAAGTACTTCGACTATCGAATAGTCGAATAGTCGAACGATTTTTACTTCGAATCGTTCGAATCGAAGTCGAAGGTCGAATTCGAAGGTCGAAGTAGCCCATTCGATGGTCGAAGTACCCAAAAAATACTTCGAAATTCGAAGTATTTTTCATTCGAACCCTTCACCCGAGCTGAGTGAATCGGCCCCTAAGAGTTATCAGTCATGGATACCACTGACTAAAATTATTTATGATGTGTATTTACCAGTTTGGCATGGAGCAATTGTGTTGCATGGATAAGTATTATCAAAGATTGCAAAACCCAGTCGTACCTCGATGACGCCTATTCTCCATGGCTGGTAAAGTGTTCCTCCTAGGAAGATTGACCACTGACATATTATCACCATTATGATGATGCTGTGGGCTGCCCCATAGTGTCTCTGCCTGTCCTGGCTTAGGGGGACGGGGAGGAGGTGTGGAATGGAAATCATTGGAGGCAAGACCCAGAGCATTGTGGTTCTTGTCTAGAGTGAATGTTCTTGGGATCTGATACACCGAGAAAGGAGTCACAGGGAGATCAATGGAATCCGTTGACAGTTCCCTAAACTCTTTACACAGAGCATTGCTGGGAGTTTTGTAGCAGTAAACATCCTCGTTTTCCGATTCCAGTCCTGTAAGGCTTGACTTAGTGGCGGTGTCTGAGCCAAAGCTTCTTGGCAGGTCGTAGGCACTGTCCCTAAGCTCAGAACTAAGCCTGCTCGGCTTGGGTAAACTATAAAAGCCATGCACTTGTCCGCTGATCCCATTCAAGCAATGTCCGTAGCCCTGGACCAACTTCTGGACAGCTGAGTCGCTTCTCATAAAAAAGGAGGACCTCGTGGCTTGAGAAAAACTGGCGCTTCTAGAAAAACAAACAAACTTTAATGACAAGGCTGCCCAAGAAGGGATTGCTTACAACAGAGGAGCTCGGGGGAATAAAATAATTAGGTATAAGGGAATCATAGTGTAATCTGCTTTATTTGGCTGTAGGATCTTCTACTGGACAGAAGAAGGAGATTAGGAGCAAACTTTTTAATTTTATTTTACAGTGAGAGCTGTCAAGTTCTCTCCCTAAAGTGGTTGGACTAGCAAACACATTTGAAAGCTTTAAGATACGGTCGGATCAGTATAAAGTTAATCCATGGTCTGGTCTGATTGTCTTTTTAAAGCCTTTTATGAGGTACGGCAGGTGCACATGGGCAAAAAACTACTGTGTAGTATAATGTGATGAACACTTGTTTTCATACATTGCTCATTTATGGATCTCAAATCCATGGTTCTCAACAGCAATTCCATAATCACAGAAGAAATATTTTGTTTACCGCACATTCTCGGTATTGACCTAGATATTTTATACTATGGTTTATGGTCAGTTCTGCCTTCATTGCTCCCTGCGCATCCATTTCTGCTCTGTGCCTATATAGTCTTTATGGTTGCTTATCTCCCTTATCTGTATATTGTCTCTGATCTTTATCTGTGCTCTAATTTATATAGTGTTTTACTGTCTCCTACCAAGATTTTTATGGTTCTCTCACTTCCTCTCTTATCATCAGATGTCTCTGATCAGTATCTCCACATTTGTGTCTTCTCCAAGGGCAATATCACACTGGCTTCTGTCGCTCTAAAGTTCCCCTGTTCATTTGTAAACATTTGCAACATTTTTTTTACTTTAAATATATATTTATTTCTTTGTCGGTAGAAGAACACTTCCTTGTCAACAAGCTGTAACCTGGAGAACAAGACAGGGAGTGACCAACAGTTTTCCAGAACAATGTTGTCCTTCGTTTTCACTGAAGGAGGCCACATGCAGAAGATCACTGGTCAAGACAATGGTTAAATGGTCTATAGACCACCCACTTCCAGATAATGGCCTCTCTGTTACTGTGGTGCTTCTTACCGCATGGTCTCGGATTTTTGGCTCATGCATTGGTGCAGGAACAGGTAGTCCTGAGGTGCACTGGTGGATAACGCTGTCTGGTGAGCATGGTTGGAAGGAGACTCGAATGTAAACAGTGTTGGCTGACTGGAATGGGAAGGTGCCGAAGACTTTCTCACCCTGAGAAGGTGGTGAGTGGAGTTGTTGAACTCTGCCGGAGAAGACCTGGAGCTGTGTCTCAGAGACTGGATATTCCTTAACGAATCTGCAATGGAATCAAGTAAAGAGCAGTAAATTTACTGAATATTGTACATCATAAATAAGCAACCTAACATACCATAAACAAACTATGCTGTGTGTGCCGACACATAGTCTGCTCCTTTTAGAAATCCTTCAGCCTTGTTTATGAACATCCACCATTGATCCCGATATCATGTGACGCTTGGCATCTGCCAAGTTTAGGACTTAAAATTTGTGGTTAACAGAAAGGGTCTCAAAAGTCACAAATAACCTTCTACCTGAAACTTACTGAAGGCAAGATTAGTAATACATAGGCCTCATTTATGGGAGAAAGTGCAATTGGGGTTGTGATAGTATTGCTGCAGTCGTTGCGTGAATTGACGCCATTCTTAATGGTACACGGGTCCAAAACTACACCTTGCACGTCAGTATTTGGATGCCCGGTGCCAATGGGGCCTGTTAATCTTTACACTGCCAATGGGAAGCCTCAGTGCAGTAAAGACGCACCTAAAGAATCAGGCACATGCATCATTTGGACTTAATAGAGTGTTTTTGAAGGATAGAATTCAATTGCACCAAAGAAACTACCATGTTGGTCCCAATACAGCTGGAATTATGGGAAATAAGTTTGCAGTGAGTAAAAAAATGTGCTCACCTAAACTGAAGTTTGCACACCGCACTTGCAGTGTAAAATAGGCCATCAAATCTGCAACTACTCTTGGCATAGTCTGTTGGCTAAAATGGGGCTAAACCCTCTTCCCTTTTCATTTGCCCTTTTAAAGGAAAACTAAAGCTTAACTAAAGAAGTAGCTAGAAATGCTACACACAGGGCCGCTTCTGCCATGAGGCAAGGTGAAACCCTTGCCTCAGGCGGCAGCGAGCGGCCAGTTACAAGGGGCGGCAAAAAGCCGCCTCTTGTAACTTTAAGAGCTGAACTTCCGGGTTTTAATCCGGAAATTCGGCTCAGCTAGTGCAAAGAGCGCTATAGCGCTCAATGCACTAGCGATACTGCCCCCTGAAACCCGCTCCGACGCTAATTTTTAAGCGCGGAGAGGGAGAGGAGGGGGGCGGCATCTGGGCTGCTGCCTCAGGCGGCAGCAGCCCCAGGATCGGCGCTGGCTACACATTATGTTTTGTGCTTCTGTATCAGCCCAAGGCAACCACAGCCCTTTAGCAGTAAAGATCTGTGTCTCCAAAGATGCCCCAGTAGCCCCCCATCTTCTTTTCTGCTGATTCACTGCACATGCTCTGTGCTGCTGTCACTTACTGAGCTTAGGGAGCCACTCACAATATACAGTACACATAGAATAGAAATGTCACAATATAAGACTGATTAGTAATTAATACAGATAATTACTACATGGCAGCACAGAAACCAGTGCAATTAGCATCAGAATTTAATAATCAGCAAACCTGTAGCATCAGCTTATATTACAGCCAGGGAAGCTCATTTTCTGCTGGATAATTAGTGACGACCCCGAAGTTTAGCTTCTCAACAGCCAATCAGAGCCCACTGAGCATGTGAGTGTCACAGACACTTTCCAAGATGGTGACCCCCTGTGACAAGTTTGAAGTCCTGGATCATTGCTGCTATTGACAAGCTGAAACTTTAGCCTCGTGCAATAAGTTCACTATATAAAATGTGGCATTTTTAGCCACATTCATTTTTAGGGTTTAGTTCTCCTTTAAGAAGAAAAGAACTTTCATTTGAAGCAACGTAGGGGGTTCTTCACAGTCAGGACAGTGAGGTTGTGGAATGCACTGCCGGGTGATGTTGTGATGGCTGATTCAGTTAATGCCTTTAAGAATGGCTTGGATGATTTTTTGGACAGACATAATATCCAAGGCTATTGTGATACTAAACTCTATAGTTAGTATAGGTATGGGTATAAAGAATTTTAATTAAAAGTAGGGAGGGGTGTGTGTATGGATGATGGGTTTTCATTTGGAGGGGTTGAACTTGATGGACTTTGTCTTTTTTCAACCCAATTTAACTATGTAACTATGTAACTATGTAAGAGGCAATTCCAGTGAACAGCTTGTATTGCATAATACAATGCATTCTGAAGAACAATGGTAGAAAATACAATTATCCATACACTCAGCGATATATATATATATATATATATATATATATATAAAAACAGTGACACAATTAGGCACTTTTATTCACTGCACCCCAGGTTCCTACTATGGCACCGCTGCTTCTATTCGGGATTTTACTGGAATAAAGCAGACGAGTGGGAAAGACAAGAGCAGAAACAGCTCTTTAAACAAATCTGAATCACTTTAAAGAAAAGAAAACAGCTTTGGCTTTATGCCACGACAGTGTCCCTACTGCACAAATAAACCAATCTTCCACAACAAAAGAGAGCTCCCCGAGAAGCAAGGCGTTTACTGCCGACGTTTTCATTAAAATGACTCACAGTCATCTTGCGCGTATATGTAGGTTCTATTGAAGCTTTACTGGCATTCAGATAGAAATAATCTTGTTTTATTCAATACATACAGCTGCTGTGCAACTAAGGGGAAGTAGGACAAAATATACATGAAGCCATAAAACAGGAACAGGTATGGAACCTGTAATCCAGAATGCTCTGGACCTGGGGTTTTCTGGATAAGGGTTTTTTTCCATAATTTGGATCTATATGCCTTATTAAATAATTATTTGAAAATGAAATAAACCCAATAAACTGCTTTTGCTTATAAGGATAAGGATTAATTATATCTTAGTTGGGATCAAGTACAAGCTCCAGTTTTATAACTACACAGCAAAAGGAATTAATTTTTTAAAAAATGTGAATTATGCGATAAAAATTGAGTCTATGGGATATGGCCTTTCCGTAATTCGGATCTTTCTGAATAACGGGTTTCTGGATAACGGATCCCATACCTGTACCCCTACGGAACGGATCTACTCCATGGCCTGCAAGCTGGATACACTATAATGCACAGACTATATTTTGGATGATTTATACATCAGTGTGGATGTGAATCAGCCTCCGGATGTAATTTGGAATTAAAAGAACAATTCTCTCTCTATAGTAGAATATTTGCTTCATGGTGTCTAAAGGCGGAATTGCAAGTGGCTGTTGAGCAGAAATAATGCACGTGACGTCTCCTTTATACGGGCAGAAGCTGATACAAGATATATGCTAGGGAGGGTGCAGTACAGCCCCCAGTTTTTAACACATTTATTATTTATTAGTCTGAACCCAAATATAAAATTGTGCATGAAGAAAGCAAATGATTGTAAGCAACTGTCCAGTACAGGTTATCCAGAAACCCGTTATCCAGAAAACCTCAGAAAAGGCTGTCGTCCACAGACTCCATTTTATACAAATAATCCAAATTTTTAAAACCAATTTACTTTCTCTCTGTAATAATAAAACAGGATCTTGTTTTTGATCCCAACTAAGATATAATTAATCCTTATTGGAAGCAAAACCAGCCTATTGGGTTTATTTAAGGTTTACATGATTTTCTAGTAGACTTAGGGTAGGACTACATGGACGTTTTTTCGGCGCGATCCGATGCGCTGCAACAAAACGCCATCGTCAAATCGCATGCAACCGAAATAAGGTAAGTAATGGAAATGTCGGATGAAGTCGCAGCGTTGATCCAATGCGACACGACTGTTGGATGCAGACGCTGAAAGATTTGAGAAAGGTTTCTAATTCTTTTCCTAAGCAGAAGAACATCAGAGCAACCTCTTTCTTTCTCCTGACAACTTCCTTGACTACTTGGTGGTCAGACTGGTGGGAAACTGACCAGCAGGTGGCGCTGTTGTAACAAAATTCATTCACATTAACTAGGGATGCACCGAATCCAGGATTCGGTTCGGGATTCGGCCTTTTTCAGCAGGATTCGGATTCGGCCAAATCCTTCTGCCCGGCCGAACCGAATCCTAATTTGCATATGCAAATTAGGGGCAGGGAGGGAAATTGCATGACTTTTTGTCAGTAAACAAGGAAGTAAAAAATGTTTTCCCCTTCCCACCCCCAATTTGCATATGCAAATTAGGGTTCAGATTCGGTTCAGTATTCGGCCGAATCCTTCGTGAAGGATTTGGGGGTTCGGCCGAATCCAAAAAAGTGGATTCGGTGCATCCCTAATATTAACAGTACATGTATTCCTTGGAATGAAAAAAAGAATAAATAATGAATGTTAATTGCAAAAGGGCTTAGAATGGCACCCTCGTCAATTTTACATTAACTTAATTTAAAGCTTTACTAATCCTTTAAGGTATGAAGATCCAAATTACAGAAAGATCCATTATCTGGAAAGCCCCAGGTCCCGAGCATTCTGTATAACAGGTCCCATACCTGTATTACTTTCAATAGCAATTATGTGCACAAATAAAAAGGAAAAAGTCTCAAAGCCTACAGGAATTTAGAGGGAACATTACTCTGCAGCCTCCTTTAAATTGGATTTTGGGACAGTTGATGGCAGTGGCCTTTATAGTCATCTCCCAGCACTTGGCGTACAGTGATGGGTTTGTTTGAATCACCCATAACTACTCCATAAATACTCCATAAATACTCCATAAATACTCTCTTCTCCCTACAAATATTTCTTATGTTGCCATTGCTTCCAGAAACTCAGCACTGAGTGTTTCAATTAACAGTGTCCAGATTGTTTTGGCTGTAATAATTTAGGCTGTAAAGTGTATGTAGCTACATGTATAATATTAGCATCCAAACATGAGAAGGACCAGTGACACACCTAAATACACATCTCCTAGAGCTGCACAGTGAAATATGATTATTCCCTTTTACTGCAATGAAAGTGGATTTTTATCCTTCCAGCAGGAACAGAATTCTCAGAACTCCAAGTGCAGCGTCTCATTCCGTAGGAAGAGAATAACAGGCTGCAGCTCAGAAGAACTTTAATAGAAAACAATATTGAGGAGGAAGATGGGAAAATGAAGGGTCACAGAGGGGTGTGGTAGGAGAACACACAGAACAGGAATGGAGCCAAAAAGCAGTTCATTGTGATCTAAACGCATTAAGTGTCTCGGCTATTTTTAGCAAAATCAATGCTTTGAAGGGCAACAAAGTCAACGAGAATGTGCAAAATACTCTGCTCCTGTCCTGCACATACCTCTCCTTTCTGCCTTTATTCATTCCTAACTGCCTCCCCACTCATAAGTGCCCAAGCAGGACAAACTTTCCTGGGCCTTGTGGATACTGTGGTCTCGTAGGGCAGTCACTATAGATCACAAGAGTCTTGGGAAGGTTGGTGTAGTACCATTAATAATTTACATTTATACCAGACATGTACAATATTGGCACCACAGTACTAGAGAATAATAATCGCTGGGAAGGGAGTGTGACTGTGGGATAGCAGGTATAGTAGGGAGAGATGGTGTCTATAGTAACAGTGGATAATAGTCTCTGGGAAGGGAGTGTGACTGTGGGATAGCAGGTATAGTAGGGAGAGATGGTGTCTATAGTAACAGTGGATAATAGTCTCTGGGAAGGGAGTGTGACTGTGGGATAGCAGGTATAGTAGGGAGAGATGGTGCCTATAGTAACAGTGGATAATAGTCTCTGGGAAGGGAGTGTGACTGTGGGATAGCAGGTATAGTAGGGAGAGATGGTGCCTATAGTAACAGTGGGATAATAGTCTCTGGGAAGGGAGTGTGACTGTGGGATAGCAGGTATAGTAGGGAGAGATGGTGCCTATAGTAACAGTGGATAATAGTCTCTGGGAAGGGAGTGTGACTGTGGGATAGCAGGTATAGTAGGGAGAGATGGTGCCTATAGTAACAGTGGGATAATAGTCTCTGGGAAGGGAGTGTGACTGTGGGATAGCAGGTATAGTAGGGAGAGATGGTGCCTAAAGTAACAGTGGGATAATAGTCTCTGGGAAGGGAGTGTGACTGTGGGATAGCAGGTATAGTAGGGAGAGATGGTGCCTATTGTAACAGTGGATAATAGTCTCTGGGAAGGGAGTGTGACTGTGGGATAGCAGGTATAGTAGGGAGAGATGGTGTCTATAGTAAGAGTGGATAATAGTCTCTGGGAAGGGAGTGTGACTGTGGGATAGCAGGTATAGTAGGGAGAGATGGTGCCTATAGTAACAGTGGATAATAGTCTCTGGGAAGGGAGTGTGACTGTGGGATAGCAGGTATAGTAGGGAGAGATAGTGTCTATAGTAACAGTGAGATAATAGTCTCTGGGAAAGGAGTGTGACTGTGGGATAGCAGGTATAGTAGGGAGAGATGGTGTCTATAGTAACAGTGGGATAATAGTCTCTGGGAAGGGAGTGTGACTGTGGTATAGCAGGTATAGTAGGGAGAGATGGTGCCTATAGTAACAGTGGATAATAGTCTCTGGGAAGGGAGTGTGACTGTGGGATAGCAGGTATAGTAGGGAGAGATGGTGCCTATAGTAACAGTGGATAATAGTCTCTGGGAAAGGAGTGTGACTGTGGTATAGCAGGTATAGTAGGGAGAGATGGTGCCTATAGTAGCAGTGGATAATAGTCTCTGGGAAGGGAGTGTGACTGTAGGATAGCAGGTATAGTAGGGAGAGACGGTGTCTATAGTAACAGTGGATAATAGTCTCTGGGAAGGGAGTGTGACTATGGGATAGCAGGTATAGTAGGGAGAGATGGTGTCTATAGTAACAGTGGATAATAGTCTCTGGGAAGGGAGTGTGACTGTGGGATAGCAGGTATAGTAGGGAGAGATGGTGCCTATAGTAACAGTGGATAATAGTCTCTGGGAAGGGAGTGTGACTGTGGGATAGCAGGTATAGTAGGGAGAGATGGTGCCTATAGTAACAGTGGGATAATAGTCTCTGGGAAGGGAGTGTGACTGTGGGATAGCAGGTATAGTAGGGAGAGATGGTGCCTATAGTAACAGTGGATAATAGTCTCTGGGAAGGGAGTGTGACTGTGGGATAGCAGGTATAGTAGGGAGAGATGGTGCCTATAGTAACAGTGGGATAATAGTCTCTGGGAAGGGAGTGTGACTGTGGGATAGCAGGTATAGTAGGGAGAGATGGTGCCTATTGTAACAGTGGATAATAGTCTCTGGGAAGGGAGTGTGACTGTGGGATAGCAGGTATAGTAGGGAGAGATGGTGCCTAAAGTAACAGTGGGATAATAGTCTCTGGGAAGGGAGTGTGACTGTGGGATAGCAGGTATAGTAGGGAGAGATGGTGCCTATTGTAACAGTGGATAATAGTCTCTGGGAAGGGAGTGTGACTGTGGGATAGCAGGTATAGTAGGGAGAGATGGTGTCTATAGTAAGAGTGGATAATAGTCTCTGGGAAGGGAGTGTGACTGTGGGATAGCAGGTATAGTAGGGAGAGATGGTGCCTATAGTAACAGTGGATAATAGTCTCTGGGAAGGGAGTGTGACTGTGGGATAGCAGGTATAGTAGGGAGAGATAGTGTCTATAGTAACAGTGAGATAATAGTCTCTGGGAAAGGAGTGTGACTGTGGGATAGCAGGTATAGTAGGGAGAGATGGTGTCTATAGTAACAGTGGGATAATAGTCTCTGGGAAGGGAGTGTGACTGTGGTATAGCAGGTATAGTAGGGAGAGATGGTGCCTATAGTAACAGTGGATAATAGTCTCTGGGAAGGGAGTGTGACTGTGGGATAGCAGGTATAGTAGGGAGAGATGGTGTCTATAGTAAGAGTGGATAATAGTCTCTGGGAAGGGAGTGTGACTGTGGGATAGCAGGTATAGTAGGGAGAGATGGTGCCTATAGTAACAGTGGATAATAGTCTCTGGGAAGGGAGTGTGACTGTGGGATAGCAGGTATAGTAGGGAGAGATAGTGTCTATAGTAACAGTGAGATAATAGTCTCTGGGAAAGGAGTGTGACTGTGGGATAGCAGGTATAGTAGGGAGAGATGGTGTCTATAGTAACAGTGGGATAATAGTCTCTGGGAAGGGAGTGTGACTGTGGTATAGCAGGTATAGTAGGGAGAGATGGTGCCTATAGTAACAGTGGATAATAGTCTCTGGGAAGGGAGTGTGACTGTGGGATAGCAGGTATAGTAGGGAGAGATGGTGCCTATAGTAACAGTGGATAATAGTCTCTGGGAAAGGAGTGTGACTGTGGTATAGCAGGTATAGTAGGGAGAGATGGTGCCTATAGTAGCAGTGGATAATAGTCTCTGGGAAGGGAGTGTGACTGTAGGATAGCAGGTATAGTAGGGAGAGACGGTGTCTATAGTAACAGTGGATAATAGTCTCTGGGAAGGGAGTGTGACTATGGGATAGCAGGTATAGTAGGGAGAGATGGTGCAGTGTAGGGAGTGATGTAACAGTGGGAACATCACATGTGGATATGTCAGAGACTATGTAATGGTAATAATGAGAATTACTGATAGGAATAAACTGAGATCCCTTAAAGGACAATGAAAGTCAATTATGTTTGGAAGTGCTAATTTGTAATACAAACCCTAGTTGCTCACCTGTCTGTTGATACAGAAATGTTTGTCCCAGAGTAAATATTAGCAGTTACTACTAACCAAAAACAAGTGACTTTTATATTGCAGTGCTAATAAAAACAAGCAAATAACACAATTAGGTCGTCGATTCTCTCTGGGATCTTCCCTGGATTTCTTGCGGCCACAAAAGAATTCCACCGCAATCTAAAAATATTCTTTGGCTTATAATTATATTTCTCAACCAATGGTCATTTATAGGACAATGGCGATTCGCAATGGTTTGTATTTTGATGCATCTGACACAATTGCTTCAAGTGCTTCTCCTCTCCTGAGGACTCAGTAACACTGGAATTAGGGGAATGAGAAAAAAGATTTGGGCAGTAATTGCACCTTGCTCCTGCACTTGTTAATGTGAACCTGGAAGCTGCTGCTGTTCCCCTATTGTAAGGCTATTTCTTCCCCAGTGTAGGATATTACTTGTGCTGCCAAAGCAATTGAGTACAGGAATGATACATTTCCTGCAAAGTTCTCATGTTATTAAAAAATCTACATTGGATACTTTCACAAATCTACCAGCTTCCCCCATTTATCCATCATTTTAAATGATTGATAAGACCGGGGAGTCGTTCTTTGCGCTGATGCTCCACGCTTGCTGCTGAGCTCTCAAACACAGAGACTACCCATTACCACGGTTCATGCAAAGGCCAAGTGCATTTCTGAGCTACGGGAAGGAATATAAATAAAATGAGGTTAGAGAGTGAATTTAAAGGATAAGTAAAACTTTAAAATAAGTGAGAGTAAAATTGATGAGGGTGCCATTATAAGCACTTTTGTAATTTACATTCATTATTTATTCTTTTTTCATTCCAAGATATTAAGGGATACATGTACTGTTAATATGAATGAATTTAGTTACAACAGCTCCACCTGCTGGTCGGTTTCCCACCAGTCTGACCACCAAGTAGTCAAGGAAGTTGTCAGGAGAAAGAAAGAGGCTTCTCTGATGTTCTTCTGCTTAGGAATAAAATTAAAAAACTTTCTTACATCTTTACAACAGAAGAACATCAGAGCAGCCTCTTTCTTTTTCCTGACAACTTCCTTGACTACTTGGTGGTCAGACTGGTGGGAAACCGACCAGCAGGTGGCGCTGTTGTAGCTAAATTCATTCATATTAACAGCACATGTATCCCTTAATATCTTGGAACGAAAATGAATAAATAATGAATGTAAATTACCAAAGTGCTTTTAATGGCACCTTCATCAATTTTACATTCACTTACTTTAAAGGTTTACTCATCCTGTAAACGGGAACCTCCAGCTATTTGAGTAATATAAATGCTGTGCTTACTCTGCCCCTCCTGACTCGGTCAACAGCTTAGGGTCTGGTTGATGGCCTTACTGGCTGATATCTGATTGGAAGGCTGGAAATACCTCTTTTTGGCTGAGGGAAAACCTCTCCAAAGAGTGAGCCAAAGGAGAAAATCAACCTGACCTGGAACTTGACTTTAATGGCCAAAACAGTCTACACCAGGGGTCCCCAACCTTTTTTACCCATGAGACAAAAATAAGCACCTGCTTTGAGGCCACTGGGAGCAATATCCAACGGGTTGGTGAGTAACGTTACTCCCGAGCCACTGGTTTGGGACCACTGATCTACTCATTTGGTCAACTCACCAGACAAGTGGCCAGCTTAAATCTGTGGCCTCTCAGTAGACCACTAGCAACTATTGGTAAACAATAGGTCTTTTTTCACCTTTTTTATCTAATGGAGAACCCTTTGATGCTGGGTCTTCCAAAACCTATGATGTACCAGCACAGGGACATGGGAATTTGGCATATGCAAGGCAAGTCCTGCCAATTCAGTCAAATCGGGACAGTTTGCGTTTTACTTACATGGTGCAAAGAATCCCATTCCTACATATGGCTCTCTTCTAATAATAGTTCTATGCACAATTAACTGCTAATTAATATCTTCAGCTTCGTTCTTAAGTCAACAATGGAAAGAAAAGTCTGGTCTATTATTATTATTATTTGGGTAATTAAAAGCCATTCGGCAACATAATGGGCTCCAGAGAATTTCCCTGAACACATTCAGCATCTGGAACTGGTCTTCGAGGAATCAAACAAATATTTATGGAACCAAACCAAATATTTATACATTTTCACATGGTTAAGAACACAAGAATACAAATTCCTTAAAGAATAAGTAAATCTTTAAAATAAGTCAGTGTAAAATTAATGAAGGTGCCATTCTAAGCACTTTTGCAATAAACATTCATCATTAATATGTACTGTTAATATGGATGAACCAGGCTCAACCAGGAAGAACCTCTGCAGGCCTGGACATCTGTCCAGTCGGAAAAAAGCAGAGTGAAAACTGCACAGGAAAACGGAGAAGCCAAGGAGGAAGAAAACCACAGTTTCGCCTTAACACCAATGCTTGCTTGTTTTTTTAAATCACTGGCTACCAATGTTCTTCTTTACTTTTATGGGGGGACCATGGCTGCCAATGTTTTTTTTTTACTTGTAGGGGCTGGCCACCAAATTAAAAAAAAAAAAAAACACATTTATGGGGGGGGGGGGGACATCTGACTACCAATGTTTTTTTTGTTTTTTTATGGGGGGCCTGTCCACAAGTTTTGAAAAATGGGCGGTGGTGATTTTTTCCCAGGACTGCTTTTTAATCCCAATTCAGCCCTGAACCTCACCTGCTCAACCAGAAGGAACCCCGTCTGCTCAACCAGAAGGAACCCCCACCTGCCCAACCAGAAGGAACCCCCGCCTGCTCAACCAGAAGGAACCCCCGCCTGCCCAACCAGAAG
The DNA here is from genome assembly GCA_038501925.1 of Xenopus petersii. Classification (NCBI taxonomy): domain Eukaryota; kingdom Metazoa; phylum Chordata; class Amphibia; order Anura; family Pipidae; genus Xenopus; species Xenopus petersii. The sequence goes on from CM076675.1 coordinate 164,998,518, forward strand.
GAACCCCCGCCTGCTCAACCAGAAGGAACCCCCGCCTGCTCAACCAGAAGGAACCCCCGCCTGCTCAACCAGAAGGAACCCCCGCCTGCTCAACCAGAAGGATCCTCCGCCTGCTCAACCAGAAGGAGCCTCCGCCTGCTCAACCAGAAGGAATCTTTCACAGAAGAGAGTCCATTATTACCTTCCATAAGAAAGGGGTTAGGCTAACAGTCATTCAATTCAGGCTATTGCACAGAGCTTGTTTTTTTTTTTTTTTTTTTTTTTTTTAAATAAGTGCTGTTAATTTCAGTGGAGAACGTTTTTTTTTTTACTCTGCCCATTTCTCTGATGGTGTTTGAGACCGTCTCTTGCCTTTCCTCTTTTTGGTTCTCTGTTCAGACCGGGCTGGGCTGTTTAATTAAAGAGACTGATACGGAGCTCTCAGGCTATGCGTCCATCTTGCACAGCGCTAAGCCACGCCCCCGCACAGAGCTTGTTTTTCTTTATGATTTTTATGATGTATTATTTATTTATAAATTACACTGTTTACACTGCAAATAATTCACTCTACAATATAACATTTAATTCCTGAACCAACAAGTGTATCTAGTTGTAATATTGGTGTGTAGGTGCATCTCAGGTCATTTTGCCTGGTCATGTGCTTTCAGAAAGAGCCAGCACTTTAGGATGGAACTGCTTTCTGGCAGGATGTTGTTTCTCCTACTCAATGTAACTGAATGTGTCTCAGTGGGACCTGGATTTTACTATTGAGTGCTGTTCTAAGATCTACCAGGCAGCGGTTATCTTGTGTTAGGGAGTTGATATCTGGTTACCTTCCCATTGTTCTGTTGTTAAGCTGCTGGGGGGGGGAAGGGAGGGGGTGATATCACTCCAACTTGCAGTACAGCACATGACTAGGGCAGCTGGGAAACTGACAATATGTCTGGCCCCATGTCATTTCAAAATGAAATATAAAAAAATCTGTTTGCTCTTTTGAGAAACAGATTTCAGTGCAGACTTTTACTGGAGCAGAACTATTAACTGATGCATTTTGATTTTTTTTTCTTCCATGACAGTATCCCTTTAACAACCATCAAGGCCTCATATATAGAGCACAGGTCATTGTTTTTCTCCCTCTCCGACTGTTCTACAATTATGGCCTTGTTTGTTATCTTCTTCTAACCTGATAAAGACAAATACAGAGTTGGTGCTTTGAGGCAGGAACCAGACAAAGTAATCCATGAAAACAAGAGAGAGAGAGAGTGCAGAGTAATCCATGAAAACGAGAGAGTTCTGGGGTGAATGTACAAGTGTTTGGGATATATCTGGCAAACCACCACTTCAGATGTTAAGCCTAGCTGCCAGATTGATGTGTGTCTGCGTTCCACAGCAGAATCTGTTCTCTGTCTGCTCTACTCGGAACAGCAAATTTCCACTTATAAACTCCTGTTATCTGCCTGGGTAATTGGAGCCATAGTGTGTCCCAGTGAATGTCTGGGTCAGGCAAATCTGTCTGGGGCAACACAGCACTTGGGAGGTTCCCAGACCATAGACAGGTATTATCTTTAAGAGAGATAATAATAAATCACATCTAAACACACAGCCAACAGCTGTACAAACATGTCTGACCCACCGACATAAAAAGTGAACAGCTATGGGGATCATATTGGCATGAAGCCTCTTACGAAGTCCCAAGGAGACGAAACGCGTCAGGCGAGGGCAGTGACGTCCTCTCCAGGCACCTAGGGGAGCTACAGCGGGTGGAAGCAATGCGGGTCGGAGCTGACACCAGGCTAATAACACGCATAGTAATTTTCCCCAAGTGGAGATTCGATGCGCCTTAAAAATCTTCTAAAATGTGAGTGGAACAATTGTTTTTATTTACACATTAATAAAAAGGTTTTGCACTACCTTCTGCGCTCTATATTTTCCAACAGCACGGAACAGCCACAGAGCAGACTACCCTGGTTATATTTGAATGCCTAAAAGTCTTAAAACGTTTGTAAGTACCCAACTTATAAGTAAGACACGTGGTGGTGGAAGTAACAAGTAATCAAGCACTTCATATTCATTAACACAGGAGACAAACATCACCATTCTTTGCTTTTGTTTTCTAACTTGCAGGTTGGGTTGCCACCTGGCTGGCATTTTACCGGCCTCACCGGTAAAAATAATGGTTGATCCCAATGTTATCAAAAATAGGATAAATATATAGGAAGGCCGGCATTTTTTTCCATAAAAGGTGGCAACCCTACTTGCAGGTGACTGTTCAAAGTAGTGATGTGCGGGCCAACCTCGCTATGCCATTGGTGGATCTTACACAGCCGGCTTTGGGTTTTATAGGTGCACACCTGTCTCGCCCCTTTTGTGATGTCATCATCGGTATGGGTCAACACAAGTTATATAAATGGAGGGCAGAAGCTGGGTGCGGGCTGGAGCTAGCCCTGGTTAAATTTTTCTCGACCTACACTAGCTCAAATCTAATTGCCAATTGGATGCTATAGGCAACATCACTGGTGAGTTTTGTTTCCAATGTTACACCCCCAAAATGTTTAAAGAAGAGAAGTTTGGTGCCTGCCGGATCATGAAGTAAAACCCATATTTCTACAGCCCTGGGCGTAACTACAGAGAAAGCAGATCTTATGGTTGCAGGGGGGCCCATGAGGTTAGAGGGCCCATTAAGGCCGTAATTAATGAGCAATTTAAATATATCTTGGCAGAATTGGCAAACTTAGCAACATTTTGGGCCCTAAATTGAATTTGCTGTGGGGCCAGTAACATCTAGTGCCATAGATAAGTAAGGGCACACGCTAAGATTCGGGGAGATTTAGTCGCCCAGCGACAAATCGCCTCTTCTTCGGACGACTTATCTCCCTGAAAAGCCTTGGAGTGCTTCGTTTTCTGAAGTCGCCTCACTTCGGGCGTCTTCAGAAAGCCGAAGCGATCTGAGTGCCATACCGCTGGTGATTTACATTCTAGCCGGCAGGAAGGCTTTTCGGGGAGATAAATTGTCTGAAGAAGAGGTGATTTGTCGATGGCTGACTAATCTCCCAAAATAGCAACGTGAGTCTCTGCCCTAAGCCGGCCTTAAGGTGGCCATACACGAATAGATCTGCTCGTTTGGCGATGTCGCCAAACGAGCGGATCTCCCTCCGATATGCCCACCTTCAAGGTGGGCAATATCGGGCAGATCCGATCGTGGGCCCTAGGGCCCAACGATCGGATCCTAGCTCTCACAAACGGGCGGTCGGATCGCGGGACCGCATCAACGAACAGATGCGGCCGCGATCCGACGGGATTTTTAACCCCATCCGATCGAGATCTGGCCGACTTTCGGCCAGATCTCGATCGGGGAAGCCCGTCGGGGGCCCCCATACACGGGCCAATAAGCTGCCGACACGGTCTGTCTGCAGCTTTTATCGGCCCGTGTATGGCCACCTTTAGACTCTCCAACTTTTGGAGGACATGTAAACGAAACCATTTTTTTGTGAATAACCCTATATGGGCCAATCTCCTCCAGTTACCCACTGTACTAGTTACGTATCCTAATCCTGCTAATCTGCCCCCTGAAAATACCTATTAAACAGAGTTGGCTTTACCTAGGGAACCAGCTAAGTATTTGCAGAATAAATTTCATGTCCGATATAGGTCCCTGAAACAAATAATGATAAGAAACTGCTTTAGGTAGTTCTAAAGGTGGCCATAGACGCAACAATTACCATCTTTCTTGTAAAAGATCTCTCCAAGAAAGATCATTTGTTTCAATACACACGTGTAGAGCTGAATAATCAGATATACATATAGAGACAATAGAATTCTACCTGTATCTGACGATTCAGCACTAACAATGGGCAATGTTTGGGTTCCTTTAAAGGCACCCGATCAAATTTTCTATCCACCCTGATCGACAAGCCGACTGATATCCAAGTCTTCTGCTGATGTTCGGTCGGCTCTTTTCCCACCATACACGCAGCGAACATCGCACGGAAATGTGTTTCGTACAATATTATCTGTGCGTCTATGGCCATCTTTAGTTGCAGAGAGGTAGGTGTTGAGAGGCTGCAATAGTATTGTCAGGTTCTGCGTCACGAAGGCTTAAAGGGCAAGTCAACCTTAAAAATAAAAATGTGCCTAATAACTTAAAAACCATAAAACAATTGTAACTAATGTATATTGTAAAGTTGCTTAGAATAATGTTTTCTTTTATTAGGCAAATTTTTATTTTGGGGTTGACTTGCCCTTTAAACAAGTATTCAACTCTAACGTAAAAATCGTCTATGTAGGGTAGGGGGTAGAGTTTTTTTTTTAAGTTTAAAGGGATACTGTCATGGGAAAAAAAAATTTTTCAAAATGAATCAGTTAATAGTGCTGCTCCAGCAGAATTCTGCACTGAAATCCATTTCTCAAAAGAGCAAAGAGATTTTTTTATATTCAATTTTGAAATCTGACATGGGGCTAGACATATTGTCATTTTCCCAGCTGCCCCAAGTCATGTGACTTGTGCTCTGATAAACTTCAATCACTCTTTACTGCTGTACTGCAAGTTGGAGTGATATAACCCCCTCCCTTCCCCCCCCCAGCAGCCAAACAAAAGAACAATGGGAAGGTAACCAGATAACAGCTCCCTAACACAAGATAACAGCTGCCTGGTAGATCTAAGAACAACACTCAGTAGTAAAAACCCATGTCTCACTGAGACACATTCAGTTACATTGAGAAGGAAAAAGAGCAGCCTGCCAGAAAGCATTTCTCAACTAAAGTGCAGGCACAAGTCACATGACCAGGGGCAGCTGGGAAATTGACAAAATGTCTAGCCCCATGTCAGATTTCAAAATTGAATATAAAAAAATCTGTTTGCTCTTTTGAGAATTGTATTTCAGTGCAGAATTCTGCTGGAGTAGCACTATTAACTGATGCGTTTTGAAAAAAGCATAGTTCCCAACCCTCTGTTAACCACAGCACAGCTCAACCAACTGTAAAAACAGGTTTGTCAGCAGCACTGCATTATTTAGAATATTCACTAAGTGACTACAAAGCAATAGTTCCAAATGGAAGATCTTCTGCAGGTTCCTGGAAATATAATTTAAAGGGCACCAATCATGACCAAAATCATTTACTAAGTAAATACACTATGTGAAAGTTCAAGAAATCTGATTTTTAAAACAGTTAGAATTGTTTGTATAATGTAAATGATCAGCTCACTATTCCTTCTGCAAGATCTCCCCTATCTCCCCTGCAGTTCTAGCTGAGGCAGCCATCTTGGATTTCACTGGCTCCTCCTACCTATATCTTCACAGCCAATTGTAGCTCTGAAATCTCGCACATGCTCAGTTGAAATTCCTTGCTGCTTATCAACCCTTCTAAGCTATTTTCAAATCAGCCAAACCTGTGTGTTAGCTGCTGTTCAGTAGTGCTGCCCCCTGCTGGAAGTTACTGTGTGTCCTTCATTTGCATAATGACTTTACCAGCAGGGGACAAGATAGGGAAATCTCCTGATACTTCTAGTGGAGGAGTTTACTAAAACAAGGCATTCTGGGTAGAATACTCAAAGCAGTGTTACAATCTGAGCATGCTCCTGAAATTTGCATATTAGAGTCTCTGTTATAGTCACAGTATGGCCTCCCTCAGTGAAAGAACCCATTTGACAAAGTAAGGGATTTTTTTTAAAACCTGCAGCTTTTTCAAAAAACTATATATGTAGTTTGATTAAACATGTTTAACTTGTACTGGTCAGATTGTTAATATGTGTTTGATTTTGGCTGTGATAGGTGCCCTTTAATTTTTTTTTTTTAAAAAAAAACATTTTAGATTCAACGTGTACCTTGAGGCACATTCCAATAGACTGATGAGTGAGAGTGTGAATGATGAATAAGTGGCTGGGGGGCCTGCTACAAGGTGATAGAAGACGTTTGGTGATTTCCATAATGGATATGAGGTTCTCTTCTTCTGATTCTGATGGGACAACTTACTACTTAGTCACAAGTAGCAGGGAAAACCGCGTAACCTTACTACTCTTATTGCATACGGAATCGTGCACGTGGAATTTCTTATTTAAATCAATAATCTGCCTGGTTAAACACTGGCTAATTTAGTGTGGGATAAAAGGAGACTTTGCAAGTATGAGTTGTCTTTAGTTTAACAGTAGTTTCCTAAAACAAACAGTTGGGTTGTTATTCTTTATTTATTGTAATTAGTAGCAATTTTCTTATTTATTATTTAACTCTTCTTTGTCTCTATTCTTACTCCAAGGCTTTGGATGCTTTTATCTGAAATAAATGTTCTTTTAGATTACACAGCATTTTTAGGCTGGTCACATACTGGCAGATCCATATGGAGGGTTAACAGCAGAAAAGGGCAATTACGGCCCAGCTCCATTCCTATGTCGCATGGGGAGTGTCACAGACCTTCTGGCCAGTAATTGACAGATCTGAACATATATGAAATGGCTTTAAATGGCTTATCCCAAACTGTGTCTCACTCAAGCCAAACCATCTATCTCACCATGTCCTCTTTCTTCTCTATACTGCTTTACCTTTCTCTACTCTTCTCACATACCAACTTCCCTTTGCTCTCATCCTACCAAAAGATTATTTCCTTTCAGAATTGCATCCCCCCCTATGACTGGGCAGCAGCATAGGGTGTCCAACGTTAGATCTCCTGCAGTGCATGGCCCACTCTAACTGTAGTCCATATTCCCTAAGCAGTGGCGTAACTTCGGATGCCAGGGCCCCCCTGCAAAGAAATTTTCAGGGCCCCCCTCTGTACAAAATAGTGGGAGATATGCTGACTGAACAGTGAGGAATAACAGTTGTGTTTTAGTGATTGTATTTGCCCATGGAAACATAGCAGCAATGCGATTTCTCCTACCTTAGCTCCCTGAAACTTCTTTAAACTGCAGCATTAAATAAACCCAATAGGCTTTTTTTCTCCAATAAGGATTAATTATATCTTAGTTGGGATCAAGTACAAGCTACTGTTTTATTATTACACAGAAAAAGGAAATTATTTTTATTTCTATAAAATGGAGTCAATGGGAGACAGTTATTCTGTAATTTGGAACTCTCTAAATAACGGGTTTCCAGATAATGGATCCCATACCTGTATATACATTTTTTTTAAGAAACTCTTTTCACGCACTTTTTTTTTTTTTGAGAAAAACTATGAATTCTGGTGGAAATCAACAAAAACACAAGTAGCATAGAAGCAAGCACAAGCTCCTCTCCTTCTGGAGCTGCCAGCTCCCCCCTCCCTCTCAGAAACTAAAGGTGGACTGGACTCCTTGACTGTGACTTACTTCCCTGCAGCTGCTGCACATTCATTTCTATGTGATCACTGAGACACTTGTTAGATAAGCAGGATCAAGCTGCAGCAGCACATTCACTTCTCACAAGTCTCAGTGATCACATAGAAATTAATGTGCAGCAGCTGCAGGGAAGTAAGTCAGTCTATGAGTCCAGTCCACCTTTAGTTTCTGAGAGGGAGGGGGAGTGACAGAAGTTTAGTGGAGAGAGAACAGAGAGTTTTAAAAACTCACGGAGGCTGCTGCAGTGGGAATGGGGAGGCGGGTTGGAGTGCTGTGGCATCATCGTAAGAGGTCGGATCCCAGTCGGCAGCAGTTTTCTCAAGTACAGCAGGTGCGCGTGTAACATGCTGCTGCGACGTTCTGCTCCTCTTCCGGCTCCCTCTCTGGCTTCCTGTTCACCGCTGGCCACTTCCACTGCACCGACTGGGGAGGGGGGTGGTGCGAAATGCTGCAGCCTAGTTTGGACACCCCTGCCCTAAATGATTCTGGCTGGTTGCACTGAGGAAGCAGGCCCCTGCCGGGCCCCCTGTACCTCCGGGCCCCCCTGCGACTGCGGGGTCTGCTTCCTCGGTAGTTACGCCACTGTCCCTAAGAAAAGGGAAGACGGTTTTGCTGTAGAGCAGTGATCCCCAACCAGTGGCTCTCAAGTAACATGTTCCTCACCAACCCCTTGGATGTTGTTCTCAGTGGCTTCAAAGCAGGTGCTTATTTTAATTCCCGGCTTGAAGGCAAAACTGCATAAAACCACGTGTAATGTCAAGTAGAGCCTCCTATAGGCTGACATTCCACATAGGGTTTACCAAATAACCAATAACAGCCCTGATTTGGAATCCCCTGGGAAGTTCTTCATGCTTGTGTTGCTACACAACTTTGTTTTTACATTTGGGGGCAGATTTACCAAGGGTCGAATATCGAGGGTTAATTAACCCTCGATATTCGACTAGGAATTGAAATCCTTCGACTTCGAATATCGAAGTCGAAGGATTTAGCGCAGAAAATTCGATCGAACGATCGAAGGATTATTCATTCGATCGAACGATTAAATCCTTTGAATCGAATGATTCGAAGGATTTTAATCCAACGATCGAAGGAATATCCTTCGATCAAAAAAACTTAGGCAAGCCTATGGGGACCTTCCCCATAGGCTAACATTGACTTCGATAGCTTTTATCTGCCGAACTAGGGGGTTGAAGTTTTTTTTAAAGAGACAGTACTTCGACTATCGAATGGACGAATAGTCGAACGATTTTTAGTTCGAATCCTTCGATTCGTAGTCGTAGTCGAAGGTCGAAGTAGCCCATTCGATGTTCGAAGTAGCCCAAAAAACACTTCGAAATTCGAAGTTTTTTTACTTCGAATCCTTCACTCGAATTTAGTGAATCGGCCCCTTGATGTGGCTCACGGTTAAAAAGTTTGGGGACCCCTGATGTAGATCATCTGGGTACATGAAGTATTAGTAGACCAGTCCAACCCTGGTGTAAGGTTGAGCTTTGCAAAATCAGCCAATCATTTAGGCTACATAAACTTTACCATCTCTTAAAAAAGACAAGTAGTGGAATAGAGTCCGACTGAAAAATAGGGCATGATGTGCCTTAAGTCCTGTACTTCCTTCTGCATTAAGCTAACAGGTTACCCTGGGAATATTCCTGTGCACATCCAGCAGAACTGTCACCGTGGATTTGAAAGAGCCCTACTGATGCTTCTTTGCTATTAATACTTGAACATGTTTTCTTCTCTCCTCAACTGCATGCCTATTAAAAATTCTCTTGCTAAAATAGGGCTAAATGGGATTTTCTGAAAGAAATATTAAACGATTATTTGCACTCAAAGATCTGCACCCCATTTGTCCTTTTATGTTAAGGGCTACAGTAGGCTGTGGTTGAGTCAGTTTTTTCTTGAGTTTGTTTGCCCAATTTGGTCTTAGGCATATAGGTGTTGAGTTATGATACATCAGCTTCCCTATTACTGGGTCTCAAATCATCATGTGGCCATAAATGCTTCCAGTAATTTCCCAAAAGATCCTAGACATCAGGAAGACACATACATGATATCTCCAAGTTGCCAGAGATAATGGCATGAAGTTGAATAGACATGTCCATCAACTTCATCCTTTTTACCCAATAATTCCTACCTAGCTTCTGGTTGATCCAGAAGAACGTGAAAAAGTACTGCTGGGCTTAGGTTCCAAGATTGATCATAGCCTGCATGTAACTCCAATCAGGTGTGGACATTGGATTTAGCTGAAGAAAAGGTTACAGGCCTTGAAAGACCCTGACGTGGCTGTGAGCTTTTTTAGTGTAGAAGATGCGAAGGTAGTAGGAAAAAGTACAGCAAAGCAAGTTTGGTTCTGGAGTTCCATTTTGGAATAGAGGCCTTGGCATAGAAAAGTAAGCAGTCCTGTTGCAAAGGGTTTTTCTAAGAGATAGAGATCAACCCTAGGACAAAGAGATGAGGAGACAAAGTCTTGAAGAACATATTTTCACTGGTGCCGATTTTTGAAGTAAGGCTTCTTATTGACTGGTTATATAGAAGGAGGACTTCAGAAAAAGATTTACATTATGCTTCTTAAAGCTTCACACCCGTTGGACTATGCGATCTACAGTGAGAACTACAGTGAACACTGAGCAAACTACAGTTCAGCAGATGGGAATGTTAATAAGCTTTTCTTGGAATCAACTTGGAACGAGACCTTTAACAAAATCCAACTTTTCCATTTCTCAAGTGTACGTTCCTTGTGCAAAAGTCCATCAGCAAAAGGTTTTTGAGAACCATTAAGAAGCACGAGGTCTGGCTGATACTCATTTATTCATGTGAATGTCTTGTACATACCAGTTAAGACTCGCAAACTATTACTTTCTTATCATGTGACACTGACAGGTTCCTTGTTATTACCGGAGTCATGTGTCTCCCAAGCATGGCCCTGCCAAGGTGAAATGAAATGAGTCTCAGTACAATGCCCCCCATAATCACCAGGTGGCATGATTCGGTCACGTGTTGCCTCAATCTGGGAAACAAGGAGCACTTTGTTCTTACACATTCGTTGGCAAACCTTTGCTAATCCCTGATCACAAGTTTACATAAAACATAACGTCACAGTGTTCCCACACCGAATAGAACTGCCAATGGCTGCTACTTCTGAGGAACAGTTCAGTGTTCGGGTGTATGGCCCATATATCCTAATATGGGGGATCGCACCCGGGCCCGCACCCCCTTGGGGCCTTCCAGAAGCCAAAGCGAAGGGGTGCTGAAAACTGCGTCCAGAGGGGGGTGTCGGGCCCAGCTGCACCCAGACCCCGTGAGCATAGTTCCCTTACTGGCTCGGTTTCTAGATACCCACTGAAAGTTGAACTTAGAGCACAATTAATGAATAATAGTCCGACTGGGCATATCACGTTTGTTGGAGGCACAGAATTGCAGTTGTGGTTACCCCAAATGTTGAGCTGCCTTGCTCCAATAACAGATAAAGGTTAGTAAATAGCTTTAGAAAACACTAAATAGCATTTAGGACCAACATCAGAAATCATGAGCCCCCACAATAAATAGTATGGCTCTTCTTTCCAGCAGACCCACACTGTCCGTCTACGCCACCTGCTTGGGGAGCCCTACCAACTAAGTAGGAAAGGGGGACAAAAAATGTTACCCAAGTATATAACACCCTTGCCAGTGGCAGATTAACGACATGCGGCCCCCAAGGTTACATCCACACAAGGCCCCTTTTAGGCTTCTGGTGGATCCAGAGTGCAGATCCAGTACACCATAGCTGGGTCAAGTTAACGAAATCTGCACCCATCCAGGCACACGCATACACATTGCCACCTTCTTCTCCCAGCAGGTGCACCCAACCAGTCCCTGCAGCACAAAAAAAAAAAATGAAAGAAAATAGGAATGGGCCCCTGATAATACTGGTGGCCTGTGCATTAATCTGCCCCTTGCCATGCTTCTGACCCATCCTGGCCTCAATACAAACAAATATACCCACAGTCCTGCTAAACCCCAACAACCCAGTCCCTTTAATGTCTGGCCCCCAATGGCATTGCCAAGGATATCACTTTGAGATACCTATATCTATACCATTTGAGCCTCATTTGATCTGCTCACTGAATAGCAACTGAGCCTGGATTTTTCTTTTTCTTCTTTTAATTTTTTTTTTTTGACAAAAGTTCTAACTTTGTGAGGACTATAGAAATGCAGCAATGGTGTTCCAACATCCAAACCCTCCAAATGCCTTCACATGGTATAAAAGACACCTCATGCCCTAGGCTTGGTTCCACTGGGCATTTGCAGGCCTGTAATGGAGTGTCTGTAGTGAGTGTAATACACACCAGCCTGCTCCCTGCACCTTAAAGGGCACCTATCACAGCCAAAATCAAACACATATTAACAATCTGACCAGTACAAGCTAAATATGTTTAATCAAACTACATATATAGTTTTTTGAAAAAACTGCAGGTTTTAAAAAATCCCTTACTTTGTCAAATGGGTTCTTTCACTGAGGGAGGCCATACTGTGACTATAACAGAGACTCTAATATACAAATTTCAGGAGCATGCTCAGATTGTAACACTGCTTTGAGTATTCTACCCAGAATGCCTTGTTTAAGTAAACTCCTCCACTAGAAGTATCAGGAGATTTCCCTATCTTGTCCCCTGCTGGTAAAGTCATTATGCAAATGAAGGACACACAGTAACTTCCAGCAGGGGGCAGCACTACTGAACAGCAGCTAACACACAGGTTTGGCTGATTTGAAAATAGCTTACAAGGGTTGATAAGCAACAAGGAATTTCAACTGAGCATGTGCGAGATTTCAGAGCTACAGTTGGCTGGGAAGATATAGGTAGGAGGAGCCAGTGAAATCCAAGATGGCTGCCTCAGCTAGAACTGCAGGGGAGATAGGGGAGATCTTGCAGAAGGAATAGTGAGCTGATCATTTACATTATACAAACAATTCTAACTGTTTAAAAGTCGGATTTCTTGATCTTTCACATAGTGTATTTACTTAGTAAATGATTTTGGTCATGATTGGTGCCCTTTAATTGGTCAGTTTTGAATACTATACAATTAAAGGGCTGCCTATAGGGACAGAGAGGGTCCCCCAGCTTTACAGGGTTAAATATATAAAGGCTACATTATACTGGTTAGCAACGGTTTAATCAGAGACTACCCTCTCGCTGAACTGCAACTTTCCCTTTCCTTATAGGAATTCTTGCCTTGCCTTTACTATAAAATAGTCTATTTTAACTTTTCCTGGAAAAAGAGACACAGAAAATGACTTGGTGCTGACATTTCCCACATTCATTGGCAGACACGCACAGGAGCCGGTGTAAGGACGTTCAACCCCGCAGGCGGTCAGCTGCTGTGCAAGGTGCAGGGAGTTACTGGGAGAACTCACCCGTATAAGAAGCCTGGGCCCAGCACAACTGTCTGTGCCATAAGGCTTAAAGGGGACTTGTCACCCGAAGAAATAATTCCAAATTCTTTACTGTCATGTTAGTCGTGCAAAATAAACTTAATTGACACTATATTTATTATTTAAATTATGTATCCTTCAGTTTTGGAATTACACAATTACAGCAAGTAGGCAGCAGCCATTTTGTGGTCGCTGTCATTAAGACAAGTTGTGTATCACCCCAAAATCTTGTGCACCAGAATGGGGGACCTAATCTCCATTCACAGTTATAGAGCGTGAGGAGGGAAGGGGCAATGTGAGAAGAGACACGTAGGAAGTGCTGAATGGAAAGTGAAACTAATTGACTGCCCCATATTAGTGATGTGATTGACAGCTCACATATTTAAACACCTTTATAACAGGTATGGATGTTTTAATGAAACAAAAATTGAAATCCATTTCTCAAAAGAGCAAACAGATTTTTTTATATTGAATTTTGAAATCTGACATGGGGCTAGACATTTTGTCAATTTCCCAGCTGTCCCAAGTCATGTGACTTGTGCTCTGATAAACTTCAATCACTCTTTACTGCTGTACTGCAAGTTGGAGTGATATCACCCCCTCCCTTTTCCCCCCAGCAGCCAAACAAAAGAACAATGGGAAGGTAACCAGATAACAGCTCCCTAACACAAGATAACAGCTGCCTGGTAGATATCAGAACAGCACTCAATAGTAAAAACCCATGTCCCACTGAGACACATTTAGTTACATTGAGAAGGAAAAACAGCAACCTGCCAGAAAGCATTTCTCTCCTAAAGTGCAGGCACAAGTCACATGACCAGGGGCAGCTGGGAAATTGACAAAATGTCTAGCCCCATGTCAGATTTCAAAATTGAATATAAAAAAATCTGTTTGCTCTTTTGAGAAATGGATTTCAGTGCAGAATTCTGCTGGAGCAGCACTATTAACTGATTCATTTTGAAAAAATTTCTTTTCCCATTACATTATCCCTTTAAAGGGATAAGAATATAAAAATAGCACATGGATGGTCTGTAGGTACTAAAAAAAGGCTACTTTCATAGGCTAATAGGAAATACTGCCTCTCCCTCCCATCGTACAATTCCTGGGTAATGTCCTGCCAATGCAAACAAAGGCTTTATGTTTAGTAGGGATGCACCGAATCCACTTTTTTGGATTCGGCCGAACCCCCGAATCCTTCACAAAGGATTCGGCCGAATACCGAACCGAATCCGAACCCTAATTTGCATATGCAAATTAGGGGTGGGAAGGGGAAAACATTTTTTACTTCCTTGTTTTCTGACAAAAAGTCACGCAATTTCCCTCCCTGCCCCTAATTTGCATATGCAAATTAGGATTTGGATTCGGTTCGGCCGGGCAGAAGGATTCGGCCGAATCCGAATCCTGCTGAAAAAGGCCGAATCCTGGCCGAATCCCGAACCGAATCCTGGATTCGGTGCATCCCTAATGTTTAGTAACCTGCAATTAGTGTCTCATGCCAACTTCACAACAAATAAAAATATCTTGTTCTTCGCCGATGCTTTCCATTGTAACATGAAAGCCTTTATTTAATTATAAGGGCAAATGATTGAGAATCATACCCAGTCATAATAATAATAATGACAGAGCTCTAGACACATTGGCCTCTCAAAGAATGGACTCCATCTACCAAGACACTGGCAAACCCTAAGTGATTCTATAACAGATTCATAATTAAAGGAGAACTAAAACTTAAAAATGAATGTGGCTAAAAATGGCATATTTTACAGTATATACTGAACTTATTGCACCAGTCTACAGCTTCAGCTTGTCAATAGCAGCAATGATCCAGGATTTCAAACTTGTCACAGGGGGGTCACCATCTTGGAAAGTGTCTGTGACACTCACATGCTCAGTGGGCTCTGATTGGCTGTTGAGAAGCTAAAGGGATACTGTCATGGGAAACAATTTTTTTTTCAAAACACATCAGTTAATAGTGCGGCCCCAGCACAATTCTGAACTGAAATCCATTTCTCAAAAGAGCAAACAGATTATTTTATATTCAATTTTGAAATCTGACATGGGGCTAGACATTTTGTCAATTTCCCAGCTGCCCCTGGTCATGTGACTTGTGCCTGCACTTCAGGAGAGAAATGCTTTCTGGCAGGCTGTTGTTTTTCCTTCTCAATGTAACTGAATGTGTCTCAGTGGGACATGGATTTTTACTATTGAGTGTTGTTCTTAGATCTACCAGGCAGCTGTTGTGTTAGGGAGCTGTTATCTGGTTACCTTCCCATTGTTCTTTTGTTTGGCTGCTGGGGGGAAAAGGGAGGGGGTGATATCAGTCCAACTTGCAGTACAGCAGTAAAGAGTGATTGAAGTTTATCAGAGCACAAGTCACATGCCTTGGTACAGCTGGGAAATTGACAATATGTCTAGCCCCATGTCAGATTTCAAAATTGAATATAAAAAAATCTGTTTGCTCTTTTGAGAAATGGATTTCAGTGCAGAATTCTGCTGGAGCAGCACTATTAACTGACTCATTTTGAAAAAAACATTTTTCCCATGACAGTATCCCTTAAGCTTAGGGGTTGTCTCATGGCAGAAACACCCCTGTTAAGGGGAACTAAACTCGAAGTTTAGCAATTAATGAGGTTGCTCAGTGAATGTGATGGGGACCATGTATTAGACTGTAGGCTTTTGCACGTCTAGGGTTGGTTTGTCCTGCTGGAGATCTACCTAGTGAGACCTAGTTCTAAATTCTACCACAGGCCTACAGATGACAATTAGTTCTTATTGTCATGAAAATGGGGTGTTACCTCCATTCTCCTCCGACTGGTTAAATCCACAGATCTGACATAAGCTCCGGACCCACTTGTTCATCTCCTCCTCCGTCTCGGCCACCAGGTAGAAGGTCCGATCACTGGTTTTGATGTCGAAGATATAGCTGTCCTGCAGCTCCTTCTTATTAAATGTCAGCCCGGCATCTACTTGTTCACAGCAGCTGAGGTTAATGACCCGGATGGGCTTCTTCGTGTGGTCATTTTTATAATACTCCAAGACGTCTGGGTCTCCACTCATCCGGCCACTGCGGAGAATAAACCAGCGCTTCTTCCATGCCTATGTGCAAAGGAAAGAGAACATTTAGGGGGTGATTTATTTAAGTCCGAATGCTAAAAACTCAAACAAATTGAGGGTTTTTTTTTTACTATAAAATCTGAATTTTTAGTGGAAAAAAAACTATATTTTTTCTGGATATGTATTATACCCTGAAGCTGCAAAAAGTCAGAATCAGAAAATCCACCATCTCAGACCTGCCGAGGTTGTATTTGAGTCAATGGGAGAGGTTCCTATTCTATTTGGAAGTTTCTGTGGTCTGAGCTGGAATTAGCCCAAAATTCTGACTATTTCAGGCAAAAATATGAAAAATTCTGGCTTTTCAGGAAAAAGATCATACGATTTAGGTTTTAGTTCAATTTTACAGATTTTTTCCCAGATAAGATTAAATCTCGCTTTTTTAAAAATAATAAATAAGGTCAAATGGTGAATTCTAGTTTGGTCGGACTTTTTTTAATTAAAATTTTTTAATTAATTCAGATTTTGATAAATAACCCCCTAAGTCTCATAAACCATTACACTACAAACATTAAGAGGCACATTTATCAAAGGTCGAATTTCAAATTTATATTAGTTTTTTAAAACTACCCTAAACTCTTATAAAATCTAAAGTTATTATTAAAATAAAATTTCAATCAAACTCAATGGCGCAAATTCACTAAGCGCCAAACGCTAGCGTTAATTCGCTAGCGTTTGGCATTTTTCGTTACTGCGCAAATTCACTAACGAACGCTGGCGTAATTTCGCTAGTGTTACTTCGCACCCTTACGCCAGGCGAATTTTCGCTAGCGACGTAACTACGCAAATTCACTAACTTGCGCAGTGTACTGAACGCTACCTTTTACGCTAGACTTCCTTCGCCACCTCAGACCTGGCGAAGCGCAATAGAGTAGATAGGGATTGTTTCAAAAAAAGTCAAAATTTTTTCTAAGTCCCAAAAAACGCTGGCGTGTTTTCTACATGATGGGTGATAGGCTGAAAAAGATCGAAAATATTTTTGTGGCTCCCCTCCTTCCCCCCTACATTTCCTGACTCATGGCAACTTACCTAGACAGTGGGCACATGTGTAGGGCAAAATAAAATTTTATTTGTTGATTTGAAGGTTTTCTAGGCATTTATAGTGCAGATACGTGTTCCTCCATTGAAATTTGAATTTGGCGCCGTCTGTAAATGAACCATGGCTAGCGAAACTTCGCTTCGCTTGGCGAATTAACGCTAGCGCAACTTCAAAAACTTACGCTACCCCTGTGCGCAACTTCGGATTTTAGTGAATTTGCGGAGCGCTGGTGAAAATACGCCTGGCGAAGTGTGGCGAAGTGCGGCGAAGTTGCGCCTGGCGCAACTTCGCATCTTAGTGAATTTGCCCCAAAGCTCCATAATTGATCCCTGGACCTCTCCCATTGACTTAAACAGCAATTTGGCAGGTTTTAGGTGGCAAATAATCAAATTCTTCGAATATGAGAAATCTCGAAATTCTAATTTGAATAACTACCTAGTCGAATTTGACAGCTTTGACGATAAAAAAAATGAGAAAATTTGAATTTTCAATTTGACCCTTAATAAATCTGCCCCATACAGTAGGTTTAGGGACCAATGTGGCCCTGCAACTAATTTTCGGAGCCGTCGCCAACTAAAAAGGTCCATTGAGCTCACAATTATATCCTGTATACATGAGTAAGTCACATAACTGCCATGTAATGAACTATAGACTGAATTTAAATCTTGCTAAAAAATGACTACAAAGTGCCAGTTAACTGACATATTATACAGGTGTGGGATCCATTATCCAGACACCTGTTAACCAGAAAGCTCCCAGTTATGGAAAGGCTGTTTCCCATAGACTCTATTTTATTGAAATAATCCAGATAAATGATTTCCTTTTTCTGTGTAATAATAAAACAGTAGCTTGTACTTGATCCCAACTAAGATCTAATTAATCCTTATTGGAAACAACACGTCTATTGATTTTATTTAATGTTTTTTTTAATTAGTTCCTAGTAGACTTAAGGTATGAAGATCCAAATTATGGAAAGATCTGTTATCCAGAAATCCCCAGGTCCTGAGCATCAGGTCCGGACTGAGAATTTAAACAGGCCCTGGCATTTCAGGTACACAGAGGCCCAATCAGCCCACATAGAGGCCCAAACAGCCCCCACCAGCCCACTAAATACTGACTTTCTATGGGACCTTATAGCAGCCCCTCTGGCATTTGCCAGAACCCACAGATTGCCAGTCCGGGCCTGCTGAGCATTCTGGATAACAGGTCCCATACCCATAAATAATGATAATGAATTGATTGTGAACTACCCCTGTGCCAAGCACTTTAATCGCTAGCATTGCAGTAATAAACCAGGATATATTTAATTTCCTGCTACTTTCGCCTCTCATATGTTCATTCTCCCATAATATAAATCTTATAGGAGAATTAGCTGCTGACAGTGTGTGTGTGTCTCTGTACTACAGTGAATATGAAGCCGACTGAAGGATCGGGTAATGCAGTTAATTCTTTGGGCTTTTGCCAAGTCAATGCCTTGTTATTATTGGCCGGCCGAGGTTTGGGCACACAGTAACACAAGGTGGAATGAGTGGATAGGGCTCGGGGAACAGTAGCGCTAGGACTAAGTAATGGAACTAACTAAGGAATAGAAAGTCAGGATTTTATTGGATGCAGCCGGGAGACATAAAGGCCCAAGTGGCTGAGTTTTACTAACAGAAATAATTTGCAATTTATTCTCCACATTCCCCTTTTGGGCAGATAAGAGTTTTGCTTTGTGCACAAAATTCAGATTAGAATCAGAACAGAGAGAGAAGGAGAGAGATAAGAGAGAAGGGTTAATTGCCTTAATTACAGCGATGGAAGGGAAAGAGCAGACGACTAATGGAAATATAGAGAGGCGCAAAGATTTTAAAGGGTTTTAACCCTTTCCCTGAAGGTCCACGGTGTTTCCTCTGGGAGCAGCGACCTGCTAATAACATATTAACCTACACCATTGCTTAAGGTGGCCATACACGGGCAGATAAAGCTGCCAATATCTGTCGTTTGGACCGATTTGACAGCTTATCTGCCCGTGTATGGGGCTTCCGACGGGTCTTCCCGATCGATATCTGGCCACGATATCGATCGAGAAGGTTGGATTTTTACCCGACCGACCCGTCAGAGCCCCTTGGCGCATCGTAATTCGATCGTTCGGCCATACGTCCGAACTTTCGAATTACCCCCGATATAGCCATGCAGTTAGTGGCATATCGGGGAAAGATCTGCTCGTTTGGCAATGTCGCCAAACAAGCGGATCTTTGAGTCTATGGCCACCTTTAGGGTTAAAGGGCAGCAGAATTGATGCTGCCCTCCCTCCCCCCTTGATGGAATCTGGAGGAGGGGGTTCAGCCGGTGACAAGCCCCCCATCTAGGGTTGCCACATGACCAGTATTTTACCGGCCTGGCCAGTGAAAATGATGGTTGATCCCAATATTATTAACAGGGAAAAATGATAAATATATAGGAAAGCCGGTATTTTTTTCTGGAAAAGGTGGCAACCCTTCCCCCATCAGCTGTTTGAAACATGGAATATTCCCAATGACTACAGATATTTTCACCGGTCCTTTCCCCTGGGGATGCCAACCCACAAATAAAATCCTCCCTAATGAAAGCAAATATAAATTCTAAGCAACTGTCCAATACAGAGTAATTGACAAATGTCACTGGCTTTAACATCATTTGCAAACGTAACTGCTGTTGAAAGCAGTCTGTACAGACTATGAGCAAACTTAGGGGCTGTTCCTGCTGAATTGTGCTTAGTACAGGGGATACCTATGTTGCCATAGTTTTATGGGATCTCTCTGTACAGACTATGAGCAAACTTAGGGGACTGTTCCTGCTGAATTGTGCTTAGTACAGAGGAATACCTATGCTGCCATAGTTTTATGGGATCTCTCTGTACAGACTATGAGCAAACTTAGGGGACTATTCCTGCTGAATTGTGCTTAGTACAGGGGATACCTATGCTGTTATAGTTTTATGGGATCTCTCTGTAAAGACTATGAGCAAACTTAGGGGACTGTTCCTGCTGAATTGTGCTTAGTACAGGGGAATACCTATGCTGCCATAGTTTTATGGGATCTCTCTGTACAGACTATGAGCAAATTTAGGGGACTGTTCCTGCTGAATTGTGCTTAGTACAGGGGAATACCTATGCTGCCATAGTTTTATGGGATCTCTCTGTACAGACTATGAGCAAATTTAGGGGACTGTTCCTGCTGAATTGTGCTTAGTACAGGGGAATACCTATGCTGCCATAGTTTTATGGGATCTCTCTGTACAGACTATGAGCAAACTTAGGGGACTGTTCCTGCTGAATTGTGCTTAGTACAGGGAATACCTATGCTGCCATAGTTTTATGGGATCTCTCTGTACAGACTATGAGGAAACTCAAGGGGTTGTTCCTGCTGAATTGTGCTTAGTACAGGGAATACCTATGCTGCCATAGTTTTATGGGATTTCTCTGTACAGACTATGAGCAAACTTAGGGACTGTTCCTGCTGAATTGTGCTTAGTACAGGGGAATACCTATGCTGCTATAGTTTTATGGGATCTCTCTGTACAGACTATGAGCAAACTTAGGGACTGTTCCTGCTGAATTGTGCTTAGTACAGGGAATACCTATGCTGCCATAGTTTTATGGGATCTCTCTGTACAGACTATGAGCAAACTTAGGGGACTGTTCCTGCTGAATTGTGCTTAGTACAGGGGAATACCTATGCTGCCATAGTTTTATGGGATCTCTCTGTACAGACTATGAGGAAACTCAAGGGGCTGTTCCTGCTGAGCAGAGAGTCAGAGTTATATTGAGCAGTGTGAGAGGAGAGAGGGTTCACACCTGTTCAGCGGTCAGACACAGACGTGTTAAATGTAGAATTGATCATCCGCTCATTAAAGGTATCAGAGCTTCCAGCACATCATGTTTATGAACAGCCTCAATGTAGCACCCCCAGACATGAATAGGAACCGACCCGCAGAATCCTTAAATACGTCTAAGTGTTACTGCCTGTATAATGAATGTGCCACGTGACGTGGGAAATTAAAGTATTTCATTCTCCAGCCAAAAACAACATTATTCCCAGTAGCCGTCACCGCATGGAGTGAAAGAGCTGCAGGTGCACAGTCTCCCATTGGTTTCCTATCTCTAGTGCCTGGAGCAAATCCTAAATCCCACATAATGATGTGCTGGGGGTGAACACACACACAAGCCACGCTAGCCCTACAGCCACAATGGCTTTCTCTCTTATTAACCCTTACTGCTCCGACATCACTGCTTCTAAAGCAGACACTGTTCTCTCCAAGCCGCCTATTCTTGTCATCAGCATTTGCTCAGGCTCCATTTAGCTCATCCATAGTAACAGAGAGGCAAAACCCTAGTTGCAGTCTCCCTGCAAATAGTTTCTAGTCTTTTTAAAGGGGGGTCAAACTTACTCTTTTGTGGTTTAATATTTGGTCAGGCTCCCTTTAGCTCTTTTCAATGCAGCAGTGAGCATGGGGAGAAAGGGGTCCTCACACGAAAACAGGTCAAGATTTGGATTATTTCCTCATCACAAAACAGTAGGCCTAATCCCCAAGGAAGCCTGAAAAACTCTAGTCCTTAGTTGTGAATAGGGTGTTTTTGTCACTCCAGGATCCTGTAGAGGCCCTGGGACCTTGTCTTGTCTGGCACAATATTATCAGCACTGACCACAGACCAATCATTGGTAGTGCATAACTCCCAACTGTTCTGTTTTTAGAGGGACAGTCCCTCTTTTGACAGCTCAACCCACAGTCCCTCGTTTGTACTGGAAAGTCCAGTTTTTCCCTGCAGTAAACAGCCAGAAAAAGAAACAAAAGTTCCTAACTCAATTTGCTTTTGGCAGAGAGCCCAGAACTAGTGATATGCGGGCCGACCCGATACCCGGGGGACCTGCGGGTCTTGCGGGTTCGGGTCGACCTCGCACTGCTCCTCGCGGGTGGCGGGCGGGTGCGGGTTGAGCTCTTCTCCTGTTCTCCCCGCCCACCACTTTCACATGCCAGCATACGACTTCCGGTTTTATAGTTTCGTGTCTGCTTGCCCCGCCCTTTTGTGACATAATCGGCGGAGCAGGTCGGCGCGGGTCTATAAAAGGACCCCGGAAACGCAGGTGCGGGCAGCAGCAGGGCGGGTTAGGGTCAGGTGCGGGTCAGGAAAACCCTGACCCGCACATCACTACCCAGAACAGCCACAGTGGCAGATAAGATACTTTTGTAACAATTTTGAGATAAGCAAATAAATAATTGTAACAATATAAGATAACAGGTCCCTTGGGAAAAGTTAGACTCACAGCTTAAAGGGCAATTCACCTTCATTAGCAAAACTGTAATAACTGAAAACAAACCACAGAAATGTGTTCAAACTTTTATAACCTGCCTATATTTTGTAAAATGATTATGGTAATTAGGGGGTGTGGCCACAAAAATGGGAGTTGTCAAAAAATAACGTACGGCAACTATTTTGTCCCTCTTTTTATTTCCAAAATGTTGGGAGGTAAGGTAATGCCCACTGAACTACATTGTCCCACACACAACACTGTTCCCTAGGCCTGGGCCCTGCTGCTAATGGACGAGACAACAGAAAGCAGAACCTTAATTGAGGCCATTATTTGCAATCACAATCTGACTAATGTGCCCATGATGTTCAGCCTCCGCTTCTACATTCATCCTCGTTCGAGAGAACAGCCAGCACTGAAACGGCTCGAAATAATCAATGTTCTTTCCAGAACGTTATATTCTTGTAGCTCCTGCTCTAAATAACATCATCTTTATCAGTAATGTAAAGCCTATCTAGCAAGCTGTTCCGGCTCCCTTTTCTGTCATTTTGTGGCATCACTGGGGTGGGTATTTAGGGTAAGCTCTGCAAAAACCTGTGGTACCCTGCAGGTTGTGGGTAGAAGTTTGGGGTGCGGGTATAGATGCGGGTCGCGGGTCGGTCACGGGTCTTCTCAATAGCAATTTTTACTCCTTTTTTCTGATAACGCCTACTTCCGATGATGTCACTTCCAATGACAGCACAGCGGTTCCGGGTCACGGATAAGGAACTTGCGGGTCGGGAAGTGGGTCCAAGCGGGTAAGAATGCGGGTTGTGGGTCTGGATTGTGGATTGCAGGTACGGGTTGGGGATGGGTTCCAAAAAATGGACCCGCGCAGGACTCTACTTCCTTGTCATTTCCATGCTACCCTGTCATTCCCATGCTTTCCTATCATTCCCACAACCTCCCTATCATTCCCTATGATTCCCACACTTCTATCCACCTGCAGCCCCACAGAGCAGCACAGTTTATTCTATAACTCCACTAGTATCTACTAGTTTATATAAAATAAAGCAAGGTGCACTTTCCGACTGCAGAAAAATTGCTGTGGGACCTTGTCGGGTCAACGGATGACCAGCACCACCATTGCAGTGTAAGTTAATTGCTGGAGTGCGGTGGATTGAAACACAACTTTTTGCTCATCCAGAGACATTGCAGCCATTTATTATACCCTGCAGTGAAGTGTCCCATTGTTCCCGCATGATAAGATTAAGGACATCTGAAGAATCATTCTCACGGGGAGATTAACACATTGATTTTATAGGACGGCAGCTCCATCATCCAAATGCCTCCATTTATATTGGACAGCTACTCGAAATACTAAAACATATAGAGTTTGTCTGGGACCAGCCTGGTTCTGCTACACGTTGTTCTCTTGCTTTGTCCCTTTCATCAATTGTGACTTTGCAATGAAATGTAACAAAAGGGAATTAACACTTTAATTAGAATTAATTAGAGAGGGCACATGGGTTTCTCCCCTAATGACCCAAACATGTATAGGGTTGTAGCAGATATGACAATTTAAGGTGGCCATACACGGGCTGATAAAAGCTGCCGACAGACCGTGTCGGCAGCTTATTGGCCCATGTATGGGGCCCCCCGACGGGCTTCACCGATCGAGATCTGGCCGAAAGTCGGCCAGATCTTGATCGGATAGGACAAAAAATCCTGTTGGATCGTGGCCGCATCTGTTCGTTGATGTGGTCCCGCGATCTGACCGCCCATTGCTATTCGTTAGGATCCGATCGTTGGGCCCTAGGACCCACGATCGGATTAGCCCGATATTGCCCACCCCAAGGTGGGCACATCGGGGAGAGATCCACTCGTTTGACGACATTGCCAAATGAGCGGATCTCTCAGTGCATGGCCACCTTTACACAATTTGTTATTTTATCTGTTTGGTCTATAGAGTGTCTGTGCTGCATTCTTCTGTTATCTCTACTGAGCTCTACTTCACACCAAGGTGCATGAAACTTGCTACATTTGCTCTACTCATTGCGGAATAACAGTAAACGTAGCACATCATTCACTAAGGTCATTGCAACAATGTCGATGCTTTATGGCAATGCATGCAGGAAAGTACAGATGGAGCACGGAGTGCTGAAATATTCCCCAAGCACATGGTCCACTCACAAACATCTCAGTCATGGAAAAAAGAATTAGTGTTCTATAAAAGTTTTTGTTTTTCCTTTAAAATTCAAAAGGAGGCGTGATGGTGGAATGAGAGCTTTCCAGCCCATCTGCAAATGCAAAAAAGGAATAAGAGGAAATACAATTTGCAGGAAATAAGCATGAAAAAAAATGTCGCTGGTGGCCGTGAGGACAGGCCGGAAGATTGAGGATAAAAATAGTACCTGAAACAGACAAATAACCCTCTGAAAGGGGAAAAAGCAGCCAGTAAATTGAGTGAGAGCATGCGAGTACAGATCCAGAGACTGCATTTTACTTCCGGTCTCTTGTTATAGTTTCCTCTTTAAAAGGTTTTTCAGTGAAAGGTTTCAGAGAAAAAAAATAAAATATTTATTGGGTGCATTGCATCTGGCTGCAGTCACAATCCACTTAAACCCAGCAAGTTGCACAGGTCTTGTGGCTGCAAGATGATGGCATGGGGAAGCCCATTAGCCTTTAGTTAAGCCACTGCTAGCCCCTGGGCAATGGGCCACTAAGCCACAGGTAGGATGCCCATACATTACCTGGAACATGATGGGCAGACGTGAGCTAAATAATGTCAAGCTGTGTGTCTCCAGTTCAGGCACCGGAGAAAAATCAAAGGGTAAGGGACATAATATTGTATCCGATTTCTATATATAATACATGGAAAAGTCGGTGAATGGCAGAGAAAGCAGAGATGGAGCAGAACAAATGGGGTGTCTGTGTGACCTTTCGGAATGTCAAAGGTTTAGTTTGTGCCCTAGGGTGTGGGGTAAGTGTCCGTGGAATTAAGAGAATAAATAAACCTTTAAAATAAAGGTGGCCATACACTGAGAGATCCACTCGTTGGGCAATATCGGGCTGATCAGATCTTGGGCCCTAGGGCCCAACGATCGGATCCTAACAAATGGTAACGGGCGGTCGGATCGAGGGAACCGCATCAACGAACAGATGCGGCCGCAATCCGACGGGGTTTTTAGTCCCATCCGATCGAGATCTGGCCGACTTTCGATCGGGGAAGCCCTCGGGGGGGCCCCATACACGGGCCAATAACCTGCCAACTTGGTCTGTCAGCAGCTTTTATTGGCCCTTGTATGGCCACCTTAAATCAGTGTAAGATTGATGAGGATGCTATTCGAAGCATTCTCGCAATTTTCATTATTATTTTTTCATTCCAAGATATTAAAGGATACATGTACTGTTAATATGAATGAATTTTGTTACAACAGCGCCACCTGCTGGTCAGTTTCCCACCAATCCGACCACCAAGTAGTCAAGGAAGTTGTCAGGAGAAAGAAAGAGGCTGCTCTGATGTTCTTCTGCTTAGGAATACAATTAGAAACCTTTCTCAAATCTTTCCTTAGCAGAAGAACATCAGAGCAGCCTTCCCTTAATATCTTGGAATGAAAAAAGAATAAATAATGAATGTTTATTGCAAAAGTGCTTAGAACAGCCCCCTCATCAATTTTACATTCACTTATTTTAAAGGTTTACTTATCCTTTAAGTCTCCAATATGAAAAGCAGGAGGAGGGTGAGTTCGGGAAATGACTGGACAGTTAGAGAATAGATTCCGGTGAGATGGCAACGAGGAGAAGCCCTACAGGCTAAATTTAGAGCAAGAGACCCGGACACACTTACAGCTCAGGGTCCCACCGGGGAGATGTGAAACAGAATAGACTGCAGGAGAGAAGTGCCAGGAATATGCCGCACTCTTTAACCTTTATTGGCTCTGCCTTAGGATAACCATTCATGCTAGGATATCACATCAAAGAGATGGTTCACCTTTAAGATAACTTTTAGTATGATGTAGAGAGGGATATTCTGAAACAATTTGCAATTGGTTTTTCATTTATTATTTGTGGTTTATGAGTCATTTAGCTTTTTATTTAGCAGCTCTCCAATTGGAAAGTTTCAGCAAACTGGTTACTGGGGTCCAAATTAACCATGCAACCATGCATTGATTTGAATAAAAGACTGGAATATGAATAGGAGAGGCCCTAAATATAAAGATGAGTAATATAAAGTACCAATAACAAACAGTGTGTAGCTTTAAGGAGCATTTGTTTTTAGATGAGGTCAGTGACCCCCCCATTTGAAAGGCAAATAATTAAAAAAAAAAAAAAAAAAACTATAAAAAATAAATAACGAAGACCAATTGAAAAGTTGCTTAGAACTGGCCATTGTATAACATACTAAAAATAATTTAACATATAGATGGACGTTTGCCTGACAAAGTGCCACTTGGTACCAAGGAGAGAATCTTGCCCCAGGCAGCAAAACATTGGAAAAAGGGTGGAAAAATAATAGTCTCTTCTAGTGCAGAGATCAGCATTGGGCTCAAGTGGCCCTGGAGTCGGCTACCTAGCTAATTGGCTGATCCACCTGGGTTTGAATGACTTGTCTACTGAGCACAGCAATGACCCCTTATCCTGCAAAATCTTATAAATGCCCAAGGAAGGGGTTACTTTATTGAAGCAATGAAATGGGCAATTATCTACCTACAGCAGTTACTGGCATTGATAGTAGGGCTCGGCTCACCAAACACCCAACTAATGATCTGTGCTCCCATCAGAAAGCTTGTACATAATGAGCAGCGTTTATAATTTGCTGCATACAACAAGACATATACCCCGATACTGTGTGTTTAATGCAACATTCATGAAGAGATCGGCCCTTATAAACAGGCCGTACTTTGCCTTTAAACGTGAATTTGAATAAATAAAAATGAACAATGGTGACATCAGTTCAGAGTCCATATCCCAGAGGAAGTTTATATTTTGTTTCCAAAGCATTTCCTCCAGCCTTGAAAAATATGTGAAATCATTTGCTTCCTTCACAGTTTTCTTTAGATTAGAGAACAAAAGCTGCGCCTCGGAGATAACGTTACTCGCCCCACAAATACTGCCGTGCATATGAAAGGGAAAGTAATAATTTAAAAAATACACATAGTAGAAGGTATGGGGTATGTTTTCCAGAATACAAAATCCGGGGGGTTGTGGAAGCACTTCCACAACCCCCCGGATTTTGTATATGTTTTCCAGAATGGTTGGGACCAGAGTGTTATGGATAACGGATCTTTTTCCGTAATCTATTTCCACACTTCATCTTAGTTGGGATCAAGTTTAAGGCCTTACCATAATCCCAAACTTTCTGTTTATTGGGTTTCCTGATAACGGATATGTATATGAGATGGGGCCTTCAAAGGCCTGGCATCTAATGTGCTCATAAATAGATGATGCTCTTCTCACGATATGGAGGTTGTTGCTACCAAAACTAATCATAACAGCACTTATGCCTGTGTATAAATTTATAGTTTGATACCCCCCCCCCCATATTATATCCCAGGGTCAACATTATGTGTAATATCCCAGAACACATGGCAGGATAAATACAGTGCCAATTCAATGTAAACTACCTCAAAACACACAGCAAGATAAATACAGTACCCATTCCATGTATAATGCCCCAGAACAAGACAAGATAAATACAGGGCTAATTCCATGTATAATACCCCAGAACACACAGAAGGATAAATACAGGCCAATTCCATGTATAATACCCCAGAACACACAGAAGGATAAATACAGTGCCAATTCCATGTATAATAACCCAGAACACACAGAAGGATAAATACAGGCCAATTCCATGTATAATACCCCAGAACACACAGAAGGATAAATACAGTGCCAATTCCATGTATAATAACCCAGAACACACAGAAGGATAAATACAGGCCAATTCCATGTATAATAACCCAGAACACACAGCAGGATAAATACAGTGCCAATTCCATGTATAATACCCCAGAACACACAGAAGGATAAATACAGTGCCAATTCCATGTATAATACCCCAGAACAAGACAAGATAAATACAGTGCCAATTCCATGTATAATACCCCAGAACACACAGAAGGATAAATACAGGCCAATTTCATGTATAATAACCCAGAACACACAACAGGATAAATACAGGCCAATTCCATGTATAATACCCCATAACACACAGCAGGATCAATACATGTATAATACCCCAGAACAAGACAAGATAAATACAGTGCCAATTCCATGTATAATAACCCAGAACAGACAACAGGATAAATACAGTGCCAATTCCATGTATAATACTCCAGAACACACAGAAGGATAAATACAGTGCCAATTCCATGTATAATACTCCAGAACACACAGAAGGATAAATACAGTGCCAATTCCATGTATAATAACCCAGAACACACAGAAGGATAAATACAGTGCCAATTCCATGTATAATACCCCAGAACACACAGAAGGATAAATACAGTGCCAATTCCATGTATAATACCCCAGAACACACAGAAGGATAAATACAGGCCAATTTCATGTATAATAACCCAGAACACACAACAGGATAAATACAGGCCAATTCCATGTATAATACCCCATAACACACAGCAGGATCAATACATGTATAATACCCCAGAACAAGACAAGATAAATACAGTGCCAATTCCATGTATAATACCCCAGAACAAGATATGATAAATACAGTGCCAATTCCATGTATAATAACCCAGAACAGACAACAGGATAAATACAGTGCCAATTCCATGTATAATACTCCAGAACACACAGAAGGATAAATACAGTGCCAATTCCATGTATAATAACCCAGAACACACAGAAGGATAAATACAGTGCCAATTCCATGTATAATACCCCAGAACACACAGAAGGATAAATACAGTGCCAATTCCATGTATAATACCCCAGAACACACAGAAGGATAAATACAGGCCAATTCCATGTATATTAACCCAGAACACACAACAGGATAAATACAGGCCAATTCCATGTATAATACCCCATAACACACAGCAGGATCAATACATGTATAATACCCCAGAACAAGACAAGATAAATACAGTGCCAATTCCATGTATAATACCCCAGAACAAGATATGATAAATACAGTGCCAATTCCATGTATAATAACCCAGAACACACAACAGGATAAATACAGTGCCAATTCCATGTATAATATCCCAGAACACACAGAAGGATAAATACAGTGCCAATTCCATGTATAATAACCCAGAACACACAACAGGATAAATACAGTGCCAATTCCATGTATAATACCCCAGAACACACAGAAGGATAAATACAGTGCCAATTCCATGTATAATACCCCAGAACACACAGCAGGATCAATACAGTGCCAATTCCATGTATAATACCCCAGAACATACAGCAGGATAAATGCAGTGCCAATTTCATATAGAATACATTTAATTTAGATCCCTATTTATGACCATACACAGGACAGGCAGCATTAAGCAAATGGATAGCCTTGGTCCTGTTATGACTGATAAAATAAGCTATCCTTTAAGCCAGGGACAGGTCACCTCCCCAAACAATTAACTAATTGGCTGAGATCACTCCAGCAGGGAATGAAAAGAGCTGACTCACACGCCAGGCCCTGCCTGTGCATCTCACATCTTTCTTTGTTTCAGGATCTGATTTAATCTCTGAAACCAGCAGATCAAATCACACTGGCATAGGAACAGCCGGCCGTGTGGATCATGGGATTTATCAAGCAATGGCTCCGGAGCTGATTTACCAGCAGTGGAACGTCATTAGTGCATTGTGGGTAAAAAAACATGACAATGTGCAGCTGAATTTTGCACTTGCTTTGCAAATGAGCCATCACATAACCATTAGTCATTATTTTAAGTAGATGCAAGAAATGTTCTTTTCTCCAATAAATAATAATAAATAAATACTATAAGGATATAAAAGATAATCTGTTCAGTGGCCGTACCACAACTCATGAACATGATCAGGCTGAACTGAAAAACATTCTCCCCTCCCAAGAGCTCATCCAGCCGATTCCATCGCTTATCAGATGGCTCATGGGTACCAGGAATAGAAACTGACTTCACAGAAATTGATTGGTACAATGCACCCGTGTTACTGCCATACCCTAAATAAATGGAAGAGCGCCCACTCGGAATCCTTAAAGATGCAGATCCTTTTCATTTGGCTCCAGCTGCTCAGCAACTTTGCCTTTGTTTCTTCAGATAAGGACAGATTATATCAGCGATCCCCAACCAGTAGCTCATGAGCAACATGCTGCTCTGCAAACCCTTGGATGTTGCTCCCAGTGGCCCCCAAGGGGGGCCACTTGTCTTAATCAGAGCCTACTGCAAGTCATCATCATCCCAATGCCCAAACAAAGCCACATGAACTTTTTGCATTCTTGAGTTGCTCTCCAACATTATTTTACACTTGAACGTGGCTCTTCTCCTTTGAATGACTGAACTAATATTGAGTTGTATAATCAGTGTTTCTGCTGCACATCTGTGTTGTATGGACTCCACCAACTTCCACCAACCTGTTACATTCCACAATTCTTCTGCATTTCTTGCTTTTGCCTCACAAAAAACATTTTTTGTCACCCCCACAAGTTTTCTATTGGATTAAGGATTGGGCCACTCCATAACATCAATCTTGTTGGTGTGGAACCAAGATGTTGCTGGTTTACTGGTGTGTTTGGGGTCGTTGTCTTGTTGAAACCCCCATTTCAAGGGCGTTTCCTCTTCGGCATAAGGCAACATGACCTCTTCAAGTATTTTGGTATTGAAACTGATCCATGATCCCTGGTATGTGATAAATAGGCCCAACACCATAGTATGAGAAACATCCCCATATCATGATGCTTGTGCCATCGGCTTCACTGTCTTCACTCTCTACTGGGGCTCGAATGTCAGGAAGGCTGCAAACATCACCAAATTGATCCCTGGACCTCTCCCATGACTTATACAGCAATTCGGCAAAGGTGGCGAATAGTCGAATTTAAGTTCTTAAAGGGCCAGAGTATGATAAATCTCGAAATTCCAATTTGATTTAAAACTCGAATCGAGTTTTGGATAATTCACAGTTTCAATGAGAGTTCTGACCAAAATTTGAATTTTCACTTTGACCCTTAATAAATCTGCCCCTTAATATTTACATTATTACACAATGGGGTAATACCTCTTGGCCAATGTGCAAGAGTACCAAAGGGGCTAAAAGAACTTAAGTTAAATAGCGGCCACCAGAGATTATGGGAGCACTACAAATGGCAGCCCAGCATTGATTCAGTCAAACAGGAGTGGAATATTCCCAGGCTCTTATACTGAGCTTTACAGCCACAACTTGACTTTAGTGTATGGATGCACCAAATCCACTTTTTTGGATTCGGCCGAACCCCTGAATCCTTTATGAAAGATTCGGCTGAATACCGAACCGAATCTGAACCCTAATTTGCATATGCATATGCAAATTAGGGGTGGTCACGTGATTTCTCTCCCCACCCCCAATTTACATATGCAAATTAGGATTCAGATTCGGTTCGGCCAGGCAGAAGGATTCGGCCGAATCCGAATCCTGCTTAAAAAGGCCGAATCCTGACCGAATCCCGAACCGAATCCTGGATTCGGTGCATCCCTACTTTAGTGATGGGTTTGCTACTAGAACATCCAACAAAAGCTCAAGATAGAGTCCTGCAGCGGGTCGGGTAACCTGCGGGTTGCAGGTAGAAGTTTCGGGAGCGGGTATAGATGCGGGTCAGCGGTTCTCTGAGTTTGCGTGTCGCGGGTAGGGTTGCCACCTTTTAAAAAAACAATTACCGGCCATGGTGGGGGGCGGAAAAGAAAGGGGTGGGGCGTGACAAAAAGGGGCGGAGCCGATGAGGGCACCACAAAAGGGGCAGAGTCACGGGGAGTAGCGTCACAAAAGGGGCAGGGTCATGAGGGAGTAGCATCACAAAAGGGGCCACCGCCCGAAGCCGACGAAAATGTAAGTTTTCAACGGCGGGCAGGGGATTTTGTAAATGGTACTACAAATTACCGGCAGCTACATTGCCGGTAAAATACCGGCCGGGTAACAACCCTAGTGGCGGGTCTCAATCGCAAGTTTTACTCCTACAGTCCTACTTTTGACAGCTCAACCCGCAGTCCCTCGTTTGTACTGGAAAGTCCCGTTTTTCTCTGCACTGAACAGCCAGAAAAATAGACAATGTTTCTAACTTAATAGGCTTTTGGCAGAGAGCCCAGAACAGCCACAACAGACGATAAGATACATTTGAAACAATTCAAATGTATCTAGGTAAGCAAATAAGTAATTGTAACAATATAAGATAACAGGTCCCTTGGGAGAAGCTACACTCACAGCTTAAAGGGCAATTCACCTTCATTAGCAAAACTGTACCAATTGATAAAAACCACAGAAATATGTTCAAACTTTCAGAACCTCCCAAATTTTGTAAAATGAACATGGTAATTAGGGTGGTAAAAAAAATGGGCGTGGTCAAAAAATTTCGCCACGCTTTGAGCGCCAACTTTTTTTGTCCCTCTTTTTATTTTCAAAATGCTGGGCGCTATGCTCTAGCTCAAGAGTATCTGGGAAACGGCTTAGTATTGTAGGTCTGTCCAACTTGTTTCATGGCAGGATTCAATGGTCTGGTGTCTTTTATTTCAGTTTCTTCTGCTACACAGTTATATAGTGAGCCTGAAGTCTACTGTACTAAATGTAATAAAAGGATTGATCTCGTATAACCCCAAAGGCAGGTGGTATTATAAAAAGAAAAAAAAAACATCACCCTCATCTATATCATCCATACAATGTCAGGATTCATTTACCCTTACAAATAATGCTAATGAGTCTGGCACATTACACTCCTGCATCCCAAAAAAGTCAGTGGCCCCCAACTTGTGCCTGTCACATGATCCTAGTAAACCCTTATTGGGGGCAGTCAATTAGATCAAATCAAGTGTCCATTACATTACACAACTCTCTAATTAGTTGTTCCATGGAGCCCAAAACAAAGGGGAACTGTTCTTTCAGCTCCAAGGGATGAACTGGAATTGGATACAGAGAGACACCAGGACCTCCAGACCCCAACCCATATTATACATTCCCTATTGGAAAAGATGGAGTGACCAGCTGTTACTTATACAGGTATAGGACCTGTTATCCAGAATGCTCTGGACTTGGTGTTTTCCAGATAACAGATCTTTCTTTAATTTGGATCTTCATACCTTAAGTCTACTAGAAAATCATGTAGACATTAAGGGGCAGATTTACTATGGGTCGAATATCGAGGGTTAATTAACCCTCGATATTCGACTAGGAATTTAAATCCTTCGAATTCGAATATCGAATTAGAAGGATTTAGCGCAGGAAATTCGATCGATCGATCGGATTATTCATTCGATCGAACGATTAAATCCTTCGAATCGAACGATTCGAAGGATTTTAATCCAACGATCGAATGAATATCCTTCGATCAAAAAAACTTGGGAAAGCCTATGGGGACCTTCCCCATAGGCTAACATTGTGTTCGGTAGCTTTTATCTGCCGAACTAGGGGGTCGAAGTTTTTTTTAAAGAGACAGTACTTCCACTATCGAATGGTCGAATAGTCGAACGATTTTTAGTTCGAATTGTTCGATAGTCGTAGTCGAAGGTCGAAGTAGCCCATTCGATGGTCAAAGTAGCCCAATTCGAAGTTTTTTTAATTCGAACCCTTCACTCGAATTTAGTAAATCTGCCCCCCAATAAACCCAATAGGCTGGTTTTGCTTCCAATAAGGATTAATTATATCTTAGTTGGGATCAAGTACAAGCTGCTGTTTTATTATTACACAGAAAAACGAAATCAGTTTTCAAAATTTGGATTATTTGGATAAAACGGAGTCTATGGGAAGTGGCCTTTCCTTAAGTCGGAGCTTTCTGGATAATGGGTTTCCGGATAATGGAACTGTACTTACAAGTTCATTGGCTGCACCTTATTATTCCGTGTAATTATTATTTGTAGCTTCTCATTCACAAACGATCTCTTGTTTCTGCGGGAAGATTCACAGGATCCTGTATTATGTGCAACGCTTCCAGCCACAGAGAAAGTTCGTGCTTTGAAACTGCGCCCAGAATTAATTTGCTCCAGTTCAACGATAAATCCTAATAATTAATAATTATCTAATAACTAATAATTATCAATAACTAATAATTATCACATTGATACGATCACTTGTTAAACCTTTCTGGAAAATAATGTGTTATATAGCGTAATGCTACGGTGAAAATATATATATGGGTATGAGATCCGTTGTCCGGAAACCCATTATCCCGAATTACAGAAAGAACATCTCCCATAGACTCCAATATAAAATAATTATTTTTTTAAAAATATTTCCTTTTTCTGTGTAATAATAAAACAGTAGCTTGTACTAAGATATAACTAATCCTTATTGGAAGCAAAACCAGCCTATTGGGTTTATTTAATGTTTACATGATTTTCTAGTAGACTTAAGGTATGAAGATCCAAATTGTGGAAAGACCCACTAACTGGAAAGCCCCAGGTCCTGAGCATTCTGGATAACAGGTCTCATACCTGTATTTATGGGCAGGAATGGCAGCCCCAACTACTTATCATACAGTACATATGCAATACTGTAATTATGTTACTCAATGTAACAAGCTTGTGGCTAATAAACTGGGCAACCTCCAACCACCTGCAACAGGAGGCTTATACTGCTGGGAGTTGTAGTTCAGGGGAGGAGGCGCAAGAAAGAGCAGAGCAAATATTAATAGCAGGTTATTATAGAGTGAAGGTAAATAAATTATGACTTGAACTTGATCCAGACAAGAATCAATAGATGATTTTCTTTCCCTGAAAGCCTCTCGGAGATGCTCCACAGTGATAGTCAATGCTGGGGGGGGGGGGCAGCATGTTATCTGTAAGGGGCCCATGTGACTCCAGGGGCCCAGAGATGCCTCTCAATCAATACGTGATGAAAGCTCATATAGATACATCAGGTAGGGTGATTACATCCCAACAGACAAGACATTTAAGTTTGGATTGGACCAATTTGTGGCAAGAATTTTGCTTTTTATGTAATTTAAATTTCCCTTTATCATGGAATCATTTGTACTTCCCCTTTAAACACTTGAGCAGACACAAAGGGAAGATTGGAATTGTAACGGCCTGGTTGTGAAACTGCAGTTAAATGTGCAGCCGAGTGTATGAGAGAAACAAGACTGGGCCCAATGATCTTTTCATTCGCTCGGTCCTGTGTTTCTATAAATATCCTATTCAATATCAGCTCTGCTTTCATTAGCCCTGGGCTCCTTAGCCAGTGCCGCTCTCCAGTTCCAAAACCGACAAAATCAATAGGAGACTGAATCACAGGGCAATGCATTAACCAGTGTCTGCAAAGTACTGACTACTCTCACCTCCAGCCTTAACTACATGTCTGTCTGGCTCAAGACACAAACTGCACTGGGCAAAACTTTATTTTATCTTTTTGTTACTTCATCTGTAGGGTATTAAACTGGGCACCATCTCTCCCTACTATACCTGCTATCCCACAGTCACACTCCCTTCCCAGAGACTATTATCCACTGTTACTATAGGCACCATCTCTCCCTACTATACCTGCTATCCCACAGTCACACTCCCTTCCCAGAGACTATTATCCACTGTTACTATAGGCACCATCTCTCCCTACTATACCTGCTATCCCACAGTCACACTCCCTTCCCAGAGACTATTATCCACTGTTACTATAGACACCATCTCTCCCTACTATACCTGCTATCCCACAGTCACACTCCCTTCCCAGAGACTATTATCCCACTGTTACTATAGACACATCTCTCCCTACTATACCTGCTATCCCACAGTCACACTCCCTTCCCAGAGACTATTATCCACTGTTACTATAGGCACCATCTCTCCCTACTATACCTGCTATCCCACAGTCACACTCCCTTCCCAGAGACTATTATCCACTGTTACTATAGGCACCATCTCTCCCTACTATACCTGCTATCCCACAGTCACACTCCCTTCCCAGAGACTATTATCCACTGTTACTATAGGCACCATCTCTCCCTACTATACCTGCTATCCCACAGTCACACTCCCTTCCCAGAGACTATTATCCACTGTTACTATAGGCACCATCTCTCCCTACTATACCTGCTATCCCACAGTTACACTCCCTTCCCAGAGACTATTATCCACTGTTACTATAGACACCATCTCTCCCTACTATACCTGCTATCCCACAGTCACACTCCCTTCCCAAAGACTATTATCCACTGTTACTATAGGCACCATCTCTCCCTACTATACCTGCTATCCCACAGTCACACTCCCTTCCCAGAGACTATTATCCACTGTTACTATAGGCACCATCTCTCCCTACTATACCTGCTATCCCACAGTCACACTCCCTTCCCAGAGACTATTATCCACTGTTACTATAGACACCATCTCTCCCTACTATACCTGCTATCCCACAGTCACACTCCCTTCCCAAAAAGACTATTATCCACTGTTACTATAGGCACCATCTCTCCCTACTATACCTGCTATCCCACAGTCACACTCCCTTCCCAGAGACTATTATCCACTGTTACTATAGACCCCATCTCTCCCTACTATACCTGCTATCCCACAGTCACACTCCCTTCCCAGAGATTATTATCCACTGTTACTATAGGCACCATCTCTCCCTACTATACCTGCTATCCCACAGTCACACTCCCTTCCCAGAGACTATTATCCACTGTTACTATAGACACCATCTCTCCCTACTATACCTGCTATCCCACAGTCACACTCCCTTCCCAAAGACTATTATCCACTGTTACTATAGACACCATCTCTCCCTACTATACCTGCTATCCCACAGTCACACTCCCTTCCCAGAGACTATTATCCACTGTTACTATAGGCACCATCTCTCCCTACTATACCTGCTATCCCACAGTCATACTCCCTTCCCAGAGACTATTATCCACTGTTACTATAGGCACCATCTCTCCCTACTATACCTGCTATCCCACAGTCACACTCCCTTCCCAGAGACTATTATCCACTGTTACTATAGACACCATCTCTCCCTACTATACCTGCTATCCCACAGTCACACTCCCTTCCCAAAAAGACTATTATCCACTGTTACTATAGGCACCATCTCTCCCTACTATACCTGCTATCCCACAGTCACACTCCCTTCCCAGAGACTATTATCCACTGTTACTATAGGCACCATCTCTCCCTACTATACCTGCTATCCCACAGTCACACTCCCTTCCCAGAGACTATTATCCACTGTTACTATAGACACCATCTCTCCCTACTATACCTGCTATCCCACAGTCACACTCCCTTCCCAAAAAGACTATTATCCACTGTTACTATAGGCACCATCTCTCCCTACTATACCTGCTATCCCACAGTCACACTCCCTTCCCAGAGACTATTATCCACTGTTACTATAGACCCCATCTCTCCCTACTATACCTGCTATCCCACAGTCACACTCCCTTCCCAGAGATTATTATCCACTGTTACTATAGGCACCATCTCTCCCTACTATACCTGCTATCCCACAGTCACACTCCCTTCCCAGAGACTATTATCCACTGTTACTATAGACACCATCTCTCCCTACTATACCTGCTATCCCACAGTCACACTCCCTTCCCAAAGACTATTATCCACTGTTACTATAGACACCATCTCTCCCTACTATACCTGCTATCCCACAGTCACACTCCCTTCCCAGAGACTATTATCCACTGTTACTATAGGCACCATCTCTCCCTACTATACCTGCTATCCCACAGTCATACTCCCTTCCCAGAGACTATTATCCACTGTTACTATAGGCACCATCTCTCCCTACTATACCTGCTATCCCACAGTCATACTCCCTTCCCAGAGACTATTATCCACTGTTACTATAGACACCATCTCTCCCTACTATACCTGCTATCCCACAGTCACACTCCCTTCCCAGAGACTATTATCCCACTGTTACTATAGACACATCTCTCCCTACTATACCTGCTATCCCACAGTCACACTCCCTTCCCAAAGACTATTATCCACTGTTACTATAGACACCATCTCTCCCTACTATACCTGCTATCCCACAGTCACACTCCCTTCCCAGAGACTATTATCCACTGTTACTATAGACACCATCTCTCCCTACTATACCTACTATACCCACAGTCACACTCCCTTCCCAGAGACTATTATCCACTGTTACTATAGGCACCATCGCTAACTATTATATGCTACTAAATCTGCGGCTTTAAGTGGAACCCTCTGAAGACAGCTCAGTTGGAAGCAGAATAGTTCTCCTGTCCTAGTGTTTTTATATCTCTCACTGTTTCTATATCCCTTTCTCATATATTGAATATTGAATCTTGCACACCCATGGGAATCCCTGTACAGCCTGGAGAATTCAGTCTCTATTCCCAGGAACCTGAACTTTCCCAGAGATTATTACAAAAGCCCCGGCCAGTGAGACTCTGGTATTGACCTACCCCTGAAGTCTCAACCACTGCAGCTGATTATCTCTAATTCAATCTGTATAAGCCGGTGATGTAGGGGATGTGATATATCTCTTTATTAGACAAGGCCTTCCCAGTGATCTCATTCTGGCAACGGGTCATGTCAGACCGACCCAGAACAGCAATGTTTTTGTTTAGACTAAAACACGTCTTAAACCAGAACGATAACATTTTGCCTTAACTTGAAACTTTTATTTTCCATCACAGTTATAAGAATAACGTTTCTTACATGCTGCAGTACTCGTTTTAAAAGAGGAAAAAGCATCTTAAGACATTTTCTTAAAATATATATATACAGGTATGGGACCTCTTATCCAGAATGCTCGGGTGCTGGAGTTTTCTGGATAACAGATCTTTCCGTAATTTGGATCTTCATACCTTAAGTCTACTAGAAAATCATGTAAACATTAAATAACCCCAATAGGCTGGTTTTGCTTCCAATAAGGATTAATTATATCTTAGTTGGGATCAAGTACAAGTTACTGTTATATTATTACAGAGAAATGATTAAACTAGGGATGCACCGAATCCAGGATTCGGTTCGGGATTCGGCCAGGATTCGGCCTTTTTCAGCAGGATTCAGATTCGGCCGAATCCTTCTACCCGGCCGAACCGAATCCGAATCCTAATTTGCATATGCAAATTAGGGGCGAGAAGGGAAATTGCGTGACTTTTTGTCAGAGAACAAGGAAGTAAAAAATGTTTTCCCCTTCCCGCCCCCTAATTTGCATATGCAAATTAGGGTTCGGATTCGGTTCGGTATTCGGCCGAATCTTTCATGAAGGATTCAGGGGGTTCGGCCGAATCCAAAAAAGTGGATTCGGTGCATCCCTAGATTAAACATTTCGATTATTTGCATAAAATGGAGTCTATGGGAGACAGCCTTTCTGTAATTCACAGCTTTTGGGATAAAGGGTTTCCGAAAAAAGGATCCCATACCTGAATTACCTTACACTTCCTTTGCCCAGTAACGAGACGGAATAAAGCAGACGGCCCCGTGAAACATCTCCAGTTATGGAGAAGCCGTTAAGATTTGGGAGAAGGCAGATCCGCTTGTTATGACATAAAGAATATTTGTTCATATAATGAACTGAGCGCTGGTAGAGCAGAGAGCCGGGGAGCTTTACAGCGGGCAGAAATAGCAGAAATAACGAGAAGAGAGTTTAAAGGAAAGCTCAATTACCCATGACATTTTTTTTGTTTAAGGGCAGACACATGCTCAGATTCGGGGAGATTAATCGCCCGGCGACAAATCTCCTCTTCTTCAGGGCGACTAATCTCCCCGAACTGCCTTCCCCTCAGCTAGAATATAAATCGCCAGCAGGATGGCAATTGGTGCGCTTTATTTTCTGAAGATGCTTCGAAAAAGGCGACTTCGAAAAAATTAAGCGCTCCGAGTGCCATCCCGCCGGCGATTTACATTCTCCCTGAACATTCAGTTCAGGGAGATTAGTCGCCCTGAAGAAGAGGAGATATGTCGCTGAGCAACTACTCTCCCTTAGGATAAATAAATCTACAGAAATCTATTTGCCTAATGAATCTCTGTCCTTCTCCTACACTAAATTAGCTGCCCAGGCCACAATCTGCCGAGTGCCTTTCATTTACAAGAGCCACATGTTGCAGGGGCTGATGGAAGATAAAGAGAACAGACCAGGGTGATGGGACGGCTTTCTAACCAGAAGGACCTTTATCACATCATCATAAACTGAACGCACACTCACACACTCACGGGCGAATTTATTAAGGGTCGAAAATTCTAATTTTTTTATTTTGGTTAAAACTCTCAAATTCAAATTGTGAATTATCCAAACTCGATTCGAGTTTAATTTGCATTCGAATTTCGAGATTTATCATATTCTGGCCCTTTAAGAACTCAAATTTGACTATTTGCCAGCTAAAATCTGCTGAAATACTGTATAAAAGGGAGAGGTCCAAGGATCAATTTGGTGATGTTTGCAGCCTTCCTGAGATTTTAATTTCTTTCAGAGAAAAAAAAACTGGAATTTAGTTTTTTTTTTTCATTCGCATTGAGTTTTTCTAATTCAAATCGAATTCGATTCGAGTTTTCGTGTTGATTCGATTCATCCGAGCTGAGGAAATTCAATTGTATTAATAAATTTCGATTGGTCGAATTTCAAATTTATGGAAGTTTATTTGAGTTTTAAAAAACTCTCATGAATTTGAAATTCGACCCTTGATAAATGTGCCTTTTAAGGTCTCACTGTACTACACCAGAATTTGTATTTTTTGCCTTTTCTTTAAATCAGATTTTTAAGCACTAAAAATTGTGGATTCTATGGATTACTCTAAACCACAAAAAATGCGTACTTTATAAAACCCATGATGAACACCAAAACCAAACTGTGCCATCTAAAAGCTGTTGAGGTCATGTAGAAGTCAATAGGAGTTGTCTTTTTCCAGTTGTAAAAATCTTCATTTCAAGGTTTTAGGGCTTATTCTTTTGTAATCAAGGATTTTTTTTGATCAATTCCACATTTTGATTAATTTGTGCTTTTTTAAATTCGGATGTTTTAATGACTTGGCATTCATGATTTTTAGAGGAAATTTGTTTTTAGTGGTTTCTGTAACCTCTAAAACCACTAAAATCAGAATGGTGATACAGAAAGGCAGCTGAATAGAGGCAAATAAATGTAAAGGAAGAGTTGATGGCTTCACTTGCAAAAAACAATCCCAAAAATATTTGTATGTGATGTGGGTTAAAGGGGTTTGAAAAGGCAAAAAAATAAAATCCCATGTTTACTTTCTTTAGATACTGTCATGGGAAAAAATTTTTTTTCAAAAGGAATCAGTTAATAGTGCTGCTCCAGCAGAATTCTGCACTGAAATCCGTTTCTCAAAAGAGCAAACAGATTTTTTTATATTTAATTTTGAAATCTGACATGGGGCTAGACATATTGTCAGTTTCCTAGCTGCCCCAAGTCATGTGACTTGTGCTCTGATAAACTTCAAGCACTCTTTACTGCTGTACTGCAAGTTGGAGTGATATCACCCCCTCCCTTTCCCCCCCCAGCAGCCAAACAAAAGAACAATGGGAAGGTAACCAGATAGCAGCTGCCTGGTAGATCTAAGAACAACACTCACAGGGGTGCTTCGCCAATGAGGCGAGTTGAGGCTGTCACCTTAGGTGGCAGCGCCCCACTAGGTACCAGGGGCAGCAAAAATGCTGCTCCTGGTACTTTAAGAGCGAATTTCCGCGGGAGGGGGGGCAGCAGCAGTTGGCGGCGGATGGGCCAGGATCGCCCCTGAGCACTCAATAGTAAAATCCATGTCCCACTGAGACACATTCAGTTACATTGAGAAGGAAAAACAGCAGCCTGCCAGGAAGCATTTCTCTCCTAAAGTGCAGGCACAAGTCACATGACCAGGGGCAGCTGGGAAATTGACAAAATGTCTAGCCCCATGTCAGATTTCAAAATTGAATATAAAAAAAATCCGTTTGCTCTTTTGAGAAATGGATTTCACAGCACTATTAACTGATGCGTTTTGAAAAAAACATGTTTTCCGATGACAGGATCCCTTTAATGAAAATTAAACCTATCTCCAATATATTTCAATTAAAAAATGTCTACCATTTTTATAATAAACCTGACTGTATGCAGTGAAATTCTCCCTTTGTTTTACTTGCTGTGACAGCTGCAGATAGGAAACTTCAGACGGTCCTTAACTGCTCTGCAGGGAAACAATCATATACAGACTGCACTGGGTCTGCAGATATGAATCTCTACACAGTCGCCGGCTGCTCTACAGGGAAACAAATAAAGCTGCTTGAGTTCTGGGAAGTAAAGTGGGGGAGGGCTCCACCTGCCGTTTGAAAGTATGATAGTTTCCCTGCAGAGCAGTTAGGGGCCGTCTGAAGTTTCCTATCTGCAGCTGTCAGAGGAAGTAAATGATGGGAAACTATTACTTTATACAGTTAAGTTTATTATAAAAAAAATTTTTTGAAGTATGTTGGAGATAGATTTATTTTTCATTAACGAAAGTAAACATGGAATTATATATTTTTTTGCCTTTACATACCTGATTAAATCAAAATCAAAGCTGTATCGGCTTCAATGGCAGATATTATTTGACTTGTGCGGTTTTGATCATTTATGATGATCCCTAAGCTTAACCTCCCAACAGAAGCCCAGACCACACGGAGCATGTGCACAGTCTTGGTCTTGCAAAGATTGTTAACGTTACAAGAGGACAGCGCCTTTTGAAAACATAAATCATTTGTTTAATTAGGCTTCAGGTGCAGTAAGATCATGTTTGGAAAAAACAGCATCTCTAGCATTATTCTATTTCAGATTTTAGTTCCCCTTTAAGAGTGTGATCCTATTAAAAAAAAGGAAACGTTTATGGCTTCACTTGCAAAGACCAACCCCAAAAATATTTGTGGGTCAAGAGTGTGATCCCATTAACAAGACAGTAGACAACGGACTAGAAACAATGTGCTTAATAAATACCTTTCCTCAGTTTATACATAGACACACACGGCTGTGGTTCCAGAGTGAAAGGACCCACCCTGTAGTAGTACAGCTGGCTGTATTAATGGTATTTTCCTTTATGATAAATGGGGTACGATGAAAAGTGTAAGACTTCCCCTTTACAGAGCACTGATCCAAGACGTTCTGGGAAACATTGTAGTAGCTTGACATTGAAGGAAGCAGGTAATGTAACTAATTATTACTAACGAGCGATCTCTATACAAGCACATCTGCCCGGGGTTCAGTAAACATTTACACATTTGTGTATTTGCCTTTGCACGGCCGAGCTCGGCTCCATTCATCCAGGGCTTTTGAGTGGAACAGGTGCAGCGCCAACCCTGAGGCACAAACAAATGTTATCAGGTTACCGGGGCCCCAATTCCAACTATGTGTTTACAGAAGAAAATATGACAAGAGAGCATTATTTTTGAGTGAATAATTATAGTCGCAGATGCATTTGAGGACACAATGGGCAGTAACCAGGCAACTCGCTGTGAGTGAAGGGGCAAACCATTGTGATCTATTCAGGCCGGGACAAGGAAGAAAATAAAAATAAAGTTGGGCAGAGGGAAAAGCAGAAGGGGTAGTAGGGGGAACCGAGCCAAAAACCAATTCCCATTGTGGAACTGGAACCCAGCGATTAACTGCACTTTGAGAGATACTTTAATCTTTAGATTTGCAAACAACTCCAAATTGATCCCTGGATGTCTTCCATAGGCTAAAAACAGCAATTCGGCAGGTTTAAGGTGGCGAATTGTCGAATTCGAATTCTTAAAGAGCCAGTGCATGATAAATTTAAAAAAGTCAAAATAGAATTTTAATAAAAAAAACAATCGAATTTTAACAAAAAAAGTTAAATTTGACAATGTAGGCCATAAAAAAAAATTCGAAATTTGAAAATTCTAATTTTCAATTCAACCCTTGATAATTGATCAGAGGCACATCTAGAAAAGGTTAAATTTCAAATTCATGAGAGTTTTTAAAAAGGAAGAAAATAAAATAAAGTTGGGCAGAGGGAAAAAGCAGAAGGGACTAATGAAAGTAGGGGGAACCGAGCCAAAAACCGATTCCCATTGTGGAACTGGAACCAAGCGATTAACTGCACTTTGAGAGATACTTACATAATAATACAAACATTTAGGGGCAGATTTATCGAAAGTCAAATTTCGAGTTCATGGGAGTTATTTTAAACTTCCAAGAACTTGAAATTCGACCAATTGCAATTTATTAGAAAAATAGAATTTTTCAACTCGGGTGAATAGGAATGACCCACAAATTCAAATCAAATTCTGTTTTGAGTTTTTTTTCTTTAGATTTGCAAACAACTCCAAATTGATCCCTGGATGTCTTCCATAGGCTAAAACAGCAATTCGGCAGGTTTAAGGTGGCGAATTGTCGAATTTTAACAAAAAAAGTTAAATTTGACAATGTAGGCCATAAAAAAAATTCGAAATTTGAAAATTCGAATTTTCAATTCAACCCTCGATAATTGATTAGAGGCACATCTAGAAAAGGTTAAATTTCAAATTCATGAGAGTTTTTAAAAACTCCCCTAAACTTCCATAAATTCAACCAATCTAAATTTATTAATAAAATTGAATTTTTAAAATAAATGGAAAAATCTACCCGAAAACTCGAATCAAATTCGATTTGAATTGAAAAAACTTGATTTGAGGTTTTTTTTCGAGTTCTTAAAGGGCCAGAGTATGAAAATCGAATTCAAATTCTTTTAAAAAATTCAAATCGAATTTGAATAAC
The DNA here is from genome assembly GCA_038501925.1 of Xenopus petersii. Taxonomy (NCBI): domain Eukaryota; kingdom Metazoa; phylum Chordata; class Amphibia; order Anura; family Pipidae; genus Xenopus; species Xenopus petersii. Next base: position 165,043,460 of record CM076675.1, read on the forward strand.
TGCCTAGTTGATTTTTGACAGTTTGGACCATAAAAAAAATTTGAAAATTTGAATTTTCAATTCAACCCTTGATAAATCTGCTCATTATATTTCGGGGAAAGTATGGTGACCTTTGAACATTTAGAAACGTGACGTGTTAATCAACTAAAAACATTTTGGAAACAGAAAAAGGGACAAAAAGATTTGCAGTGCAAAGCGCGTCTAAGTTTTTTTTTTTGACAGGCCCATTTTGTGGCCAAAACCATGTTCATTTTACAAAATTTGGCCGGTTACAGTATGTTTGAACACATTTCTGTGGTTTTTAGGGCTGGGACACACTGGGCGATTTGGGGAGATTTAGTCGCCTGGCGACTAATTGCCGCGACTTTCCATGACCAATCTTCCCCGAATGCCTCCCCTCGCTCTGCGCCTGGCTAAAATGAAAAATCGCCTGTGCTAATCACACGCGGCGATTCGTTTTCCGAAGTAGCCCGAAGTTTCCTCGTGAGGCAACTTCGGGCGACTTCGGAAAACGAATCGCCGCGTGTGATTAGCGCAGGCGATTTTTCATTTCAGCCAGGCGCAGAGCGAGGGGAGGCATTCGGGGAGAAAAGTCGCTGCGATTAGTCGACAGGCGACTAAATCTCCCCAAATCACCCAGTGTGTCCCAGCCCTTATGTGTTATCACAGTTTTGCTAATGAAAGTGAATTGCCCTTTAAGCTGCAAGTCACAGTTTGCCCCAGAGACCTACTTATTGGGGATGGGCGAAAAAATCAACAAAAATTCGCCGCTGGCGAAATGTCGCCGCCGCCGCCCATTATAGTCTGTGAGCAACAAAAAAAAATGACACAAGGTCTTTTTTTTATGCACACCACCATACATGTCTATGGGCAAAAAAATTCGCCCATCCCTACTGCTTATCTTAAATTGCTACAATTGTTTCTTTGCTTATCTTAAATTGCTACAAAAGTTTCGAAATGCGCCTGCCACTTATTCAGGGCTTTGTGCCAAAAGCCAATTAAGTTTTAGAGACTCTGTACCTTTTTCTGGCTGTTCAGTGCAGGAGATCAAAGAGAATGTCGTGACATTTCAGTAACAAATCCGGGACTGAGGGCTAAGCTGTCAAAATCAGGACTGTCCCGTGAAAAACGGGACACTTGAGAATTATGCATTCACCCTTGAATATAAAGCTCTGTGGAGTGACGTCACAATGTGCATGTCAGCAAGACGACGTGGAAAGTGAGAGACAATTTGTAGAGAAGAGAATGAAGGTACATTACGTCTCCTCATCCATTATGTCTTTATTTGCTGCCCCCTGAATACATTGTATTTAACTCACCCGATTTCCTCTTCCCTAACAAAACCAATTGACACAAACATGAGACTGAGAGTAGAATGCAGCTAATGGCACAGAACATGCCGTGCTGTTCCCATGGTACTTCTGCTGCTCTTTTCTGTGTTTTTCTGGTAGCGAAACAAAGAGGGATAAAAGGATAAAAACTGGGACAGCTCATTTTTTTCTGGTTTGATTCACAAGTCCACCAGCAAAATGATCAGCAATGCAAAGGGGCTGCTGGACTGAATCCCATGGACTACCGGGGCATGAACGAACCCAATTAGTGATGGGCGAATTTGTCCGGTTTCGCCACGAAATAAGAATTTTGACGACGGCGTCAATTCGCGGGAGTCAAAATTGACTCTGGCAAGGTTTGACGCGCATTAAAGTCAACGGGTGTCCGTTTAACTGTCGCCATCGGAATTGTCGCTGGCGTCAAAAAACTTTGATGCCAGCGAATTTTCACAGAGATTAAATTCGCCCACCACTAAACCCAATCACTGCTCCCAAAACTCTTTTGCCAGGGCACAGACATAGTTAAAACGGGTTGAAAAAAGACAAAGTCCATCAAGTTCAACCCCTCCAAATGAAAACCAGCCCCATACACACACCCCTCTGTACCTTCACTTACATTATATTAAGGATACACTGAATCCAGGATTCAGCAGGATTCAGATTCAGCCGAATCCTTCTGCCCGGCTGAAGCGAATTCGAATTAGCATATGCAAATTAGGGGTGGGGAGGGAAATCTCATGACTTTTTGTCACAAAACAAGGAAGTAAAAAATGTTTTCCCCCTTCCCACCCTTAATTTGCATATGCAAATTAGGATTAGGTTCGGTATTCAACTGAATCTTTCAGGGAAAGTAGCAAAATAGTGGATTTGGTGCATCCCTTAATTATATATAACCATATATTTACTAACTATAGCGTTTAGTATCACAATAGTCTTTGATATTATGTCTGTTAATTTAATCAGCATTACAGAACCTCCTGCTCCCCCATATCCCCAGGGGCCAATACCAGCACCCCAGCTAGAAACCCTTATTCCTGCTATAAAGATGCTGCCAGATCTCTGCCTTGTGTAGGTGTTTCTTCGCCAAAAACCCTTTCCCATACCTCCCAAATGTCCTGTTTTTCTTGGGACAGTCCCGATTCTGACAGCTCAGTCCGCAGTCCTGGGTTTGTTACCGAAACCTCCCGAATTTCTCCTGCACTGAACAGCCAGACAATGATACAAAGTTTCTAAAACTTGATTGGCTTTAGGCAGAGAGCCCAGAATACGTGGCAGGTGCACTTAAGATACATTTGTAACAATTTAAGATAAGCAAAGAAGTAATGGTAACAATTTAAGATAAGCAGGAAACTGTGACTTGCATCTTAAAGGACAATTTACCTTCAATAGCAAAACTGTAATAACACAGGAAAACCACAGAAATGTCTTAAAATTTTCATAACCTGCCAAATTTACATGGTCATGAGGGGGTGTGGCCACAAAAATGGGCAGGGTCAAAATGTTCGCCCACATCTTTTTCTCCCTTTTTCTGTTTCCAAAATGTTGGAAGGTATGCTTTCCTGTTGCTACAGAAGAACATTCCAGCAGCCAATTACTGCAGTGGAATCCAATACACATTTGAGGCAGGGCTTGGATTAGAGCTTACAATCTATTCTCCAATTTTCTAGGAGAAAATCATCTGAAGTTTAAATGACTGAAAAGACCATTTCTCCTGAGCAGATGTTCAAAGCATTGTTTTGGGACTGGTCTTCTCCTCCTTTAAATGTCTGGCTCGGTGCCCTCCTGCCAAGGAGAAGTGCCAAAATGGTATTAGGGAAAAATGTGTGAATGAACTAGTTAATCTGGCACTGCCATTGCCTTCCTACAGCTGAACTTTTATCACTCTCCAAGTACCAATCCAACGGGCTCATTTATCAGTGAGAAAATGTGTTTATACAAAACTAGTCTCAAACCTACATATTACATACTGTGAACTACATCCCCAGCATTCTCAGCTAGCTATTGACCATATAAAGGCACAAGGCTGCAGGCTGAGTTATACAGGGAACTCTGAGTATCACTCATGTATTATAAGGGACAATGTACCCCCTACTGTAAATGATAAGGATATTAGAAGTCACTGAGGGGTTGTTCTGTGACCATATAAAGACACAAGGCTGCAGGTCAAGTTATACAGGGAACTCTGAGTATCACTCATGTATTATAAGGGATAATGTACCCCCTACTGTAAATGATAAGGATATTAGAAGTCACTGAGGGGTTGTTCTGTGACCATATAAAGGCACAAGGCTGCAGGCTGAGTTATACAGGGAACTCTGAGTATCACTCATGTATTATAAGGGATAAAGTACCCCCTACTGTAAATGATAAGGATATTAGAAGTCACTGAGGGGTTGTTCTATGACCATATAAAGGCACAAGGCTGCAGGCTGAGTTATACAGGGAACTCTGAGTATCACTCATGTATTATAAGGGATAATTTACCCCCTAGTGTAACCGAAAAGCCCTCCAATTATTTACCTGCTCTTTGTACCAAGCGCTCAAGTGATTCTTCCTTATAACTATCCCAGGCAAAACCGTAGGCTTCCCCCGCTGTAATAAATAGGTGCTAATCTCATTCTCAGTCTCCCAGGATTCAGATCCCGGAGTACCTCTAAAAATGATTTTTTTTAATATACAACTGGCAATAGAATACATTTAAAGCGGAAGTTGACCTTTAAAGGGGAAATGTCCCTTTAAATTCACAAACTGGTTTCCAGCAGCTGAGTTTCCTTTCATGGAATTCTGCCCATTGCAGTCTGTCTGGTTACATCCCATACTGCGGCACAGAATCTCAGCTGCCACAAAGCAGGGCAGGACTGATGCTTACAATGGGGATCAGATGGGATCTGTGCAGCCACTGGGACAGAATGTTCTGTTATACAGATAGCTAGAATCTCAGCTGCCATAAAGCAGGACAGGACTGCTGCTTACAATGGGGATCAGATAGGATCCTTGCCCAGTAAGCAGCAGTTCTGTGATGTTTAAAACATTTCATAAATCCGTTTATAAGTGGGTTCAGCGGAGTCCATGGGAGTGACCTCAGCTCATGCAGCCATAAAGGACAATGAAGGTAACGTGGGAATGAGCAGTATATTTAGGAGAGAGAGGATAAAAGGCCACAAGCCAATTCTCAGTGACACAGAAGAGTTTGTGGCCTCATCTAAACCCTGAGAGACCCGAGATGTTTCCCTTCCCCAGGCGGCCGCTTATCACTCCCTATAACCTCGTGCCTATTCCCAGCCTCATGCCTCACTGATATTTCCAGGTTAAGTCGTGTCTGAGAGGAGAGTGTTGGCTTTTGTACCACAAACTAATTGTGCCACGTCTGTTACACATGAAACTGGGCCCACGTGTCTAAGGGCTGACAGTGAGCAGATTGCCAAGCAACACTTAATAAAAGGGGTCATTCTGCTTTAAGTTAACTATTAATGGGTTATATTCAAAGCAACTTTTCAATGGGTCTTCATTATTTATGAGTAAGTGCCCATTTAGGCACGAAACGCATTCGGCTTCTTGTATGTCTTAATAAAGTCTTTTTATTTTATGAAAACCTGAGCTACTGATTTACTAGCAACTGAACCTCACCCCACTTTGAATTCTTCATTATTTATCTTTTATAGTTTTTGAATTATTTGCCTTCCAGCTTTCGAACGGGAGTCACTGGCCACATCTAAAAAAAAACAACAAATGCTCTGTAAGGCTACAAATGTATAATAATTGCTACTTTTTATTACTCTTCTTTGTATTCAATCCCTCCCCTATTCATATTCCTGCCTCTTATTCAAATCAATGCATGGTTACTAGGGTAATTTGGAACCTAGCAACCAGATGGCTGCAAACTGGAGAGCTGCTGAATAAAAAGAGAAATAACCACAAATAATAAAAAATGAAAACCAATTGCAAAATGTCTCACAATATCCCTCTCTACATCATACTAAGAGTTAACTCAAGGGGAACATTTAATATAGGGGGGGCCTGGTCCCATATTTTGGGCAAGATGTGGTTTCAGGCAATGCACCGGAGGATATTTCATTGAATGACATGACAACAAACTCATTACAGGTATAGGACCCGTTATCCAGAATGCTGAACTTGGGGTTTCTCAGATAATGCATCTATCCATAATTTGGATCTTTATACCTTAAGTCTACTAGAAAATCATGTAAATAACGATGGAAGAATTTGACCCATTTCGCGTCAACAAAAAAATTGCCGAAATGCATTAAAGTCTATGGGCAACAAATTTTTGACGTGTCGCTATTTTTTTTCTCCCATTGGAGTCTATGGGCGTCATTTCTGCGGCGAAACTTGGTGAAAAAATTGGCTCATCCCTACTCAATAGGTTGGTTTTGCTTCCAATAAGGATTAATTATATCTTAGTTGGGATCAAGTACAAGTTACTGATTTATTATTACACAGAAAAAGGATATCAATGTTCAGAATTTGGATTATTTCATTTTAATGAAGACCAAACGGGTCAAATTCGCCCATCCCTAGAGACAGCTCTTCCATAATTTGGATCTTGCTGGATAACGAGTTTTCAGATAACGGATCCCATATCTGTATTACACTGTACATTTTAGACAAGCCGATAAAATATCAAGGATCATCTGCAAAGAGTCCTTCTTAGTGAAATAATGTTTGAAGATATTTTTTTAAATAGCTAACTTCCCCTTTAACTACTTTTCAAAATGGGCTCATCAGCCTGGATTCACTTTCTAACAGTGAAAGGGTTAATGGCAGCAACTGCCTCGTTAGCAGATTCCTCGTTACTTTGTGTTTGATATGAGGAGTAAGTCAACACGAAACAGCTGCTGCCCATTTCCATTCACCCACCTGCTGCCCCATCCAGCAAAGGTCAGGAGCACCCGCCTGCAGCACCTATCACTAGCACCCGCCTGCAGCACCTATCACTAGCACCCGCCTGTAGCACCCGCCTGCAGCACCTATCACTAGCACCCGCCTGTAGCACCCGCCTGCAGCACCTATCACTAGCACCCGCCTGTAGCACCCGCCTGCAGCACCTATCACTAGCACCCGCCTGTAGCACCCGCCTGCAGCACCTATCACTAGCACCCGCCTGTAGCACCTGCCTGCAGCACCTATCACTAGCACCCGCCTGTAGCACCCGCCTGCAGCACCTATCACTAGCACCCGCCTGTAGCACCTACCACTAGCACCCGCCTGCAGCACCCACCTGCAGCACCTGCCTGCAGCACCCACCACTAGCACCCACCTGTAGCACCCGCCTGCAGCACCCGCCAAACTAAACTAAGTTCCGCCGGGCTTCTTTGTTGCTGGTGCCAATCTGGGGGGCTTGGCCCATGAATTTGGTCCTTCTAGAGGCACAGTTGGCCCAGCAATGGCATTTAACCCCTTCCCTGCCAGTGACCAAATCAAAGAGCAACTTGGAAGCATCAAACCCATGGAGCCGGCAGTCAGGTAAGTGGTTAAAGGGAAAGCAATCTCTTTCTTTTTTTTTTATGCCAAGCTAATGACCCATTTTACATTTAAAGGACAAGTAAAGGTTTAAACAGGGAGGATGCCAGAACAGTTATGAGATCAATTCAGGGGCATAACTAGAAATCACTGGGCCTCACAGTAAATTATTTATTTTTCAGGCCAAAATATCTAGAGATTGACCTGCTTTACCAATATTTATTGAAATTGCATATGATTTAGGGCCTCATGGGGCCCCTATACTTCCTGGGCCCCCCTGCAGCTGCAGGGTCTGCTTCCTCTGTAGCTACACCACTGGATCCATTATCCAGAAACACGTTATCCTGAATGCTCCGAATTACGGAAAGGCTGTCTTCCATAGAATCCATTATAATAAAATAGTAGAAAAATGTACAAATGATTTCCTTTTTCTGTGTAATAATAAAACAGTAACTTGTACTTGATCCCAACTAAGATATAATTAATCCTTATTGGAAGCAAAACCAGCCTATTGGGTTTATTTAATGTTTACATGATTTTCTAGTAGACTTAAGGTATGAAGATCCAAATTACAGAAAGATCCATTATCCAGAAAACCCCAGGTCCCGAGCATTCTGGATTACAGGTCCCATACCTGTAATTAAAAAAAAAAAAAAAAAGAGGAACATAACATTCTATACATAAAGGGGGCTTCCACTTCAATTTGGTGGCTCAGAACGCTACAGATTGTTAATTATTTTTACACCTAGTCCCTCCCAGTATAGAAGGATCTGCTCATCTGCACAACATCTGTACTCTTCTGAAGAAATTCAGGGCCCATGGGGTCCTCACTGTAGAGATCGGGGGTATCCCCTCGCCAGCACCTGACACCTACACACTGACAATATTTACAAGTTTAAAGAAAATTTCTGGATATTTTTTTTTATTTGGAAAGGCACCATATTTGCTCTAGCTCCACCCATTGTCCAAACCTCACTTCCTTTTCACTTGAAGGAAATGATCACCTATATCTGTTTTAAAGGTGTGCTTTACCTGTAACTCAAGTTTTAGTATGTTATAGAATGGCCCATTCTAAGCAACTTTTCAATTGGCCTTCATTTTTTCTGTTTATAGTTTTTGAATTATTTGCCGTCTTCTTCTGACACTTTCCAGCTTTCAAATGTGGGTCACTGACCCCATCTAAAAAACAAATGCACTGTAAGGCTACACAGTTATTGTCATTGCTACTTTGTATTGCAACTTCGAAAACTTACGCTACCCCCTGTGCGCAACTTCGGATTTTAGTGAATTTGCGGAGCGCTGGCGAAAATACGCCTGGCGAAGTGTGGCGAAGTGCGGCGAAGTTGCGCCTGGCGCAACTTCGCATCTTAGTGAATTTGCCCCATAGAATCCTTTGAAACAAGCAACATGGCAGCAACCTGCTTAGTATCAATACGCAAAGGAGAAACAGACTGGGAAGAGAATGGATCAAAGCCCCCCCCCCAGGTGCCAAATGTCCCGACTTTCTCTTTGATCTCCTGCACTGAACAGCCAGAAAAAGATGCAGAGTTTCTAAAACCTAATTGGCTTTGGGCAGAGAGCCCAGAATACGTGGCAGGTGCCCTTGGATACATTTGTAACAATTTAAGATAAGCAAAGAAACAATTGTAACAATTTAAGATAATCAAAGAAACAACTGTAACAATTTAAGATAAGCAGGTCTTTTGGGGAAACAGTGACTTGCAGCTTAAAGGGCAATTCCACTTCATTAGCAAAACTATAATAGCACATAAAACATGACCTTAAAACCCACAAAAATGTATTCAAAAACTTTCTATAACCTGCCAAATTTTGTAAAACAGATATGGTAATTAGGGGGCGTGGTCATAAAATAGGCGTGGCCAATAAAATCTTTGTCCCTCTTTCTATTTTCAAAAAGTTGGGTGGCATGTACATCAGAAAGGGCCACACCGAGAAACCTTTATTTTTTCTTGGGGACATAGAACAGGCCCCCCTAAACGTGACTGTACCCCACCCTGCACACACACAACATTTCTGCCATTGTTAAAACTGGATTATTTGTATATCAACCGCCCCCTCTCCGTACATTTCAAGCTTTCCCTATGAACATGGTGCCTCTAGAGGGCGATGTTTCATCACAGTCAGTGGAGGAGATCTCGGAGTTTAGCAACATATAGCAAGCAGTAAGGCAGCTCCCACATAAATCTGGTACTAAACCTGAAATCAGACAGGCTAACTACACAAAGATTTATGCAATTTTCTAATACATTTAGGAATTATTACAGGACAGATGTAACCAGGCACTGACACAGAACTCCTTGTTGGTTACTATTCCGAGCCCCATAGAAATACTCCAGGTTGTGCTTTGCAGCCGATGCCGCTGGGGCCCCTTTAAATCAGTTTTATGTCTGCCGTAGGCTTATTAACCAGCGTATAAATGTAATCTCCCCATCATTTCCTGAATACCATATGCATGAGGCAGCCCCGCAGTGCAGAGACATTCTGCTTCTTGATAATGTCATTCAGCTGTAATTACATTCACACAAGGACACGCTATGCGCCCCTCGCTCATGTTCTGCACCTGAAATGCCATTCTCAACGTACCGCTAAGCAAGGAAATTACCTCTTTGTGCCTCAAAGGAGAAGGAAAGGTTAAAACGAAGTAAGTCTTATACACCAGTAACCCCTCAAAGTAATGCTGCTCTGAGTCCTCTGTTAAAAGAAACAGCACATTTCTTTCCTTCTATTGTGCACTCATGGGCTTCTGTATCAGACTAACTGTTTTCAGCTTAAATCTCCAGGGCTAGGGCTTGAGCATGCTCAGTTTGCTCCTCTCTCTCCCTCCTCCCCTTCCTGCTGTAATCTGAGCCCAGAGCTATGAGTGAGCAGGGAGAGACTCAGGCAGGAAGTGTTGTCACACCAAGCTAATATGGCAGCTGCTATAATAAACAAACAGAGAGAGATTCTAGAGCTTTTTACTCAGGTATGGTAAAGCATTCTGCAGAATAAATATAGTGTTATAGCTTGTACTATTGCAGCTAATCCATTGGCAATAAAATGCCTCCGTAGCTTTCCTTCTCCTTTAAAGGAGAAGGAAAGGCTAAAATTAAGTAAGCTTTATCAGAAAGGTCTATATAAATACACCAGGAAACCCTCAAAGTAATGCTGCTCTGAGTCCTCTGTCAAAATAAACAGCACATTTCTTTCCTTCTATTGTGTACTCATGGGCTTCTGTATCCGACTTGTTGTTTTCAACTTAAACCTCCAGGGCTAGGGCTTGAGCATGCTCAGTTTGTTCCTCTCTCCTCCCTGCTTTAATCTGAGCCCAGAGCTATGAGTGAGCAGGGAGAGACTCAGGCAGGAAGTGATGTCACACCAAGCTAATATGGCAGCTGCTTTCCTTAACAAAAAGAGAGCTTCTAGAGCTGTTTACTCAGGTATGGTAAAGCATTCTACAGAATAAATATAGTGTTATAGCTTGCACTATTGTGGCTAATCTGTTGGCAATAAACTGCTTCAGTAGCTTTCCTTCTCCTTTAACATAATGGAATAAAAAATATGAATTGCCCCCCCCCCAGGGCTATTACACAGAGAAGAACAATACAGCATGTAACCCCTCTACCCAAAAAAAACCAGTTTTTGCAAAATGAAAAAAAAAAAAAAAGCTTTTCAATATGCAATGTCATTAAAAGCAAAAGCAATATCCCTTTGGCTGCTTCGATGGTTACTGGTTCCGACTCCTGAAACAATGTAGCAGTGGATAACCAGACCAGGAGAATAACGGAGTTCACACATAATTGTGAGCAATCAGTACAACTGGTATCAAGTAGCGACTCATTACACCGGGGCGGTTGCAGCAACAACACACTGGAGACAATTAATTGTGCAACACTGATGAAAGGAAAAGTGTCAAGATGAGGAGCAATTTGGGCCCCCGGCTTAATATGTTTATTTTGTGATAATTAAGAAGTGAATGGAGTTGGCACAGTCCCGGCGATTGCATTACAACTCAAATACCCCTGGGTTCCTCCTTGGTAGAAAATAAATCCTTATTTCCTGTACACCGACCTCGTACGGCATCAGTCCTGCGATTATTGCGTCCATCTGTTCTTCTGCAAATAATGTATTATCTTTCCCTACCGTGCTGGAGCGGAAAGGAATTATAGCATAAAATTTACAGTGCAAAAAAAAAAATGTAATACTGGAACTGCCTGCCAAAAAACAGTTATTTCAGTATTAAAGGGCAACTAGACACACAATTGGTTTCCAACTGGATCATGCGAAGCACAGCTGAATATTTGAAGTAGGCTGGTTCACATTCATGGAATCTTTCTGCACAGACTATGAGCAAACTTAGGCTGTTCCTGCTGAATTGTGCTTACTACAGGGAATACCTATGCTGCCATAGTTTTATGGGATCTCTCTGTACAGACTATGAGCAAACTTAGGGACTGTTCCTGATGAATTGTGCTTAGTACAGGGGAATACCTATGCTGCCATAGTTTTATGGGATCTCTCTGTACAGACCATGAGCAAACTTAGGGGACTGTTCCTGCTGAATTGTGCTTAGTACAAAGGAATACCTATGCTGCCATAGTTTTATGGGATCTCTCTGTACAGACTATGAGCAAACTTAGGGGACTGTTCCTGCTGAATTGTGCTTAGTACAGGGAATACATATGCTGCCATAGTTTTATGGGATCTCTCTGTACTGACTATGAGCAAACTTAGGAGACTGTTCCTGCTGAATTGTGCTTAGTACAGGGAATACATATGCTGTTATAGTTTTATGGGATCTCTCTGTACAGACTATGAGCAAACTTAGGGGACTGTTCCTGCTGAATTGTGCTTAGTACAGGGAATACATATGCTGCCATAGTTTTATGGGATCTCTCTGTACAGACTATGAGCAAACTTAGGGGACTGTTCCTGCTGAATTGTGCTTAGTACAGGGAATACATATGCTGCCATAGTTTTATGGGATCTCTCTGTACTGACTATGAGCAAACTTAGGAGACTGTTCCTGCTGAATTGTGCTTAGTACAGGGAATACATATGCTGTTATAGTTTTATGGGATCTCTCTGTACAGACTATGAGCAAACTTAGGAGACTGTTCCTGCTGAATTGTGCTTAGTACAGGGAATACATATGCTGTTATAGTTTTATGGGATCTCTCTGTACAGACTATGAGCAAACTTAGGGACTGTTCCTGCTGAATTGTGCTTAGTACAGAGGAATACATATGCTGTCATAGTTTTATGGGATCTCTCTGTACAGACTATGAGCAAACTTAGGGGACTGTTCCTGCTGAATTGTGTTTTGTAGAGGGTAATATCTATATTGACAGATATATATGGAATGGCTATATATAGATATAATATAGGGGAAGAGCTATGTTGACATCCTTCTGAACAAGCTACAAGAAGATCAAACAAGTGTTCCATAGTAAACCACAACTGGGGCCCATTGAAAAATAACAGCAGAAAAGACATTGGCCATGGGCCCTCCAGCCCCAGGAACAGCCACTGAGCAGAATAAGGAGAGAGGTCACTTTGTGTCAAGATATTTTACCCAGTTTTTATTAAAATAAATTGGGGCCCCAGAGAATATTTTTTTTAAAAAAACATTGGTGGCAGGAGCCTATAGAGTATTAAAATAATACATTGGTGGCCAGGGGATTAAAAAAAAAAAAAAAAAACACACACATTGGTGTTCAGTAGAATTGAACTTGTGGTTTCAGGACTTCAATTTTGCCTCCTCACAAGGTTCAGGGTCCAACACAAGACCTTCTGGCAGGTCAGTAGGCCAAAAGGTGTCCATATTCTAACACTGTTTCAATTTGAGCAGAACCCCTAAAAAGGGACAGGGCTAACTGGGTTTGGTTTGAGACCTTGTTTATTTAAAATTAACTTTTCTATTTTTAGTGATTTCTGGGATATTAGCAGTTTTAGACACATTCAGAGACTGAACTGAAAATGCAAGGGGCACAGTCAATTAGGGTTGGATCAGGACATTTACATCCAAGCATACCATAATTTGTTTAGTATTTAAGGGTATTTACAAACATACACAGGTATGGGACCAGTTATCCAGAAAGCTCCAAATTACAGAAAGGCCATCTTTCATAGATTATTTTATCCAAATAATGCAAATTTTTTTTTCTGTGTAATAATAAAACAGTATCTTGTACTTGATCCCAACTAAGATATAATTAATCCATATTGGAAGCAAAACCAGCCTATTGGGTTTATTTAATGTTTATGTGATTTTCTAGTAGACTTAAAAGGGTTGTTCACCTTTGAGTTAACGTTAAGTATGATATAGAAAGAGATATTCCGAGACATTCCGAGACACTTTTAGAAACAATTGTTTTTCATTTTTTTTATTATTTGTGGTTTTTGAGTTTTTTAGCTTTTTATTCAGCAGCTCTCCAGTTTGTAGTTTCAGCGATCTGGTCGCTAGGGTTCAAAATACCCTAGCAACCATGCATTGATTTGCATAAGAGACTGTAATATGGAATAGGAAAATGCCTGAATAGAAAGATGAGTAATAAAATAACAATATATTTGTAGCCTTACAGAGCATTTGTTTTTTAGATGGGGTCAGTGACCCCCATTTGAAAGCTGGAAAGATTCAGAAGAAAAAGACAAATAATTTATAAACTATAAAAATAAAATGAAGACTAATTAAAAAGTTGCTTAGAATTTGACATTCTATAACATATTAAAAGTTAAATTAAAGGTGAACCACCCCTTTAAGGTATGAAGAGCCAGATATATAATGAGATATATAGTGAGATATATAATGAGATATATAGTGAGATATACAGCGAGATATACAGTGAGATATACAGTGAGATATACAGAGAGATATACAGTGAGATATACAGTGAGATATACAGTGAGATATATAGTGAGATATACAGTGAGATATACAGTGAGATATACAGTGAGATATACAGTGAGATATATAGTGAGATATATAGTGAGATATATAGTGAGTTATACAATGAGTTATACAGTGAGATATATAGTGAGATATATAATGAGATATATAGTGAGATATATAATGAGATATATAGTGAGATATATAGTGAGATATATTAGTGAGTTATACAATGAGTTATACAGTGAGATATATAGTGAGATATATAGTGACATATATGAGATATATAGTGAGATATATAGTGAGATATATAGTGAGATAGTCAGATTATATAGTGAGATAACAGAGAGATATATTAGTGAGTTATACAATGAGTTATACAATGAGTTATACAATGAGTTATACAATGAGTTATACAGTGAGATATACAGTGAGATATACAATGAGATATATAGTGATATATATAATGAGATATATAGTGAGATATATAGTGAGATATATAGTGAGATATATAGTGAGATATATTAGTGAGTTATACAATGAGTTATACAATGAGTTATACAGTGAGATATACAGTGAGATATATAATGAGATATATAGTGAGATATATAGTGAGATATATAGTGAGATAGTCAGATTATATAGTGAGATAACAGAGAGATATATTAGTGAGTTATACAATGAGTTATACAATGAGTTATACAATGAGTTATACAATGAGTTATACAATGAGTTATACAATGAGTTATACAATGAGTTATACAATGAGTTATACAATGAGTTATACAATGAGATATATAGTGATATATACAGTGAGATATATAGTGAGATATTTAACACTTATAAATAACCGTTAGAAGGTCTCTGGCCTCTCCCAGGCCCCAGTGAAACATCTGGAAGATGCCGTACCCCACCCTCGCTCTCTGCTTATCTGGGTGGGGTGCGAGTGTTTATCCCTCCAATGACAGGATTTCCTAACAACCATCAAGGAGTGAATTCCATCTGCAGCCCTGGCCCTGCTGGGGAACTCAATTGCTCCAGACTTACATGATCTCAGCTGTATCTACAGCCAAAAAAAAATTGAATATACTGAAATCCTCTGGGTTTGGAATATTTCTCAGCTGATTCATAGGCGGCAACTGCTTTGTAATATCGGCTACCAATAACATTTAACGTTTAGTATAATATAGAGAGTGATATTCTGAGACAATTTGCAATAGGTTTTCATTTTTTTATTATTGAAGGTTTTTGAGTTATTTAGTTTTTTATGCAGCAGCTCTTCAATTCTCATTTGAAGCAATCTGGTAACTATGATCCAAATTCCCCTAGCAACCACAAATTGATTTGAGTAAGAGGCTGGAATATGAATAGGAGAGGCCTGAATAGAAAGAGGAGTAATAAAATGTAGCAATAACATTAAATGTGTAGCCTTACAGAGAATTTGTTTTTTTAGATGGGGTCAGTGACCCCCATTTGAAAGCTGGAAAGAGTCAGAAGAAGTACGCAAACAATTCAAAAACTATAAAAAAAATAAATAATAAAGACCAATTGAAAAGTTACCTAGAATTGGCCGTTCCACAACATATTAAAGTTAACTTAAAGGTGAACCACCCCTTTAAAGGAGAAGGAAAGGCTAAAAGTAACTAAGCTTTATTAGAAAGGTCTATATAAATACAGTAAATTCTTTAAAGTAGAGTCCTGCGCGGGTCCATTTTTTTTTTTTGGAACCCGTACCCGACCCGTACCCGTAACCTGCAATCCGCAACCCGGAGCTGCATTCTTACCCGCTTGGACCCGCTACCCGACCCGCACAACCGCCGACCCACGTCTATACCCGCACATTCTACCCGCAATCCACAGGGTACTGCGGGTTTTTGTGGGTAACCCGACCCAATCTGCTGCAGGACTCTACCTCAAGTAATGCAGCTCTGAGTCCTCTGTCAAAAGAAACAGCACATTTCTTTCCTTCTATTGTGTACTCATGGGCTTCTGTATCAGACTTGTTGTTTTCAGCTTAAACCTCTAGGGCTAGGGCTTGAGCATGCTCAGTTTGTTCCTCTCTCCCTCCCTGCTGTAATCTGAGCCCAGAGCTATGAGTCAGCAGGGGGAGACTTGGGCAGGAAGTGATGTCACACCAAGCTAATATGGCAGCTGCTATCCTAAACAAACAGAGAGAGATTCTAGAGCTGTTTACTGAGGTATGGTAAAGCATTCTGCAGAATAAATATAGTGTTATAGCTTGTACTATTGTGGCTAATCTATTGGCAATAAACTGCTTTTGTAACTTTCCTTCTCCTTTAAAATGTAATATAAATGTATAGGGCAAGGGGAGCGATGATTGGCACCATGAGCTGAATGGGGTTTTTTTTTTGGAGGAGTTTCATATGGAAGTAGGAGAGGATAAATTGTAGAGCTGCAACCATCTAACTGTGGTATTATAAGGACCAAGGGCCAGTTATCTTTCTACGTGTCCCTTTAAAAAGTTTCTTTAACTCAAAGGAAGACATGAACTCGGAGCGATATATTTGAGTTTTTGCATAATCACTACTTGATTACTCTCTTGCCAGGATCAGTTCTCTCAGTGACCAGGGTGAGAAAGTGAAGTCAGACAGAGGAAACAACACCACTGTACTCGGAATATTTGGAGCTCATACACCTGCCATTGGTACATTTTTCAGCACATACTTTAGTTCTAGATCCTTCTATCACGACTCCCACAGACTCAAGGGCTGAAAGATGAAAGTTACTCCAGTGTAGAAGTGGTTAATAAGCATCTCACACAGAACATTAGGCTGCAAGTGCCTGAAACAAGATCAGGTCGGTATTGATCCCACTAGACACCACGATGAGACACGGCCTGTATTGATGGAGGGGGGGAGGGTCTCACAGGCTCTCTAATCCGCTAATTCCCTGAGGGGTCCCAGACCCCCCCCCCCAAAAAAAAAATATTACAACTAATGGATGTGCCAATAACTGGCCGGGAGTCAGTATATCACAAACACAGACTTAACCTCTTCCATCAGCAACGTCATAAGGGAAGAACAGACTTAAAAGGTTTCCAATTCTGCCCGGTGGTTCCGACTATAGGAATTGCTACGTGGCTCCGACTCCGACTATAGGAATTGCTACGTGGCTCCGACTCCGACTATAGGAATTGCTACGTGGCTCCGACTCCGACTATAGGAATTGCTACGTGGCTCCGACTCCGACTATAGGAATTGCTACGTGGCTCCGACTCCGACTATAGGAATTGCTACGTGGCTCCGACTCCGACTATAGGAATTGCTACGTGGCTCCGACTCCGACTATAGGAATTGCTACGTGGCTCCGACTCCGACTATAGGAATTGCTACGTGGCTCCGACTCCGACTATAGGAATTGCTACTGTAGCATCATGGATAATTACATATAAAGCATTAAAGGGGCTAGGAAAGTAGGGATGCACCTAATCCAGGATTTGGTTCGGGATTCAAACTTTTTCAGCAGGATTTGGCCGAATCCTTCTGTCCGGCCGAACTGAATTAGAAATCCTAATTTGCATATGCAAATAAGTAGCGATGGGCAAATTTCTCCCGTTTTGCTTCACAGAAAAATGTTCGTATTCCCCATGAAATTCGCGAAAATGTCGAAACGTGAATTTTGACGCCGGCTACAGTTCTGCCGCCAGTGCCAATTCCGTCACACAGTAAAGTCAATGGACGTCTATTAATTGTCGTCGGAATTGTCGCTGGCGTCAAAAAAAAAAATTGACACCAGCAAATTTTTCCTGGCAAATTTTCACGTCAAACTCAGGAATTTATTCGCCGGAGGTTAAACGCACAAATTCAACGCAAATTCGCACCTGTTGAATAAATTCCGGCCATCCCTATTCCAAATCCCACTTTTTGTCACAAAACAAGGTAGTAAAACAGTTTCCCCTTCCCACCCTAATTTGCATATGCAAATTAGGATTCGGTTCCATATTCGGCCAAATCTTTCACGAAGGATTCGAGGGTTCGGCTGAATCCAAAATAGTGGATTCGGTGCATCCCTATAGGAAAGACTTGCGCTCAGCAGGAGCGTAACTAATAAAGTCTGTGTTGGACATGTAGTCTCCTTATAAGAAATATATACTTTGTACTGAAAGTATTTTCACTTTCCAACTTCCTTCGTTCTTCAGAGCAACTGTAGAAGGGAGAGTATTCAATTAACTGTCACGCTTTATAAAAAAAAAATTTCGCACGAAACGCAGCAATTTTTTTGACCACACCTCTTTCTGTGGCCACACCCCCTAATTACCATGTTCGTTTTACAAAATTTGGCAGGTTATGAAAGTTTGAAAATATTTCTCCTTATCTAAACTGTGTTTTTGTATCTCAAAATTGTTACAAAGTATCTTATTTGCACCTGTTAGCTGTTCTGGGCTCTCTGCTAAAAGCCAATTAAGTGAGAAACTTTGTTTCTTTTTCTGGCTGTTCAGTGCAGAGAAAAGAGTAACTTTCCAGTAAAAATTAGGGACTGCTGGTTGAGCTGTCAAAAGAGGGACTGTCCCTCTGAAAAAAGGGACAGTTGGGAGGTATGGCATATCTGCCATTTGTGGTTTGATATTAACTGATCATCCAATGGCCCCGGGAAGCAGCCCTTACCAGTTTTCCATATACCAATATAATATAATATAGTGGGACTCTTTTCAAACATTTGCCTATTAAGTAGACACGGGTCAGTGACCCTTGTCATCATGGCTGAACTACAGACGTATCCTGGGAAACCGGGACAGTTGTATAAAGTGCTGGAGGGCTGAACTACGAGGGAGACTTTGGTTGGATGGACTTATCTGTCGCACCCCATCTCGTCATTCAGCTGCACCCGACTGAGCTCCCCCAATAATCTGCCAACTGCAGGTGCCACGACACTCTCTATCGGTGCCAAAAGTTAAGACACCCCCAAGTGATTGTATCTACTTACCTTTTGGACTGTATGTATCTACTTACCCGACACCCTGGGCCTGGAGAAAATTGAACCGGTCTGGGGTTATTCCAGCTAGAGATTGTTTTCTTGCTTCTTCTTTCTTCAAATTTCCCGTGGGAGACGCATGTGCAGTACAACGAAATAGGCGACTTCTTTGTTCGGCTTTTCGCACTACTGCACATTCGCACCCAAGAGAGAAAAGAAGAAGCCAGTAACCGTTCCGTGGTGCTCGCTGGAAAAACCCTGGGCTGGTGCAGTTTTCTGCTGATAGGAGCATTGGCCCGGGGTGTCAGGTAAGTATATACATTCACTTGGGGATGCCTAACTTGTGGCACCCCCAAGAAAAGACTGCCTTTCCTTCTCCTTTAAAGGACATGTAAACCCCCTCCACAAAAAATTAATCAGTGAACAGCCTCTTTGAAATCTTTAGATACCGGTCACTCTGGTTGTTAAAAGGTTAACATTAAGGCTGCAACATCCCCTTAATCACTTAAAAATCCTTCTCCTTCTCTAACCCACTCAGCCCCCTCCCTCAGGAAATTGCTTTGGCTGTTGACTTATGAGCATGCTCAGTTCTTCTCGGATTACTAAACACACCCTGCAGTCTAACAGCCAATGAAAAGATAGCATTACGGGGTCCCATAGAAACTCTAGCCATCTGATCCTATTGTTTTCTCCTAACCACCTCTCCTGAGCTCAGCTTAACCATTACACTGCTCAACCCCAGCAGAACTTTTTAATCAAAGTATGTTGTGCCTGTGTAAAGCTGCATTCTGCATTGCATGAACTTTACAGCATACATGTCTCAATGTTACGCCGGATGAAAGCTGCTATGCATGTGATGGCCCTGGGAAATGGAGGGGGTATGTGCAGTACAAATAATGTGGCTTGGGTGGGGAAGATATGCCCAACTTATCTATGTAGTAGAAAATGTAGGCTTTATATGTCCTTTAAACAAAAGTGAGGCTATCAGATCAAACCTGTGATGGGCGAATTTGTCCTGTTTCGTTTCGCCACAAATTTTGAGAATTTCTCCCGAAATTCGCTAAACGGGCATAAAATTTGCGAAACGCCGATTTTGTTGCCGGCAACAATTTGTCTAAATTGTCGCCACTGTCTATTCTGTCGCCGGCATCAAAAAATGTTGACACCTGTGAATTTTCGCGGAAAATTCGCAAATTTATTCACCGGCGGCGAAACGCGCAAATTCGCACCTGCCACATAGATTCGCCCATCACTAATAGTAAGTTGATAGAACTGGGAATAAAAGCAGCACCAAGCGATTGAGCACAAACAAGTGCCTTACGTATCCACTTACCTTCTTTTTGTCTGCTCTCTTATCACCCACCCACCTCTAGGTTATTTGTAACCTATACTCTAACGGTAACAAGATCCCTCCCCCCCCAGGTCAGTGCAGCTCCACGGAAGATAAAGAATAAAGTGACACTCGGGCAGGAACCCCTTAAGCACAACGCAGCCCTGATTTAACTTCCAGCGAAATCCAGCAATGAACTGGGGGTGCAGAACATCTAGACCAGCCTGACCTGCACACCCTGTTTCTGCCATATTCATAAGCCTTTTATCCTTTTAAATACATCAATACCAGTAGTGGCTGGACTATCAGATCTGCTCACCCTGCCCACAATAAAGGCTATATACACATGTCAGGCCCTTATACCTACAGGGACAGTTCCCTTTAAAGGAGAACTAAACACTAATAATGAATATAGGTAAAAATACTATATTTTATATAGTGAACTTATTGCACGAGGCTAAAGTTTCAGCTTGTCAATAGCAGCAATGATCCAGGACTTCAAACTTGTCACAGGGGGTCACCATCTTGGAAAGTGTCTGTGACACTCACAAGCTCAGTGGGCTCTGATTGGCTGTTGAGAAGCTAAGCTTAGGGCTCGTCACTAATTATCCAGCAGAAAATGAGCTTCCCTGGCTGTAATATAAGATGATGCTACAGGTTTGCTGATTATTCAATTCTGATGCTAATTGCACTGGTTTCTGTGCTGCCATGTAGTAATTATCTGTATTAATTACTAATCAGCCTTATATTGTGACATTTCTATTCTATGTGTACTGTATATTGTGAGTGGGTCCCTAAGCTCAGTAAGTGACAGCAGCACAGAGCATGTGCAGTGAATCAGCAGAAAAGAAGATGGGGAGCTACTGGGGCATCTTTGGAGACACAGATCTTTACTGCTAAAGGGCTGTGGTTGCCTTGGGCTGGTACAGAAGCACAAAACATGATATACATTATAGTTAATATAATTCCACAGGTTATGTCACCCACTTCAGCTTATTGAGTGGACAACAAAACATTTGTAATTGTCCCCCCAACCATCCCTAAGGAAATAACCTGCATGTGCACTTATAGGTTCAAGTGATAAGTGCACCTACGGGTGCAGGTGATTTCCATTCATTAACAAGTGCAACTTCGGGAGTTTTGTCCCTGTCTGGCTGCAAATTAAGGAGAGAGTAAATATTACTGATTTTTACCAACAAGAACAATCCATCAAGGTCAGTTATGGAATAACCAGTCAATGGGGATGCTGGGATCCAGAGTGAGCTGTAGGGGGGGAGGGACTAAAGGAAAAGCTTTAATTATGGGCCACACACCCATACCAGTGCCAGAAAATAACCAAACCAAGGGAAAGTGAAAAGCTTTAGCCGAAGGGCTCTTACTCACTGGCGTTCTGACCTGCGCTCCCCCCGAACGCAGGTTGAGACGCAACATGCTGCATTTTTCCTGCGTTCGGCGCCTACACGCGCCTGAGTGAGTACAGCCCCATTTGAAATAATGACATGCGTCTATTCCTGCGCTCCCCTGCGGCTGAACGCCAAAAAACGGAACGCAGGGGAGCGCAGGTCAGAACGCCAGTGAGTAAGAGCCCTAATAAATAGCAAATTCGGCAATTATTCGAGAAATCAGCTTGTCCATCAATGGTGAAGGCAGCAGGGACACGGCACATAATAATGGCTGATCCCAAAACAGTCTTTGCATGGGGGCGCCTCACCACTTTAAGGGCTCTTTTACACGCGCGGTTTTACCTGTGCTCCGCTGCGTTTCGCTTTCTTCCGTTCAGCCGCAGGGGAGCGCAGGAGAAGACGCACTCAGTTATTGTGAAGGGGGCTGTACTCAAACAGACGCATGTAAGCGGCAAACGCAGGTGGGACGCAGTATGTTGCATTTCACCTGCGTTCGGCTCATACATGCGTCTGTGTGAATACAATAATTGAGCGCGTCTACTCCTGCGCTCCCCTGCGGCTGAACGGAAGAAAGCGTAACGCAGGGGAGCGCGGGTAAAACCGACCATTGTAAGAGCACTAAGGGCTCTTACAGATAAGCGTTTTTAGCTGCACTCCCCTGCGTTACAGTTTCATGGGTTCAGCCGCAGGAATAGACGCACTGAATTCTTTTCAATGGGGCTGTACTCACACAGACACATGTAAGCGCCGAACGCAGGAAAAATGCAACATGCTGCGTCCCAACCTGCGTTCGGCTCTTACATGCGTCTGTGTGAATACAGCCCCATTGAAAAGAATTCAGTGCGTCTATTCCTGCGGCGGAACGCAGGGGAGCGCAGCTAAAGCCGCTCATCTGTAGGAGCCCTAAAACTGAACACATATGGAATCCACAGCCTTATTGGCTAATTAGCAATTGTTTTAGATGCACGATACATGGCTGCACATAAATCAGTTCAGTCTGCAGCATGCATCTAAATGAATTGCTAATTAGCCAAGCAGGCTGTGGATTTTGGTTTTAAAGGGGCGAGGGGGCAACCCTATGCATCACACACCATTGTTTGTCCAGTCTATCCGGCAACTGCTGCAGAAATTAAAAATAACAAAAATAACCCAAGAGCTGACAAGTGGAGCCGAGGGATTATCAGATGCCCCATTAGCAAAGCGAAATAAATATTACAATATCTTTCCCTTCACTAATATTCGGAATACCATATATATCTCTGCCGGCAACTTAAATGCAGACAGAGGGGATGGTTTGTTATATTGCCCTAAAGGACAATCCCCTCATTTTAGGAACCTTTGATAAAATGAAAAGCAATTCCTTTATTAACGTTAATAAGGGTTAAAATCTATTTCCCCAGAGGCCCATACGTTACACACATGTTCTAATAACACGCAGGGCCCTCAGTGCTGCATTATTTATATAAAGGGAGTGGGAAATGCCCATCCTGCAGCCCTCCAGCTATTGCTGAACTACAATCCCCCTGCAGGTCGGCAATAAAGTGATAAATGTACTTACTATTCACTCTACTACACACTCATACACAGTCAAAGCTCAGTATGTAGATCTAGTCTATCAGACTAATAATAATGATTAGAATAAAGAAATGAAAGTCTCATGGGGTACAGGCCCTTTCTCTCTCCCCCCACCTGCCTCTGTGACGTCACTGGCCGGAACACCTGCTCAGATGGAAGAAGAAGAAAAAGCGAAAAGCAAATCGCGTCAGCGCAAAGCGTTGGGGTCAGGACACACAGATTCGCGGAGATTAGTCGTCCGGTGATAAATCTTCTCTTCTTTGGGACGACTAATCTCCCCGAATTGTCTTCCTGCCATGTAAATCGCCGGCTGAATGGCAATCGGATCGATTCGTTTTCCTAAGTTGCCTGAATTTGCCTCACGAGGAAAAAAATGTAAATTGCCAGCGGGAAGGCAGTTCGGGGAGATTAGTCGCCCCGAAGAAGAGGGGATTTGTCGCCGGACGACTAATCTCCCCGAATCTGCCTGTGTGCCCTGACCCTTAAAGCTGCTGCCCCCGCTGGGACACAACCAGCCTCCAGCACACACCAGGTTAATGAGGCTCCTCCCTCTCTGCCTGTGTTTACAGTTTGAGTTCTGAGCACCTGTGACAGGTGCAACCCCCCCCCCCACCACCACATACACCGAGCACTGTCGGTTCTCACTACCCAACAGAATCCCATCTCTGCCCAAGATCCCCCACACTCACATATCTGCGTAGTTTCTTCTCCGGGGGGGATTTTCTGAGCCAGCCGCAGTGAATGACTTCTCCTCCGCTCATCCTGGGGATAAAGCGCCTCCTTGTTGCTCTGTTATTCCTGCAGCATTGAGACCTCAACCGGCACCGGCTCCAGCTCTCTCCTCTTCTCTCCCTGCACTCACTGTACCATCAGGGGGTCCCAGTCTCTCCCTGCACTCACTGTACCATCAGGGGGTACCAGTCTCTCCCTGCACTCACTGTACCATCAGGGGGTTGCTTTTAGTTATAGTTCCATAGTGGGCACCTTTCTCGGTTCCCTGCAATTAAAGTACCATCATGAGGTCCCGGTCTCTCCCTGCAGTTAGAGCAGCATGAGTGGGGGAGTCCCAGAGCCACAGACAGTAGGACAGTAGCCCCTCTGTAGCAGCAGACAGTCCCCCTCACTGTGCCTTCCTCCTGGGCTGAACAGTCACCGCTGTCCCCTCTTGTCTCAGTCACAGCTGCTTTATTAGGAAGCAGGAAACTGCCTGTGTCTCTATGTCTCCCACAGCAGGGCAGCCTAGCCACACCCATATTTCTGGAGTGGGCGTGGCCCCAGCTGGGGTTTTTAACCCTTGGAGTGGCAGGGAGTTTGACAATGCCTTTGCTGAGTCAGGTTATCAAGTGGTTAAACCACACCCCCCAGCCTAAAGCACAGCCCAGAACAGAAATGGATTTAAATAAAGCCCAATGGGAATTAGTGAGGTCAGAAACAACAGGGATCTATATCCTAATAGAAGGGGACTTTAGGGGGTCCCTATATATAATGGGCCCTGCAGAGAAATCATTAGGGGGTGGTTCACCTTTAAAGGGGAACTTTCGCAAAAATTAAAATTTAATACAAGCTTCCTCATACTGAAATAAGAAACTTTCTAAATACAGTCAATTAAATATTCTGCATCGTTTCTGGAATAATCAAGTTTATCTTCACTTGTATTTCACCCAACTGCTGTTATGTTGCCCTTAAAGGGGAACTAGCACAAAAATTAAAATGTAATATAAGCTTCGGCATACGCAAATAAGAAACTTTCTGAATACAATCAATTAAATATTCTGCATTGTTTCTGAAATAATCAAGTTTATCTTCACTATCCCTCTCTCAGCATCTGTTTCTCTTCATTCTGTCTTCATGCAGCAGTTGGGTGTCAGATATTCACTGACAGTTACATCCAATATATCTTATAGGGGGGCTCCTTTCCTAGCAGATATATTAGAGCTCACTCAAATAACTGATTCCAGTACAAACAAAATCTAACAAAATAACTTCCTTTTGCACAAATCCTGCATGTAGAGAGACATGATGTCTGGTGATTTTAATAGAGTGAGCTCTAATACACCTTCTAGGCAAAAGGAGCCCCCCTATAAGTTATATTGGATCTAACTGTCAGTGAATATCTGACACCCAACTGCTGCATGAAGACAGAATCAGATGTGAAGGGATAGTGAAGATAAACAGTACCGAATTTTTAATTGACTGTATTTAGAAAGTTTCTTATTTCAGTATGAGGAAGCTTATATTAAATTTTCATTTTTGCAATAGTTCCCCTTTAAGGGCAACATAAATACTGGTAACCTTCAGTTGTTAAAATACAACTCCCAGCACCCTGGCTGGTATCAAACACAAGAGCCACATGCTGCTGTTTATGAGTCCCATAGAAACAGATTTGTATCTGATCTGCATGATGTGAGTGAGGATGCTGCTTGTAATCTCACAGATCAGGTTGGATTGGATTGGGAAGGATTTGATGAGATTCGACTCATACTCAGACACTGCCATTGCATTGGAATAAATCTGCACTAGAGGAGCAGCAGGGCATGTACAGTACATCCAGCATGGCTGTTCAGAAGTCACTGCAGTCTGCAGCCTACCTGTTACTATCAGATAAGGAGGCAGGCAATTTAGTGTGCATTAGAGTGCAGCGGGAAGACCCAAATGCATTACGTTCCTGTGTGTGTATAAGCATTGTACACCCATTGATCTGCACTTGTGCTGCACAATTTCACTGCTGCTTATCAAGTTCAGTTTATATTTAGTTTCAGCGCCATCTAGTGGCCATATTCTTATATTTTCAATAAGAAATGCTCATTTTTTTTCAGGCCTGTCCATGTTTGTTTTTTGTTTTACTTATGAACAAGAAAGATCTTTTAACAGTAGGACAATTTCTCAGCTCAGCAGTGGGTACAAAGGAGAGGCCCCTGCACTTTATTTGGGAGATGCCGCCAGCCTGTCTGTTTACAAACACAACCAAGGACTGACCTGTTCCATCACCCACCATTTATTTCCACTAACATTTGGTCCTTATAAAACACTCCCAAGGGTCCAAATAAGGTTCACTGGCCAGGACCTACACCATTAGGGGCCCCGTACAACAAAATTGCATTGGTGCCAGGGCCCCCCTTACAAATAAAAAAAATAATTGGAGCCCCAAAGAATTTTTTTTAAAAGCATTGGTGCCAGGGCCCCCTTACAAGTAAAAAAAAATTGGGGCCCTAAAGAATAATTTTTAAAAAAAACATTGGCACCAGGGCCCCCCCTTACAAGTTAAAAAAAAAAATTGGGGTCCCAAAGAATATTTTTTTTAAAAAAAACATTGGTGCCAGGGCCCCCCCTTACAAGTTAAAAAAAATTGGGGCCCCAAAGAATATTTTTTAAAAAAACATTGGCACCAGGCCCCCCTTAATATTTAAAAAATGATTTCCGTTTTCTGTGTAGTAATAAAACAGTAACTTGTACTTGATCCCAACTAAGATATAATTAATCCTTATTGGAAGCAAAACCAGCCTATTGGGTTTATTTAATGTTTACATGATTTTCTAGTAGACGTAAGGTGTGAAGATCCAAATTACTGAAAGATCCGTTATCCAGAAAATCCCAGGTCTTGAGCTTTTCGGATAACAGGTCCCATACCTGTACTACGTCCAGTGAAGTTACTGTTCAGCAGTAACCCAAACTGACACCCTTTAATCATTGTTGAAGTACAATTCCCAAACACTCCCTACTAGGGATGCACCGAATCCACTATTTTGGATTCAGCCGAACCCCCGAATCCTTTGTGAAAGATTCGGCCGAATACCGAACCGAACCCTAATTTGCATATGCAAATTAGGGGTGGGAAGTGAAAAATAATTTAACTTCCTTGTTTTGTGACGAAAAGTCACGCAATTTCCCTCCCCACCCCTAATTTGCATATGCAAATTAGGATTCGGTTCAGCCGGGCAGAAGGATTCGGCCGAATCCGAATCCTGCTGAAAAAGGCCTGGCCGAATCCCGTACCGAATCCTGGATTCGGTGCATCCCTACTCCCTACAGCCAAATGTGCTGGGACTTGCACGAGAGACACACGAGAAGAATAAATTCGCGGAAAAAAAATGGACACCGGCATCAGTTTTTTTGGACACCGGCGCAATTTTGCCAAAAACGGACGCCGGGTCAAAAACGAGACGGTGCTCTTTCGCGAATTTTTCCTTCTTCTTGTGTCTCTCTGCCCTGCAAATCGAAACGCCCCAAATTCACCCCTCACTATCCAGTACTACTTAAATACCGTAGCTCTTTAGAAAGAGTCTGGCTGATATTATGGGTATCCAGATTGCTCAAGAGCCTGTGACCAGCAGGTGGCACTTTTGTTTACCTAGTAACATAGTTAGGTTGAAAAAGACACACGTCCATCAAATTCAATCTTTTAAGTCTATAAATAACCTGCCTAACTGCCAGTTGATCCAGAGGAAGGCTCTAGTCCCTCCTTTGCTAAACCCCCTTCATCCAACCCCTTCTTAATAGTTCCAGGGCAGCTCAGAAGAGCTCTAGCTATAGGCAAGGACTCGGTAGAGGCTGAACCTCTAACGTTTAGGGCAGAGACACACGCTGCTATTTCGGGAGCTTAGTCGCCCAGTGACAAATCGCTTCTTCTTCGGGCAAATAATCTCCCTGAACTGCCTTCCCACAGGCTACAATGTAAATAGCCGATGGGATGGCAGTCGGATCACTTCGGGTTTCTGAAGTCGCCCGAAGTTTCCTTGTGAGGTGACTTCGGGCAACTTTGGAAAACAAAGCGCTCCAAGTGCCATCCCGCCGGCGATTTCGATTCTAGCCAGCGTGAAGGCAGTTCAGGGAGATTAGTGCCCTTACCCTAAAGCTTTAGCCCGATATGATAATGTTCGTTTTCCTTTCAGCAGTGATGGACATGGGTGGAACAGCCATCAGCTTTGCCATCAGGGTGGTCGTGTAATAATTAACCTTAAACATTTTTATCTCTGTTTGGGCCTTTGTATTTATCATCGGGCGCTGGCGAAAATTCGCCCTTTAGTGAATCTGCTCCTATGTATTTTAATAGGCATTAATAAAAATTGGATTTTTTAACTTTAATTACGGAGGAGCGGGTCCATCCTTTGGGTTTGTGGGTTTCAGATGCAGTACTTGTTTGGGCCTTTGTATTTATCGGAATGTAATATGGCTGATATTATTAAAGGGATCGTTATTCTCTGTGGAAGTCTCACTGGACACAGTTTTTGACTCATTTTAGCCTTAAAGGGATCCTGTCATCGCAAAACATGTTTTTTTCAAAACACATCAGTTAATAGTGCTACTCCAGCAGAATTCTGCACTGAAATCCATTTCTCAAAAGAGCAAACAGATTTTTTTATATTCAATTTTGAAATCTGACATGGGGCTAGACATTTTGTCAATTTCCCAGCTGCCCCTGGTCATGTGACTTTTTCGCTAGCGTTGCCACCCATAGGGACATCGCCAATTCACTAACAGGCACAGACGACAATTCACTAGCGAACGGGACTGTCTCTGGACAACGTTTCTCCGCAAATTCAGTAAAGTGCAAATTTTACTGAACGTTACCTCTTTGCCAGAGTTGAGCGTCACCTCAGACCAGTTGAAGTGCTATAAAGCAGCTCGATCTTCCTCAATCTTCTGTCACTTACATCATATCCTGTGAGCCGAAAATGCATTTAAGTTCAAAAAACGCTGGCGACTTTTCCTTTTTTGAAGCGGGATTGGCTGCAAAAGTCCTGACTTTTTTTTGGGTAACTGGTTTTCTCCAGACATTTCATAACATATGGAACATTCATTTTACAGTGGGCTCATGTGTAGGGCATTATATTAACTCTCTTGTCTTTATTAAGGTTCCCTGGACATTTGTAATAAAAAGTGGTAACTCCAAGTATTTGCACCAATAATAATAAAGACGTCCATACAACTTTAAATTACCCACTGTATACAAATTGAACTGTCAGATCACAAGTGAATTTTCACTAGGCACAAGTGAATGCTACCGTATCTTGCACTGCCAAAGTAACGCTAGCAAAAAGTCGCCAACTTTCGGCGCCCAGTGGGCAACTTCGCCTATTAGCGAATTAGCGTAGTGGTAGCGAATTTGCGCCTGGCAAAGTGTGCGTATCGGGCGCTGGCGAAAATTCGCCCTTTAGTGAATCTGCTCCTATGTATTTTAATAGGCATTAATAAAAATTGGATTTTTTAACTTTAATTATGGAGGAGCGGGTCCATCCTTTGGGTTTGTGGGTTTCAGATGCAGTACTTGCCAAGGTCATCTACTTGCAACAAGAGTCAATTTGTGGAAGTCGTTTTAATCAATCAACACCCCCTGTGATACTAGCACTAAGGATAACTACCTCATTAAAAACAAGGCTAAGTTGTAAATCCTTGACTGTAGGTAAACTAAATGTAAAGGATAAGTAAAGCTTAACTGAAGAAGTAGGTAGAAATGTTGTACATGATGTTTTGTGCTTCTGTACCAGCCCAAGGCAACCACAGCCCTTTAGCAGTAAGATCTGTGTCTTCAAAGATGCCCCAGTAGCTCCCCATATTCTTTTCTGCTGATTCACTGCACATGCTCTGTGCTGCTGTCACTTACTGAGCTTAGGGACCCACTCACAATATACAGTACACATAGAATAGAAATGTCACAATATAAGGCTGATTAGTAATTAATACACATAATTACTACATGGCAGCACAGAAACCAGTGCAATTAGCATCAGAATTTAATAATCAGCAAACCTGTAGCATCAGCTTATATTACAGCCAGGGAAACTCATTTTCTGCTGGATAATTAGTGACGAGCCCTAAGCTTAGCTTCTCAACAGCCAATCAGAGCCCACTGAGCATGTGAGTGTCACAGACACTTTCCAAGATGGTGACCCCCTGTGACAAGTTTGAAGTCCTGGATCATTGCTGCTATTGACAAGCTGAAACTTTAGCCTTGTGCAATAAGGTCATTATATATAATATGCCAGTTTTAACCATATACATTTTAGGGTTAAGTTCTCCTTTAAGCCCAGGCACAGCAAGGATTAACATAAGGAGGAGTGTCATACAGACTGTGTGTAGGCCATGTGCATATTTATATTTGTTTGTGTGTATAGATAAACAATGACACCCAGGTCGGTTGCGTATCTGCAGAGTATCTGTATTTTTAGAGTCATTGTTAGAAGAATTTATGTAGGAGTTGGTTTCGTTACAATAGTTTGTGATTGACTTTCTCTCAGCCGCCCAGTTTCAGCCCGAACCATTCTGATACATCAGTCCCTGCCCCAGTGAAGCTTCGGGGAAGCACAATTGCCCCTGTTCATCCTGCTCTGATAAAATGAAAACCAATGGTAAAACCAATGTGTTTGCTTCAGAAACACTACTATAGTTTATAGAAACAAGTTCCTGTGTTAGTCATGGAAGAAATTCAAAAAGGCTATATGGCACAGGATAAATAGTGGATAACAGATAACATTATGTTCTACACAGCTTATCTGCTATCTGCTGTGTAACCTGAGCCTTTTCTTCTTTGAATGGCTGCCCCCATGGCTACACAGCAGATTGTATATAAACTATAGTAGTTCTAATCTGTTATCTGCTGTGTATCCTGTGCTTGAATGGCTGCCCCCATAGCTACACAGCAGCTTGTTTATATAAACTATAGTAGTACTTATCTGTTATCTACTGTGTATCCTGTGCTTGAATGGCTGCCCCCATGGCTACACAGCAGCTTGTTTATATAAACTATAGTAGTACTTATCTGTTATCTACTGTGTATCCTGTGCTTGAATGGCTGCCCCCATGGCTACACAGCAGATACTATAAACTATAGTAGTACTTATCTGTTATCTACTGTGTATCCTGTGCTTGAATGGCTGCCCCCATGGCTACACAGCAGCTTGTTTATATAAACTATAGTAGTACTTATCCGTTATCTACTGTGTATCCTGTGCTTGAATGGCTGCCCCCATGGCTACACAGCAGATATTATAAACTATAGTAGTACTTATCTGTTATCTACTGTGTATCCTGTGCTTGAATGGCTGCCCCCATGGCTACACAGGAGCTTGTTTATATAAACTATAGTAGTACTTATCTGTTATCTACTGTGTATCCTGTGCTTGAATGGCTGCCCCCATGGCTACACAGCAGCTTGTTTATATAAACTATAGTAGTACTTATCCGTTATCTACTGCCAGAAAGTAATTCCATCCTAAACTGCACTTTAGGATGGATACTTTCTGGCAGGCTGTTATTTCTCCTACTTAATGTAACTGAATGTGTCTCAGTGAGACTTTGCTTTTACTATTGAGTGTTGTTCTTAGATCTACCAGGCAGCTGTTATCTTGTGTTAGGGAGCTGTTATCTGGTTACCGTCCCATTGTTCTGTTGTTTGGCTGCTGGGGGAGAAAGGGAGGGGGGTGATATCACTCCAACTTGCAGTACAGCAGTAAAGAGTGACTGAAGTTTATCAGAGCACAAGTCACATGACTGGGAGCAATTGGGAAACTGACAATATGTCTAGCTCCATGTCAGATTTCAAAATTAAATAAAAAAAATCTGTTTGCTCTTTTGAGAAACTGATTACAGTGCAGAATTCTGCTGGAGCAGCACTATAATATCACGTGTTTTGAAAAAAAAAATGCAGTTTTAAATATAGATGCTGTGTTACTAGTTCTACTCCAATCTACACTAAGCTTATACCCACCAGAATGACACTATGACAAGAATTTTATATTATGGGCATTTAATGTCCTTATAATAGACAGGAATGAGAAAACCTTGGGAAAGGAATGACGTCTTTGATATTTTCTACACCCAGAATGCACTGCAAGTAGCGTTCGAATCCCATTCCGAAGCCTCCATGGGGGACAGATCCAAACTGACGTAGGTCTAAATACCTGTTTTAATAGAAAGAACATACAGAATGTGGTTACATATGGACGAGAAGACTAAATTGAACATTTGTGTTATATATATATATATATATATATTTATATATGTCAATGTGCATGTGCAAATTAGTGGTGTATCTGCCCAGATTCCATTCACTCTCTGCCAAGCCACCGCCCACTCTCTGCCCAGACACCGCCCACTCTCTGCCCAGACACCGCCCACTCTCTGCCCAGACACCGCCCACTCTCTGCCCAGACACCGTCCACTCTCTGCCCAGACACCGCCCACTCTCTGCCCAGACACCGCCCACTCTCTGCCCAGACACCGCCCACTCTCTGCCCAGACACCGTCCACTCTCTGCCCAGACACCGCCCACTCTCTGCCCAGACACCGCCCACTCTCTGCCCAGACACCGCCCACTCTCTGCCCAGACACCGCCCACTCTCTGCCCAGACACCTCCCACTCTCTGCCCAGACACCTCCCACTCTCTGCCCAGACACCGCCCACACTCTGCCCAGACACCGCCCACTCTCAGTCCAGACACCGCCCACGCTCAGCCCAAACTGTGCCCACTCTCTACCCAGACACCGCCCGCGCTCAGCCCAGACTGCGCCCCCACTCTCTGCCTAGATACCGCCCACTCTCTGCCCAAACACCGCCCACTCTCAGCCCAGACACCGCCCACTCTCAGCCCAGACTGCGCCGACTCTGTGACCAGACCCCACTCTGGTCCAGACCCCACCCATTCTCAGACCACACCCACTCGCTGCCCAGACCCCACCCACTCTCTGCCCTACTCCCCACTGACTCCGCCCGTGCTGACTTGCACTCTGCTTCTTCACTGCAGGTAAGAAAGCGGCTGGGGAAGGGGGGGTTCTTGTTAGCTATAGAGTCAGGGCCCCCCTTTTCCTGGGGTCTGCTTCCCCTATAGTTACACCACTAGTGCGAATCTAAATCTGACAGGGGGTTGACTGAGAAGTTTGCGCTTCAAATTGACTTGAGATAAAGTTTTTTCCTAACAGGAGCATTAGCCCTTGGTAGCAATTCTATCAGAGACTGTAACGACAGATAATCCTGTGTTCCGGGTGGATCAAGGGTTATTTACTCTGATGGAAATGTTATGTAAGTTGAACTAAAGAAAGTGAAGAGGAGCTGCAACTATTATTCCATTTATGAATGAAATAAAAGATGTGTGTGTAGGGCACCTTGTATGTGTTCTGTCTATTCAGCTGCACGACTATGAGCACTTTAACTTTCAGCAGTAGCTTGCCAACACTTTCCTCCCCATTATATTGCACTCTACTTCTAATTATAGCAAGTTTACCAGTACAGGTATGGGATCTGTTATTCGGAATGCTCGGGACCTGGGGTTTTCCAGATAATGGATCCTTCAATAATTTGGATCTTCATACCTTAAGTCTACTAGAAAATCTTATAAACATTAAATAAACCCAATAGGCTGGTTTTGCCTCCAATAAGGATTAATTATATCTTAGTTGGGATCAAGTACAAGTTACTGTTTTATTATTACAGAGAAAAGGGCAAATGATTATTAAAGATTTGGATAAAATATGGGAGCTGGCCTTTTGCGTAATTCACAGCTTTCTGGATAATGGTTCCCATACCTGTATTAAAACTCAGATTGTGAACTGTTTACCTACCATTGGTACGTATCTCTGAGCCCTAATCTGTGGTTAGAAGAAAAAAAGGAAAGTTAGTTATAAACTAAGATAAAAAAATAAAAATAGACAGATGCAAAAAAAAAAATAGCTCAATTTGCAGATCTACTTATTAATTAGGGGCAGATTTATCAAAGGTCGAGGTGAATTTTCGAATGAAAAAAATTCGAATTTCAAGCAATTTTTGTGTACTTCGACTAGGGATTAGTCCAAATTCGATTCGAATTTGAAAAAAATTTGAAAATTCGAATATCGAAATTTATCAAGTACTGTCTTTTTAAAAATTCGACTTTGATCATTCGTCATCTAAAACCTGCCGAGCTGTTTTAGCCTATACGGGACATCCCAGAACTTATTTGGAGTCAATTGGTGGACTGGTGAAAAATCAAAGTATTTTTTGGGAAAAACTTCAAATCGAATTCGAGCAAATGTGATAATCCTTCGATTTGAATTCGGCCGAATAGGGACCCATTTGATCGAAAACTGACCTATTCGACCCAAAAAAAACTTTGACTCCATTTCAGTTGGTCTTTTTGAATTTGAATTTCCAAAGTTTTTTTCAAAGTTTTTTCAATTCGAAATTCGACACTTGATAAATATGCCCCTTAATGTTCACACGCATCCATCATAAAATCCAGGGGCTTACGATAATGACCTGTCAAGTCGTTGCTGCAGAATGTAAGGTCTCTCCTCTCTCAGGCTCCCTCCAAACAGTTCTCCAATCCCCGGCACAAGAAGGTCCACAGCAGCAGCCTGAGACGGAATAAAAATAAAGTGGAGCATGAAGCAAAACAGAAGGTACAGCTGCTGACTTTGATAAATGTATCTGCTCTAACACTGGCCTGCCAAAAAGCAGTTCCATCCTAAAGTGCTGGCTCTTTCTGAAATCACATGACCAGGCAAAATGACCTGAGATGCACCAATATTACAACTAAATACACTTGTTGGGTCAGGAATGAAAATGTTATATTGTACAGTGAATTATTTGCAGTGTAATTTAGAAATAAAAACGACATCATAAAAATCATGACAGAATCCCTTTAAACTGTTATCTGGTTGCTAAGATTACACTTACCCTAGCAACCAGGCAGAGATTTGAATGGCCAATTGCCTAGAATCTGAACTGAGCATTACCTTACCTCAGACTAAAATGGAAGTGTTGGCAGACTCACAGCTACATTGTATTTTAGTTAAACCCACACAAGGCTGGAAAGAGCAGACTTAAAGTGGTCATACACGGGCCGATAAAAGCCGTCGACAGACCGTGTCGGCAGCTTATTGGCCCGTGTATGGGGCCCCCCGACGGGCTTCACCGATCGAGATCTGGCCGAAAGTCGGGCAGATCTCGATCGGATGGGACAAAAAATCCCGTTGGATCGCGGCCGCATCTATTCGTTGATGCGGCCCCGCGATCCGACCGCCCGTTAGGCATCGTTAGGATTCCATCGTTGGGCCCTAGGGCCCACGATCGGATCAGCCCGACATTGCCCACCTCAAGGAGGGCATATCGGAGGGAGATCCGCTCGTTTGGCGACATTGCCAAACGAGCAGATCTCTCCATGTATGACTCCCCTTATACCAACTATCATTCTGCTGACACACAACGAGGGTCATGTACAATATACTACAGGTATGGGATCCGTTATTCAGAAAGCTCCGAATTACGGAATGCCTCCCATAGACTCCATTATATCTAAATAATCCAAATTTAGTTTAAATTGTTTCCTTTTTCTGTGTAATAATAAAACAGTCGCTTGTACTTGATCCCAACTAAGGCAAAACCAGCCTATTGGGTTTATTTAATGTTTATATGATTTTCTAGTAGACTTGAGGTATGAAGATCCAAAAAACTCCAGGTCCTGAGCATTTTGGATAACAGGTCCCATACCTGTACAGAGCTGTGTACACCTATATTGACCCCAACTGTGCATAAAATGTATAGTTTTGTAAAGTTAGTGTCACACTGTGTGGATTCTGGACAGGTGTATAAACACAGGCCTATCCAGGCAAAGGCAGTGTCTGTGAGTGCAGATATATAAGCAGAGGCAAGTAGATCAGCAGATTCTAGGCCTGCATATTAACACCCTATGTGGCACTAGCCTAAGGGTCAAGGCTCACAGGCAGATTCAGGGAGATTACTTCCACTTCGGGCGACTTTGGAAAACTAATCGCTCCAAGTGCCATCCTGCCGGCGATTTCGATTTTAGCCAACGGGAAGGCAGGGGAGTTCAGGGAGACTAGTCGCACCGAAGAAGAGGAGATTTGTCGCCAGGCAACTAATCTTCCCTAATCTGCCTGTGTGCCCTGACCCTTAAGGTCCCCATAAACGCAAAAAATCTTTTGGTGAATGACCGATTTCAGTGCAATCTGACCAATCCGTCAAATTATCGTGCGGTTAGTGGGAATCGAACGATCGTACATCTTATGATTTTTCGTCAGACATCTGTCAGAAAATTGATCGGCCAGTTTAAAAAAATCTTTATCTGTCCCAGTGCAATGTATCTATGTCTGCAGAGCCAAGCAGGCAGCTCCCCTCAGTTTTCCTGCCAATATCGCCTGAAATGGTTTTATTAGTTGATGAACAAATTGTACATTTAAACAATCGTTTTCGAGATAATCATGGTCTCACGGTAACGAAAAGATCTTTAAAAAATCTTTAAATCTATGGCCAGCTTTAAAGGGCACCTATTACAGCCAAAATCACATATTAACAATCTGACCAGTACAAGCTAAACACGTTTAATCAAACTACATTTAGGGGCCGATTCACGAAGGGTCGAATATCGAGGGTTAATTAACCCTCGATATTCGACTGTGAACTAAAATAGTTCGACTTCGAATATCGAAGTCGAACGATTTTGCGCAAATCCTGCGATCGATCGAAGGATTTTTCGTTCGATCGAACGATTAAATCCTTTGAATCGAACGATTCGAAGGATTTTAATCCAACGATCGAAGGAAAATCCTTCGATCAAAAAATCACAGGCAAGCCTATGGGGACCTTCCCCATAGGCTAACATTGACCTCGGTAGCTTTTAGCTGCCGAAGTATGGGGTCGAAGTTTTTCTTAAAGGGACAGTACTTCGACTATCGAATGGTCGAATAGTCAAACGATTTTTAGTTCGAATCGTTCGATTCGAAGTCGAAGGTCGTAGTCGAAGGTCGAAGTAGCCCATTCGATGGTCGAAGTAGCCCAAAAAAACTTCGAAATTCGAAGTTTTTTTTATTCTAACCCTTCACCCGAATTTAGTGAATCGGCCCCTTATAGTTCTTTGAAAAAACTGCAGGTTTTTAAAAAATCTCTTACCCCTTGTCAAATGGGTTCTTTCACTGAGGGAGGCCATACTGTGACTATAACAGAGACTGTAATATGCAAATTTCAGGAGCATGCTCAGATTGTAACACTGCTTTGAGTATTCTACCCAGAATGCCTTGTTTAAGTAAACTCCTCCACTAGAAGTATCAGGAGATTTCCCTATCTTGTCCCCTGCTGGTAAAGTCATTATGCAAATGAAGGGCACACAGTAACTTCCAGCAGGTGGCAGCACTACTGAACAGCAGCTAACACACAGGTTTGGCTGATTTGAAAATAGCTTAGAAGGGTTGATAAGCAACAAGGAATTTCAACTGAGCATGTGTGAGATTTCAGAGCTACAGTTGGCTGGGAAGATATAGGTAGGAGGAGCCAGTGAAATCCAAGATGGCTGCCTCAGCTAGAACTGCAGGGGAGATAGGGGAGATCTTGCAGAAGGAATAGTGAGCTGATCATTTACATTATACAAACAATTCTAACTGTTTTAAAAATAGGATTTCTTGAACTTTCACATAGTGTATTTACTTAGTAAATGATTTTGGTCATGATTGTGCCCTTTAAGGAAAACAAAAGTCTTCTGACAACCCCAAAAACCTCCTCCCCCACTCACCACATCATGTGGAAATCTCACAACTGTACATGGCTAAAAGAAAGCAGTATAGTTGCGGGGTTGTTGGGGGCTATGTTGCACCACTGTGGATTCTCTTCTTCATGTTACCAACATAGAGCATGCACACTTGAAGACAACTCCAGATCAGCTTCAAATGCACTCCTGGGCTAAGCTTGCAGAGAAGAGCACCAGATATAGATGCAGTTGTGAGACTCCCCAGTGCTAGGGGGGACTATGGAGGGGGGCCTGTGGTTGTCCATTGGCTTTCAATCTCCTTTAAAGGAATTATTCAGTATAAAAATAAAAACGTTTCTAATATAGTTAGTTAGGCAAAAATATAATGTATAAAGGTTGGAGTGACTGGATGTCTAACATAATAGCCACAACACTACTTCCTGCTTTTCAGCTCTCTTGGTTTCCACTGATTGGTTACCAGGCAGTAACCAATCAGAGACTTAAGGGGGGGCACATGGGTCATAACTGTTGGTTTTGAATATGATCTGAATGCTGAGGATCAACTACAAACTCACTAAACAGTTATGTCCCATGTGCCCCCCCTTAAAGTCACTGACTAACTCAGAGTTAGAGAGCTGAAGTAGTGTTCTGGTTATTATGTTACACATCCAGCCTTTATACATTACATTTTTGGCTAACTAACTTTAGAAGAAACATTTTTATTTTGTATATACTATTTATTTATCCAGTTTTTATTTTTATACTGAACTGTCCCTTTAATATCATGTGTTGCTAAGCCTGTGCATCCCACTCAAGTCAACACATCACAATATCAATCAATTTGTCCCAAATGCAACTTATGCTACACATCACCTACCAACTACTTTAAAGGATAAGTAAACCTTTAAATGAGTGAATGTAAAATTGATGAGTGTGCTATTCTAAGCACTTTTTTAATTTACATTTATTATTTATTTTCATTTTATTCCAGGATATTAAAGGATACATGTGCTGTTAATATGAATGAATGAGCGCCACCTGCTGGTCAGTTTCCCACCAGTCTGACCACCAAGTAGTCAAGGAAGTTGTCAGGAGAAAGAAAGAGGCTGCTCTGATGTTCTTCTGCTTAGGAAAGATTTGAGAAAAGTTTCTAATTGTTTGCCTAAGCAGAAGAACATCAGAGCAGCCTCTTTCTTTCTCCTGACAACTTCCTTGACTACTTGGTGGTCAGACTGGTGGGAAACTGACCAGCAGGGTGGCGCTGTTGTAACAAAATTTCATTCATATTAACAGTACATGTATCCCTTAATATCTTGGAATAAAAAGAAAATAAATAATAAATGTAAATTACAAAAGTGCTTAGAATAGCACGCTCATCAATTTTAAATCAACTTATTTTAAAGGTTTACTTATCCTTTAAGTGCAGGGCTCTATCTCAGTTGCACCTAGCTCTTGTAAATAAAGCCCAGTGGGTCCCAAATCACTCCTCCCACCATCCCTTTTTTATCATTTTCTATATTTATTTAGCCAAATCACTAATGTGCCATATCCATTTATAATGATTTCTTAGCCCCTAAATAGTGGCAGTTGAGAGCATGTCCATGTTATTATTTACAAGTTAACGGTTAGAACAGAACAAACTATAAAAACAATTTGCTTACTGTGTGCTGTGGCCCCATCTTCATTATCCCGTGCATAGAAAGGCTTGAGCTCCAGCGGGTAGTTGATTACAAACACGGGAATATCTCCGCAGTGTTTCACCAAATATTTCTCATGTTCTGTCTGTAAATCACAGCCCCACTACAAGAAAGAGAGAGTCAATGATGACTTAGTGTACTGTGAATCCTAATGTAAATATACGGGGAACTGTATCTTGAATTATTCTACAGTCAGAGTGTAGCTTGCACAAACCTCTAACAAGGAGAAGAAACCTTATGGGTTCTCTCTGCTGCAGGAACTGCTGTCGGGATGAGAATATACCTGTGCGTTATCATGAATGTGAAACCCGAGCACCCCCTGGCTTTTCAGTCCAATTGGCTGGCTGGTTAGAACGGCAACAGCTTAAAGGGATACTGTCATGGGAAAATCCATTTCTCAAAAAGAGCAAACGGATATTTTTATATTCAATTTTGAAATTTGACATGGGGCTAGACATATTGTCAATTTCCCAAATGCCCCAAGTCATGTGACTTGTGCTCTGATAAACTTCAATCACTCTTTACTGCTGTACTGCAAGTTGGAGTGATATCACCCCCCCTCCCTCCCCCCCCCCCCCAGCAGCCAAACAACAGAACAATGGGAAGGTATCCAGATAGCAGCTCCCTAACACAAGATAACAGCTGCCTGGTAGATCTAAGAACAACACTCAATAGTAAAAACCCATGTCCCACTGAGACACATTCAGTTACATTGAGAAGGAAAAACAACAGCCTGCCAGAAAGCATTTCTCTCCTAAAGTGCAGGCAAAAGTCACATGACCAGGGGCAGCTGGGAAATTGACAAAATGTCTAGCCCCATGTCAGATTTCAAAATTGAATATAAAAAAATCTGTTTGCTCTTTTGAGAAATGGATTTCAGTGCAGAATTCTGCTGGAGCAGCTCTATTAACTGATTCATTTTAATTTTTTTTTCCCATGACAGTATCCCTTTAAAGGAGAATTCAACCGTAAAAAAAAAAAAACAAACCCTCACCCCTACCCTGGGTAGACCCCCCTCCCCTCCTCCCCCCCAGCCTCCCTGCCCCCCCCCACCAGGGCAAATGCCCCTAATTTTTTATATTTCAATAATTTTTTTTTGTATTTCACAAACAAGAAAAAATACACAGGCAGCCATCAGCAATCAATGAAGGCAGGATAGTTAAGTAAAAGTTATATATTCCAGT
This sequence comes from Xenopus petersii, assembly GCA_038501925.1. Taxonomy (NCBI): domain Eukaryota; kingdom Metazoa; phylum Chordata; class Amphibia; order Anura; family Pipidae; genus Xenopus; species Xenopus petersii. The sequence continues at coordinate 165,083,729 of CM076675.1, forward strand.
GACAAATTCAAGTATTCATGTACATCTTGCCTTTCCAAACAATAACGGGCAAAGACATTTATTTCCGATATCTTAATTACACATTTATAACGACTAATCCCGTGTACAATATACCTTATGGCATGCTGAAGTAGTTTAAACCGCTTTTAATTTGAAAGTAAAAAGACAAACCTAACTATAGTCCTATTGGTTCACGAACTTGATTGGGATAGATCTCATGACCATAAAACTTAAATGCTGAGTAATTCTATACGACCATCAGTCCCATATCGATATTCCAGACATGGAATGCCCCTCATTTTTTACTCACCCCTCCGTGCAGATTCTGGCCTCGGAGTTCACCGCAGCCATCTTCTTTCTTCTGTCTTTTTCAGAAGTTTCTGCGCATGCCAGTTGGGAGTAAATTTTCGTATATGGTTCGAGACCAGAGATTTAGTTCAACTGCACATGAGCCTGAAAATGCTGCCAAGACACGAAGATTACCGGAGAAGAAGAAGATGGCGCTGCCCATGAACTCCGAGGCCAGAACCTGCACGGGTGGGAGGGGGGGGGGGGAGTAAAAAAATTAGGGGCATTTGCCCCGGGGGGGGCGGGGTTTGCAGGTAGGCTGGGCGGGAGGAGAGAGTCTACCCAGGGTAGGGGGGGAGGGTTTTTTTTTTATGGGTTGAATTTTCCTTTAAAGGGATACGGTCATGGGGAAAAAAAAATTTTGTTTCAAAACACACAGTTAATAGTGCTGCTCCAGCAGAATTCTGCTTTAACTTAACTTTAAGTATGATGTAGAGAGGGATATTCAGAGACAATTTGCATTTGGTTTTTTGAGACAATTTGCATTTGTGTTTTTGAGTTATTTAGCTTTTAATTCAGCGGCTCTCCAGTTTGCAATTTCAGCCATCTGGTTGCTAGGGTCCAAATTCCCCTAGCAACCATACACTGAATTGAGTAGGAGACTGGAATATGAATAGGAGAGGCCTGAATAGAAAGATGAGCAATAACAAGTAGCAATAACAATATTAATAATATTAACAACAATATTTGTAACCTAACAGAGCATTTGTTTTTTAAATAGGGTCAGTGACCCCTGTTTGAAAGCTGCAAAGAGTCCGAAGAAGCAGCCAAACAATTAACAAACTATAAAAAGAATAACGAAGACCAATTTAGAAATGGCCGTTCTATAAAATATTAAAAGTTTGCCTAAATTTGTACACCCGCTGTTTTTAAACAGAGTCTATGGGAGATGGTCTTCCTGTAATTTGGAGATAAGGTATGGGACCTGTTATCCAGATTATTTGGGACCTAGGGTTTTCTTTAAGAGGTCTTTCCAGAATTTGGATCTCCTTACCTTAATAATCATTTAAGTTTATTTAAATTTTAATTAAACCCAATTATATCCCACAAGGACTAATTATATTGAGATCAAACAACAGTAAAAAAAAAATGTCGACTAGCATCAAAACCCATTGTTAGAATTTCTCATCTCTTTACTATAGATATAGATTTATTTACTGTAGATGAGTCACCTCAGGTTTATACTGGAATGGACACTTTGCCTTCTTTAGGACATTTATAGCTTCTGTATAAGACATCCTAGGGGGAAAAAAAAATATACAGTACACATAGAATAGAAATGTCACAATATAAGGCTGATTAGTAATTAATACACATAATTACTACATGGCAGCACAGAAACCAGTGCAATTAGCATCAGAATTTAATAATCAGCAAACCTGTAGCATCAGCTTATATTACAGCCAGGGAAGCTCATTTTCTGCTGGATAATTAGTGACGAGCCCTAAGCTTAGCTTCTCAACAGCCAATCAGAGCCCACTGATCATGTGAGTGTCACAGACACTTTCCAAGATGGTGACCCCCTGTGACAAGTTTGAAGTCCTGGATCATTGCTGCTATTGACAAGCTGAAACTTTAGCCTCGTGCAATAAGTTCACTATATAAAACATGCCATTTTTAGCCCTATTCATTTTTAGGGTTTAGTTCTCCCTTAATAATCAAAGGCTATGATTAAAGGAGTTGCTCCCGAAACGCGTCAGGTGATGTTGGTCATTGACCTGATGTAATAAACCACCTTTCTTTTTAACCGGAGTGGCGCCTTTCCATTTTTCTAGCAAAGTTACTACAGTGGGAACCCTGGTGGCAGAGCACCCGGAACACAAAAACAGAGCTATTTCTGAAATAATCACATTTATATTCACTATTCCTCTTTCAGCATCTGTTTCTCTTCATTCTGTCTTCATGCAGCAGTTGGGTGTCAGATATTCATTGACAGTTAGATCCAATATATCTTATAGGGGGCTCCTTTCCTAGCAGATGTATTAGAGCTCACTCAAATAACTGATTCCAGTACAAACAAAATCCCTTTTTCGCAAATCCTGCATGTAGAGAGACATGATGTCTGGTGATTTTAAAGGGGTAGTTCACCTTTAAGCTGGCCATAGATGCAAAGATCCAATCGTGCGAATCATCGTACGATCGGACTTTCCCATCTCCCGACCCGCCACTAACCATTCAGATCAAAGTCTTACCAGATTAGTTAAAGAACATTTCAGCAATGTTCTGCCCCTGACAGCAATCGTACGATATCCAAGCTAGTGACAGTCTCCCACTGAAAATCGTACGATCAGCAATACACGCAGAGATATTATCGGCAGCCAACAGAAATTTTCTAACCTGTCCGATCGACCAAACGACTGATCTCCGCCCGACGAAAAATGTCGGGACTCTCCACACACAGTCCGAAAATCGTACGAATCCTCGATTCGTACGATCAGATCTTTGCCTCTATGGCCATCTTTAAGGCAACTTTTAGTATGATATATATAATGACCAATGATAAACAACTTTTCGATTGGTTTTCATTATTTATTTTTTATAGTTTTATAGTTTTTCTTCTGACTCTGCAGCTTTCAAATGGGCGTTGCTGACTCCCTTCTAAAGAACAAACGCTCTGTAGGGCTACAAATGTATTGTTATTGTTACTTTTTATTACTGATCTTTCTATTCAGCTCCTCTCCTATTTATATTCCAGTCTCTTGTTCAAATCAGTGCATGGTTACTAGGGGAATTTGCATCCTAGCAACTAGAGATGCACCGAATCCACTGTTTGGATTTGGCTGAACTCCCGAATCCTTTGCGATAGATTCGGCCGAATACGTAACTGAATCTTAATTTGCATATGCAAATTAGGGGTGGGAAGGGAAAAACATTTTTAACTTCCTTGGTTTTTTGATCAACAGTCACACAATTTCCCTCCCACCCTTAATTTGCATATGCAAATTGGGATTCGGTCCGGCTGGGCAGAAGGATTCAGCCGAATCCGAATCCTGCTGAAAAAAGCCGAATCCCAGAGCTGCTGAATAAAAAGCGAAATAACTCCAAAACCACAAAAAATGAAAACCAATTGCAAATATCACTCTCTACGTCATACTAAAAGATATCTCTTTATCCCTTTAATCTTCTAGGCAAAAGGAAGCCCCCCTATAAGATATATTGGATCTAACGGTCAATGAATATCTGACTCCCAACTGCTGCATGAAGACAGAATGAAGAGAAACAGATGCTGAGAGAGGAATAGTGAACATAAACTTGATTATTTCAGAAACAGTACAGATTTTTTAATTGATTGTATTGAGAAAGTTTCTTATTCTTATTATGAGGAAGCTTATTTTAAATGTTAATTTTATGTTAATTTTTTGCGATAGTTCCCCTTTAAACAAATGGCAATCTGAGGGAGGGATGATATGTTCTGTTTTAATCAAGTTTTCCCATTGATGTTCCCTACAAAGGAGTGAATGTATTGTGTTAGTGTGCAGAAAAACAGGATGCACGGCGGCCTTTAACTTCAATGAGAATCCCGGCACATGAAGCTTTGATGGTCGCACTAACACTGTCACTACGTAAAACACAAAATGAATGGCCCCATTGAATGGCAACATTCTTTCATCCACGGCGCGAAGGCTGCGGCGGCACTACGCTCTCCATATTACAGACCTTTAGTAAGAAATGCGTTAATTCTCCTGTAATGAATGAAAGCTGCCTGGTGTGCTTGCCAGACCACACAATGAAATGATGGAGATCATGTGTCATTCTCTGGTGAGGAGCCAGATTGTGTGGCTGGAACGATGATCAGATGTTACCCAACAGCACACATTCCATTAGCTATCTGATCATTGTACATTCCTATGCTCAAGGAATTCAATAACCGAGGTTTAGGGACGGGTTCCTTGTCAATCTAAATATCTGCCCAGTTATAGCTCATTGTAAATCCAATGGTCGTAGTCTCTACTGGCAAAGGTATGGCTGCCACCATACATTTCCTGGGCGGCCCACCACCAAAAGCTATGCCCAAGACCCAGCAGTAAAAAAGCCACATAGACATGAGTGCTAAATTATCTACACCAAAAAACCATTGGTGGTAGTGGTGTGAGGGCCGACCCGATACCAGCGGGTCGGGCGGGTTCGGGCCGACCTCACGTGATACTTTCCGGGTTGCGGGCGGGTGCGGTAGAGTCCTGCAGTGGGTCGGGTACCTGCGAAACCCTACGGTACCCTGCGGGTTGCAGGTAGAAGTTTCGGGAGCGGGTATAGACGCGGGTTGGGCGTTCTCGGGGTTTGCGGGTTGCAGTTCGGTTTGTGGGTCTTCTCAATAGCGAGTTTTACTCCTTTTTTCCTGATCACGCCTACTTCCAATGATGTCACTGTCAGTTTACGACAGCACTTCCTGTTTTTCTCCTTGTTTTCTGATCACGCCAACTTCTAATGATGTCACTTCCGGTTTACAATGACAGCACTTCCTGTTTCTTGATGGTCAGCGGGTTGCGGATCAGGTTGCAGATAAGGTACTTGCGGGTCGGGTAGCGGGTCCAAGCGGGTAAGTATGCAGGTTGCGGGTCACGGGTTGGGTTTAATTAATTGGTTCAATGCAGGACTCTAGGGTGCCGGTTGAGCTCTTCTTACTGCTCTCCCTGCCTGCGACCTTCCAAATGCGGCTTCCGGGTTGAGTTTTTATAGATATGTGCCTCTCGTCCTGCCCCTTTTGTGACGTCTTTGCGGGGCTGGTCGGCGCGGGTCTATAAAAGAGACCCGCAAGTCAGGCTCGTGGGTGGTGGGAGGGCAGGTCAGGAAAAGCCCAAATCACTAATTGGTGGCAAGGGTCCCCCCTACAAGTTAAATAAAAAACAAATGGTGATCAGGGACCCCCATAAAAGATAAAAAACTTCACTGTTGCCAGCCCCCCCCCTTCAAGTTAAAACAACCAACTAGTGGTCAGAGTCCTCATTAGTTAAAAAAAAACTATTGCTTGCCAGGGGCCCCCATAAAAGTTAAAAAACTTTATTGGTGGCCAGTGCCCCCTCCACAAGGTAAAAAAAATGGTGGCCAGCCTCCCTCCCCCTTACAAGTTAAAAATACTATTGGTGGTCAGGGGGCTCCATAGAAAATAAAAAAACAAAAAAAAACATTGGTGGCTAGCGCCTCCTCTTACAAGTAAAAATGAAGGTCAGGGGCCCCATAGGATTTTTTTTTTAAATTTTGGTGGCCAGGGGCCCAAAAAGGATAGAATAAAGTAATGGTGGCCAGGGGTTTGAACTGGTGTTCAGCGGAATTTAACTCTTTTTCCTTGTCCTCTGCGATGGCGGCTTCTTCTGTTTTCTTCTACAAATCTCGGCTCCTTTCGTGACATTGGGTCTTTTCACAGCTTCGGCTCCATTCATTACTTCGAGTCTTCAGAATTTCAGCAGTTCAGCTCTTCGACTTGCACGTTCTTAAGGGGGTCCTTAAGTGCAGCACACCCGGGATCCCCTTTAACCTTAAAAGGATACTGTAATGGGAAAACATGTTTTTTCCAAAACGCATCAGTTAATAGTGCTACTCCAGCAGAATTCTGCACTGAAATCCATTTCTCAAAAGAGCGAACAGATTTTTTATATTCAATTTTGAAATCTGACATGGGGCTAGACATATTGTCAGTTTCCCAGCTGCCCTGGTCATGTGACTTGTGTCTGCTTTCTGGCAGGCTGTTGTTTCTCCTACTTAATGTAACTGAATGTGTCTCAGTGGGACTTGCTACTATTGAGTGCTGTTCTAAGATCTTCCAGGCAGCTGTTATCTTGTGTTAGGGAGCTGCTATCAGGTTACCTTCCCATTGTTCTGTTGTTAGGCTGCTGGGGGGGGGGGGAAAGGGAGGGGAGTGATATCACTACAACTTGCAGTACAGCAGTAAAGAGTGACTGAAGTTTATCAGAGCACAAGTCACATGACTGGGGGCAGCTGAGAAACTGACAATATGTCTAGCCCCATGTCAGATTTCAAAATTGGATATTACAAAATCTGTTTGCTCTTTTGAAAAATGGATTTCAGTGCAGCAATTCTGCTGGAGCAGCACTATTAAAACATGTTTTCCCATGAAAGTATCCCTTTAAATCCTGCCGGGCCCAGGAGGAATGTCCCCCCTGATGGTGCAGTGCAACTGGAGGCTGGTGCTATTGTGTTAATTCACTACTGTACATTTCCACCTCACAGTCCTATGTAAATATCGCTATTTATGGGGAGTGCCACCACTGAGGCTGGCACTTATGTATAAACACAGATTTGGAGAGGAGCAATGTTCTATGCATTCAAATGTTTACTTTGCATTATTTGCCCTTTAGAGGGCCAACAAATGGCCAGCTGGAGCCTGCACAGGATAATTAAGAATTACTGGAACTGCAACATAATAAAAACATATATTAATTATGTAAATGTATATCAGAGAACACATAGCAACCATTAAGCTATAAAATTTAGAGAGTATTTTTGGCTTACACAATGAATTTATTCTGTAGGAGCGTCTCCAACAGTTCCTAGGAAAAAAAGAGAAAAAAAACCCCATCAAATGCCACTTTAGTTTAGTCACTATAGCATTTAAATTAGTTGTATGATGATAAGCAAGAAAGATGCTTAAATGTGGGATTTGTGCTAGATTTTGTTTGCATGGCCATAGCTTATTTCCCTGGCTATGAGCAAACTTAGGGGGCTGTTCCTGCTGAATTGTGCTTAGTACAGGGGAATACCTATGCTGCCATAGTTTTATGGGATCTCTCTGTACAGACTATGAGCAAACTTAGGGACTGTTCCTGCTGAATTGTGCTTAGTACAGGGAATTCCTATGCTGTCATAGTTGTATGGGATCTCTCTGTACAGACTATGAGCAAACTTAGTGGGCTGTTCCTGCTGAATTGTGCTTAGTACAGGGGAATACCTATGCTGCCATAGTTTATGGGATCTCTCTGTACAGACTATGAGCAAACTTAGGGGGCTGTTCCTGCTGAATTGTGCTTAGTACAGGGAATACCTATGCTGCCATAGTTTTATGGGATCTCTCTGTACAGACTATGAGCAAACTTAGGGACTGTTCCTGCTGAATTGTGCTTAGTACAGGGAATTCCTATGCTGTCATAGTTTTATGGGATCTCTCTGTACAGACTATGAGCAAACTTAGTGGGCTGTTCCTGCTGAATTGTGCTTAGTACAGGGGAATACCTATGCTACCATAGTTTTATGGGATCTCTCTGTACAGACTATGAGCAAACTTAGGGGGCTGTTCCTGCTGAATTGTGCTTAGTACAGGGGAATACCTATGCTGCCATAGTTTTATGGGATCTCTCTGTACAGACTATGAGCAAACTTAGGGACTGTTCCTGCTGAATTGTGCTTAGTACAGAGGAATACCTATGCTGCCATAGTTTTATGGGATCTCGCTGTACAGACCATGAGCAAACTTAGGGGGCTGTTCCTGCTGAATTGTGCTTGATGCAGGAGTATATGTTTGCACAGTTTTACGCAAACTTTGGCAGGCATCTGGGCAGAGACCACACTGCGTGACCTTAACATAGAAGGAGATACAGACTGAACAACCCAAAAACATGTGATTGTCATGTTTGGGGAACCAGCCTTTCTGCTTTAACCTACCTCTGCTATTTTTTAGACTTACCTTCTGCCCAGGAGACACAAATTTACTGAAGAAGTTTATGTCCTCGGGGCATTGTGTCAGTAAGGCCCTGGTTGTGGATTTAAAAAGGCTCTCCATAACCTACGAGAAAAAAATGGAACCATTATAAATCATTCATCACACAGACATGGAATCTTTATTAAATATACCAACAATACATCACTCAGCTTTTTTCTCCCGTTCCTGGCCTGTTGTGTATTGATGGATCATATTTCATTTCATGCGACCAACTAATTCATCATTATAACATTCAGAAAATTCACATGAATCATTATTCTGATAATCGGCAATATAGATCACCATATTGGACACAGGCAAATCAGTAACAGACCCCCGTGTCAAAATGCTTGCTTAAAGGGGAAGGAAAGCTACAAAGGCAGTTTATTGCCAATAGATTAGCCACAATAGTGCAAGCTATAACACTATATTTATTCTGTAGAATGCTTTACCATACCTGAGTAAACAGCTCTAGAAGCTCTCTGTTTGTTTAGGATAGCAGCTGCCATATTAGCTTGGTGTGACATCACTTCCTGCCTGAGTCTCTCCCTGCTCACTCATAGCTCTGGGCTCAGATTACAGCAGAGAAGGGAGGGAGAGTAGCAAACTGAGCATGCTCAAGCCCTAGCCTTGGAGGTTTAAGCTGAAAACAGGAAGTCTGATACAGAAGCCCATGAGTACACAATAGAAGGAAAGATATGTGGTGTTTCTTTTGACAGAGGACTCAGAGCAGCATTACTTTGAGGGTTTACTGGTATATTTATATAGGCCTTTCTGATAAAGCTTACTTATTTTTAGCCTTTCCTTCTCCTTTAAGTGTTTGGTATAGCAGTGGGTTCATGCAAAAACAGCCCTAATGCAAAGCAACTTTGCAACTCTCTGGCAAAGAAAAGAGAGAAAACTGGAGAGTTCCTCCAGAGGTTAAATTATTTTCAGTGTTTGGCATGTTAGCTTAATAAGAAACATAATACGATGTTTATGTCCTCAAAGCTGAACTGCTGCTTAATTTGTAATTAATTTATAGACAAATGACTCGATCCTAATTAAACTTCAAGACTTTCAGCCAGCTCCAATTAAGAAGAATTAATTAATACCGGCCTTCCTCTATTCTTGCCGTTTTTTCCTATTAATAACATTGGCATCAAGCATCATTTTTACCGACTAGGCCAGTTATATACCGTCCAGCTGGCAACCCTAGCCGAAGTAGGAGCCTAGCCTTTTGGAGTAGGATATGAGCCGTGCTAAGGTAGGAGTGGAGCCTGCCGGAGTTGGATCTGAGCAGTGCCGAAATAGGAGCCTGGCCTTTCGGAGTGGGATCTGAGCCATGCTGAAGTAGGAGCCTAGCCTTTCTGAGTAGGATCTGAACCGTGCCTAGTAGGAGCCTAGTGTTTGGAGTAGCATCTGAGCCATGTCGAAGTAGGAGCCGAGCCTGCCGGAGCTGGATCTGAGCCGTGCTATTGTAGGAGCCTAGCCTGCTGGAATTGGATCTGAGCAGTGCTTAAGTAGGAGCCAAGCCTTTCGGAGTAGTATCTGAGCCGTGTCGAAGTAGGAGCCTAGCCTGCCGGAGTAGGATCTGAGCCATACCGAAGTAGGAGCATAGCCTGCCGGAGTAGGAGCCGAGCCTACCGGAGTACTATCTGAGCCGTGCTGAAGTAGGAGCCTAGCCTTTGGGAGTAGAATCTGAGCCGTGCCAAAGAAGGAGCCTAGCCTTTCGGAGTAGTATCTGAGCCGTGCCGAAGTAGGAGCCTAGCCTTTCGGAGTAGTATCTGAGCCGTGCCAAAGTAGGAGCCTAGCCTTTCGGAGTAGTATCTGAGCCGTGCCGAAGTAGGAGCCTAGCCTTTCGGAGTAGTATCTGAGCCGTGCCGAAGTAGGAGCCTAGCCTTTCGGAGTAGTATCTGAGCCATGCCGAAGTAGGAGCCAGGCCTTTCGGAGTAGTATCTGAGCCGTGCCGAAGTAGGAGCCTAGCCTGCTGGAGTAGCATCTGAGCTGTGCCGAAGTAGGAGCCGAGTCTTTCGGAGTAGGATCTGAACCGTGTCGAAGTAGGAGCCTAACCTTTCGGAGTAGGATCTGAGCTGTGCTGAAGTAGGAGCCTAGCCTTTCAGAGTAGCATCTGAGCCGTGCCGACATAGGAGCCAAGCCTATCGGAGCTGGATCTGAGCCGTGCCGAAGTAGGAGCCTAGGCTTTCAGAGTAGTATCTGAGCCGTGCTGAAGTAGGAGCTGAGCCTTTCAGAGTAGGATTTGAACCGTGTCCAAGTAGGAGCCAAGCCTGCTGGAGTAGGATCTGAACCGTGTCCAAGTAGGAGCTGAGCCTTTTGGAGTAGTATCCGAGCCATGCCGAAAGTAAGCGAGCCTGCCGGAGTTGGATCTGTGCTATGCCGAAGTAGGAGCCTAGCCATTCGGATAGTATATGAGCCGTGCCCAAAGTAGGAGCCTATCCTTTTGGAGTAGTATCTGAGTCATGCCGAAGTAAGAGCCAAAGCCACAGAAAGGAGCCGAGGAACAAGAAAGTTAAGTTCCACTGGACACCAATGTCAACTGGCCACTGATGTTTTTTTTTTTCAACTTGGGGGGGATCTGGCCACCAATGTTTTTTTTTTTTACTTGGGGGGGCCTGGCCACCAAGGGTTTTTTACTTGTACAGATTTATGGCCATCAATGTTTTTTTTTTAAACTTGTAGGGGGGGCCCAGAAAATGTTGTTGTTGTACGAGGGCCCTGTGAATTCTGTGTCGGCCCTGCAATATTATACTTTCAAGCAGAACCGTGACAGGTAACGGTCATATACACACCTGCATGATGTCCTCTAAACTCTCTGTAAACGAAATCTCTGCCTCCACCATATAAAATTCTGCAAGGTGCCGTCGGCTTTGAGAATTTTCTGCTCTGAATGTTGGACCAAAGGTGAACACGCGGGAAAACGCTCTGAAAAACAAACAAAAAAACCTGCACAGTTAAGTATGCTTTTAAAAGTAATTAATCTTCCAAGCAAAATAAGTTTTGGCTTGAACCGGAAAATATTGCAGAATATTGTAAAAAGTACCTGGAAACAAGTAAATATAAGTAAGTCCATTTTTGCCTTGACTGGTGGAGTTTATAAATGGTTTACAGCTATTGTTGTACTGGCAGGATACATTAAAGGGGTTGTTCACTTTTGAATTAATGTTTGGTATGATGTCGAGAGGGATATTCTAAGAAAATTTGCAATTGGTTCTTTGAGTTCTTTGGCGTTTTATCCAAATTTCCCTAACAACCATGCACTGATTTGAATAAGAGACTGGAATATGAATAGGAGAGGCCTGAATAGAAAGAGGAGTAAGAAAAGTAGCAATAACAATACATTTGTAGCCTTACAGAGAATTTGTTTTTTAGATGGGGTCAATGACCAGATCTGAAGGCTGGAAAGAGTCAGAAGAAGAAAACAAATAATTAAAAAAACACTAAAAAATAATTAGAGATGCACCAAATCCACTATTTTGGATTCGGCCCAAGCCCTGAATCCTTTGCGAAAGATTGTGCCGAATACCGAACCAAATCCTAATTTGCATGTGCAAATTAGGGGTGGGAAGGGGAAAACATTTTTTACTTCCTTGTATACTGCCTTTTTCAGCAGGATTCTGCTGCCCGGCAGAACTGAATCCTAATTTGCATAAGCACATTAGGGGTGGGAAGGAGAAAACATTTTTTAATAGGGATGCACCGAATCCAGGATTCAGTTCGGGATTCGGCCAGGATTCGGCCTTTTTCAGCAGGATTCGGATTCGGCCGAATCCTTCTGCCCGGCCAAACCGAATCCTAATTTGCATATGCAAATTAGGGGCAGGGAGGGAAATTGCGTGACTTTTTTTCCAACCCCTAATTGCATATGCAAATTAGGGTTCGGATTCGGTTCGGTATTCGGCCGAATCCTTCGTGAAGGATTCGGGGGTTCGGCCGAATCCAAAAAAGTGGATTCGGTGCATCCCTATTTTTTAATTCCTTGTTTTGTGACAAAAAGTCACACGATTTCCCTCCCTGCCCCCAATTTGCATATGCAAATTAGGATTAGGTTTGACCGGGCAGAAGGATTCGGCCGAATCCGAATCCTGCTGAAAAAGGCGAATCCTGAACCGAATCCTGGATTCGGTGTATCCCTAAAAATAATGAAGACCAACTGAGAAGTTGCTTGGAATTAGCCATTCTACATACGAAAAGATAACATAAAGATGTTTCAAGAAAGAGTTGAATGCCTTTGGTAGCAATTGAGGAAATTAGGGATGCACCGAATCCAGGATTCGGTTTGGGATTCGGCCAGGGTTCGGCCTTTTTCAGCAGGCTTGAGATTCGGCCCGGCTGAACCGAATCCAAATTTGCATATGCAAATTAGGGGCTGGGAGGGAAATCATGAGACTTTTTGTCACAAAACAAAGAAGTAAAAACGGTTTTCCCCTTTCCACCCCTAATGCAAATGCAAATTAGGATTCGGTATTCGGACGAATCTTTCGAGAAGGATTCGGGGGGTTTGGCCGAACCCAAAATAGTGGCTTCGGTGCATCCCTAGAGGAAATACAGGAATGGGACCTGTTATACAGAATGCTCTGGACCTGGGATTTTCCGGATAACGGATCTTTCTGTAATTTGGATCTTTATATCTTAGGTCTACTAGAAAATCATGTAAACATTAAATAAACCCAACAATTTATTATAATGGAGTCTATAGGAGACGGACTTTCAGAACCGGATAACGGGTTTCCAGAGAACGGATCCCATACCTGTACTAACAGTTTAAAACTAAACTTTACCCTGACATGACTTCAAGATGGAGTTGTCCGGATACTGTCAAGAATGCAGGTACATCAAAAAAGCTGGTTTGTTCTCCAGCAGCAGGACTCTTGTTTGCAGCCTGAAAAGCAAGAGAAAAGCCATAAGAAGTCAGAATAAAACATGGAGTCTATATGTCCACAAATGTAACACTCACATGGCAGTGGCTGGTTTTAAAGGAGAAGGAAAGCTACGGAAGCAGTTTTTTGCCAATAGATTAGCCATGATAGTGCAAGCAATAACACTATATTTATTCTGCAGAATGCTTTACCATACCGGAGTAAACAGCTCTAGAATCTCTCTCTGTTTGTTTAGGATAGCAGCTGCCATATTAGCTTGTGTGACATCACTTCCTGCTTGAGTCTCTCCCTGCTCGCTCATAGTTCTGGGCTCAGATTACAGCAGGGAGGGGAGGAGCAAACTGAGCATGCTCATGCCCGGGGCAAGGAGGTTTAAGCTGAAAACAGGAAGTCTGATACAGAAGCCCATGAGTACACAATAGAAGGAAAGAAATGTGCTGTTTCTTTTGACAGAGGACTCAGAGCAGCATTACTTTGAGGGTTTACTGGTGTATTTATATAGACCTTTCTGATAAAGCTTACTTAATTGTAGACTTTCCTTCTCCTTTAATATGAATGAATTTTGTTCCAACAGCGCCACCTGCTGGTCAGTTTCCCACCAGTCTGACCAGCAAGTAGTCAAGGAAGTTGTCAGGAGAAAGAAAGAGGCTGCTCTGATGTTCTTCTGCTTAGGAAAGGTTTCTAATCATTAAAGGAGAATTCAACCTCTAACACAAAAAACCCTACCCTACATAGACCCCCCCTCCTCCCCCCCAGCCTACCTGGTACCCGGGGCAAATGCCCCTACCTTTTAACTTACCCCTCGGTGCAGATTCTGTCTTTGGGAGTTCAAGGCCGCCATCTTCTTTTCTTCGTTAAACTTTGGAGGCAGACCGTCGTTTTCGGCGCATGCGCAGTTGGAGTAATATTCTGGTTCCGAACAACTGCACATGCTCCGAAAGCCACGAAAATTTCCGTATTTATTTTAGAAATTTTGGTCATGTGCAGTTGTTCGAAACCAGAATATTACTCCAACTGCGCATGCGCCGAAAACGACGGTCTGCTTCCGAAGTTTAACGAAGAAAAGAAGATGGCGGCCTTGAACTCCCAAGGACAGAATCTGCACTGAGGGGTAAGTAAAAAGTTAGGGGCATTTGCCCCAGGTACCAGATAGGCTGGGGAGGAGGAGGGGGGGGGGTCTATGTAGGGTAGGGTTTTTTATGTTTCAGGTTGAATTCTCCTTTCAAGGGAAATTATATCCCCAAAATGAACACTTAAGCAACAGATAGTTAACATCATATTAAGTGACATATTAAAGAATGTTACCAAACTGGAATATATATTTAAGTAAAATCTTGCCCTTTTACATCTCTTGCCTTGAGCCACCATTTCGTGATGGTCTGTGTGCTGCCTCAGAGATCACCTGACCAGAAATACTGCAGCTGTAACTGTAACAGGAAGTAGTGTAAAAGCAAAAGACACAACTCTGTCTGTTAATTGGCTCATGTGACCTAACATGTTTAGGGGCGGCCCTTAATTTTTAAAATGGCAGGTTTCTATTTATGATTACCCAATGGCACATTCTAATAGAAAAGTATATTATTATGAAAATGGTTTATTTACATGAAGCAGGGTTTTACATATGAGCTGTTTTATGTAATATCTTTTTAAAGAGACTTACATTGTTTGGGGGGTATAGTTTTCCTTTAAATACTGCCCGGACTCCTAGCAGAGCATCAGAATTTAGGTTGTTGCTTATTGCGCCCTATGAGAGCAGCCAAAATACTTGTTACTTTGATGGTAGTGTCCCTTTCAATTATAATATTTTACTGATCCCTTTCTATCAGCCCTCCTGCCAAGTCTTCCATGATGAAGCAAGTGCAAACACCATGACACCATCCTCTCCAAAGCTCCATTCAGGACAGAAAGTGAAAGCAAGGTTTTGAGGCCTTGCTGGAAAGAATTTGGGCTTCTCCTCGGATGCCTGAGGTTCCTTTATGTGTGTGTGTTTGTAGGTGGGGGGCCAGGGAACACTGACTCACAACAGCCGTCATCAACATTGTGAGTGAGCAGCACTTGGCCACAGAGAGTAATAAGAGCAAATGTATATAAAAGTAGCACCTGACCAAGCATCTTGCAGAAAGGTTATAAATCATCACAAATGATAAATGAAATACAGTGTGGAAACGGAGGAGAGGGCAGAGCATCACTAGATATTTGTGGATTTTGTTAATGGAACAGTAAAACCAAAAAATGAAAGCGCCCTAAAGTAATGGAAATATAATGTCCTGTTGTGCTGCAACGGTGTGTTTGCTTCAGAAACTCTACTATAGTTTATATAAACAAGCTGCTGTGTAGCCATGGGGGCAGCCATTCAAGCACAGGATACACAGTAGATAACAGATAAGTACTACTATAGTTTATATAAACAAGCTGCTGTGTAGCCATGGGGGCAGCCATTCAAGCACAGGATACACAGTAGATAACAGATAAGTACTACTATAGTTTATATAAACAAGCTGCTGTGTAGCCATGGGGGCAGCCATTCAAGCACAGGATACACAGTAGATAACAGATAAGTACTACTATAGTTTATATAAACAAGCTGCTGTGTAGCCATGGGGGCAGCCATTCAAGCACAGGATACACAGTAGATAACAGATAAGTACTACTATAGTTTATATAAACAAGCTGCTGTGTAGCCATGGGGGCAGACATTCAAGCACAGGATACACAGTAGATAACAGATAAGTACTACTATAGTTTATATAAACAAGCTGCTGTGTAGCCATGGGGGCAGACATTCAAGCACAGGATACACAGTAGATAACAGATAAGTACTACTATCGTTTATATAAACAAGCTGCTGTGTAGCCATGGGGGCAGACATTCAAGCACAGGATACACAGTAGATAACAGATAAGTACTACTATAGTTTATATAAACAAGCTGCTGTGTAGCCATGGGGGCAGCCATTCAAGCACAGGATACACAGTACATAACAGATAAGTACTACTATCGTTTATATAAACAAGCTGCTGTGTAGCCATGGGGGCAGCCATTCAAGCACAGGATACACAGTAGATAACAGATAAGTACTACTATAGTTTATATAAACAAGCTGCTGTGTAGCCATGGGGGCAGCCATTCAAGCACAGGATACACAGTAGATAACAGATAAGTACTACTATAGTTTATATAAACAAGCTGCTGTGTAGCCATGGGGGCAGCCATTCAAGCACAGGATACACAGTAGATAACAGATAAGTACTACTATAGTTTATATAAACAAGCTGCTGTGTAGCCATGGGGGCAGACATTCAAGCACAGGATACACAGTAGATAACAGATAAGTACTACTATAGTTTATATAAACAAGCTGCTGTGTAGCCATGGGGGCAGCCATTCAAGCACAGGATACACAGTAGATAACAGATAAGTACTACTATCGTTTATATAAACAAGCTGCTGTGTAGCCATGGGGGCAGCCATTCAAGCACAGGATACACAGTAGATAACAGATAAGTACTACTATAGTTTATATAAACAAGCTGCTGTGTAGCCATGGGGGCAGCCATTCAAGCACAGGATACACAGTAGATAACAGATAAGTACTACTATAGTTTATATAAACAAGCTGCTGTGTAGCCATGGGGGTAGCCATTCAAGCACAGGATACACAGTAGATAACAGATAAGTACTACTATAATTTATATAAACAAGCTGCTGTGTAGCCATGGGGGCACCCATTCAAGCACAGGATACACAGTAGATAACAGATAAGTACTACTATAGTTTATATAAACAAGCTGCTGTGTAGCCATGGGGGTAGCCATTCAAGCACAGGGTACACAGTAGATAACAGATAAGTACTACTATAGTTTATATAAACAAGCTGCTGTGTAGCCATGGGGGTAGCCATTCAAGCACAGGATACACAGTAGATAACAGATAAGTACTACTATAATTTATATAAACAAGCTGCTGTGTAGCCATGGGGGCACCCATTCAAGCACAGGATACACAGTAGATAACAGATAAGTACTACTATAGTTTATATAAACAAGCTGCTGTGTAGCCATGGGGGTAGCCATTCAAGCACAGGGTACACAGTAGATAACAGATAAGTACTACTATAGTTTATATAAACAAGCTGCTGTGTAGCCATGGGGGCAGCCATTCAAGCACAGGATACACAGTAGATAACAGATAAGTACTACTATAGTTTATATAAACAAGCTGCTGTGTAGCCATGGGGGTAGCCATTCAAGCACAGGGTACACAGTAGATAACAGATAAGTACTACTATAGTTTATATAAACAAGCTGCTGTGTAGCCATGGGGGCAGCCATTCAAGCACAGGATACACAGTAGATAACAGATAAGCTCTGTAGTACTCAACGGGATTCTTCCTGTTGTTGAATGGCTGCCCCCATGGCTACACAGCAGAGATCCCATAAAACTATAACAGCATAGGTATTCCCCTGTACTGAGCACAATTCAGCAGGAACAGTCCCCTAAGTTTGTAATAGTCTGTACAGAGAGATCCCATAAAACTATGGCAGCATAGGTATTCCCCTGTACTAAGCACACATTTTCAGAAACACCTGCTATACTTTTTCATTGACTATACATAGAAATATGCCAACATAGGATTTTACTACACTAAGGGGCAGATTTATCAAAATGTGATATTAGAACTCACCACAGAGAAAAACTCACCTATGTTCTATTCATTCCTATGGAATTTTTAAAAGCACATTTATCAAATGGTGAACTCTAAAAATCCCATAGGAATTAATAGTACATGGGTGAGTTTTTTCTGTGGTGAGTTCTAATCTCACATTTTGATAAATCTGCCCTTAAATTTAATTTAGCAGTAACAGCCCATGACGTTTGCCCACAGCCTGTATAGTGAGATACCATAAACTATTCCAGCATAGATATTCCGCTACACAAATAGTAGAACGTACCTCCACCTGGAAGAGTTCCCCAGCTCCTTCACAGTCATTTGAGGTAATTATAGGTGTGTGGATGTGGGTATATCCATTTGTCTGTTAGAGAGGAGAAAAGGGAGAGCACTGTTACAACAATACAGAACAGGGGTCTTGCAGCACAGAGGTTGTAGGTTAATTCCATATAAGGGTCAGCCCACACCAGCAGATTAGGGGAGATTAGTCGCCCCAGCGACAAATAGGGTTGCCAACTTTTCTGGAAAAAACTACCGGCCTTCCTATATTTATCTTTTTTCCCTCTTAATAACATTGGGATCAACCATCATTTTTACCAGCCAGGTGGCAACCCATAGCGACAAATCTCATGAGCAGATTCGGGGAGATTAGTCACCCCGGTGACAAATCTCCTCTTCTTCGGGGCAACAATCTCCCCGAACTGCCTTCCCCCTGCCCTCCGCCGGCTAAAATGAAAATCGCCTGGGGGAAGGCACACGCAGCGTTTAGTTTTTCATTTCAGGCGACTTTGGAAAACGAAACGCTGCGTGTGCCTTCCCCCAGGCGATTTTCATTTCGGGCGACTTTGGAAATCGCCTGGGGGAAGGCAGACGCGGTGCTTCGTTTTCTGAAGTCGCCCGAAGTTGCCTCACAAGGAAACTTTGGGGCGTGTGCCTTCCCCCAGGCGATTTTAATTTCCGGCGACTTCGGAAAACAAAACAACGCGTGTTTCAATTTTAGCCGGCGGAGGGCAGGGGGAAGGCAGTTTGGGGAGATTGTCGCCCCGAAGATGAGGAGATTTGTCAATGGGGTGACTAATCTCCCTGAATCTGCTCGTGTGGCCAGACCCTAAGGGTAAGATCACACTGAGCGTTGCGGGGAGATTTCGGGCGACTAATCACCTCGTCTTTGCATCGACCAATCTCCCCGAACGCCTTCCCTCACTCTGCGCTGGCAAAAAATGAAAAATCTCCAGCGCAAATCACACGCGGCGATATGTTTTCCGAAGTCGCCCGAAGTTGCCTCACGAAGAAACTTCGGGCGACTTCGGAAAACAAAGCACCGCGTCTGCCTTCCCCCAGGAGATTTTCATTTTAGCCGGCGGAGGGCAGGGGGAAGGCAGTACGGGGAGATTGACGCCCCAAAGAAGAGAAGATTTGTCACCGGGGTGACTTATCTCCCCGAATCTGCTCGTGTGGCCGGACCGCAAGGGTAAGGTCACACTGAGCGTTTCAGGGAGATTTAGTCGCCTGGCGACTAATCGCCTCATCTTTGTGGCGACCAATCTCCCCGAATGCCTTCTCTCACTCTGTGCTGGCTAAAATGAAAAATCGCAGGTGCTAATCACACGCGGCAATTCGTCACCGCAACTTTGGGAAACGTGATTAGCGCTGGCAATTTTTCATTTTAGCCAGCGCAGAGTGATGGAAGTCATTCGGGGAGATTGGTCGCGGCAAAGACGAGGCGATTATGCTCAGTGTGACCTTACCCTAAAGGTACTATGTACGAGTATATCCCCCTGCGTCTGCATGGTAATCTGGTTTCCCCACAGACAGGCAGGTTAATTGGCTCCTGATTAAACTCCCCCTACAGTGTGTACATTTGGTAGGGACCTTAGACTGTAAGCTCCACTGGGACTGATGCGAACTATACAGTATATAATCTCTGTAAAGAGCTGCAGAATATGTTAGTGCTATAAAAAATATTATAATCATTATATTGTATGAAAAGTCTGCAAGTGGTAATAGGACCATATAATTTTCCTATCTAAAGTAAAAATGCAGCCACATTGTTCATTATTTACCTTTATGGGTCATTTTTTAATTTTAAAGGAACAGTTCAGTATAAAAACAAAAACTGGGTAAATAGATAGGCTGTGCAAAATAAAAAATGTATCTAATATAGTTAGTTAGCCAAAAATGTAACGTATAAAGGCTGGAGTGACTGGATATCTAACATAATAGCCAGAATTAGACTGCTCTTCTGATCAGGGAAGTGTTTCGGGCCACACTGGGCCCTTTATCAAGATGCTTGATAAAGGGCCCAGTGTGGCCCGAAACGTTGCCAAACTTTGATGTATACTTTGAGCCAATAAAATCAATTTCTTTGCACTACAAAGTGGACCAGTGTGCTACAGTTTCCTTGGACTTCTATGATATTATAGACTTATAGACAGTCTTATAGACTGTTTAGTGCCTGGCACCTGAAAAGGTCTATTGTTTACAGTGTGCTCTTTTTATCAGGACAGCGTTTGAACATATTCATGCTGTTCTTAAGCCATTTGTATTTCCCATTTCTCTACAGAGCTATGGAAAAAAGGCAAGAATTTAATACATGAAAAAAATCATTACAATGAATACGAGGTTATTGCACCGCCAAGTGGTGATATTTTGGTACTGCGCAATATGTTGACACTAAAAAAACTTGATAATCATAATAATAATAATAAATTGCTCATGTTTAGCTGGTAGATGAAATGTTCAACATAAGAACAATAAATAGGGATTATTTTGAAAAATAAGATTTGTAGATCTTTGTTTTAAAGGAACAGCTCTGTGTAAAATAAAAACTGGGTAAATAGATAGGCCAAGCAAAATAAAAAATGTTTTCAAAATAGTTAGTTAGCCAAAAATATAATCTGTAAAGGCTGGAGTGACTGGATGTCTAACATAACAGAACACTACTTCCTGCTTTTCAGCTCTCTTGGTTTCCACTGATTGGTTACCAGGCAGTAACCAATCAGAGACTTGAGGGGGTCATGACATGGGTCATAACTGTTGCTTTTGAATCTGAGCTGAATGCTGAGGATCAACTACAAACTCACTAAACAGTTATGTCCCATGTGACCCCCCTTATAGTCACTGACTAACTCAGAGTTAGAGAGCTGAAAAGCAGGAAGTAGTGTTCTGGCTATTATGTTACACATCCAGTCACTCCAGCCTTTATACATTACATTTTTGGATAAGTAACTATATTAGAAACATTTTTTATTTTGCACAGCCTATCTATTTCCCCAGGCTTTTATTGGAAATTACACACAACTAAATAAAAAGCTTCCTACTGAACTGTTCCTTTAAATCTCCATTACTATTAGGTTTTGGAACTAAAATTTGTAAAAAAAAAAAAAAAAAAAAAAAAAAAGGTCATAAAAAGTTATTGTAAGAATTGGTAGTTACAGACTCACAGGTGGTTAGGAGGCAAGTTTTCGCCCATAAAACCTAGACCTTCTACACCAACACAAACAGCTTTATTCTGGTTTATTATTATTATTATTCTACATGGAATAATTTAGTGTCACACTTCCTTTAATTGCAATTTTTCCCATAGGTCTATATATTTTTTTTTAAAGGAAAGAACCATATTTAACATAAGAAATTGAGATCAGGCCAGGTCACACCAGCATGCCACTGAAGGGTTCTTGCATCACTCATCACCCAAAACCATCAACCTATGTATTTGGCTTGCTGGGGGCATATTTTTTTATTTTGGCACCTGACATTTGTGCCTAGGACTTCACCTTCAGGGGAGGGTGGACTTGGGTGCCTATACAGTATACACCCCCACCTGCAACTGAAATGGTATGTGCAGACACCCCTGTCCTAGTGGTTGATGGCCAAAGACCTGTTTTTGCCCAGTTTTTTTAGTATAATGTTCCTGGAGGAACTATACTCTATTTATACACTATAAATGGCTAGTTTTTTTTACTTTTATTAACACCTGCAAATATCCAATCCTTAATTCATCAGGATGTATAATGAACATGAGTGATACTCCCTGTCCCTTGTATAACTCAGCCTGCAGCCTTGTGCATTTATATGGTCACAGAACAACCCCTCAGTGACTTCTAATATCCTTATCATTTACAGTAGGGGGTACATTATCCCTTATAATACATTATATCCCCTTACAGTTATACTAGGCTAACTGGGTTAACAAAACATAGACTTACTTCCAAAGAGATTGTAAACTCACATACAAATACCTTGAAAAACTCCTGGATGGCTGCAGTAGCTTCACTGCGAATTCGCAATAGGGAACTGAATGTGGGAGTCCTGCAGCGCAAGTGAGGGAACTGCCTGACATATTCCGGGCTGTGCCGTTCTTTCAATTTAAAGGGGAAATCCTAGAAAGAATGAAAGGAGGTGTGAATGATTACAAGCGCGTGAACAGATTTTAAATCTTTTTTTTTTTTATTCCCACCTCCCAAAATGAAGTATGTAAGTATGTCTGCCATGAATGATGCCATGTCTACAAAAATGCTTCATATGCTTATGCACGACTTCATCTTAGGGTTGAATTTACAAAATCTAAATGACACTGTTTACACTGCAAATAACCCACTTTACAATATAAAATGTAATTCCTAACCCAACAAGTGTATTTAGTTATAATAGTGGTGTGTAGGTGCATCTCAGGTCATTTTGCCTGGTCATGTGCTTTCAGAAAGACATAGAAAAAAAGAAGAAACATTGATCAATGCACATTCCCTGGTCCCATGTCATATCAGTAATCTATGCAGATGCATGTATTTACAAAGACAGGGGTTTTTTAGTTACACCATACCACGTCAAGGTAAAACCCATATGGCGGTCCCTAACTATTTACCTCTGGTCATAATTTCAAATGCTAAAGCCTCCCGGCATAAGAGCATTACCTGAAATAAAAGGTCTCCCGACCTGGGCATTGGTTTTCATCATATGGCTTAGTCCTCCCCCGCCATTAGCTTTCAAAGGGAAGAGATAACCTAGACCCCAGCATTGGTTCCATGAGATTAATCCTCCCCGGCTTGCGGCTTTTAAGAGAGAGAAACTGCCCAGACTAACACCCATTTCCAAAGGCATTGTTCCACCATTTAAAGGGACAGGTGTGGGACCACATGGAAGCCTGGCCTGCAGCACAGCTGCTGAACTTCTGAACAGAATAGATCTGGAGGATTAATCTCATGGATCGGTAGCACTTACATTGTAATTTAGTACATTTTTATTAAGCCTTTGAGTGCTCCCACAACCTTTCCTTTTTGCTTTCAGAAAGAGCCAGCACTTTAGGATGGAACTGCTTTCTGGCAGGCTGTTGTTTCTCCTACTCAATGTAACTGAATGTGTCTCAGTGGGACCTGGATTTTACTATTGAGTGCTGTTCTTAGATCTACCAGGCAGCTGTTATCTTGTGTTAGGGAGCTGCTATTTGGTTACCTTCCCATTGTTCTGTTGTTACAAATTAGATTGTAAGCTACATATGCCAAAAACAATTGTATCCCAGAGCAGAGCAATTTAAACACATGATTATTTCCTTTCTCTATTGATATTTTGCAACATGGATACTTACAACAGAATCACATGGTCCAATAATTCGTAAGTCTTCTGCTTTCAGCTCTACGTTTTGCTTTTTGTGCAGACTCTTCACCAGGATCCCCTGGACTTCAACTGAACTCCCAAAACTTACACCGCTGACCAAAAGGGGGAAAACAGAGATATCTTTATTCGTTCCAGAAAAGGCAGGCAAAACATAAATATATATATATTAATTTCAGCAGTGACTGTGGTTTGTGTACAAGTTGTAGAAAGGTCCCTTTAACACTGAGAACAGTACAGTGGTCCAATTCCCCCCCTGAAGCAGCTGGACTGGCAGATATATTAGACAGTTCCAGGAAAAGGTTGGCTGCATTTTTATCAGAACATTCTTGGACAGTTTGCAGTTGGTCTTCATTTTTCTGTGTATTTTTCAGTTTGAAATTCATCAATCCAATTGCTAGGGTCCAAATTACCTTAGCAACAAGGGAGTGGTTTGATTAAGAAACTGGAAAATGAATAGGGATAATAAAAATCATAACAATCAAGTTGTAGCCTTACAAACAGGGCCAGCTGGGCAGCTACCTATAAAATTGTCTTCTGCCTACCCCTAGTCCGCGCCCCTCAGTCTTTCTCCCCTTTCTTCACTCTGTAACCAACCCCTCACCATGTCGCTGTCCCCTGCCTCCCCTCCCTTACTGTCCCCTTCCCTCTGTCGCTGTCCCCCCCTCCCCTCCGTCGCTGTCCCCTCCGTTACTGTCCCCTTCCCTCTGTCCCCTCTATGTCGCTGTCGCCTCCCTTTCTCCCCTACGTCACTGTCCGCTCCCTCTCTCCCCTCCATCACTGTCCCCTCCCTCTTTCCACTCTGTCAATGTCTCTCCCCCTGCTCTCTGTCGCTGTCCCCATCCCTCCCATCCGTTACTGTCCCCTATCCTCTGTCGCTGTCCCCTCCTTCTCTACCCTCCATCACTGTCCTCTCCCTCCTCTCCCCTCCGTCGCTGCCCCCTACCTCTCTCCCCTCCGTCACTGCCCCTCCCTCTCTCCCCTCCATCACTGTCCCCTCCCTCCTCTCCCCTCCGCCGATGCCCCCTACCTCTCTCCCCTCCGCCACTGCCCCTCTTCTCCCTCTCTCCCCTCCGTCACTGTCCCCTCCCTCCTCTGCGTCGCTGTACCCTCCGTCTCTCCCCTCCATAGCTGTCCCCTCCCTCTTCCCCCCCCCTCCAGGCACGCATGGGGGGGGAAGCTTGGGTTGCCTAGGGCTCCCTGGCCAGCCTGGCCCTGCTTACAAAGCAATTGTTTTTTTAACTCCTAGGGTCAGGGACATCCATTTGAAAGTCAGACAAGGAAAGCAGATAATTTAATAACTATGAAAAATGGGAATATTTCCTTCAGGTTGTTTAGGAACATATAATTATACGAACATCACAGACACATATGCCTTGTTATACCTTTGTTAGGAGAAAACCATTCCATAGCAGGGTGACACTGACTGACCTGTTCTTTAGATCTGGCTCAGCCACAATCTGGAGATTTTCCATGGATGAACCATCGTTGATGTGTAGAAACAGAACTTCTTTTTGGGCCCTAACAGACCGTACCCATCCCTAAAACCCAAACAGAAAGCATCAGTATACTTAATCAGACTGCTTCCAGAAACAGGTGGAGCTATGATATATAAGGTAGAAAGGTCTAATATCCCATTGCAATTGCGTCCAATCAGTAGGAAGCATTCCATAGCTAGCCAACAAATCTATGCTACTGACTGGAAGCATTTGATAGCCAGTTATGGAATGCTAGAATTGGAGCAAACATTTCCCCTTTTAACATGTTACCCTTTCAAGTTATTCACTCACCTGGAGTTTGATGACTGTTGAGCTTCCACCTGTCTTTGCCAGTGCATCCCTCACACTCATCCTGATGGCAGTTGCCATGTGCCTCCTATAGCAACGATGCCAGGGACAGTAACCCAGGACCGCTACAAGGAGTTTCCTAGTGTTTTGCATGGTTTAGTGCACCCCCAGCCT
The DNA here is from genome assembly GCA_038501925.1 of Xenopus petersii. Classification (NCBI taxonomy): domain Eukaryota; kingdom Metazoa; phylum Chordata; class Amphibia; order Anura; family Pipidae; genus Xenopus; species Xenopus petersii. The sequence goes on from CM076675.1 coordinate 165,108,845, forward strand.
CTGAATGGAGTGATATCACTTCTGCCTGTTTCAAGATACAACATAAGAACATGGAACTATAACACATGTTAATTGCCTAGTTTGAAAAATGGCAATTAAAGGAGTGGTTCATCTTTAAGTTAACATTTAGTATTATGTAAAGCATGATATTCTCGGGTAATTTGCAAGTGGTTTTTATTTTTTATGTTTTTTGAGTTATTTAGCTTTTTATTCAGCAGCTCTCCAAGTTTGCAATTTCAGCAGTCTGGTCCAAATTCCCCTAGCAACCATGAATTGATTTGAATAAGAGACTGGAATATGAATAGGAGAGGCCTGAATGAAATAAGAGAAATTAAAAGTAGCAATAATGATAGCCTTACTGAACATAATTTTTTTATACGGGGTCAGTGACCCGCGCTTTTAAATAGCTGAAAAGAGCCAGAAGGCAAATCATCCAAAAAACTATAAAAATAAATAAACAACGAAGGTCAATTAAAAAGTTGCTTAGAATTTAGCCATTAAATAACATACTAAAAGTTTACTTAAAGGGGTTGTTAACCATTGAGTTAACTTTTAGTATGATGTACAGAGAGTGATAGTCTGAGACCATTTGCAATTGTTTTTTTTATTTTTTATTAATCGTGGTCCCAATAACCCTAGCAACCATGAATTGTCCCAATGACCCTAGCAACCATGAATTGATTTGAAAAAGAGACTGGAATATGAATAGGAGAGGCCTGAATAGAAAGAAGAGTAATAAGAAGTAGCAATAACAATGAATGTTTAGCCTTACAGAGCATTTGTTTTTTAGATGGGGTCAGTGACCCCCCCCATTTGAAAGCTGGAAAAAGTCATAAGAAAAAGGCAAATAATTAAAAAACTATAAAAACGATGAAGACCAGCTGAAAAGTTGCATAGAATTGGTCATTCTATAATATAATAAAATGTTAACTTAAAGGCAACACCACCCCTTTAAGTGGTTTAAAGAAATTTAAAGAATGAAACTGATCCAGATGAAGCATGCATGTGATGTGGAATCAAGTCACTATGTAGGGTCCTCCACAAGGGAAGGATTGTTTGGCATGTAAGACTACAACTCCCAGAATGCACCTGTCACTGTTTGGCATGTAAGACTACAACTCCCAGAATGCACCTGTCACAGGGGAGCAGGTCACAGCCCCAAGCAGTAATGAGTGGGACACAAAGTAACACAGGGCAGTGATGGTCAAGCAACACATACACACTAACTCAGGGAAACTGTGAGCAGGTAACACAAACAACAACACAAGTAGTAACAGGTTACACACACAATACGACAAGCTGTCAGAGTGCAGTCACACGAGGCACAAAGTGCAATGACAGCTCCAGCATGTTCTCTTTCCTCCTCTCACCTCACACACTGTCCTTTTGAAGCACTTCCGTGCATGTGATGGAGGAAACCAATCAGCATCGCACCTGCAGGAAGCGGAGGAACCAGGAAACGCAGCTGGCAGATGCATTATGGGAAAGGTAGTTCCTCAGCGTGTGTGAGGCATCGGATACTTTAGCTGTGCTAGCAATAGGTGGGCTGTTAGTGTGGGAATAGAGACACATCCAAAGAATGAGGCGGAAATGAAGGGAAAGCAGTGTGGGCCTGGGCAGGAGGAATTTGTTCAGCCTTCACTCCACTACAGCAACTGGCAGCTTTTATTACAGTAGTGTATAATAACTTCAGTGTTTCAGCAAGAACCCAAACAAAGGGGCGGGGCATATAACATTGGGGGTGGGGCTTGATGACATCAGAGGACAGGGTTGGCAGGTTTCCAGCCAAATTGGGCTACTAATTTAAGGCAAGCTTCCCAAAATCTTGTTTATGCACTAGAATGGGGGACCTGATGCCCATGCACTGGGGCTGCAGCAGTGCAGTGACATCTAGGAAAGTGCAAGCAATATATGATTGACAGCTGAGATGTTTAAATGAGTTTATAATGGGTATGGATGTTTTGAGTACAAACAAATTTGGGTTTCATGTTTAATTCAAAAATTGTCTTATTATACAGCTTTTTTTATGTCTGGGTTACACGTCTCCTTTAAAGCAAGTGAATTAAAATATAAATGATGCTGTAGCGTTGAAGGTGCATGATTAAAGAGAATGAAAAAGGATTGACCATATGGGGATTTGAACTGCATTTCAAATTTTGTTCAGACGACCCTGTCCTGGACCTTCCACTGTGGCCACTACCTAATTAAGGCCCAAATATTTTATGTGCACTTCTTTCACCCCACTCCCATTCCATTCCTACAAGCATACAGCAGCTACCAATTCACATTGCATGGGGGGCAAGGGGAACCCTGCTGGACCCTAAATGACAGAAAACCCCACCAATATTCCAGTGGAAAGCCTTCCTAGAGGAGCAGAAACTGTTATACAGGTATGGGATCTGTTATACGGAAACCCATTATCCAGAAAGCTCCGAATTACATAATAGCTGTCTCTCATAGACTCAATTTTATCCAAATAGTCCTATTTTTAAACAATTATTCAGTTTTTCTCTATAATAATAATAATAATAATAATAAAACAGTAGCTTGTATTTGATGCCAGCTAAGATATAATTAATCCTTATTGGAGGCAAAACCAGTCTATTGGGTTTATTTCATGTTTACATGGTTTTCTAGTAGACTTAAAGGATAAGTAAACACTTAAAATAAGTGAAAGTAAAATTGATGAGTGTGTTATTCTAAGCACTTTTGTAATGTACATTCATTATTTATTTTCTATTTATTCCAAGATATTAAGGGATACATGTACTGTTAATATGAATAGATTTTGTTCCAACAGCGCCACCTGCTGGTCAGTTTCCCATCAGTCTGACCACCAAGTAGTCAAGGAAGTTGTCAGGAGAAAGAGAGAGACTGCTCTGATGGTCTTCTGCTTAGGAAAGATCTGACAATGTATCCCTTAATATCTTGGAATGAAAAAAGAATAAATAATGAATGTACATTGCAAAAGTGCTTATAGCACCCTAATCAATCTTACACTGACCTTAAAGTATGAAAATCCAAATTATGGAAATCCGTTATCCGGAAAACCCCCGGCCCAGAGCACTCTGGATAACCGATTCTATACCTGTATTGGAGAAGGTTCAAGGGAGAACCAATGTCATAGTTTCAAAATGAAATGTTGAATGAGCAGGTGTCCATCTAATTGTGGTAATATGGTTTATATGGAACCCAATGTAAATCCTTAAAGGGATCCTGTCATGGGAAAACATGTTTTTTTCAATATGCATCAGTTAATAGTGCTACTCCAGCAGAATTCTGCACTGAAATCCATTTCTCAAAAGAGCAAACATATTTTTTTATATTCAATTTTGAAATCTGACATGGGGCTAGACATTTTGTCAATTTCCCAGCTGCCCCTGGTCATGTGACTTGTGCCTGCACTTTAGGAGAGAAATGCTTTCTGGCAGGCTGCTGTTTTTCCTTCTCAATGTAACTGAATGTGTCTCACTGAGACATGGGTTTTTACTATTGAGTGTTGTTCTTAGATCTACCAGGCAGCTGTTATCTTGTGTTAGGGAGCTGCTATCTGGTTACCTTCACATTGTTCTTTTGTTTGGCTGCTGGGGGGGGGGAAAGGGAGGGGGTGATATCACTCCAACTTGCAGTACAGCAGTAAAGAGTGATTGAAGTTTAGCAGAGCACAAGTCACATGACTTTGAGCAGCTGGGAAATTGACAAAATGTCTAGCCCCATGTCAGATTTCAAAATTGAATATAAAAAAATCTGTTTGCTCTTTTGAGAAATGGGTTTCAGTGCAGAATTCTGCTGGAGCAGCACTTTTAACTGATTCATTTTGAAAAAAAACTTTTTTTCCCATGACAGTATCCCTTTAATGACTAGATTGAGGGCAAGAAGTTCTGTGGCATCAAGAGATCTTTGGAAAAAACAGTGTCAACCCTTCAGGAGCCAAAGTTGAGGGTACTGGTGGGCGTTAATTTAAATAAGTGGTTATTTTGGGGGGGGGGGGGGGGAGATAGGACTGCCATTAGAGCTGAGTATAGATACATACTATGGTTGTGTTCATAAAATATATTGCTGTGATTACAGGGGGCACTGATTGGGGTTGAAAGTGGTTATAAAAGCACAACAAAAATCAATAAAATGTGTTTTCAATGGGCCAATGCACAATTCCACAGGCAGGGACTGAGGGATAATGATGGGACTGCACAATGTCAGGGGTTGGTGGGAGCTGTAGTTTAGCAACATCCAGCAGTCCACCAGCCAACCATGATTTCTCCATGCCTTACTGGCAACTAACAGTGATATAATACAGAGTACTGAGGGCAACCGGCTGACTTTAGTTTAAAGAAAGAAACCAGCTGCTCTTGGCTCCGTGATTCAAAGCTCAGGACTGAATGTTGCTGTAGTGCTCTGCAGAAAAAAACCCAGTACATTAAAATTTATTGTGGGTAATTTTTATAGAGGTAATATAACTACAAATGCATTTACAAATGGTGCTTTATGGCTGTCGCGCACCCGATAATGACTGTGTTATCCGCCAGCCCCTGCTGCTGCCGTAAGTAATGTTTATACCAGTGCTATGACTTAAGTGAGGTAATATTAGTGCTGATGGTGCACTCTATCAATACTTATTGCTTTACTCTAAGCCAATTCGACCATGAGATTATTATTTATCAACTTGCATTTGTACAATCACTTCCAACATAAGGAAGCAATGGAGATGCACTTTTCCACTCAAACTGCTTAAACCAGCTTGGATAGCTTAAAGGGGACCCGTCACCCAAAAAAATTGTTTAAAATCCTATTTTATCACATTAGTCAAGCAAAATGAACTTTAATTACACTATATAAATTATTTGAATCTTGTTTCCTTCAGTTTGGAAATTCATAATTATAACAAGCAGGCAGGAGCCATTCTGTGGACACTGTTATTAAAACAAGTCTTGTATCATCTCAGAATCTTGTTTGTGCACCAGAATGGGGGACCTGATGTCCATCCCCATGTCCTGGTTACACAATTAAATGGTAACGAGAACTGAGGAGTATGGGGAGAGCAGTGACATCTAGGAAGTGCTGAATGGAAAGTGAAAGTAATTGTCTGCCTAAGGCAAAGAGGAGGGGCTGACAATATTTGATTGACAGCTGAGATTTTTAAATGAGCTTATGCAAGCTATGAATGCTTTAATAAGAAATATAAATTGGATTTCATGTTTAATTTGAAAAGGACTTTTATTATACAGTTTTTTGTGTCTGGGTGACAGGTCACCCTTTAAAGGGCTACTGTAGCTTCATCTTATTTTCTCAGTTGTGTTTGTATAATGGATACATTTCAATATTTTTGATAAATAAATATGTATTTATCTCAAAATTCTTCTATGACTGTATTTAACAAACATCTCGGCTTAAAGGAGAACTAAACCCTAAAACTAAAACCACTTAAAAACCCAATGGGTAATTCAGAGGAGGTAGTAATGAACTTACTTCCTCCAAGCAGACACCAACGAAAGTGGTAAATAAACTATTATTGAAAATTACCACTTTCGTTGGTGTCTGCTTGGAGGAGGTAAGTTCATTACTACCTCCTCTGAATTACCCATTGGGTTTTTAAGTGCTTTTAGCTATTTTTATCCTTTTGGCGCCTCTGTTTTGTCTTACTACTATATCGAGTCCACCCCGAGTGGAGGGGTATCATCCCCTTTTTCTTTTTCTCCCCACCTGCCTATACAGTGGTTGCCTATCGGTAACCCTGGTTTGTGAGTATTAACTTGTTTACTCTACCATTACTCCCTGTAAAAACATCTTACACGATTGGGGCTCTTGGTGTTCCTTTTTGTCTCCTAAACCCTAAAACTGAACTTATTGCACCAGCCTAAAGTTTCAGCTTGTCAATAGCAGCAATGATCCAGGACTTCAAACTTGTCACAGGGGGTCACCATCTTGGAAAGTGTCTGTGACACTCACATGCTCAGTGGGCTCTGATTGGCTGTTGAGAAGCTAAGCTTAGGGCTCGTCACTAATTATCCAGCAGAAAATGAGCTTCCCTGGCTGTAATATAAGCTGATGCTACAGGTTTGCTGATTATTAAATTCTGATGCTAATTGCACTGGTTTCTGTGCTGCCATGTAGTAATTATTTGTATTAATTACTAATCAGCCTTATACTGTATATTAGGTACTAGGATGGCCACCTGTCTGGTTTTCACCCGGATAGCCAGTTTTTTGGATTTTTTCCTAATTTGGAAATCCGGACAGTAGATTGCAGGCAATGGGATGGCGATCAGCCAATCGCTGATCCCCACGTCATGAGCCCCGCCCCTGACATCAGCCGCCCTGACCACAATGTGATCAGTTCCGCTCTGACTTCACCTACTAAAGGGCTGTGATTGCCTTGGGCTGGTACAGAAGCACAACACATAATGTGCAGCATTTCTAGCCCACCTTCTCATTACTTCACTTTATTGGAACTTTGTATGTCTGAGTACAGGTTTTGAGCAAACTAAGGGGGCTGTTCCTGCAAAATTCTACTTAATTTAAGGGGAAACCTATGCTGGTATACATTCACTGTATCTTTTTGTACATATAATGTATATCTTATTAAATAACCTTTAAAAAACCATATAAAGTTGGCTTATGCATATCAGTAAACAGGGGCATAACTACAGAGGAATCAGACAACTTGCCTCTATGAGTGGATTCAAAAATAAGCACCTGCTTTAAAGCCACGGGGAGTAACATCCAAGGGGTTGGTGAGCAACATGTTGCTCACGAGCCACTGGTTGGGGATCACTGGAATATGGGAGAGATCCCAGAGAGCCCTAGTGAAGTACCTAGTGGAGTGCATGTATGTGTAGAGTTAATGAGGGAAGAGATGAGGAGCAGGTCCTTAGAAAAGCGTAACGAGCAGTTAGTAGTAGTAACAAGTTAGGTGGAAAAAAGATACATGTGCATCACGTTCAATCTTTTAACTCTATTTTAACCTGCCTAACCACTAGTTGATCCAGAGGAAGGCAAAAAACCTAATTTGAAGCCTCTCAAATTTGCCTCCGAGGGGGAAAAAATTCCAAGATGCAATGGGACCAGTCCCTGGATCAACTTGTACTATGAGCTATCTCCCATATCCCTGTATTCCCTCACTTGCTAAACACCATCCAACCCCTTCTTATACCTATCTAATGTATCAGCCTGTACCCCTGATTCAGGGAGACAATTCCACATCTTCACAGCTCTCACTGTAACAAACCCCTTCCAAATATTTAGCTGGAACCTCCTTTCTTCTAATCGGAATGGGTGACCTTGTGTCAGCTGGAAAGACCTACTGGTAAATAAAGCATTAGAGAGATTATTATATGATCCCCTTATATATTTATACATATTTATCATATCACCCCTTAAGCGCCTCTTCTCCAGCGTGAACATCCCCAATTTGGCCAGTCTTTCCTCATAGCTAAGATTTTCCCTTTACCAGCTTAGTTGCCCTTCTCTGTACCCTCTCTAATACAATAATGTCCTGTTTGAGTGATGGAGACCAAAACTGTACGGCATATTCTAGATGGGGCCTTACAAGTGCTCTATACAGTGGAAGAATGACCCCCTCCTCCCTTGACTCTATGCCCCTTTTAATACAGCTCAAGGCCTTATTTGCCCTTGATGCTGCTGACTGGCATTGCTTGCTACAGACAAGTTTTTCATCTACAAGGACTCCAAGGTCCTTTTCCATAATGGATTTGCCTAGTGCAGTCCCATTAAGGGTATAAGTGGATATTCTTACATCCCAGGTGCATGACTTTATATTTATCAACATTGAATCTCATTTGCCACTTAGCTGCCCAGATTGCCAGTTTGTCAAGATCCTGTTGCAAGTGCCACATCCTGGATGGAATTAATTGGGCTGATAGTTTTGTGTCATTTGCAAACACTGATACATTACTTACAGTACCCTCCCCTAAGTCATAAATAAACAAGTAAATAAAAGTGGACCCAATACCGAGCCCTGAGGGACTCCATTAAGAACCTTACTCCAAGTAGAGAATGTCCCATTAACAGCCACCCTCTGTACCCGATCCTGTAGCCAGTTTCCTATCCATGTGCAAACGACTTCATTAAGCCCAACAGACCTTAGTTTAGAAAGCGGTCGTTTGTGGGGCACAGTATCAAACGCTTTGGCAAAATCCAAATAGATCACATCTACTGCCCCCCCACTGTCCAGCATCTTACTTATCACATCATAAAAAGCAATCAAATTCGTCTGACATGACCTATCCTTCGTAAAGCCATGCTGATTGCTGCTTGTAATTCCATTCATTAGGACACAATTTGTGATCCCTTAACAATTCTTCAAATAATCTGCCCACCACAGATGTCAAATTTACTGGTCTATAATTGCCAGGCTGAGATCGTAATCCCTTTTTAAATATTGGAATGACATCACCTCCAATCCATAGGTACTGTACCAGATGAAAGTGAACCTGAGAAAATCAGAAATAGGGGCCGGTGTAAAACTGAACTAAGCTCTCTTAGAACCTGGGGGTGTATTCCATGTGGCCCTGGAGCCATGTTTACATTGATTTTTACTAAAGCACCATATCCTGAGTCCTGACTAGATTGAGCTGAGCCATCAGTGTAGCTCTGAAGTGAGCCTGGGAACTCAGACTCCTCTATTGTATACACTGAAAAAAAGAACAGATTTAGCACATTTGCCTTTTCTGTATCTGTTACAACCATACTGGTACCATGAGGAACAACACTCTCAACCCACATCTTTTTACTATTAATATACTTAAAAAACTTTTTGGGGTTAGTCGTAGCCTCTGCCACAATGTGCTCCTCATTTCCTATCTTTGCTTTCCGGATTGCTGTTTAACAACATTTATTATAGTGTTTATATTCATTAAATGCAAATTCTGTCCCCACAGACTTGTAGTAAATGCCTTTCTCCTCTTTCCTTTTAACTTCTTTACTTCTATATTAAACCACATAGGGTGATTCTTAGTGCTTCTACATTTACTCTTTCAGGGAATAAATTGACAACCATTTCTGTTCTGTTTTTAGCTAAAAACATAATTGCACCAATCTATGCTCTTTAGGGCTCTTACACATGAGCGTTTTTGCCTGCGCTCCCCTGCGTTACATTTTTCGGCATTCAGCCGCAGGGGAGCGCAGGAATAGACGCATTTCATTATTTCATATGGGGCTGTACTCACACAGGCGCGTGTAGGCGCCGAACGCAGGAAAAATGCAGCATGTTGCATCTCAACCTGCATTCGGCGCCTACATGCGCCTGTGTGAGTACAGCCCCATTTGAAATAATGAAATGCGTCTATTCCTGCGCTCCCCTGTGGCTGAACGCCGAAAAAGGGAACTCAGGGGAGCGCAGGTAAAAACGCTCATGAGGATTTTAATTCCCCAGTTAACCCTCGATATTCGACCCTTGATACATTTGCCCCTAAATAAACCCAATAGGCTGGTTTTGCTTCCAATAAGGATTAATTATATCTTAATTGGGATCAAGTACAAGTTACTGTTTTATTATTACAGAGAAAAAGGAAATCATTTTTTAAAATTCGGATTATTTGGATAAAATGGAGTCTATGGGAGATGACCTTTTTTATAATTTGGAGCTTTCTGTATAATGGGTTTCCGTATAACGGATCCCATACCTGTAATATATTATTTTTGGATTTACTTTCCCTTTAACCTTACAGGTAATGACATTCAGTGGAGGTTCAGGCTGGAGGGTTGAAGGCCCACCGGAGATTCTGATACAGGGACCCCAATCACCCCTCCAGCCACAACTCCCCCACCCAGTACCTGTTCTCTCATATTTGATTAAAATGGAGTCTATGGAAGACTTTCTTTAATTCTGAGCTTTCTGGATAATGAGTTTCCGAATAAAGGATCCCATACTTGTACTGTATACTCTAGTGATATTGTATGACTAACAGACTACCTCTAAGGTTGAGCCTCAGCAGTGACCTGTACTCCCCCACACCTCAATCTTCTTGCTCCAGTTATTCATGTGAATGTCCCAATTATTTTCCCTGGATCTGCCTCTTCTTATTTCCTTTCATGGGAAGCCCAGTGAGACTCGGCTTGATTAAAAGGATCGCCCCCTGCTATAAAAGAACGCATTTTATAATAAACAATCTGTGAGCCCAATACTCCTATGAGATAACGCTATTGAGCTTTCCCTGGCTTTGTCACTTCCAGGAGATAACAGGAGTGAAGGCCAGTTCTCTTATTTACTTTCCCTTTTATCCAGGCTCCTTTCTTTCTATTTTCCCAGCTGACAAGGGTATAAATTAAGGTCCTTAACAAGCACCGTGTAACCACAAGAGCTATTTACTCTTCTCTGATGTCTCTTCCAAAAGGGCCGCCAAGCATTCTTTCATCCAAGGTTTTTGAAGAAATCTTGTTACATATCTGTAATTTGTCGTATTTCCTAGAAACATTTCCAGATCATTAATAAAAATAATGTATGAATCTCAGTTACACAGTGATCTGCGAGTGTGTCTGGGAAAGATAAATCTTTACCGATGAATCAAAGCTGCGGAGAATAATCCATGAACCAGATTGGAGGACTTGAGTTATGAAGAAGGATTTGCCAATCTATGTTTATACAGGAGATGGGGCTGTTCCTGCAGGATCGTGCTTAGTCACTGGGAAATACTGAGGCTGGCTATTTCTATTCAAATTATGAAATTATATAAATAGGTTTATGGAATCCTTGAGCAGATTGGGCATCTGTCCCCCGAAGAGACACAGCCCTGTTTTATGGTATGTCTAGAATTTAACATGCAGGGTGGCATCATATTTAAAGGGATACTGTCATGGGAAAACATGGTTTTTCTCAAAATGCATCAGTTAATAATGCTGCTCCAGCAGAATTCTGAACTGAAATGTTTTCAAAAGAGCAAACTGATTTTTTTGCATTTAATTTTGTAATCTGACATGGGGCTAGACATCAATTTCCCAGCTGCCTCCAGTCATGTGACTTGTGCTCTGATAAACTTCAATCAGTCTTTACTGCTGCACTGCAAGTTGGAGTGATATTACCCCCCCCCCCAGCAGGCCATCAACAGAACAATGGGAAGGTAACCAGATAACAGCTCCCTGGTAGATATAAGAACAGCACTCAATAGTAAAAATCCATGTCCCACTGTGACTCCATCAGTTACATTGAGTAGGAGAAACAATAGCCTGTGTGAAAGCAGTGCATGGTTGCTATGGGTTACTGCCCCCAGGCAAATTTGCCCAGTGTTGATAAATGAGCCCCAGTCTCTAATCAGGGTACCCAGTGAACTTCCACTTGGCCATAAGTGTTCTTTTCCAATAGAATGTTTGCCCACCTCCATGATTACAGAGACATGAACCTCCTGGGTACCAAATTAGTTTGAATTATATCCCTGACCACAGAACACCTCACTATGCCCTGTCTGACCATGCCTGTTGCAAAGTTGAAAGCATATTTAGCCATTTATTGTAGCTCGAAATGCCTCACCCCCTTTCCACACTCCCTGGTCAAACACCTGCCAAGGCTGGGACTGGTATTACAAATTATACCTGCAATATTCCCTTTAGTTTCAAGCCTGCTCCATCTACTGGTGGCTCACCTTTAAGTTAACTTTAGGGATGCACCGAATCCAGGATTCGGTTCGGGATTCGGCCTTTTTCAGCAGGATTCGGATTCGAATCCTGCTGAATCCGAATCCTAATTTGCATATGCAAATTAGGGGCGGGAGGGAAATTGCGTGACTTTTTGTCAGAAAACAAGGAAGTAAAAAATGTTTTCCCCTTCCCACCCCTAATTTGCATATGCAAATTAGGGTTCGGATTCGGTTCGGTATTCGGACGAATCTTTTGTGAAGGATTCGGGGGTTCGGCTGAATCCAAAAAAGTGGATTCGGTGCATCCCTAGTTAACTTTTAGTATGTTATAGAGCAGCCAATGCTAAGCAACTTTTCAATTGGTCCTCCTTATGTATTTTTTTTATAGTTTTTTTTTAATTATTTGCCTTCTCCTTCTGATTCTTTCCAACTTTCAAATCGGGGGTCATTGACCCCATCTAAAAAAATAAATGCCCATATTTATTGTCATTGCTACTTTTTATTACTTTTTTCCTATTCCCTCTCCTTTTGGGGAATTCATATTCCAGTCTCTTATTCAAATCAGTGCAAGGTTGCTATGGGAATTTGGACCCCTAACAGCTGAAATTGCAAACTGAAGAGCTGCAATAACAAAAACCACAAATAAAAAATATAAATTAATAATAATTTTAATAATTAAAATAAAAACCAAAAAACGTTCTACATTTTGGGTTGCATTTTGATCTATGCTGCACTGTAAGTTTACTAGCAACTAGGGATGCACTGAATCCACTATTTTGGATTCGGCCGAACCCCCGAATCGTTCACAAACGATTCGGACGAATACCGAGGCGAATCTGAATTCTAATTTGCATATGCAAATTTGGGTGGGAAGGGGAAAACATTTTATATTTCCTTGTTTTGTGACTCAAATTCACGTGATTTCCCTCCCACCCCTAATTTGCATATGCAAATTCGGTTCGGCCAGGCAGAAGGATTCGGCCGAATCCCGAAGCGAATCCTGGATTCCAATCATCCCTACTAGCAACCCGTGGTCCTGGATAGATAAAAAGCTGCTGAAATAGTTAAAAAAAGAGTTTATAATTTTACCCTATATTTCAGTATGGACTTTTTGTAGGGGATTTTAGATTTTCCTGCATTAAAAACTGTAGTTTAACTCCGCTGTGATTTTTCATTGTAACATCCCGAATTTTATGCAGAAGCGGCAAAAACGGCTTTTACTATTTAATGCATTTTCCAATGATCTTTGCTTTTTTTTTTTTTTATTTATTTTTTGCCGATCTGCACATCTTTGTTTTTTAAATATCTGTTTATTGATTTTCATGGGGAGGATCCGACTCCTCGCAGAGACGAGCCGCTAAATCTTCATTAAGTCAATAAATATTTCACCTGTCATTCCCGCTGCTGCCAGTGATGATCCAGACTGCGAGATGTTTATGCAAATGTCTACAGACTGGTGACATTAATAATATAAAGCGGAAAGAATTTTGGGTTGCTTGATTCTGAATAGCAAATGACAGCAAAGAGCAGCCAATCAGGAATGGAGTTTGAATAAATAAAAAAACAGCCTTGCCACCAATGATTAGGTACATTCAGCTGCTCAGTGGGTGGATCAGGCACCTCATGGGCAGGTTTGGGCGTTGTCTGAGTTCATCAAGGGAGAGGACAAATTATTTATCATTTTTTCAGGTATATCACACTACAAGCGATTTTATGGGCTGCAGCATAAGGGGTGTTTTGTCCGCCACTGCTGATATAGGATTTGTTTTCTGGAAACCCGTTATCCAGGAAGCTCCAAGTTATTGTGGAAGGTCATATGCCATAGACTCCATAGTAATGAAATAATTTAAAATGTTATTTCTCTGTAATAATTAAACAGTACCTTGTATTTGATCTAACTAAGATATAATCAATCCTTATTGGCAAGAAACAACCCTGTTGGATTACTTTACGGGCACATTTACTTAGCTCGAGTGAAGGAATAAAAGAAAAAATACTTCGACCATTTTTGGGCTACTTCGACCATCGAATAGGCTACTTCGACCTTTGACTACGACTTCGAATCGAAAGATTCGAACTTAAAATCTTTCGACTATTCGACCATTCGATAGGCAAAGTACTGTCTCTTTTAAAAAAACTTTGCCAAGTAAAATCTACCGAACCTCAATATTAGCCTATGTGGAAGGTCCCCATAGGCTTTCTAAGCTTTTTTTGATCGAAGGAATTTCATTTGATCAATGGATTAAAATCCTTCGAATCGTTTGATTCCAAGGATTTAATCGTTCAATCATAGTTACATAGTTACATAGTTACATAGTTACATAGTTAAATTGGGTTGAAAAAAGACAAAGTCCATCAAGTTCAACCCCTCCAAATGAAAACCCATCATCCATACACACACCCCTCTCTACTTTTAATTAAAATTCTTTATACCCATACCTATACTAACGAATCGAACGATTATTCCTTCGATCGAACGAATAGCGCTAAATCCTTCGACTTCGATATTCGAAGTCGAAGGATTTAACTTCGACAGTCGAATATCGAGTGTTAATTAACCCTCGATATTCGACCCTAAGTAAATCTGCTCCTAAATGTTTAAATGACTTTTATCAGAATTAAGGTATGAAGATCCAAATGACTTATCTAAAAAATATCCATGGTCCTGAGCATTCAAGACAACAGATCCTAAACCTGTATTATCTGGTGACACATTGCTTCTAATACAGGTATAGGAGCCATTATCTGGAAACCCGTTATCCAGAAAGCTCCACATTATAGAAAGGCTACCTCCCATAGACTCGATTTTATCCAAATAATCCTAATTTTAAGTAATAATAAAACAGTAGCTTGTACTTGATCCCAACTAAGATATCATTAATCCTTATTGGAGGCAAACTCAGCCTATTGGGTTTATTTCATGTTTACATGATTTTCTAGTAGACTTAAGGTTTCCATTATCCAGAAAACCCCAGGTACCGAACATTCTGGAAAACAGGCCTTATACCTGTACTAAGTGGTGATACGTTGCTTCTAATACTATTGAATAAAAAGTATCCTATTGGTCACCTACATAGCAGTGAGAAGCATTTTGGTGCCGAGTATCAGGGGAACGAGTCAAGGCCAGAGATTGAGGACTGAGGAGTCAGAACTAAGTTGTCCATTGGTGACCAGAAAGCCCTAAAATTGGGCATTAAACCTGAGTCCAAGGCTTCCTTTAATTCTGAATTTTGCACCAGACTGTGGCTTGATGTCATCGCACTGTATTGCATCATCAGGTCAGCATGAGAGTTGCACCACAGGATGAGTGTGGCCGATTGTGATACCCATCTATGTGCTTCAGATGAGGCTTTACATTGAATAGCTTTAGGAATGATGACAGACGGAGAGGGACATATTGTCTGCCATGGTTTTCCACCTGATGAACCTACCTCTCACTTACCAAATAAATGTTGTGACATTTTTGATCACACCCTGGCCTGCAGAGGTCATACATTCAACCACTGTGGCTTCCCGACTCATGACTTAAGGTGGCCATAGACGCACCAATAATATCATACAAAACTAATTTCCATATGATATTCAGTGTGTGTGTGGCGGAAAACAAGTTGACCAATATCAACAGAAGACTTGGATATCGGTCAGCTTGTCGATCAGTCCAAGCGGAAAATTTTGATTGGGTGCCTTTGAAGGTATCAAGTGCTGAATCATCAGATACAGTTAGAATTCTGTTGTTTCTACCAGTATATCCGACGATTCAGTTCTACACGTGGGTATTGAAACAAACAATCTTTCTTGGAAAGATCTTTTTTTTTTTTTAAAATCTGCCTAAAGCTGGCCATAGATGTTGAGATTTTTAAAAGATCAGATCCTGATCGTGAGACCACGATCTTCTCAGAACGATCGTACGAATTGACCATCAAATAAAAATACCAATTTGCCAGGAAAACAAAGGGGAGCTGCCTGCTTGGCCCTGCAAACATAGATACATTGCACTGGGACCGACAAAGATTTTTTATCCTGGCCGATCAATTTCCTGACAGATGTCGGTCGAAAAATCTTAAGATGTACGATCGTTAGAATCCCACTAACCGCACGATAATTTCGAAGGATTGGTCGGACTTCCCTAAAATCGGTCGTTCGGCAAGAAGAATCGTCGCGTCAATGGGGAGCTTAACTGCCAGTTGATCGAGAGGAAGGCAAAAAACCCATCTGAAGCCTCTCCAATTTGGGGGAAAAATTCCTTCCTGACTCCAAAATGGCGATGGGACCAGTCCCTGGATCAACTTGTACTATGAGCTATCTCCCATATCCCTGTATTCCCTCACTTGCTAAACACCATCCAACCCTTCCTTATACCTATCTAATGTATCAGCCTGTACCACTGATTCAGGGAGACAATTCCACATCTTCACAGCTCTCACTGTAACAAACCCCTTCCCAATATTTAGCTGGACCCTCTTTTCTTGTAATCGGAATGGGTGACCTTGTGTCAGCTGGAAAGACCTACTGGTAAATAAATCATTAGAGAGATTATTATATGATCCCCTTATATATTTATACATAGTTATCATATCACCCCTTAAGCGCCTCTTCTCCAGCATGAACATCCCTAATTTGGCCAGTCTTTCCTCATAGCTAAGATTTTCAATACCTTTTACCAGGTTAGTTGCCCTTCTCTGTACCCTCTCTAATACAATAATGTCCTGTTTGAGTGATGGAGACCAAAACTGTACGGCATATTCTAGATGGGGCCTTACAAGTGCTCTATACAGTGGAAGAATGCCCCCCTCCTCCCTTGACTCTATGCCCCTTTTAATACAACTCAAGACCTTATTTGCCCTTGATGCTGCTGACTGGCATTGCTTGCTACAGCCAAGTTTATCATCTACAAGGACTCCAAGGTCCTTTTCCATAATGGATTTGCCTAGTGGATATATTATACAAGAGCAGTCGTTACTGCAAGAATAAACCTTGATTGGGTAATGGGCTCGTGCCCAGTGTCGGACTGGGCCGGCGGGAAACCGGGAAAAAACCCGGTGGGCCCCGGCCTTCATGGGCCCCCGCCGGCCCAGCCCCCCTCCCCTAATGTTCTGGCCCCCCTCCGCCGATGTCTGGGCCCCCAAATAAAAATTAATTGGTGCGCCGGTATTACATGCGCATCGGTGTTTGCGCATGCGCACAGGCGTTTTTCGCAGACACCGGCGTGTGACGAGACGTTCGCGCATGCGCGCTGGCGTGCGGCCAGACGTTCACGCATGCGCGCGGGGGCCGGAGTATAGTTACCCGGTGGGCCCCCGCATGTCCAGTCCGACCCTGCTCGTGCCCATTACCCAATCTGACCTGCAACTGCCTCATATGCAGCTTACTACCCACCACGGAACCGGAAGTGCAGAGTTGCAGCAATCTGGAAGTGACAACATAAATAGGGGTGAAAAGAGTGGAAAAAAACAAAAAAGGAGTAAAATTGGCATACATTGAGACCAGCAACCTGCCAACATGCACCCATATGGCCAAAATATCTGTTTTTCTGTGGGTACCCCCCACACTGACATTCTTTATGGAGCCTTTTATATCCTTTAAAAGCTTTTTATATGTCAATTGCACGTGCTGTTCACATTTAAATCATGGTTGAAGAAGGCAGGACTAAGTGCAGTATCAATGTGCCCATGCCAACATGCCAATGCATTGTGTGTGTGTTTAACCAGACACCAGAAATAGGCCCTTTATACCCTTTCTGCTCCACCGCTATGGCCCCTGATAGATGCCACAATCTGCTCATGCATCTTCTCACCATCTGCAATGAAACAAATAGGTGCAAAACATAAAATGTTTTCATGGTGAATACTGGAAATCCATTGCCCACCACTTGATGGCAGTATTACGCTGCATTTTGCCCCTATTCCCCGTCTAGCTCCTCTCTGTATTAAGACAAGCCTCAGTGCTTTCCTTAAGCGTCTGAATACATTTGTTTTACATAGATGCCATTTTTATACTCGCGCTCCTTTGCCACAGCAAGCAAAAATATTATTATAAGGCATAATCCTGCCGCCTGCATTTTACATATTTACTATATATCACTAATGGAGTTTGATTTGGTATTACTTAAGGATTGGGCGGATTAAAGATAATGTTTCAGTAAATGAAATAGCGAATCTAAAGAAAATGCCCACAAAGGAGGATTTATTAGAAAGCCAGCTTTGGATAAAGACGGGGGCTGAGATAATTATACGCGGTGATTGTTTGTTTTCTCGTTCAGAGAAAGCGTACACCTTGTTTTATTTGAGTACAATAACCAGTAATGAATGTACGTATGCGTAGCCTTAGTTATATAGCTCTATTTGCATAAGCAGCAGTGTACGCTTTTACAGAACAATAATAATGCACACGGGGGGAATAAACAGTGCAATAAATATGTAGAAATTGACATAGTTATACAGATTTAGTGCTACATGTAAAACAATAAAGCTGGCCAAACACCAGAAGATATGCTTATTTGTTGAGGTTCTACATGAGAAGACCAGCACCCTCTTTAGCCACAGCACACCCTGGCACCTTCAATATACTAGCAAAGCAAAATTACCGGCACACAGGACACAATGCAAGCGGGGAGAACCCTGCGTATTTATTAAAGTCTGAGGAAGGGGTGTGCCCCAGAAACTTTACACTTTAATAAATACGCAGGGTCTCCCCGCTTGCATTGTGTCCTGTGTGCTGGTCATTTTCCTGCTTCTTGGACCCTCTTGCTTTAACCATTTAGCCTATTTCATGGCCCTTTGCCTATTTCTTTAAGGGAAAAAAATGCTTAATAATGGAAATAGTTATAAAAAACGAGGAGAATAAAGAGGTAGAGTGAGGAGAGAAGGAATAATAGTTTGGAAAGTGGCCCCATGGTTTAAGGTTTTCTGGTGGCCCCATGGTCTAATACAGTGATACCCAACCAGTGGCTCATGAGTAACATGTTGCTCCCCAACCCCTTGAAAGTTGCTCTCAGTGGCCTTAAAGCACGTTCTTATTTTTGAATTCCTGGCTTGGAGGCAAGTTTTGGTTGCATAAAAACCAGATGTACTGCCAAACAGAGCCTCCTGTAGGCTGCCAGTCCACATAGGGGCTACCATTAGCCAATCACAATCCTTATTCGGCACCACCCAGGAACAATTCTCATGGTTGTGTTGCTCCCCAACTCTTTTTACATCTGAATGTTGCAGATGAAATAGGGTGGGGACCCTTGGTCTAAGGATTTCTGGTGGCCCCACAGCCTGGGGTTTTCTGGTGGTCCCCTGGAATAATAGTTTGGAAAGTGGCCCCACGGGCTAAGGTTTCCTGGTGGGCCCCTGGTATTCCAATCCAACACTGCTCACAGTACTACTAACAGCCCATCACTGAGCCCACAGTGCCAACATAAGTCTTTGACATAACTCACAGCATCACTATTAGACCATCACATAGCTTATAGCACCACTATCAGTCCAATACAGAGTCTTCAGTCTCACTATCAGCCTGAAAACTGGTCAAATATCTATAGACAATAAAAAAAAAATTGTACATGAATCACCCCATTGCCATATTGATATTGTCTTCCCTCAACAGGTCTGCATATAGCCTGGTAGTACCTTCACAACATTGGCCTAGGGGCAAAATTATTGAATCAGCCAGATTTATTCTAAACCAAATGAATCAAAGATCCACTTCTAGATATTGCCACAACATGAAGACCTAAAGCCAAGTCGGATTTGTTTTCCGAAGTTGCCCAAGTTTCCTCGTCAGGCAACTTCGGAAAACAAATCACTCCTAGTGCCACCGTGCCGGCGATTTACATTTTAGCCGGCGGGAAGGCAGAGGAGGCAGTTAGGGGAGATTAGTCGCCCTGAAGAAGAGGAGATTTGTTGCTGGGCGACTAATCTCCCTGAATCTGCCTGCGTGTCCTGACTCTTAGGGAAGCTAGAGAGATAAATCAAATGTGTAATAATTATACATTGACAGCTGAATATACCCGTATTTCCATTAAACAGATATAAAAGGGAAAACATAAGTATAGAGGCCCTTTATGGAACCCATATTGTTGTTTCAGTATATAGAGTAATTATGCCTTTTCACTGGAGGTGTCCATCAGAGAGTCCAACTCCAAACATCTAAAGAAGAAACTGCTGAGATGTCTCACCCTAAAGAGAGTGATAGAGAGTTGTCTGGGGTTATATATATATATAACAGTATGGATTAAACATGGAATAGTCACTGCCTTCGATGACTCAGGACTGTCTGATCTTTTATTCTGGGCGGATGAAAGTGAGAATCTGAACATCTGAATGTTTTGGAGATGAAGAGACGGACTAGTAGATGTGAGAATATGTACGGCATTTGGATGGTATTCCTCAAGTTATTGTTCCACACAGGGAATCTTTTCTATACACATTCCAATGCAAATATAAACCTGTCACATATATAAATCCACCCCCCCCCCAGATTATTTGTCTGTGCTCTCATTGTGGTGTGTTTGCCAGGATCTAAATACACAAAACAAATGCCAGTATATCTGTGTTGCCTTTTTCCAAATAGAATTATCAAAAGCTGAAGAGATCGTTCATTTCCTTTTGCTTTTTCTTTCCCAAGTTTCTGCAAAGGTGTTAGTGACTCAGCCAGAAGTTTCAGTTTTGCATGCGTTTTGCACATGAACTTGGCAGCTTTTAGATGTCGGAATATCATTTGTTGAAAAAATTCAAATTCGAATGTTGATAGATTTTACTTTTTTGCTTTTAGGTCATACTGGGTGATTTGGGGAGATTTAGTCGCCTGGCGACTAATCGGCTCGTCTTTGTGGCGACCAATCTCCCCAAATGCCTTACCTCTGTCTTGCGCCGGCTAAGATGAAAAATCACCTACGGCATGGCACATGCGTCGCTTTGTATTCCGAAGTCGCCAGAAGTAGCCTCGCGAGGAAACTTCGGGCGACTTCAGAATATGAAGCGACGCGCGTGCCATGCCGCAGGCGATTTTTCATTTTAGCCGGAACAAAACAGAGGTAAGGCATTTGGGGAGATTAGTTGCTGCAAAGACGAGGCGATTAGTTGCCAGACGACTAAATCTCCTAAAATCGCCCAGTGTGACCTTACCTTTACAGGTATGGGATCCATTATCTGAAAACCCGTTATCGAAAAAGTTTAGAATTACAGGAAAGTTGTCTCCCATAGCCTCCATTTTATCCAAATAATTACAAATACAATTTTTTTAAAGTAATTTCCTTTTTCTGTGTAATAATAAAACAGTAGCTTGCACTTGATCCCAACTAAGATACTGTATAATTAATCCTTATTGGAAGCAAAACCAGCCTATTGGGTTTATTTAATGTTTACATGATTTTCTAGTAGACTTAAGATAGGAAGACCCAAATTAAAGAAAAACCCTTCATCCAGAAAACCCCAGGTCCTGAGCATTCTGGATAATAGGTCCCATACCTGTAATTTATATGGGAGCATTGGGAGTCTTCTTATCATATCTTCCATCCTTCCCAACGTCTGCAAATGCCATGAATGAATGAGCTACCTGGCCTGTGGGGCAATCGTGTGCCAGCTATTTGATCAAATGTGTTCTTCTTTGCCAGAATTGCCAAGATGTCAGCTGCATTATCGTCAGTTCAGATAGTTGGGGCTGGAGGACGTGGCAGGGAATCAGCATGAGCTCAATCAATGCTAAATCAACCATCTGGCAAAGGGAAGTATGTGCCAACAACGACACATCTAATGTGAAAGCTGGCACACAAATATGCACATTCCTGAACCAGCAAGGTGTCTGCTAGTTCTTCTGCCAACCAAAGTATATGGAGATGCTGAGCGTGTTCACTCATCATATTCATTCTCATTTATTTCAGTACAGCCCATGTATGGCAATTTGTCTTTGGTGTTTGATCATTAGTTCAATCCAATGTATTCTACTAAGTACTAAGCATCTTTCCCTATCTGTCTCCATGATGTTACCCATGAAATGAGTTCTGTTCTTTTGGTCTCCTACCAAACACATTGCAAAACCCCAGACCAGCCTCTCAAGCTGTGGCCACACATGTTCCTCAATGCACGGTCTCAAGGCCCCCATACACGGGCCAATAAAAGCTACTGACAGACTAAATCAGCAGCTTATCGGGCCGTGTGTAGAGCCCTCCGACTGGCTTTCTTGATCTATATCTGGCCGAAAGTCGGCCAGATGCCGATCAGGCAGGGTAAAAAGTCCTGTTGAATCGCGGCCGCATCTTTTCATAGATGCAGTCTCGCTTCAGCCAGGATTCTGTCTTTTTCAGCTGGCCGAATCCTTCTGTCCGGCGGAACCGAACCTGAATCCTAATTTGCTTATGCAAATTCGGATTCGGTTCGGCATTCGGCCAAATCTTTCGCGAAGGATTCGGGGGTTCAGCCAAATCCAAAATAGTGGATTCGGTGCATCTCTACCACCTTTACATGCTGTAAGCAGCCAATCCCCTCAGGCCAATTCTGTTTTACATGGCCAGAACAAATTACAGTCATTTTCATTGATAATACAAGTACCTTACTTGAATGGTGCGTTGTGGACACCCTAGTAACATCGTAAGTTAGGTTGAAAAAAGACACACATTCATCAAGTTCAAATTAAAGTTCTATTGAACCTGCCTAACTGTTAGTTGATCCAGAGGAAGGCAAAAAACCCCATCTTGAAAACTAAAAATATCCAACACTAATAAAACCATGGGCTAAATTATAAACCTAAAGAACACTGCACAAATTCGGTGCGAGTGTCAAAGATCGGTGGTTAGTGAACCTGTAAAGTCTTCCAACCCCAAAGTTATGGTGCATGTAACCCCTAGTGAGCCAGGGGAAAGCATCCATGTATCTGAACTTTATCACCTTGAGTGGGGAAATATATCCTTGGCCGGTGAAAAGGACTGGGTGGTGAATATCCCTAAACCTAAAGTGGATCCCACCATGGTGACTGCCCCAGGATGGGAGGAATACGAGGAGGAGAGCCAAGAGTTGGATGATCAACCTGCTCCCAAAGAGTTTATGTCTCACAGCTTCATTGCACCTCCCAAGATAGGCCCAGAGGAAGAGAAAGATTTCTGGGTCCTGCCTGGACAAGCAGATCCCAACATTTTCAGGTCTGTTTTCAGAGTGCAACGGGTGATAAACTTTCGAGTTTACCAGAAAATGGGGCTATTTTATGCCCTATGGTCCTTTGTGGGTGTATGAGAGAGTGGCTGCTTGCTATGAGGATTGGCTCATCGACGAAATCCTGAGGAAAGAGAAAATGCACCACAGTTGTCTCACCAACCCAAATGAAGAGCGGTGCAAGCAGGATTGGGAGTACCTGCGTTCTATTGAAAGAGAGTGATGGTATGGTCATACCATTCTAAAGAATGCCGTCAAAAGCTGTGGTAAGTACAATCCCACCAAATATTTCTCATTGGAGGTCTATGAGGGAGATGGACAATGGGTGGACCAGCCTCACCCCAAGTATTACATCCCCTATGAGGACACCAAAGCTCGTTTCCTCCACATGATCTGAGGTTATAATAGGAATTGCCTTTTTCTTTGTTCATACTCCACTGGGAGTGATTTTGCAGTTAATTTGAACTGCCTTTACCTGTCCCTTTAAAGTGACTTGACTTTCTCAAGTGAAGGATTATTCTGTTTCTACACTCAAGTTGGAGTTAATTTTCACAAACATTCCGGTTAACACCTACCCGTTGGTAGGTTCATCCCATTTCCCCTTACCCTCCTAAGTGCATATACAAAAGGACTCTGGGTTCGGGTTCTTATATGGACTGGAATGCTAAAGTATTTGAGGAAAACAGTATGTCTAACTTGTGCCTTTCTTTTCAGAGATTCATTTACCAAGGGTACCTGGACAGTACCCAAGAGTGGATATACAGTATAATGTGATGAATGTTATGGTGTTGCAATAATGATATGCAATGTGGCGCTAATATAGACACAGTTCAGGGACAGTAAACTGTTTCTCTATGCTGCTGTTCTCTTTCAGATATGCCATTGTTACCTGGGTACACTCAGGAGAGTGACCCCGAAGAGGTTATAAGGTAATGGCTAAGTATCACCTTTTGATAAAGTGTTTGGTTCAAAAACGTTTCTAGCAAATAATTGGCGCCCAATTATTTGCACCCTGAATACAGTTACGGTTGCACTACATCCCGCTTCCACATCACTGCTTGTGTCCTATAAAAGGTTTCTAGCAAGATGTGCCTTAACTGCTTGATTTTCAGGTTAACCATTACTCCCTGGTAGGCCTATGGAGAGGCTACCGGAGGGGATGTTAACCATACAGTAAATGCAATACTTGTGTTATGTTCCTTGCCGGGACGTAAGGATTTCACCAGGAGGAGAATGTAGGGATGTGTAGAATATCCATCCCCAATATTATTTAGCAGGCAGTCCCCTAGTGTTATAGACACCTAACTGGGTCCTAAAATATAGTTGGGAGGGGTACTGTTTCCTATTCTTGCTTAAAGCTATGCCCCTTGCTGTTTCTCACAGTGACCAGTAGATGGCATTGTGCTAGAGTATAAAAGCCTCTGAAGCCATGCTTTCAGTGTCCATCTTGTGCTGGCTCTAGCCTGAGCAGGAGGCAGAGCTTCAGTGGAACCTAGACAGGTCATGTCTAGTAAGAAAAGGCTACTCACCTTTATAGGTCACTCTAGGAGTGACAGACAGTCAGATTATTTAGCTGAGCACTTTGAGGCGCCTACGAGGATTGTGAGTGGGATTAAGGTCCCGGGTACTAATTGCCCAGAAGTAGGGACTAAGTATAGACCTAGGGTAGAGAGTATTCCCCTCAGGTTCCATTTAGGGAAAAGGCTGAAAGCTGGGTGAACCTCCTCAAAGCTGCCTGAATTGTTCCTATCTCTGAGGAGAATCATACTGACCAAAGGTGCTGTGAGTACTGCCTATTCATTGTAATGTATGATCCTGAAATGTTCTCTTTATGCACTCTCCACTGAGGATTGTATGCTCAATTTATGGTTAAGTTATAAGAACCACTGGCGCCCAATTATTTGCACCCTGAATACAGTTACGGTTGCACTACATCCCGCTTCCACATCGCTGCGAAGGCTCACTCCCTAAGATTTTAAGGTATCATCCGGAGCATATGTACTGGGAGTGAAGCTTATAGTAGGTGCACTCAATTTACTATAGCGCTACACTTGTAATCAGCAAATTGCTTCCCATCTTTCTCTAAAGCAATGGTTTGTGCTTACAGCTTGGCAGGTGTGCTCCCTCCAGGTGGCATCAGGCAGTCTCCCGTTTACTGAGAGACAAAATTTTGGTTATTAGGAAGGCCTCCTAAGGGGGCTTGGATAGGAGAACCTCCCCTGCTGCTCAGCTATAAGAGCTCCTGAGCTCAGATAGAGCAAGGCTGTGTGTGGGTTTTGACACTATTCATTAAAGGTTCTTGCATCCAAACAAACAATTGTGCGTTGTTGTAATGAGCGCCTGCTTGTGCACAAATATACCTATTGATGCAACGTGGTGCTCGATCTGCAACTAACTTGTGCCCAAAGTTTCACATGCTAATGCAGTTTTAACACTGAACGCCTTCTCTGCCCTGAAAGCAACTGAATAAGGGGGCCTAAATGCATTTGCTTTGTCTATTAAACACAATGCTGCGCTTAGCTGCCGGAATTAAAGGGGAAAAAAACACTGCATTTTGGGTAAAAAAAACATGGAAATTTGCATTGGAAATTGCACTTTACACTCTGCAGTTGCAAATAAATGGGCCAATATGGGCCTCATAAATTAAACATATTAAATTATACAATATTTAATATTTATGTTGTTGCTTTTAGAATGAATCCAGATACTTCATCTCTATTAACCAGAACTAGGAGTTCTCCAGTTGAGCATTTGTGTTTCTTCCAGTGCTGCAGATACTGGGCTTCAGCACCTCCTGCCCGAAATATCATATTGTGTCAAGCTAAACCCCTTCCTGAGACTTATCACATATTGCGACTGGGGTTTGTAACTCCCCAGAGCAAGGGGCACCTGGCAGATGTATCTACAACGCCTTGTAAAAAGCCTTCACACTCCGCGACATTTTCCCACATTCTTCTGTTCCTATAAATACACTGCGGCATGCATTAAATATAAGATTGTTTCACAGATCTTTCAGCTTGAAGGAACAATTATGGCAATAATGTTTGTTTTCTAAGATCTTGACATAGTCTTCCAACAGGCGATACCGCTGCCATGTTGTAGGGGAGTGGGGAGTTGGCTGGAGGCCATCCATGGACTTCTGTCTTGGCCCAGATCTTTTGCACCCCTTAAAGGAGAAGGAAAGCTCCAAGACAGTTTATTGCCAACATATTAGCCACACTAGTGCAAGCTATAACACTATATTTATTCTGCAGAATGCTTTACCATACCTGAGTAAACAGCTCTAGACACTGTCTCTGTTTGTTTAGGATAGAAGCTGCCATATAACCTTGGTGTGACATCACTTCCTGCCTGAGTCTCTCCCTGCTCACTTACAGCTCTGAGCTCAGATTACAGCAGGGATGGGAGGAGGGAGAGAGAGGAGCAAACTGAGCATGCTCAAGCCCTAGCCCTGGAGGTTTAAGCTGAAAACAGGAAGTCTGATACAGAAGCCCATGAGTACACAATAGAAGGAAAGAAATGTGGTGTTTCTTTTGACAAAGGACTCAGAGCAGCATTACTCTGAGGGTTTACTGGTGTATTTATATAGACCTTTCTGATAAAGCTTACTTAATTTTAGCCTTTCCTTCTCCTTTAACGCTCATGCTCTCGCGCCCCTATACATCAAATAAATGATGTTTTGCAAACAAGCAATGGCTAGCTGGCACATTCTGGCAATTTCTAGACTTGAAAGTGGGCCATTACCTTTATCATATAAATAATTACTTGGGTGCCTAAATCCACTGCTTCTGATTGTATAAAATCCCCAATGGCTCTCTCTCTTATTTTATATAATGTGCAGTACTATATACAGGTATGGGACCTGTTATCCAGAATGCGCGGGACGACTGTCACCCATAGACTCCATTATAATCAAATAAACCAAATTTTCTTTTTCACTGTAATAATAAAACAGTAGCTAGTACTTGATCCCAACTAAGATATAATTAGTCCTTTTTGGAAGCAAAACCAACCTATTGATTTTATTTAATGTTTACATGATTTTCTAGTAGACTTAAGGTATGAAGAACCAAATTACGGAAAGATCCATTATCCAGAAAACCCCAGGCCCCATACCTGTACCATAATTACTCCCTGTATGATATGTTTGGGGTGTTAATACCTACTTCCTCTTTAAGCAAAACTTTACCTCCAAAATGAATACTTGAGCAACAGACAGTTTATATCATATTAAATGGCATATTAAAGAATATTATCAAACTGGAATATATATTTAATTTATTATTGCCCTTTTACATCTTTTGTCTTGAGCCACTATTTTGTGATGGTCTGTGTGCTGCCTCAGAGATCCCCTGACCAGAAATACTGCAGCTCTAACTGTAACAGGAAGAGATCACCTGACCAGAAATACTGCAGCTCTAACTGTAACAGGAAGAAGTGAGGAAGCAAAAGACACAACTCTCTCTATTAATTGGCTCATGTGACCTTACATGTATGGTTTGTTTGTGTGCACCGTGAATCATACGATCCCAGGGGGGGCCCTTATTTTTTAAAATGGCAATGTCCTATTTATGATTACCCAATGGCACATTCTACTAAAAAACTATATTATTATGAAAATGGCTTATTTACATGAAGCAGGGTTTTATATATGAGCTGTTTTATGTAATATCTTTTTATAGAGACCTACATTGTTATACAATGTATAACAATGTATACAATGTATTTGGGGTGATCGTATCAGTACCCTGTGTCTAATACTGTAGCATTTGTTTGGGTGGTAATCTTCTTCAATGTATATTATTCTCTTATGCTGTAGGGGCTGTTCTCATATTATATGACAGTAATGCCATTAGCTATTCCTCTTATGTTATGATGTGCTGTACTCCAGCTGTCAGCCTGAGACTATAAGTGCTCTCAGAACATACATGTCAACAGTGGGTCCTGACTCATGAATGCATCATGTCCCTTCTGTTTGCACCTCTAAAATTGATGCTCACCCCTTTGAGAAAAGTCTAAAGCCACCCAACATGAAGCCCTGACTATCTTGAAAAGAAAGTAAAGTATTTAAGGAAATTTCATCTATCGCTTGACTGCAGTGTTGCGATATTTTCCTTTTGCGAGTTGTGATTTATACAGTAAGTGGGTGGGCTTATTTTTCAACATGGCGTGCATCACGCCTCTATTACCCTAAGCAAAAACATCGGGAAAAAAAAAATAAATGAAAACCAATTGCAAATTGTCTCTGAATATCACTCTTTATATCATACTACAAATTATCTCAAAGGCGAACAACCCCTTTAACAACATCGCGTAGCAACAGTATGTCTTTAAATTCATGTACAAATGCAAGGCTGGATGCCAGGGGATGCTGGGAATTGTAGTACAGCAGCAGGTAGACTTTATTGGTGCCCTCTGTGTGACACGGCATGTCTCCGCTGTAATGCTGATTTCTCTTTCCTCACGATTGCTGCCTAATATATTAAACTATGCTATTAATTTATTATGTCTTTCATCTTGACATCACCTTTACACCACTCCTGGAGCTCGGCGGCATTCGTACCACTTTGGCAATTTATTGATCTGGGGAAAGTCTGACAGTAATTTATTCAGAGGCGCTGAAATGCGGCTGCTGCGCACGCACCGGGTCAGGGTTTGTCAGTCTGATGCTTTGACGGTAATGAGGTTACTTGTTTCTTATGATAATGAGAAAGATGGGAACACACATGGAATCTCCTAGTTGTAAATGAACTTCTATGGAACAAGTAGTGTCCCTATGCACGGGGCTGGCTGACGCATTTCCCTGTCCTATATCTCTCTCATGTCTTCATAACCCGGGCATGGGCAGCCTTCTTGTCTCCAGATGTTGAAGTACAAGGGAAAGTAATAGTTTAAAGGCATCTATAGGGCCTTGGGTGCCTGCCGAGTCTGCGTTCAAAGGGAAGGGAGGGAAGGAACAGTGGAAAAGTCAATAATGTAGATGGAAATGGTGTCGGGAATCATAGGAAATTCAGGAATATTCAAGCCTTTGAGAAATGGGGCCTGTAACTCTTGAAACACTCTTAATGTCCCACACTCTTAAAGGACAAGGAAAGGCAAAACAATAAAATCCCATTTTTACATTCTTTAATGAAAAATAAACCTATCTCCAATATACTTTAATTAAAAAATGTGTACAGTTTTTATAAGAAACCTGACTGTATGCAGTGAAATTCTCCCTTCATTTACTGCTGTGGATAGGAATTGTCAGATGGTCCCAGAGAAACAATCATACTTATGAACAGCAGGGGGAGCTCCCGCCTTACTTACCTGCCATGCAGAACTCAAGCAGCTTTGTTTATGACGATCCCTAAGCAGCCCAGATCACACTGAGCATGTGCAGGGTCAGGGTCAGGCCAAGATGTATAACAAAGTTACAAGATGACAGCCCCCGGTAGCCAACTTTGAAAGCATAAATTATTCATTTAATTAGGCTTGTGGTGCAGTAAGTTCATGCTTATGTTTAGTATACAAAATACAGCATTTCTAGCCTTATTCTATTTTAGACTTTCCTTGTCCTTTAATGTCCCACCAGACATAGTTCAAAACAGGGGCACTGCTACACCAACAGTTAAAGGTAACCAGGATCCCTGTATCCTTTTGGTATTTATTAATAATTGGGCATTGCTGGATGGATCAAGGGTGTGGCCATGTGTGACATGGGGCATTATTTTTATTGGGTCCCTGTTCTACTTGTTGGCAGCAGGACTGTATATATCATATAGGTCCATGCCTAGGATGGCATTTAGAAAATAATCACTTTATGGAAAAAAGACATTTCTCCCAGCCCCCCCCCCAAACACTTTTGGGTACCTCCTGAGATGGAGCTGAGGGGTTATTCATTCTCTCTTTAGTATTGGGCTAATATACAGACTAGCCTGTGCATGAACCGCTCCACCATCGGTAGGGTTGACATCTGCACCAGCCCAGCCAGGACGTGTATTATAAATTGTAATATCTAATCAATCTGGCCCTTTCTACTCCCACACTCACAAAATCCCATCTTGATTCAGTGACGGCCTGGCTCTACACCTTTTTATGTCACAATCCCACCCTTTGACATCACTGCCCTTCCCACTTATGTCACTTCCTGCCTCTCAACCCCTGCCCTGCCGGTAAAGTTTTTGTAAAAATGTGGCAAACCTACCCAGGGCCACCACCAGAAATCACAAGGCCGCACTCCCACCACCACCACAGGCCCTGTGCCAGACCGTACGCACCCCCATACCACAGTAAAAAAGGCACACAGATATGAGTGCTTAAAACCCATTGGTGGCCAGGGTTCCACCTATGAGTTAAAAAAAACAAATGGTGGTCAGCCCCACCCCCATAAAAGTTTAAAAAAACAGCAGTGGTTGCCATGCCCCCCCCCTATAAATTAAAAAAAAACAGATTGGGCTCAGGGACCCCATAGAATATAAAAAAAAATATTGGTGCCCAGGGGTTTAATTTTAAAAAAAGACCCGTTGGTGTCCAGTGTGTGATTTTCTTGGTTCTCGGTGGTCGCAGCTTCTTAAATAGTTTCAGGGGCTTCTGGTCTTTGGCAACTTTGGCTCCTTTCACCGGCTTCGGGTTTTCTGCTCTTCAGTGGCTTTGACTGTTTGGCGAATTCCTGCATTTACTGAAGGGGGGCCCAGCTAATCTGGGAAGTGCAGCACATCTGGACCCTCCTTTAAACTTTAAATCTTACGTGACTGGGACAACTGTTCCCCCTGTGCCCCCCTGATGGCGGCCCTAACTTTAGCCATGGGAAAGGAGGCAGCCTGAGGGCAGCACTGGACCTAAACACAGACCATTGGAAGGGTTGACCTTGTGGTTCCTGGTGACAAATACTCTAATAAGTGGAGAAGAGGCCAGCTATAACCTAGTAGTAAGGGCCTTATGATTACTAATGGTGGCCCTATATATTGCAATCCCAGTTCCTCTAATGCCATAATGCCCAAGGCACATACGCACTTGCTGATCCAAAGACAGTGGATGGCCAAGGAATGTTCTACAGAAGTCACCACTATGCATCTTTAGTGCCGTAAACCAGACCTACATTATATGACAAAGCATTGTAGGCGAGAGCTAAACACATGAGCATAAATGCTTTTCTTGCCCCTTTAATTTGGCTTCCATGAAGACCAGACTGGGGGAACAGTGTCGGACTGGCCCACTCGGATACCAGGAAAACTCCTGGTGGACCCAGGTGTCAGTGGGCTCTTGTGCTGCTAAACATTTGGCCTATTTCAGAGGCTAAACAGATGGAATGATGGATTATAGTATGTAAAGAAAAGAGACTAGGAGAATAGAGGTTGAGCAAGGAGAGGAAGAATAATAGGACTGAAAGTGGGCCCCTGGTCTAAGGCTTTTTGGTTGGGCCCCTGGTCAAAGGATTTTGGGTGGGTCCCTGATCTAAGGTTTTTGGGTGGGCCCCTGGTGTCCAAGTCCGACACTGCAGGTGCAGAGCTGCGCACTGAGAAAATAAATAGGTCTAAAGGTTTATAAATCAGACGGTGCGTGGCCTCTATGTCTTGGCAATGAGAATTCTCAGAGCAAATCAAGCAGAGAGCCTTACGGAGCATCTCTTATATGTGGTATGGCTCCGATCCAGGGCCGACATGTATCCAAGACTGGGAGATATTAAGTAACACTAGAGCGTGTGCACTGATGGCTGCAGTTGTAAGTGCAAAGCATTATAATCACTAAGAGGAATCGTTTTTCTAAGCACTTAACCCTGTTACAGGTGAAGGAAACATAAAACACATACATTAAAATGCACAGCCTTTTGTAATAACAGCATTGTTCTACAGCGCAGCATTTCTGTTCTGTTTATTGGCCACTGGCTTGGGCTCTGCCAAAATATTCAGCTCATATAGAACTACAGCTCCCAGAATCCTACAAAAGACACACAGAGGCAGTTCATATCGAGGGCAGAGAGATGTACAGTATTTGTGTCTGGATCTTCAACTACGCCCTTACTGAATGGCACATGCATGGGCATTTGGATGCCTAAATATAAAATATGGCCCTTACTGACAGACCTGCACACATGGCATTTACAGTAAAACGTAAGGAGAAGGGCCCATCAAAATGTTGGTCCTGGAATACATGACAGTCAGGTGAAAATGGGCAGAATGGGCAAGGCCTGAGTGAGTGAAGGGTGCGGGTAGATGTCATTTACTGAGATAAGCTTTTTAAACTTTTTGATTCCATTCTACTTAGTTTCAGGGTCCACCACCCAAGTGGCTCCACAGGAAGATGTCTTAGAAGCTTGGGGTGGATGTGAGGATGGAAATGGGCAAGTCAAGGACAGAACTGTGTAACGAAGTGGAGTAAGGAGAGGGTATTGTAAATAGGAATGCACCAAATCCAGGATTCGGCCTTTTTCAGCAGGATTTGGATTCAGCCCGGCCGAACTGAATCCAAATCCCAATTTGCATATTAGGGGCGGGGAAGGAAATCATGTGACTTTTTGTCACGAAACAAGAAAAAAATATTTTCCCCTTCCCACCCCTAATTTGCATATGCAAATTAGGATTTGGTTCAGAATTCGGTCGTATCTTTCACGAAGGATTCGGGGGGCCAAATCCAAAATAGTGGATTCGGTGAATCCCTTATCGTAAATGTACCTGTAAATATGTAATACTGACCTCGGTCTCAGCTAGAGAGTTACCCAATAGGCCAGGGAAATATTAGCAGAGGGGTAACCCTACATAGTTCTTGCACCCGATGCTAATAAATGAGCCCTGAATCACCTACTTTATCTATTATGCCCCCCACTACTTCGTCAAAGACAGGCCAATCAATCCACAGAGTTGGGCAACTGCCGACACTTCACATTGACAAAGTTATTTATTTAAAAAACCCTAAAGTGCACCATGATATTCTCTAAGAACAGAGTTAATCAGTTGTGATGTCACAGCTGGGCAAATATACGGTATATGTTTGTTTTTGCTCCTGACGAAGATCCCTGCGGGGGATCAAAACGTTGAGGCTTAATAATAAGAAATGGTTTTGTTTTTTCACTATAACCCTGTGATATATATATATATATATATATATATATATATATATATATATATATATATATATATATATATGTCCTCGCTTTCTATGTGCACGTCACAAGCCCACATCTAATCTGAATATCATGCAAAATAAAAAATGCATGCGTGGTGCATCCTAACAGTATAATGAAATATGCTGCTTGACTTTTAATCATGCTGGGCAGGATACAGATTTTCGGTTCAGAGATTTCCACTTAGTGGCAAATGAATGTTACACAGCAAAGAGAGAGTGCGGCTCGGCCCTGATGGCTGTGTATGAATAAAACAAGGTGTTATACATGACCATGGCTTGTTCTTCCTTCTGCCAAATGCTTAAAGGGGACCCGTCACCCAAAAAAATATTCCAAATATATATTTTATCACATTAGTCAAACAAAATAAACTTTAATTGCACTGTATAAATGATTTGAATCTTGTTTCCTTTGGTTTGGGAATTCACAATTATAACAAGCAGGCAGGAGCCATTTTGTGGACACTGTTATTAAGACAAGCCTTGTATCATCTCAGAATCTTGTTTGTGCACCAGAATGGGGGACTTCATGTCCAACCCCATGTACTGGCTACACAATTAAATGGTAACGAGACAGGGGGAATGTGGGAAGTACAGTGGTAACTAGGAAGTGCTGAATGGAAAGTGAAAGTAATTGCCTGCCCCGCCTCTATGTCTAAGGCATAGAGGAGGGGCAGGCAATATTTGATTGACAGCTGAGATTTTTAAATGCACTTGCAACAGCTATGAATGCTTTTATAAAAAAAGAAAAAAAAAAAAAATCTATCTATCTATCTGTTATTATTATTATTGATAATAATAACATTATTAAGATGTATCTATCTATTGCTCTATCTGTCTCTCTGTCTGCGTATTAAGCTATCCTCACACATACAGTATTTAAATCCATGTATTCTTGTTATTGCATTTACATATCAATTCCCATGCAAATCACTAGGGCTGGTGTCACAGTCTAAAAAAACATATATCACTTCATTAGCATATGTCCCATACATAAAAGCAATAGTGAGAGAGAATAATCATTCTTGCCATGGAAACATGAGAATGCTTATAAATAATTATTTCTATTTAACTTTAACCTGTTCTAAGTTATCTAAGTGATCAGAAGGTTGGCTGTGACTGTGAAGGTCTATAGTAGCAGTGGGTAGTATAGAGATAGTAGGGAGAGATGGTGCCTATAGTACCAGTGGGATAATAGTCTCTGGGAAGGGAGTGTGACTGTGGGATAGCAGGTATAGTAGGGAGAGATGGTGCCTATAGTAACAGTGGGATAATAGTCTCTGGGAAGGGAGTGTGACTGTGGGATAGCAGGTATAGTAGGGAGAGATGGTGCCTATAGTAACAGTGGATAATAGTCTCTGGGAAGGGAGTGTGACTGTGGGATAGCAGGTATAGTAGGGAGAGATGGTGTCTATAGTAACAGTGGATAATAGTCTCTGGGAAGGGAGTGTAACTGTGGGATAGCAGGTATAGTAGGGAGAGATGGTGCCTATAGTAACAGTGGATAATAGTCTCTGGGAAGGGAGTGTGACTGTGGGATAGCAGGTATAGTAGGGAGAGATGGTGCCTATAGTAACAGTGGATAATAGTCTCTGGGAAGGGAGTGTGACTGTGGGATAGCAGGTATAGTAGGGAGAGATGGTGTCTATAGTAACAGTGGATAATAGTCTCTGGGAAGGGAGTGTAACTGTGGGATAGCAGGTATAGTAGGGAGAGATGGTGTCTATAGTAACAGTGGATAATAGTCTCTGGGAAGGGAGTGTGACTGTGGGATAGCAGGTATAGTAGGGAGAGATGGTGCCTATAGTAACAGTGGATAATAGTCTCTGGGAAGGGAGTGTGACCGTGGGATAACAGGTATAGTAGGGAGAGATGGTGCCTATAGTAACAGTGGATAATAGTCTCTGGGAAGGGAGTGTGACTGTGGGATAGCAGGTATAGTAGGGAGAGATGGTGCCTATAGTAACAGTGGATAATAGTCTCTGGGAAGGGATTGTGGCTCTATGATACCACCACGGACAATCAAACAGTATGTTTTAGAATTAAATATATATAGTGCAGTCTTGTATAAAGCAAAAGGTCACACTAAATCACCCAAGTGAAATGTAAATAATGGGCAACAATAGAAACACAATGTCAGCTATTTCTAATTTGCTAAACACATAGAAGTGATAAACCCACAAATCATTATACAGTGTTACATCTGAATGGTACTGGTGTGTGACGTCTCCTTTGAGCTCACAATAAGGAGATGGTTATTAATACGGAAGAACTTGCTTCACATTTTATATACGTTGTTAATTATCTGTTTATCAATGTCGGCCAATGGATGGTCTTGGGATACATTGGAATGAAAGAATAATGTATGTAATCCAACATTATATCAGTGTTCTGGTTACTTACTATCTGCAGCTGACATTGCAATCTGCTTGACAGGGTCACTGACCCCAGCGACTTGCTTATCTTTCCATATTCCATGTATAATACCCAAAAACTCAAGTACAAAATACAATGCCCATATAATATACCCCAGAGCACATGGCAGAGAACATAAAGTGCCAACTCTATGAATAATAAAGGTATGGGACCTGCTATCCAGAATACTCCTGACCTGATGTTTCCCGGTTAAGAGATCTTTCTGTAATTTGGATCTCCATATCATAAGTATGCTTAAAAATAATTTAAACACGAAATGAACCCAATAGGCTTATTTTGCTTCCAATAAGGATTAATTATATCTTATCTGGGATCAAGTACAAGCTACTGTTTTATTATTATATTATTATATTACTGTTTTATTATATTATAAAAGGAAACCATTTTTAAATATTTGGATAAAATGGAGTATATGGCCTTACTGTAGCTTTCTGGATAAAGGGTTTCTGGATAAACACTCTCTTTCCACTACCTTAAACCTGAATGACTACACAGTCCTCCAATTGAAAATCTGCCAGAAATGACTGTGACCATGAAATGACTTTAGAAATATATTGAAGAATAGTTCAGACTGATCTATGTTCTCTATTCATACAGGTGGGAGCTTTGCTGTGGCAGGAGAAGGAGACGGTGCTCTCTAATCACATCCTTAGCCCCAGACTCTATAAAGAAACTTGTGCCATTGGCTAATTGCAATCAGCCCTCAATTCATACTAATCTGGCACAGACCAGTTCATCAGTGTTCAGGTGAGTTATGGGAAAGGTACTTACCACCAGTCAATTTCCACAGCTTTACGAAACTGATTTCCTATTTACTAAAATGTCTGAGTTGCAGGTGTGACCTGATAAAAGTGATATTTGGCTCCAAGCAGTGAAATTCTGCCTTTCATTCAAATGGAAACCCCACTGCAGCTTTGCTCGCACAAATGATTACAGATTGTTCAGTTCTAAAAAGATGGAATCTAACGTCTTACATGAAATACTCACACGTTGCCCAGTGCCGCTGGTTATCTCTGGCATAATCCCCTTTATTTGCTCCTCCATCGACAAGCTCTTTGGGGAAAAGGTAATAAAAATCACCCGTTTTGGTCACCTCCCAAGTATTCATTTGTTTGCTTGAGGAGCTGGTGGCTAAAACACGGGGGGAGACAGGAGCTGGTGGATAAAACACGGGGGGAGACATGAGCTGGTGGATAAAACACGGGGGGAGAAAGGAGCTGGTGGATAAAACACTGGGCGAGACAGGAGCTGGTGGATGAAACACTGGGCGAGACAGGAGCTGGTGGATAAAACACGGGGGGAGACAGGAGCTGGTGGATAAAACACGGGGGGAGAAAGGAGCTGGTGGATAACACACAGGGGGAGACAGGAGCTGGTGGATAAAACACGGGGGGAGAAAGGAGCTGGTGGATAACACACAGAGGGAGACAGGAGCTGGTGGATAACACACAGAGGGAGACAGGAGTTGGAGGATAACACACGGGGGGAGACGAGCTGGTGGATAAAACACTGGGCGAGACAGGAGCTGGTGGATGAAACACGGGGGGAGACGAGCTGGTGGATAAAACACTGGGCGAGACAGGAGCTGGTGGATAAAACACGGGGGGAGACAGGAGCTGGCGGATAACACACAGGGGGAGACAGGGGCTGGTGGATAAAACACCGGGGGAGACAGGAGCTGGTAGATAAAACACGGGGGGAGACAGGAGCTGGTGGATAACACACAGAGGGAGACAGGAGCTGGTGGATAACACACAGAGGGAGACAGGAGTTGGAGGATAACACACAGGGGGAGACGAGCTGGTGGATAAAACACGGGGCGAGACAGGAGCTGGTGGATGAAACACGGGGGGAGACAGGAGCTGGTGGATAAAACACTGGGCGAGACAGGAGCTGGTGGATAAAACACGGGGGGAGACAGGAGCTGGCGGATAACACACAGGGGGAGACAGGGGCTGGTGGATAAAACACCGGGGGAGACAGGAGCTGGTAGATAAAACACGGGGGGAGACAGGAGCTGGTGGATAAAACACGGGGGGAGACAGGAGCTGGCGGATAACACACAGGGGGAGACAGGAGCTGGTGGATAAAACACAGGGGGAGACAGGAGCTGGTGGATAAAACACTGGATGAGACAGGAGCTGGCAGATAAAACACCGGGGGAGACAGGCAGAGCCGGGCCAACCCGGGCAGTCGCCCTAGGCAGCCTGGTGGGCCACGGCGCCGGCTCAGCGCGCTCGACTGCGCATGCGCAAAACTTCGCTCCATGTGTGAAATGTGTGTGCACATGCACAGAAGCGCATTTACACGGGAGACACCAGTGGCAGTCGGGGTGAGACGGGAGCGGAGCAGGTACGTGCCTGGCGCCCCCTCAGCTTTGCGCCCTAGGCACGTGCCTACTCTGCCTACCCCTAGTTCCGGCCCTGGAGACAGGAGGTGGCGGATAAAACACAGGGGGAGACAGGAGCTGGTGGATAAAACACTGGGGGATGGAAGTTGGAGGAAGCAGTCCCACCTATAGACTTTAATGTAACCTGTCACCACTTATTGTTGGGTAATCATAGCATGGATATGTGTCACCCTGCTATTTTGGGGTACTTTCAATTGACATTCTGGCTGACCTGGAGGATAACAAAGGGAAGGAGACAGAATACATGGCCATATTTCAGTGCATCCAATATTAATCCCACAAATGAATGCGGTAGCTGAGCTCATAAAATGAATAGGGTTTATATTTGATTTAGCCATTGACACAATCACTATCAAAACGTGTAACTGTGTATCGAATTGAAGCAGCTGAAAAAAGAATGCCAAAGAAAATGTAATTATAATTAACATAAGCTGGCCTTGGTATCGAGCTGCTATTTGCAGAGAGCGCTGGACCCATAAACATAATTAAAATGTCACAAAAATAATGAAAATCACCCTACAAAAGCCGCGGCGTCTGCCGTTGTAAAACAGCAGTGCAGAGAGTAATGCCATAGACTGTGGCTATTTTTTCAATAAGTATTAATTAGAATAAACATTATTTACCTAAAGCTTATCCACCTGCTATTTAAAGAGACATTATACTGGTTCTTATAAATTTGAAGAATTAATAACAGACGCGGAACATGAAAAGCTGCTATGGAACTGAAAGGGGTTGTTCACCTTTAAAATAACTTTGAATATGATTATATTTGGCAGGTCTCCAGTTTGCAATTTCAGAAATCAGGTTTCTAGGGTCAAAATTACCCTAGCAACCATGCACGGATTTGAATAAGAGACTAGAATATGAATAGAAGAGGACCTGAATAAAAAAGATGACTACTAAAAAGTTACAATAAAAATACATTTGTGGCCTTACAGAGCATTTGTTTTCTAGATGGGGTCAGTGACCCCCCCATTTGAAAGCTGGAAACAGTAAGAAGTAGGTAAATAATTAAAAAACGACCACAACATTACATGAGTCTGAGAAAAGGAAAGACGCAGGTCTACTGATGAGCTTCTGTAGCATGAGTGTGTATAAAACTGCAATCGATGTATTTTCTGGAAGTGCAACTCTCCTTTTAAAAAATAGTGGCGCCCTAAGGAAATCTCTCTGCTTACAACTAGTTCTGGCCCCACAATGTGACAGTACGTTTTTGGAAGCCTTAATTTCCAGGATTTACTCCACTCAAACTGTTGGCCAAGCCTGCCCAAAGGAGAGCCACATGAAGCAGATCAAGGGGAAGCCTGATATGGTGAGATTTAAGACAAATGCATATTTGTTGATCTGCCTCTATAGATATGACTTTTACAGTAATGTTTCTGGACATTATCCCTTATAATACATGAGTGATACTCAAGAGTTCCCTGTATAACTCAGCCTGCAGCCTTGTGCCTTTATATGGTCACAGAACCCCTCAGTGACTTCTAATATCCTTATCATTTACAGTAGGGGGTACATTATCCCTTATAATACATGAGTGATACTCAGTGTTCCCTGTATAACTCAGCCTGCAGCCTTGTGCCTTTATATGGTCACAGAACAACCCCTCAATGA
Source organism: Xenopus petersii (assembly GCA_038501925.1). Taxonomy (NCBI): domain Eukaryota; kingdom Metazoa; phylum Chordata; class Amphibia; order Anura; family Pipidae; genus Xenopus; species Xenopus petersii. The sequence goes on from CM076675.1 coordinate 165,148,122, forward strand.
CTTCTAATATCCTTATCATTTACAGTAGGGGGTACATTATCCCTTATAATACATGAGTGATACTCAGAGTTCCCTGTATAACTCAGCCTGCAGCCTTGTGCCTTTATATGGTCACAGAACCCCTCAGTGACTTCTAATATCCTTATCATTTACAGTAGGGGGTACATTATCCCTTATAATACATGAGTGATACTCAGTGTTCCCTGTATAACTCAGCCTGCAGCCTTGTGCCTTTATATGGTCACAGAACAACCCCTCAATGACTTCTAATATCCTTATCATTTACAGTAGGGGGTACATTATCCCTTATAATACATGAGTGATACTCAGAGTTCCCTGTATAACTCAGCCTGCAGCCTTGTGCCTTTATATGGTCACAGAACCCCTCAGTGACTTCTAATATCCTTATCATTTACAGTAGGGGGTACATTATCCCTTATAATACATGAGTGATACTCAGTGTTCCCTGTATAACTCAGCCTGCAGCCTTGTGCCTTTATATGGTCACAGAACAACCCCTCAATGACTTCTAATATCCTTATCATTTACAGTAGGGGGTACATTATCCCTTATAATACATGAGTGATACTCAGAGTTCCCTGTATAACTCAGCCTGCAGCCTTGTGCCTTTATATGGTCACAGAACAACCCCTCAATGACTTCTAATATCCTTATCATTTACAGTAGGGGGTACATTATCCCTTATAATACATGAGTGATACTCAGAGTTCCCTGTATAACTCAGCCTGCAGCCTTGTGTCTTTATATGGTCACAGAACAACCCCTCAGTGACTTCTAATATCCTTATCATTTACAGTAGGGGGTACAGTATCCCTTATAATACATGAGTGATACTCAGAGTTCCCTGTATAACTCAGCCTGCAGCCTTGTGCCTTTATATGGTCACAGAACAACCCCTCAGTGACTTCTAATATCCTTATCATTTAGAGTATTTTTTGTAAATTTTTAAAAAATAATCGGTCCTCAGGTCCCCCCATCAGTTAAAAAAATGTTGGTGACAAGGCCCCTCTTACAAGTTAAAAAAAAATTGGGGCCCCAGAGAATGTTTTTAAAAAAACAAAAAAACATTGGTGACAGGGGCCTGGAGAGTATTCAAATAATAGATTAGTGGGCAGGGCTTTAAAAAAAAAAAAACACACACACACTGGTGTTCAGTCAAACTAAACTCGTGGCTTCAGGACTTCAAGTTCGGCTCTTTTCGTGACTTTGGCCGTTCGGGACTTCGGCGGTTTAGGACTTTCGAAGAGGCGGCAGGTTTTCGGTCCTGCCAAGGGGGGCCCAGCTATTTCAAAAACTGCAGCACAGGTCCAGGCCCGGTACATTTGTACCCCCTGTGACCCCCTGATGGTGGCCCTGGACATGCCTGATTGGTTTCTATTAAAGTAGAGGCAATGAGCATGCTTAGTAGGCACCTGCTTATATTCTTCATATAAGGAGAGAGAAGGAGAGCTCAGGGCGGAGGAAAAGAGGGTGGAGCTTCAGACTAGACAAGGAAGTAGCTAAAAGAGATGTAATTTAAAAACCACATGAGATTCAAGGCAGGAAGAAAGGTATGTTATTCTGGGGATGTTCACAGTCATTTTAGGGGATTTTATAGTAAAAGGCTCACTTATCCTTTAAAGGAGTGGTTCACCTTTAAGATAACGTGTAGTGTGTTATAGAATGACCAATTCTAAGTCACTTTTCAATTCTTTTTTTTCTTTTTTCTTGCTTTTGGATTATTTGCCTTCTTCTTCTTGTCATTGCTACTTTGTATTACTCAACTCTATTCAGGCCTCTCCTATTCATATTCCAGTCTCTTATTCAAGTCAATGCATGGTTGCTAGGGGAATTTGGACCCTAGCAACCAGATGGCTGAAATTCCAAACTGGAGAGCTGCTGAATAAAAATGACTAAATTACTCAAAAACCACAAAAAAAAAAAAAAAAATTAAAACCAATTGCAAATTGTCTCAGAATATCGCTCTCTACATCATACTAAAAGTTCATTTAAAGGTGAACAATCCCTTTTAATGGTACCCTCACCATAAAGGTGAGGATAGTTTTCCTCTATGCCTTTAAGGGCAGAGACCCACGCTGCTATTTTGAGAGATTAGTCGCCCATCGACAAAACACTTCTTCTTCAAAACGCTATTCTCCCTGAAATGCGGGATGGCACTCGAACCGTTTCGTTTTCCGAAATCGCCCGAAGTTGCCTTACGAGGAAACTTAGGGCGACTTCGGAAAGCAGAAGCGATCCGAGTGCCATCCTGATGGAGATTTACATTCTAGCGGCAGGAAGGCAGTTCGGGGAGATTAGTCGCCCGAAGAAAAAGCGATTTGTCGCTAATCTCCCGAAATAGCAGCGTGTGTCTCTACCCTAAATCCTTCCTGCCTAATTTTTAGATAACTGAAAATAACACTTTCCTCGGAGGGAACTAGAGAAGTAGTACCTGGTCACCATTATTAACTTGACCCACAGGTCAGGGAGAATCCAAGAGGACAGGGAGAGAGAAGCAGCAATGACCTTGTGATTTGCAATTCCACAAATCCCACCTGCGGATAAATCAATATTGTGAGCGTCGGGGGAGAATGGCCAGAATATGACACTTCTCTCCTATCTCTCGTTCCCTGATAGAATCACTGATAAAGGCTTGCGTTTTATATATGTTATGTCAATACCTTTCTTTGACTTTGGATAACGTTTCGTCCTTTTGTCAAATCGATTTCTCTCAATCTGCAAGGAAAGCAGTTGTTTAGATTAAAGTGATATTCCATCTAAAATGTAAACATTCAGCCAGTAAAGGAAAATAGCATCTATTGATAGATACATACGTATGTGTGTGTGTAAATTCAATAACCTGCATTCCTCTGAGAAGGATCTGTATTGTGAGAAATCCCATAACTAATGATTACCTGAATTCTTCTTAAATGCACTATACACATCTGACCCAAGAAAATACTGTATGTTTGCAATGGTGCTGTCCTACATGTTATTATTGCTACTATAGGCACCATCTCTCCCTACTATACCTGCTATCCCACAGTCACACTCCCTTCCCAGAGACTATTATCCACTGTTACTATAGACACCATCTCTCCCTACTATACCTGCTATCCCACAGTCACACTCCCTTCCCAGAGACTATTATCCACTGTTACTATAGACACCATCTCTCCCTACTATACCTGCTATCCCACAGTCACACTCCCTTCCCAGAGACTATTATCCACTGTTACTATAGGCACCATCTCTCCCTACTATACCTGCTATCCCACAGTCACACTCCCTTCCCAGAAACTATTATCCACTGTTACTATAGGCACCATCTCTCCCTACTATACCTGCTATCCCACAGTCACACTCCCTTCCCAAAGACTATTATCCACTGTTACTATAGACACCATCTCTCCCTACTATACCTGCTATCCTACAGTCACACTCCCTTCCCAGAGACTATTATCCACTGTTACTATAGACACTATCTCTCCCTACTATACCTGCTATCCCACAGTCACACTCCCTTCCCAGAAACTATTATCCACTGTTACTATAGGCACCATCTCTCCCTACTATACCTGCTATCCCACAGTCACACTCCCTTCCCAGAGACTATTATCCACTGTTACTATAGACACCATCTCTCCCTACTATACCTGTCTCTTAGTTGCAGTTGCCCCAAACTTTACTTGTGTTCTAGTTATGAAAAGTTAACAAATAATCACAGAAGCCAATGGTGTTTCTTAGAAAAGGGGCCCCTATATGAAGTGGGGTTCAGGCTTAATTCCTCCAGTGGCATAAAACAGTAACATCTCTAACTAGGGGCTCCTTTTCCAGTAAAGATCTAAGTCTCTGCTACACTGTGTACTTAACATGTAAATGCTGGTACATTGGTAGGAGAGGTCACAGGGTGCTGAGCTTCCAGCATTCACTCTGCCTGTGATTTGTTTTTCTCACCTTTGTTTTTTCCATCGTATTCTCTTCCTCCTCCTTCGCATTGATGCATGTCTCCTTGGCAACTCCATCCTTGCCTGGCATTAGCCTTAAAATGATACCCATTGTATTAACATGGCCCTCTTTCTTTTTCTTGTTTTCTATCCTCCTTGGGTAGTGTCAATATCTGGCTTAGTCTGAGTGAATAAGTAATCTCCAAGTTTGAGTAGTGATCTCATTAACAAAGCCGTACAGGTAAAACCTTTTATCCATCCGGCAAGAGAGTTCCTTAAATATAGTCTTGGCTCTCACGGAAGCCAACGGATTTTCAATGCATTGTCCTGTGTATCTTTCTGAAGGACTCCTACCCTGGATGTACTTCTGTTAAATGAAGGGCCAATTATTTTAAGAGGGACGCTATTGTTCTGAGCAACGCTTGAGCAGCCCTTGCTTCTACAACACAGATTTACTGTAAATTACAGTGAGCACTTGAATTCCGACAGACAATTACAAATCCGCCATGGAATACAGTGCAGACAATTTACAGCTGTAAATAAATCCCTTTCAAATACTCTCTCGAACTTGTATCGTTTTCTTCTCTGCCATACAGTTCAATGATAGTGATGGGCTAATTTCGCTTAGACGAAAAATTCACGAATTTCCTGCGGAATTCGCAAAACGTCGAAATATTCACAAAACCCATTGAAGTCAATGGGCGACAATTTTTATAGGCGCATCTATTTTGTCTAAAATTTTTTTTGACGCGCCACCGAAACGCGGAGATTCAACGCAAAATTGCACCATTCACAGTTCAGCAATTGCATTTGCCACTCGGATACTTTATACAGCGGATCCCAACATTAAATTCAAATCCAATCCAAATATACTGGATATTCTATCAGTGCTTTAATTGTTGTCTGGATATTTAGTGAGCAGCACAATTGGTGCCTAATTACTCTCATGATTAGTCTGAAATTATAGTTATTTGAACAATGTTACTTCCTCATTTCAGGAAGTCGTCATGAGTCATAATGGTTCTTTAAAGGGCACGTAAAGTCTAAAATAGAATAAGGCTAGAAATGCTGTATTTTGTATACTAAATATAAACATGAACTTACTGCACCACAAGCCTAATCAAACAAATAATTTATGCTTTCAAAGTTGGCTACAGGGGGTCACCATCTTGTAACTTTGTTAAACATCTTTGCAAGACTAAGACTGTGCACATGCTCAGTGTGGTCTGGGCTGATTGGGGATCGTCATAAACAAAGCTGCTTGAGTTCTGCATGACTTGGAAGTAAGGCGGGGGCTCCCCCTGCTGTTCATAAGTATGATTGTTTCCCTGCTCAGCAGTTAGGGACCGTCTGACAATTCCTATCCACAGCAGTAAATGAAGGGAGAATTTCACTGCATACAGTCAGGTTTATTATAAAAACGGTACACATTTTTTAATTAAAGTATATCGGAGATAGGTTTCTTTTTCATTAACGAAAGTAAAAATGGGATTTTATTTTTTTGTCTTTACATGCCCTTTAAGGAAAGGATTTAATTTAACTAGCAGGAAGAATCTGACTAAATACCTTCATATTGATCTCTGAATGCAAGATATTCATTTCGTATTGATAAAAGGAATTTAATTAGGTTCTTTCTCCTAGTGAAAAGCCCTACATAACGTATCCTTATGACTCATAATGGCTGCTTTTAAAGTGATACTGACACTAAAACATAAATAAAATATAAATCTACTTTAAAAGTTAAAGGTCACGTAGGGTCCAAATTATGCTAGCAACCCTGTACTGATTTGCATAAGAGACTGGAATATGTATAGGAGAGGTCCTATGCGAAATAAAAAAGTAGTAAAGACAATACGTTTGTAGCTTTACAGAGCAGTGTTTTTTTTTAGATGGGGTCATGGACTCTTATTTGAAAGTTGGACAGAGTCAGAAGAAGAAGGCAAATAATTCAAAAACTATACAAAATAAATAATGAAGACCAAGTAAAAAGGTGCTTAGCATTGGCCATTCCGTAACATACTAAAAGTTAACTTACAGGAAAACTAAAACCTAAAAATGAATATGGATAAAAATAACATATTTGATATAGTGAACTTATTGCACGAGGCTAAAGTTTCAGCTTGTCAATAGCAGCAATGATCCAGGACTTCAAACTTGTCACAGGGGGTCACCATCTTGGAAAGTGTCTGTAACACTCACATGCTCAGTGGGCTCTGATTGGCTGTTGAGAAGCTAAGCTTAGGGCTCGTCACTAATTATCCAGCAGAAAATGAGCTTCCCCTGTAATATAAGCTGATGCTACAGGTTTGCTGATTATTAAATTCTGATGCTAATTGCACTGGTTTCTGTGCTGCCATGTAGTAATTATCTGTATTAATTACTAATCAGCCTTATATTGTGACATTTCTATTCTATGTGTACTGTATATTGTGAGTGGCTCCCTAAGCTCAGTAAGTGACAGCAGCACAGAGCATGTGCAGTGAATCAGCAGAAAAGAAGATGGGGAGCTACTGGGGCATCTTTGGAGACACAGATCTTTACTGCTAAAGGGCTGTGGTTGCCATGGGCTGGTACAGAAGCACAAAACATAATGTACAACATTTCTAGCCACTTATTTAGTTGAGCTTTAGTTCTCCTTTAAAGGTGAACCTTTTTAACAGAGCAAACGAGAGCAAAACTTGTCTTAGTCTCCTGCACGTTTTCCTGCCTGCACACGTTTTACTGTACCTTGCTGTGATTGGGAGTTGGGGCGCACAGTATCCAGCAGGAAGTGGGTCTGGGTCAGTGGGGCCCCCTGAGGGCTAGGGCCCACCAGAATTTTTACTGGGGTCCCACTGGCCTAGTCCAACCCTGGATAGTTAAGGCACTTTTCATTGCATTCATTGGAAAGAGACGTAAGAGACTTATCTAAAATCTACATTTGCTATTATTCATTCAAGGCTAAAAGCCAATGATCTATCGTTTCAGGTATATCCTAGGCAGTAAATAATCATATCACATGCCGATAATGTCAGTTGCCTTTTAATGCTGAATTGAGTTCCAGGAACATGCAAACTGGACCGGTCAACATAACAAGCGGGTTTCATGCCCCGTCTCCCATTCAAAATTACTTGTACGGCTCTGCCTAAAGTCTGTAATGATCTGACGACTCATACGGCCGCTTGAGCCTGAAATCAAATTCTCAGACAATATGAAACACATTTATTGGACTGCGACCCCTTCTTACAGCCAGTGATTTATAGGTACAAGAAATGCCCCGGGAATCGAGCAGCAACACGATGTGTTTCATATATCGGGATCTGTTGACTTGTGAGGTCATTTTCTATGGGTCTGTTGATCATTTCTGCGGGAGAAAAGTGCAGCATAAATATAATTTCCTATTTGTATAATTATACATTAAGAGCATAGAGTTTTCATGGGTTCTGGTCAAAGTTCAAGTAGTGAATTGCTTTGAATCGCGTTGTGTTATTGTCCTTCTCTTCTTGATGCTTTAACCAGGAGCTACTATATACTCTATTTGTAAGAGTGGGTTATGGACATTCTTTTATTTACTGTGGCTGTTCAGTAAAAGATATTGCAATGGGTTGCTTGGCAGATGGAGCCTTAATAAGAATATGGGTGTAAAATTGGAAACAGGGTTGGATTGAGCTTTCCAATGGGGGGTCACTGACCCCATCTAAAAAACAAATGCTCTGTAAGGCTACAAATGTATTGTTATTGCTACTTTTTATTCCTCATCTTTCTATTCAGGCCTCTTCTATTCATAGTCCAGTCTCTAATTCAAATAAGTGCTTGGATGCTAGAGGAATTTGGACCCTAGCTACCAGATTGCTTAAAATGCAAATTGAAGAGTTGCTGAATAAAAAGCTAAATAACTAAAAACCTTAAATAATAAAAAATGAAAAAAACAATTGCAAATTGTCTGAGAATATCACTCTCTACATCATACCTAAAATTATTGCAAAGGTGAACAACCCTTTAAATCTTGGTTAGCCAAGAGCAGAGCTCTCATCTGTAGGACAGTCTTTAAATCCATATCACAAGGTCATAATGACCTTCTCTCTCTCTCTGTCCTCTTTCTCTTACCTTGACCAGGATGGGACAATTTAAGAATCCAAAAATCAGTTATGTCTAGAAAAGTGATTGTCAAACATTTTCAATTCAAGTTAAACTTGAAAGTCTATCCTTTGGTCAGGAACCCCTGTGGCTCCTGAAACGTGTACAGATATAGGAAAATATTGGTTTAGGTAAATCAATTCGCCCCTAGATCTCACCCTAAATGACCTTCAAGCCGTACTTTCAAGTGGATCTAGGAAAGCAAATCTTTTCACCAAATCTTAGCCTTACTGCCCTTATGACTGGACTTTTAGGTGTATTTAGTAGAGCAAATTGCCACTTTCTCCAATTTACCCTTCTGTGACCTTCTCCGATCCCCCCGATTTAGGAACCACTGGTCTAGCTGACGCCAACCCAAGCTGACTCCAAGCTTTTCATACTGGGTGACCTAAAAGTTTACCCAGTATAATACCACAGCAATGTGACAGGTCCTACATTAGCGAAGCACAGGGTTAAAATATTATTTTCCTTTTTTCAGAAATGTGCATATTTTTTTGTTGATAAAATCAGGAATGATTTAGGAAAGAAACAGAATACAAGCGGCTTTCTTGCGTTGATCAGTCGATCTCAGGTTGCCAGAGAAGCCGATGATGGAAATTTGCTCAGGGGACACAAACTGCCAAAGTGAGTTGCAAATTTGATGCAAACGGCAAAATGAAATGACTGCGATCTCTAGGAGAAATGTTATGAGAAATGACAACCGCGATAAAAAAAATCTGCCAGAATGTAAAGAGTAGAAGCATTTTGCCATTCATTGTGGTCTCCTGTATTTCAGTGTTCCTTGCACCCAAGCCTCAGCCTCAGGGATTTCACTGCGGTACATCTGCTGCTGGTGCCAGACTGGAATAATGTCCTCTATACTATCAGATAGAATGTGCAATTCAAATATACACTATGTTACAAACCTAATGAGATTCCTACCTGTCCTACATCTTATTTTGAAGCCAAGGAGATGGATTTAAAGTTGCCCATCTCTTTACTTTTACAGCCATTACTTTTCTGGGAAGGTTCCCATTAGATGTTGGAACATTGTTGGTGGGATTTGCTTCCATTCATATGTAAGAGATTGGGCACTGATGTTGGAGATCAGGCCTGGATTGCAGTTGGAGTTCCAATTCATAGATGTTCGGTTGGGTTGAGGTCAGGGCTCTGTGCAGGTCAGTCAGGTTGTTCCACTCTCACTTCAGCAAATTCTGTAAGGATCTGGCTGTGTACATTGGAGTTATAAAGGAAAGCCCAATTGCCATATCAAACCAAGATCAATGAAAGCCACAAACAGATTGTCTTAATCATTCCCTTTGTTCATATTATTACACACAACATATTTAAGGCTTCACATAAAGTTCTGACCGTAGTTATTCTGCTGGGTGCCAAGCAGCTTAATAAATTGGCTGTACAAACTGAGAACCCCAACTGCCCATGATTCAATGTACATGTTGGAAATCACACGCCTTCTTGTTCAATTCTCAATTCAGGGGAGGCCAGTTTGCCAGTGCTCCATACACCAGGACCAACAAGCAAAAGTCCATAGGACAGCACTCCATAATTATGCCCTAAAACTGCTAAATAAAGGCATTTTATTCACTGGAGTGCTGTTATATGCACTAGTGAGTGGGGAATACAGGGTTATGGAAGATAGCTCATAGTACAAGTTGATCCAGGGACTGGTCCCATTGCATCTTGGAGTCAGGAAGGAATTTTTTCCCCCTCTGAGGCAAATTGGAAAGGCTTGAAATGGGGTTTTTGCCTTCCTCTGGATCAACTGGCAGTTAGGCAGGTTATATACAGACTTAACTGGTTGAACTTGATGGACATGTGTCTTTTTTCAACCTAACTTACTATGTTACTTAGACTGTTCTGAAGTGGAGTCTTAATTGGCCTCCAGAACCATCAATAAGCAGCTTGAGCAACCTTGAGGCTCGAATGCAGATACTGTAGGTATAGCTAGGTAGGTGAACTATAGACTGTGTGTATATGGTCCACAGAAGCCTAGCATATCTTTATATCTTTTGTTCATTTGGACCCAACTGTCATAATGTGCACCCTGTGGATTTTGTGTAAATGAATCATTAATTGAGGCTTGTTCCAAATGATAACAGTGTTGAAAATATTAATAGCTTGTTCCAAATAATACACCCCTGAAAGGAAGGAGCAAATGTTGTGCTGCTGGTTATAGGGCATTTCTCTCTGATAATCTGAGGAAAATGGCTCCTTCCAGACATTGTTCAGAAGATCAGAGTAGTTTTATTAAAAAGTTGTTTGGAAAGGGGAAAACATATAAAGAAGTGCAGAAAATGAGAGGCTGCTCAGCTAAAATTATCTCAAATGCTTTAAAATGGCACCAAAACCTGAAAGATGTGGAAGAAAACGGAATAACGACCATTGGAATAGAAGAATAGCCAAAAAAGGCAAAAACTCAGCCAATGATCAGCTCCAGGAAGATGAAAGAATGAGTAAAGTTAACAGTGATACTGTTACAATTAGAAGACCCTTATGTGAAGCCAAACTATTGTCAAGAAGCCCCTGCCAAGTCCCAGTGTTGAAAAAAAAACGTGCAGAAGAGCTTACAATTTGCCAAAGAACATATTGACTGGCCTAAAGAGAAATGGTGCAACATTTTGTGGACTGATTAAAGCAAGACTTTTGGGTTATTTTTGGGTTAAGGGGCCACAAACAATTTGTCAGATGCCCCCCCCCCCCAACACTGAATTGAAGCCACAGTACAGAGTGAAGCCGGTGGCACAAGCATCATGATATGAGGATGTTTCTCATACTGTGGTGTTGGGCCTATTTATCTCATAACCAGGTATCATGGATCAGTTTCAATACATCCAAATACTTGCAGAGGTCATGTTGCCTTATGCCGAAGACGAAATGGGGGTTTCAACAAGACAACGACCCCAAACACACCAGTAAATGAGCAACATCTTGGCTCAGGCAATTCCAGTCAGGATGTTTTTTTCCTACAGACCAAGGGAACAGCCATGGGCTCGAATGTCGCCCCGTCCTATGCGAATCTTTTTATGGATGTATTTGAAAATCACTTTGTGTATAATAATTGCCAGTTTCTACAGAACTGTAAATGTTGGTATCGCTACATAGACGATATCTTTATGATTTGGACGGGTCGACATTCTGAGCTCATTTGCTTCATAGATGGATTGAATAGATGCTCCCCTTTTATTAGTTTTACTATGCAGTGTGATATGATCAGTATACCTTATTTGGATGTGTTGGTCAAAAATACCATGAATGGCCGTTTAGATACGGATTTATTTGTTAAACAGACTGACAGGAATACACTCCTGCGATTTGATTCCTTTCACCCCTCGCACATAAAAAAATCTCTACCTAGATCCCAAGTGATGAGGGTAAAACGTATTGTCCAAAATGAACAACAACAAGTAGATAGAGTTGAGGAAATGAAGGATAAATTCAGAATGAGGGGTTACCCATCTAAAATTCTTGATGGAATAGACAGGGTGACAGGAGGGGAATCAGCTAACAGTGAACGTCAAACAAAGCGAATTTCGAAAAGAATACCATTTGTCAACCAATATAATGTACTAAGTGGGGAGATTTCTAAAATAGTAAGGAAGGATTGGAATCTATTAACCAGAAATTTTCCAGACAAAATGATATTTCGATCTCCACCGGTGATGTCCTATTCAAAGGCAGAAACAATAGGAACCAAATTGGTAAAGGCAGATTTAGGTGCACCAACAAAATATGTACAGACTCATCTAAAAACCCCGAAAAATGGAACTTTTCCATTGTGTGGATGCAGTCACTGTAGTAACGTACTGAAAGGAGAATGGATCCATCATCCCCTACAGGGTACCCGAATTCCCATCAAAGGTTTTTTTACTTGTATGTCCACACATGTTGTATACAGTATTAAATGCCCTTGTGGGAAAATATATGTGGGGAAAACTATCCGCTGTCTAAGGGATAGACTTACTGAGCACAAGTCAGCTATCAGGAATAAATTAAATCAGCCTATCGCGAAACATTTCAATGAAAGTGGTCACACCATCAGTCAGTTACGCTTCCAAGTCCTAGATACAGTCCCACGAAGGAGACGTGGGGGTAATCGGGACAAAGAATTATTACGTAAGGAAGCTCAGTGGATTAGGAGGTTGGGGACCTTATCCCCACATGGGTTGAACCATGAGTATGACCTAAGTCCATTTTTATTGAAATAGTTTTTAATGTGCTACTGATCTTATTTATTTATTTATAGGTTATTACACGGACATTTGTATTCGCTTCCTGGGAGTGGGATATAACTCGATATTCTTCAATGATTTTGTATTTGACTGATACATTGAAAGATAAGTACAGCTGGAAGCTATTTGGATACATTTGAAAAGTTTTTAATTACTAAAAGTGTGTGATACATATATGCTTTGACACAAGGGGGCACTGTGATACATTGTATTTAAGGTCAGGTGGTGATGTGTGTTTTTATACTTGACAAAGAGTGGAGTGCCACTCGAAACGTTGTATCTTTATGCTGCTGTCCAATTTACAATAAAGGCGGTTTTACGGAAACTGGAGTGCTGTCTGTTGGGAGAAAATGAATACAACATCTTGGCTCCACACCAACAAGATTTAGGTTATGGAGAGTCCCAATCCCCAGACCTTAATCCAATAGAAAACTTGAGGGGTGACATCAAAAATGGTGTTTGTGAGGCAAAAGCAAGAGATGCAGAAGAATTGTGGAATGTAACAGGTTGGTGGAAGTTGGTGGAGTCCATACAACACAGATGTGCAGCAGAAACACTGATTATACAACTCAATATGAGTTCAGTCATTCAAAGGAAAACAACAGCTTGAAACATGTTTCAGTTTATACAGTGAATGTTTGAGTTTGTAAAGAAGAATGCAGGGACAGCCTAATATTCCCTTTTATTCACTTTCTCTAAAGGAATTACACAAAATTTATAATTTTTTTCTTCATGTTTTGGAATAGAATGTGCAGTGTTCCCAATACATTTGTGTGTATGGAAATAAAAGCTATTATAAGGATTTCAAGCTTTATTCACTTTTATAAACACACTGCTATTATTCTGAACACAACTATATATGTGAGACCTAAGTGTAACCTATGTGTCTATGTATAACCAGACAGCAGTGAAGACAGGGATAGTGCTGGGAGATTGTAGCTCAACTACAGCTTGTGCGTTGCTAAGGTTGGATCTTATTGTTTGGTGATGGCTGATTCATTTCCAACACCAGATTGAGGCCCCAAGCTTCCCACATTGAGAGGGTTACCTTCTTCCCTAATGGGCATATTACCTTAATCAACAGCTCATCCAGCAGTCATGCCTATATGTTGCTGGTGACAAGTATGGCAGTAATTCTAGGATTTCTGATTTATCTTGGTTTTTGAATAGATCCATGGGGCTGGGCAGATGTTTTATCGGGGGCTAGGGAGTTATGGCTATTGTAGGTAGTAAAAATCAGAATACGTTATAAATTGGAGCCTTTGTTCATCTGGAAGATTCTTTCAAATGCAATCAAAAGCACGTAAACCCCAGCAAGCAATAGGTCAATAGTACAAATATTAAAAGGAAACACAACCCTGCTGTTGGCTCTAATAAAAGAAACATTGATTTTGTTTTGAAGATGAATTGGAAAGATTAATTTTGTTTTTGAAGACAAATATCCCTGCCTTTTAGCTATATGTTATCCTTGGAAACTAATTGACAGAGCACAGTTCATGTTTAAACATACAGACTGATTTGATAATCCCCGATGTTAGCAGAGAAGAGAGTTTTTGTTTATCCCAGTGGTGGAGCCTTCTGGTGGATTATGGATGGAAATTGGCCTCAGAATGAACACATTTTAGCACTGCACACCCAATAACATAGCCAGACGCATTACTGCCCTGCCAAAGAGACCATCTCACAAGTGAAAGGAGGAGAGGTCAGTGTTAGACTGGCCGACCAGAATACCAGGAAGACTTCTGATGGACTCAGGTATCAGTGGATCCCCCTACTCCAAATCATTTGGACTATTTCATTATAACAAAGAGGCACAAAAGTTGGAAGGATATATTATAGTATAAAAATAAAAAGACTAGGACAACACAGAAGTTGAGCAAGTGGAAGAGACAAAATAGTTTGAAGAGTGGGCATATGGTCTAAAGCTGTGGTCCCAAACCAGTGGCTAGTGGGCACTGTAACAAATCCCTTCCCAATATTTAGCCGGAACCTCCTTTCTTCTAATGGGTGACCTTGTGTCAGCTGGAAATACCTACTGATAAATAAATCATTAGAGAGATTATTATATGATCCCCTTATATATTTATACATAGTTATCATATCTCCCCTTAAGTGCCTCTTTTCCAGCATGAACATCCCCAATTTGGCCAGTCTTTTTGCTCACCAACCATGTTGCTCCCCAACCCCTTGGATGTTGCTCCCAGTCGCCTCAAAGCAGGTGCTTATTGGTTTGGAGGCAAGTTTTGGTTGCATTAAAAACCAAATATACTGCCAAACAGAGCCTCCTGTAAGTGGGCAGTCCACATAAGGAAAGCATTGGAAGAGAGTTGCACAAACGCCATATTTCTTGCAGGTGGGGAGGAAAGGAGAGGAGGTGCGGAAATTTTCTATATTGGACTATTATTTATCAGTCCATATAGGGGCCACCAAATAATCACATACCTCATTTGGCACCCACGGGAACTTTTTTCATGCTTGTGTTGCTCCCCAGCTTTATTTATATTTGAATGAGTAAAAACAATTGGAGACCATTGGTCCAAAGGTTTCTGGTGGGCTCTCAGCATCCCAGTCGGACACTGAGTGGGTGTGGAACAGGGAAGAAGCAGAGAGGGCACAGAGAATAGGCAAAGCCAAAGAGTGCACTGAGGGTGCAGAGGAGGTGAAAGAGGCATGGAGATCAGGGCAGGAGCTGGGTAGAGAAGAAGAGGGGTCTGGAGACTGGAATAGGCATAGAGATATGGGAAGGAGTGGGGAATGGGTGAAGAAGGAAGAGAAACTAAGGAGGAGGTCATGGAGATTGGGAAGGTATGGGTAGGATTGGAAAAGTAGCAGGTGAAATCAGTTAGTTCATACTAACATACTGTTACATACTTTTTGTAAATGTAAAACTTCACATTTCATCTGCAATTCTACTTCTGCTTATGAATAACACAATATATGATAATTCACAGAGGTAATGTATTTCCCAGGGCCTGATATGTAGGATTCAGGAGAAAGCTTTGTACTACATGATGTGATACACTCGCACTGTTGTTGTGGTCACCAATAGTAAATGTGAGGCTGTTTGTCCATATAATATATATTTAATGGTATAGCATCCCTTTTTGCTGAATAGTTTATTTTCCTATGTATTTGACATTAATCTACATTAAATTAAATCACCAATAACTTAGTCAACTCCTTTGTTAAAAAAATAAATAAAAAAAATCCTACAGTGTTTTTGCCACCCATTGCTCTGGGGCTAGTAAATCCGAATACAGGAGAAAAGTTTAATTTCACACCTGCTAGAGAGTGTGTTATAAATTTTACAAGAGAATTACAAAGCAAGCAAATATATGATTAGGCAGCTCTCCCCGAAGAACAAAAGGATCGTGTGACATTTCATATACGTCGCTGAAAATTATGGATCGTGCTGAGCAATTATTGCAGCCGCAGTAAAGTAAATACCAAGATGAATTTTAATCCCGATTCAATAAAGATTTTCCACCTTTGCATAAACCAAATGATCAGATTCAATCCTTGCAATGTCAGAGCCATTAATATTCCCATATATCATGGTGGGGATGACTTGAAATTTGACTTTCCAGGGTATATTTTTTTAGGATTTTCTCCTTGCTCTGAATTTTGGTTTTAAAGGACGGGAGACAAAAAATAGGCCAAATTGCTTATTTGAACTACAGCCGAAAATGCCATTCTTTTTTCATTCCAAGATATTAAGGGATACATGTACTGTTAATATGAATGAATTTTGTTACAACAGCGCCACCTGCTGGTCATTTTCCCACCAGTCTGACCACCAAGTAGTCAAGGAAGTTGTCAGGAGAAAGAAAGAGGCTGCTCTGATGTTCTTCTGCTTAGGAATAACATTAGAAACCTTTCTCAAACCTTTCCTAAGCAGAAGAACATCAGAGCAGCCTCTTTCTTTCTCCTGACAACTTCCTTGACTACTTGGTGGTCAGACTGGTGGGAAACTGACCAGCAGGTGGCGCTGTTGTAACAAAATTCATTCATATTAACAATACATGTATCCCTTAATATCTTACAAAGAAAACATAATAAGTAATGAATGTTCATTGCAAAAGTGCTTAGAATAGCCCCCTCATTAATTTTACACTGACTTATTTTAAAGATTTACTTCTCCTTTAATCGCAACTGGCTATTTAAGCCACAGCCAACATTTCTGACAAAAGTGCCACCAGGTTGGACAATCATGTTCTTGACAATGACATTCTTCTTACATATTAACAACAGTTTGAGGAAGACTCTTTTTTATTTCTACAGGTTCTTAACCACTTGCACAGTGTAATGTCCATACAGACTGGTTTTCTGAGATGGGAGTAGAAGAACCTGACTGGCCTGCACAGAGCCCTGACCTCAACCCAACTGAAGTCCTGTAAGATAGTTTGGAACCCCAACTGTGAGCCAGACTTGATCCCCAAAATCATCTTTATGAATGGAAGCAAACCCCACCAACCATGTTTTATCATCCAAGAAGAGTAGAGGGTAAAGGCTGCTTTAGCAGTAAAGAGATAACCAACTTCATGTCAATTCCCTTGGTTTTGGAGTGAGTGGTAACAGGTTGGACAGGTCATTTCCACCTACTTTTGGGCATAAAATACATTGTTTTTATCCTAGTGCTGATTGCAGTGAGCTATCTCTAAGCTCTGGTGTCTTCAAGCATTATTTACTTGTTGCCCAAGGCTGGCTCCACACATCTACCCAGCTGGACCATGTCCTATGTCATTTTTCATCTCTATTGGACATAACTACATCCTCCATACACTTTGTTTTAGGTCATATATGGCTGTTGGAACTGTGACATTTG
The DNA here is from genome assembly GCA_038501925.1 of Xenopus petersii. Lineage (NCBI taxonomy): Eukaryota > Metazoa > Chordata > Amphibia > Anura > Pipidae > Xenopus > Xenopus petersii. Next base: position 165,165,239 of record CM076675.1, read on the forward strand.
TTTAAAAGAAAATATTCTCTACAGGTACTGTGAATCTCTTATGTGGTAGACAATAAGAATTGGCAGGAGAAGACCACGCATCCCCCGTTGTCAGCTTGTTTATTTTTTTTTACAGTTCAGTTGTTAATCACTGGCCTTTGGATGGACCTCTTGTAACTGCCTTGACCAGTATAAAAACAGAAGAGAAGACTGATCAATGACACCCGTCGATTGACTGGACAGATATCATCAAGTTCAATACAAAGATGCCTTCATACTACGTTTAGAGCACTCAACATCTAAGTTCAGGAAACCCTTTTTTTGGAGATAGACTGTTCTCTTCACAGACTATCAGCCACCTGTCCAATATATCCCCAGCCTAGACAGTAAACGTAGACACCCCCTGTTGTTACTCCATCCAGTCACCAAACTTAGGTCTTCCCAGTTACACCCTCCACCCAATACACCACCTGCCTCCTTCATAACCAACCATGTGATATGTCCATGCTGTGTTAGTAGATGGCTTCCTGTTCCTCACATTTAGGTTTGTTTTGCCTTTACTAATTAAGTTGTACCATGTGACACAATCAAATACACCTGAATGAGTGGAACCACTTTTTATTGAAGCGATGATGGGCAGTGGTAATGCAGAATAATTGTTTATAGTCCATATTGCTTAGCCATCTATAAATAATGAGAATAATAAATATTAGTATTGTCTTAATAATTGCATCCATTTTTCTCATGATTATTCACTTGAATGAACTTTTTTCCTACTCCAGAATGGAAACCAATTCAAGCTGTGGCCTTCTGCTTTGTTATGATCAGTATTATAACTCACCAACATATCAGAAAGGACTTATTTTCTTCTGCGTCGACCTTCCATTGAAAGTTTCTCAGCAAGTATGGGATTGGGGGTCTCTAGTCCCATGGTGTGCATTTGTTTAGATTTATTGTGTTATTTTTAATAAACATCAGGTTCTACCCCAAATTCAACGCTGCGTCTGTAAGCAGGCTGAGAGCAGTTAGGCATGCTCATCTCGGGATCCATTTCCTAAATCTGGAACATAACTAGTCCTTTCAACTCCAGATGGATTTACTATAGATTATTTAGCTTCTCCAATTACTACATTATTACCTGCTTTCCTTCAAGCTGCCCCATATGTTTCAGCTTAGTTTTCCCATTTGGGGGCAGAACAAATAGCCATTTGCTATTGGAATGGAATCTCTTATGAATTGCTACACAAAACTTGCTTTGCCCTGTCGTTGTGATCTCTTACTCCTGGCAGGGGCCAACAAGAGTTACTGGAGAACCTTTTAGTTTTTACAAAGCAATATCTGTAAATCTCAAAAAGAAATAGTTAAAAATGTAATTTAAAAAAAAGTCAGATTTTATATACTCCGACCAAATCTACATGGGTTATTTCCCCTTATTTATGAATACCTTTTCCTGAAAATTTCCTGTGCTGGAAAAAAATTTGAGAAGATTTTGAAAATCATCTGAAAATTCTAATTGTTGGAATTTGTCGGATTTTCCGCCCGAAAACACTGTTTTTTTTGTATTTTTGCCAGAAAAACACAAAAATGTTGTATTATTGCTTGAAACCCAGCTCAGATCACAATATCTTCGGGACTTCTCCCATTGACTTATATACAACCTCGGTAGGCCTGAGATGCCGGATTTTCGGATTTGGATTTTTCCATCCTCGGGGTATATTAAATCCTGAAAAATTGGAGTTTTTTTTTCACTAAGAATTTTATGGCAATCGGACATTAATAAATAACCCCCTTTGTGTTCTATATATTCTCATTTCATGTCAAAGTTCCTCTGATGGATTCTGCTAATCAAGCATGATGGAAAAAGTTTCAAATATCATCTCTGCCAATTGAGGTCTGAATACTTAAGGCCTGCATGGGCTGATCCTGTAATCTCTCTGACCTAACTGGCCAGAGTGGAATGGACGGATACCGTATGAGGGCCAATATGGACATCATTTTGTTGTTTCTTTGGGCCAACAAACAAAATGATTGATCAGCACCACAGGAACAGAAGAGGAACTGCAACATGGTGCACTAATGAAAGACATTTCCAAATCTATTACCTGATGTGTTCTTTAGGCAGTGTCTCCTTAGCCATGGCTTTGGGGACCTACAGCTGGAAACTGCTGCATTAAAGGAACTTCCTTATGGTTAGTCCGATTTGAGTGTTGAAGGTGATTTTAAAAAGAGACCGATAAGGACTCTGGGTCAAGCAAGCGGTGGTAGATGTCTATTGACCAAACTCTTCTTAATTACAAATTACAGTTGCACCACCATATGCACCTCTCTTTGGTAAAGGTAGCTCTGGGTTGATTTGAGACGAGACATTTGTCATCAGTTTGGACTCACTTATGGTTTCATGACCCCATGTGTGTTATCAGACATCCATGGCATGATGAAGTTTCCAAGATTTAGAGCCTCCAACCCACAGATAAGGGCCCATCCCAACCTGTGGCCTTCTAGATGTTATTGGACCAGAACTTGCAGAATCCAAAGGGTTTCGGGGGTTCTGGAAGTTGTAGACCAGCAACATCAGCAAGGCTGCACATTGAACAAACTGACCCTAGATGACATATACTTTAAATTAGATGAACTGTAAAGAATGTAATATACAGACTGAGCACAGTTGTACCCCATGCAGTCAGCTCATGGATGAAACTGCTCAGTGTTTGTTTTGTACAGCTCTGAAGGATGTGTCACTCTTTTGTATCTCTATTCTATAAATCCCTGCTGCCATGCCTCTGTCTGTTTATAGCAGCCTCACAGGGAATCCCTCTCTTGGGTGGGCCAACGCTGATAATGTGGTTCTCAGTCTCAGAAGAGCTACTCTCTTAATCTAATTGCTTCGTCAGACTCTGACTTCCCCATAGATTATAGGACATAAATACCTGGAACTGTTTTACTATCATTAGTTTAGCCTTGGGGGATGCGCTCTCCCTGCATCATTATTATGGGAAAAAGATAACATTATTCAAAGATACACCAGGTATTATGGTTATCTCTTGCTAAATAACCTGTACATATACAGTAAATAGGATCTAATCTGAATGGAAACAATTGACCCATCAAGCCTGCCCATGATCTACTTCATTCTAGTTCTGTTTTTAAGAACAAGGGAAATTAAATCTAAATGTGGGGTGCACTATCAGTAACCAAAATCACTAACCTTTTGACCCAACAGAGTTGCTTTATCTATAAAAAAAATGAACTGGTCCAGATGCTTTACTGGGGAACATGGCGGCACCATTTTACTTCTGCCCCTGGTGTTCCTAGCATGGGTTAGTGTTGATGGCACCATTTTTCTTCTGCTTCCAAGTGTTCCTAGCATGGGTTAGTGTTGGTGGCCCATTTTACTTCTGCCCCAGGTGTTCCTAGCATGGGTTTGTGTTGTGGTACCATTTTACTTCTGCCCCAAGTGTTCTTAGCATGGGTTTGTGTTGTGGCACCATTTTACTTCTGCTCCAAGTGTTCTTAGCATGGGTTTGTGTTGGTTGCACCATTTTACTTCTGCCCCAAGTGTTCTTAGCATGGGTTTGTGTTGTTGGCACCATTTTACTTCTGCTTCAAGTATTGTTAACATGGGTTTGTGTTGGTGGCACCATTTTTCTTCTGCCCCAAGTGTTCCTAGCATGGGTTTGTGTTGGTGGCACCATTTTACTTCTGCCCCAAGTGTTCCTACCATGGTTTTGTATTGCTGGCACAATTTTACTTCTGCCCCAAGTGTTCCTAGCATAGGTTTGTGTTGGTGTCCCATTTTACTTCTGCCCCAAGTGTTCCTAGCATGGGTTTGTGTTGGTGGCACCATTTTACTACTGCCCCAGGTGTTCCTAGCATGGGTTTGTGTTGGTTGCACCATTTTACTTCTGCCCCAAGTGTTCTTAGCATGGGTTTGTGTTGGTGGCACCATTTTACTACTGCCCCAGGTGTTCCTAGCATGGGTTTGTGTTGGTTGCACCATTTTACTTCTGCCCCAAGTGTTCTTAGCATGGGTTTGTGTTGGTTGCACCATTTTACTTCTGCCCCAAGTGTTCTTAGCATGGGTTTGTGTTGTTGGCACCATTTTACTTCTGCTTCAAGTGTTGTTAGCATGGGTTTGTGTTGGTGGCACAATTTTTCTTCTGCCCCAAGTGTTCCTACCATGGTTTTGTATTGCTGGCACAATTTTACTTCTGCCCCAAGTGTGCCTAGCATGTGTTTGTGTTGTTGGCCCATTTTACTTCTGCTTCCATGTGTGACTAGCATGATTTTGGGTATGGGCACTTGCACAGTACACCTCTACTGGCAAAAAATGTCCTAGACTGGCAAGCACCCTGGGGGGGCTTTGCTTTTTGTAAAAGAGGTGCATTGGCCTGGGGCAAAAGGTTAGCCATTTTGCTCACAGGTTGTGTGTGTGTGTGTGAAATGCCATCCTTATCTGTTAGTACCCTAATCATGATTTATATAAATTTACATTTTACTGAAATATTTTCCACCCCATGTGCACAAATGTCTCTCCATATAAGTAAAGGGCCCCACCCTAGCACCCCATTCCACCCTCTTAATCTATAATGTGATTTACATTGCATTGAACATGCCAAAGTATATCAGTAGCATTCTCAACCTTTTAGCCAATATCAAGTGTAGAATCTGTTCTCAAAGTGGGTGAGAAGCCTCCAATGTGGAGAAGCAGAGAGGCACTTAATCCTCTGGCTAAAGGGCTTGCAGCTATGGAATTTGAATAATCTGCATCTCAGGCCTCTTAACCCTAGGGTGCCAGAATTAGACAGTTTAGCACTGTAAAGCACATCATTTACACTATGCTCCCTATTTCTCCCTGATGAGCATTAGGTATACAGAAATTTTGAAAATCTGTCCCACAGGCTGTTGTTGCATACAAGCACACTTTTTATTTCTACCTATTTATTATTTTAATTCCATTTGGAGTCACCTTGGCACTTATCCACTTTTTGGATCTGGTGCCATAGATCTCTGGGTAACAGCAAAGATATAGGGTGGGGGGGGGGTTGTGGACATTAGGCTTTTCCTTCCCCTGAAACCTGGCCCCGATGTGGGTGAATTTGTTGTTGGGACCTCTTTGGAGGTCTGTTTGTTTATCCTGATCCCTTACAAGTCTTTGGGCTGGAGGGGGAAGGAGAAAGCTCCCCCAACCTTTTGGTGAAGGGGTCTGAAGACCCTTGTCTCCTCTGGGCCTCTGTGAACTCTCTTTGAAGCAATAATCCTGGTATGCTGGGGGAAGAGATACCTGGTGGTGGAGTAATAAGTGATCATCTCTGATGATCTGCCACCAGTATAGCGAACCAAGTCAATTGCCCTCTTACAGTTACAATATTAGTTCAGTTTGAAGACCCAATATTGTGAGAAAGAGAGAGCGTCTCGTACAGCAGTGCTCCTCCTAGAGAGTTGCAGGATGTTAAATACCCAGTGTACTATGTGTATAGCTGGATATGAATGTGATGGAAACAGCACAGATCCAGTAGCTCCCACTCCATGTGAAGGACCCTCATCCCTGCATTCAGGTTTTTCCCTTTCTCTGGAGAAGCAGCCAGCGGAGCATTATCTATCTCCATAGGTCTGAATGCTGCTACTCGGGGTGTAGAATCTGTGCTCCCAACAATTGAACAAACCTTTTAAGCTGGCCATAGATGCTGAGATTTTTAAAAGATCAGATCCTGATCGTGAGACCACGATCTTCTCAGAACGATCGTACGATCGTACAAATTTACCATCAACTAAAAAGACCAATTTACCAGGAAAACAAAGGGGAGCTGCCTGCTTGGCCCTGCAAACATAGATAGATTGCACTGGGACCGACAAAGATTTTTTGACCTGGCCGATCAATTTCCCGACAGATGTCGGCCGAAAAATCGTAAGATGTACGATCGTTCGAATACCACTAACCGCACGATAATTTAGAAGGATTGGTCGGACTTCTCTAAAATCGGTCGTTCGGCAAGAAGAATCGTCGCGTCTATGGGGAGCTTAACCCTCTCCCTGCAACAAAACTAATTACCGTAATGAAAAGAAAGGCACAGAGTTTCCATTAAACTCAGTCACCCACCCACACTCATATTTGCTAAACACATTTGCCCGGCATTGCTGGATCTGTTCCGGCTGATAAGTGTAATTATCCCAGTGGTTCCTTACTATTGGCTGCCATTCACTTACTTATCAGCTTGATTAATGACCCACCTGAGCATCAAGCTTAGCATCTGAATGAGTGTTTGTTGGTGCAACATGAATAACAGCCCCCCGAGTGTGTCAGTGCAGGGTGCAGCTGTTTATAGTTCCTGGGTGCAGCAGTTTACAGTTCCTGGGTGCAGCTGTTTATAGTTCCTGGGTGCAGCTGTTTATAGTTCCTGGGTGCAGCAGTTTACAGTTCCTGGGTGAGCTGTTTATAGTTCCTGGGTGTAGCTGTTTATTGTTCCTGGGTGCAGCTGTTTATGGTTCCTGGGTGCAGCTGTTTATTGTTCCTGGGTGCAGCTGTTTTACAGTTCCTGGGTGCAGCTGTTTATCGTTCCTGGGTGCAGCTGTTTATTGTTTCTGGGTGCAGCTGTTTACAGTTCCTGGGTGAGCTGTTTATAGTTCCTGGGTGCAGCTGTTTATTGTTCCTGGGTGCAGCTGTTTATGGTTCCTGGGTGCAGCTGTTTATTGTTCCTGGGTGCAGCTGTTTATGGTTCCTGGGTGCAGCTGTTTATTGTTCCTGGGTGCAGCTGTTTATGGTTCCTGGGTGCAGCTGTTTATTGTTCCTGGGTGCAGCTGTTTATGGTTCCTGGGTGCAGCTGTTTATTGTTCCTGGGTGCAGCTGTTTATGGTTCCTGGGTGCAGCTGTTTATGGTTCCTGGGTGCAGCTGTTTATTGTTCCTGGGTGCAGCTGTTTATGGTTCCTGGGTGCAGCTGTTTATTGTTCCTGGGTGCAGCTGTTTATGGTTCCTGGGTGCAGCTGTTTATGGTTCCTGGGTGCAGCTGTTTATGGTTCCTGGGTGCAGCTGTTTATGGTTCCTGGGTGCAGCTGTTTACCATTCCTGGGTGCAGCTGTTTATTGTTTCTGGGTGCAGCTGTTTATTGTTTCAGGGTGCAGCTGTTTATAGTTCCTGGGTGCAGAACACTGGCCCTAGAGAAGGGGGGCTGCTTATGTGCACCTGAAGGGTTCGAGTTTAATGCCTTGTGTTGTTTCCGCCGGACAGTATTGTACCTCGCACAAAAGTCGCACGGGGACTAGTTTCAAAAGAAAACAGATCTGAATTAATGAGCACTAATTGGGTGCAACCTGTTTGTGAATGATTTCATTATCTTAACAGCTCCGGATCCCAAGCCTCCTTCTTAGTTTGCTAAAGGGCAGCTGCCAGTGCTCAGAATTTCATAGACCAGTGATACCAACCTGCACCCGGGCGCAGGGATCATTAACTCACTATTAGATTTATATTATATTATACTTTTACTGACTGATGATGCAAAATGCACTCCATATATATCCTGCACTTCCACAGTATCCTGATTGGGGATCGGGATGTGCTTTGTGTTGGGGTTTGCAAGGCCCGAGGATGAAGGCGGCGGAGGGAAGACCTTGTGCCAACAAGTTGGTATCTACCGAAATGGCAAGTGACTATTGGAGAGAGGAGCAACAATAACCACAGCCTTAATGATATCTGAAATGGGCAGATAAGAGCAAATGCCACCATTGGCCACCATATACTCCTCATACTGTGGCTCCATCATACCGCCCAACATTTTGGGAATAGGAAGATGCACAACAAGTTTAACCACGCCCATTTTTGTGTGGCCACACCCCTTAATTTAGAAACTTTTTATCTGTTTCTGGTTGTTCAGTGCAGGAGATCAAAGCGACAGTTGGGACATTTCAATAAAAATCTGGGACTGCAGGTTGAGCTGTCAAAATCGGGACTGTCCCGCGAAAAACGTGACAGTTGACATTAGAACAAGGACTACGTGGATACAAATAGTGGGTTTCAGGTTGGAACTCTGATTTCAGAGGTCAAAATGCTACAGGGTCTGACTGAACCGATGGGATACTGGAAAAAAAAAATTGAATTTAGAATTCAAGTGAGTTTTTTTAAAAACCCCTTAAACTTCCATAAACTCGAAATAGACCAATCAAAATTTATTATAAAAATCAAATGTTTTAAACCCAGTTAAATAGGATCAACCTGAAAATTGCTTTATTTTCAGGGTATTGCTCCCAGCACTGTCTATAGCGAGAGCACTCAGATATCCTTCTCTGCAGAACTACAGCTCCCAGCACTATCCATAGCGTGAACACGAAAGATGTCCAGCAAAACTCCAAACCTGCATGGCTGAGCTTTCCAGGCTTTTGGAGTACCCTGCATCAGCCCACAGGGCTATCGAACTCCCTTTTAGCCCCTGACATCTTTTCATGAATTCTGATCACCTTCCTCCATGAAAATGAAAGTAGGAATAATGTGAGCACATGGCATCTCCTATTTATACCAAAGGGGTGCAGCAGCGACACCTTGTGACACCCTCCGGTATCTGCCAGACAAGCTACACATGGACAAGGCTCAGCCCTTCCTGAGACCCTAGGAGACCCTGTAGCTTACATCAGGGTATTTCCACACCATGTGGTCCAGACCATAGGGGAATTAACCCTATGGGTCCCTACAGCCCCATTTTCTGATTCGCAGAACACGCTCTGGGCTGAGCAGAGGGAACAACTCATTTCAGGGATCGTCAGCATTTGTTCTCCAATTGCAGCATAAAAACTGGCCACACAAAGGTGTTTGTCCAAAATGGTTGGGCAACATCAGGATAATGGAATGTGACTGACTTTAGTGGCTGAACCATCCCCAGTGCAGCCAGTGCTGTAACTCTGGGCCTACACCCTAATGTCTTTCGTACATGGCCACCATTAGGGAGTCACAAGGGGTACAACGGTGCCAGGCCCGGGCCTGAAGGGGGGACCCGCTGTGCTGCAGTTTTCAAATTAGCCGGGGCCCTCTTACGTAGGGTTGGCACCTTTTTTATAAAAAAAAATACCAGCCTTCCTGTATATTTCAATTTTTTCCCTAATAATAACATTGGGGTCAACCATTATTTTTACCCTACCCTTACGTGATGCGCCACGGAACTGCCAAAGTCCTGAAAAGAGCCAAATCGCTGAAGACCTGTAGCTGCGAAAAGACCTGAAGTTGAAGTCTTGAAGCCCCAAAAGAAGCTGAAGAAGAACCTAAAATAAGTTCCACTGACCACCAATGGTTTTTTTTAACTTTCAAGGGGGCTCTGACCACCAATGTTTTTTTTTTTTTTTAGAAATTATATGTGGGACACTGGCCTCCAATGTTTTTTTCTTTCAATTTATTGGGTGGGTTTTTTTTATAACTTGTAGGGGGGCCCTGACCACCAATGTTTTTTTAAAAACTTTTATGGGGGCCCTGACACCAATGGTTTTTTTTTTACTTATAGGGGGGATCTTTACCACCGCTGATGTCTGTATGGACTTTTTACTGTGGTATGGGTGGGATCTGGGGTTAGCGGGAACCCAGAAAATTTTGCTGTATGGGGTCCCTTGATTTCTAATAGTGGCCCTTCTTTAGTATGTACACTTTAGTATCTAGGATTCGGTTCGGGATTCTGCCTTTTTCAGCAGGATTCGGCTGAATCTTTCTGCCTGGCCGAACCAAATTCGAATCCTAATTTGTATATGTAAATTAGGGGCGGGAGGGAAATTACTTTTTTTGTCACAAAACAAGGAATTAAAAAATGTTTTCCTCTTCCCACCCCTAATTTGCAGATTTGGTTCGGTATTCGGCCGAATCCTTCGCAAAGGATTTGGGGTTTCAGCCGAATCCAAAATAGTGGATTCAGTGCATCCCTAGCAGGGTGGGACTAGCCTGGTGGGACACTGGGAAAAAACTTGGTGGGCTCCAACCCTCATGGGCCCCCGCCGGGCAAGACCCCGATATTCTGCACAGCAAATCGACGATTTGGCGTCACAGTAGGGGGCCCCCCGGACAGCACTCCCTGTGAGTCCTGGACCCTGATCCCTAGTTTCTTGACACATTGTGAAGGAAATGGCCCCAAAACATACTCAGATTCCGGAACCCTCAGTTATCACTTCTTGTGCTTTGATGGACTACTGGTTGATCTTCCTGATCTTGTGTAAAGGGTCCTGGACAATTGAGTAGTGATGAGCGAATTTGTTCCATTTGACTTCACCACGAATTCGTAAAACTGGCGAAAAATTTGCGAAACGGCAATCTTGATGTGTCAAGATGGGCGCCGGCGTCAACTTTGATGCCCATTAAAGTCATTGGGAGTCCGATTATCGGACCAACTAATTTTTTTGGCAACTTTGCGAATTTATTCACCGGCGGCAAAATGGGCAAAAGAAAAGGGATAAAAGGGTGGTGGATGAGGGGATGGTATGGGCACGGCAGGGGTAGATGAGGGCTTTGGTTACTTGTTCTTTGCAAGTCTCAGATGAACAGTCTAATAACCCCCTTCTGATTCTTGATTCTGATTGGTTGCAGTTTGGTTCCAGTCCCAGTAGTAATTACATAAAGTATGATACTGTATATACATTTCTAGCCCAACGTGTAATTATTTTAATCAGCTCATCAATTCCAAATAACTTTGGCATTATTAACGTTACACGTGCAACTGTATCTCATTCTAAGAGGAATAACGAGCAGCGGTTAATTGCTGAAGGTAATAGGAATGTGATAACATCAAGGGCATTGAATGGAGTCGGGGAACCTTTATCAATTTCATATCCAAAAAAAACATCATTTCTACGCGTATCGTGCTGCCCTGCGGCTGCTTCCCTTCGAAAAAGGGATAAACGGCACATGAACCAGAAAGGGGTTTTTTTTTTTGGAATGAGCTTGTAATATTTGTTCGGATACCGGCTCAATCTTTATTCCATTAAGTGTAAGAATTCCCAATGGAGCCATGCTGGAAAAGTAATAATGTGCAGGAACGGCATCTGCCAGCACCTCGATAATATGTCTGTGTGCAGACGCGTTTCACAGCTCAATACACCTGCACTTAAATCCAGCAGGTTCAGGGGAACATAAAACACATGTTTCTGCATTAACTCCTTTCTAGCCCAGGCCGTCTCTAGAGCAAGGGACTGTATTGTAGGTATTGTAACTATACAACCTATACATTGTGAGCCAAACAATTGGATCAGATCAATTTTGGGAGAGGGGTGGCAAATTAGACAATGATTCTTCACTTTTGCCGGGGGCGTTAGTACCTGAAGCTCACAATCTGTGCCCCCCCCTCCTGTGGCCAAATTATCATGAAACATTACTTACTAAACTATAGGACAGAATGAAATTGAATTCCAGTAGCCTGAAAATGAATTTCTTGAGAAGAGGAAAGTCTTGTGTTTGAAATGCATTTGATTTTTCTATTGTCTTTCCTTTCCAAAACAGGTCAATCAGGACTACTAGTCGGCAGCTTATTGGCCCGTGTGTGGGGCCCTCCGACGGGCTTCCCCGATCGATATCTGAAAGTCCATCGGGGAGGGTTAAAAATCCCTTTGGATCGCGGCCGCATCTGTTCGTTGATGCTGTCCCGCGATCCGACCGCCCGTATTGCCTGCATTATGATCCGATCGTTGGGCCCTAGGGCCCATGATCGGATCAGCCCGATATCACCCACCTCAATGGGGTGAAATCGGCAAATGAGCATATCACTACGTGTATGGCCTTGGAATTTACTTGTTATCTGGTTGCTAAGGCTTACTTACCTTAGCTACCAGGCAGCAGTTGAAAGCCTGAACTGGAGGTAAATATAAGAGGGAATAAACAGAAATATGCAGAAAAAAAATACAGGCATTGGATCTTTTATCTGGAAAGCTGGGAATTCTGTTTTTTACAGAAAAGAGGATTTTCCATAAATGTGATCACAAGGGAGCTGTTATCTGGTTACCTTCCCATTATTCTGCTGATGGGCTGCTGGGGGGAAGGGAAGGGGTGATATAACTCCAACTTGCAGTGCAGCAGTAAAGAGCGACTGAAGTTTATCAGACATGTCACATGACTGGGGGTACCTGGGAAACTTACAATATGTCTAGCCCCATGTCAGATTTCAAAATTAAATATAAAAAAAAAAAGTTTGCTCTTTTGAGAAATGGATTTCAGTGCAGAATTCTGCTAGAGCAGTGCTCTTAACTAATGCATGACAGTATCCCTTTGCAATAGGGTTCACTTCCCTTGATCCTACTGGTTATTTTAACTTTAAGTTTCTTGATCCTACTCATTTCGTACCATGTCATTTGATCAGAAATAATAGTGAGTTTGCAGCCACTCATGCCCCTCACACCAGACTATGAAGAAGCATTTTTCAAAGAACAAATAGTTATCGGTATTCACCTTTCTCTGGATCAACAAGTAATTAGGCATCATTCACTTAGGAAAAACCTAGGAAAGCCTTGTGATGTTGCTCTGCTCAGAACTGATGGAGGAAACATCAGTAGGGATGTAGCGAACTGTTCGCCGGCGAACTAGTTCGCGCGAACTTCGACTGTTCGCGTCCGCCGCAAGTTCGCGAACGTCGCGCGACGTTCGCCAATAGGCGTTCGCGTCAAAATCGTTCGACCATTCGATCGCTAAAATCGAACGATTTTCGTTCGAATCGAACGATCGAAGCCATTGGATTGAATGAAATCATTCGATCCAATGGCTTCGATCGTTCGATTCGAACGAAAATCGTTCGATCGAACGATTAAAATCCTTCGATCGTTCGAATCGAACGATTTTCGGATGTTCGAAGTTCGCGAACTGTTCGCGAACTGTTCGCATTTTTTGCCGGTGTTCGCGAACGGCGTTCGCAAACACATACACGGCGGTTCGCTACATCCCTAAACATCAGGTGACGCTTCTCTGCTCACTAACTTAATTTTCTAAGCAGAGCTGCATTCTCTTTCTCTGGAAATACATTATCAGCAGACTGTAGCCAGACTAACTAATAATAATGTATATTTTAAAAATGCTTAGATGGGCCATTTTACATTCATTAATGCAGATAATGCATAACTCGAGAAAGATGGAAAGGGGAGAGCTACTAAAGTATCCTTTGTGCCAGAATTCCCATCATTTTATATTAAGTTCCGCCTATTTTAGCTCAGACACCACCCACTGAAACTGGGCATTGAACTGGCCTTCACTTTTCCCAAGAGTTCTCTGACATTGGTGCCATAGGGGGAGTAAACTATTAAATTAACTTCTAATACTTGAGGGGCCGATTCACTAAATTCGAGTTAAGGGTTCGAATTAAAAAAAATTCGAATTTCGAAGTTTTTTTGGGCTACTTCGACCATCGAATGGGCTACTTCGACCTTCGACTACGAGAATCGAACGATTCGAACTAAAAATCGTTCGACTATTCGACCATTCGATAGTACTGTCTATTTAAGAAAAACTTTGACCCCCTACTTCGGCAGCTAAAAGCTACCGAAGTCAATGTTATCCTATGGGGAAGGTCCCCATAGGCTTGCCTGGGATTTTTTGATCGAAGGATTTTCCTTCGATCGTTGGATTAAAATCCTTCGAATCGTTCGATTCGAAGGATTTAATCGTTCGATCGAATGGAAAATCCTTCGATCGATCGCAGGATTTGCGCAAAATCGTTCGACTTTGATATTCGAAGTCGAACGATTTTAGTTCCTAGTCGAATATCGAGGGTTAATTAACCCTCGATATTCGACCCATAGTGAATCGGTCCCTTAGACTTGTTCTAACCAACGTTTTGGGGAGTAGGATTTTATGACCCTACTCATTTCTTAACACATGGTTCTGAGATGATGACCATTTATTACGATATGGTTCCTTGACCCAACTCATTTCTAACCATATGGTTCTTTGATGAAGTCCTCTTCTCAATATATGATTTTGTGACCCTACTCATTTCTTAACATATGATTTTGAGATGATGCCCATTTATTACTATATGGTTCCTTGACCCAACTCATTTCTAACCATATGGTTCTTTGATGAAGTCCTCTTCTCTATATATGGTTTTGTGACCCTACTCATTTCTTAACACATGGTTCTGAGATGATGACCATTTATTACTATATACTAGTTCCTTGACCCAACTCATTTCTAACGTTCGTTTTTTCGTTCGATTGAAGTATTTGCGGTAAATCCTTCGACTTCGATATTTGAAGGATTTTACTTTGAGGGTTGAATATTCGACCTTTAGTAAATGTGCCCCTTGGTTCATGTGATACCAGTACAGCTGTTGTTTTTCCCACCAGTTAGTAGTTATAAGGCAAGTACATTGATAGATTCAGCACTTTGAGAAAGGCCCTGGACAGGGCCGAAACGTTAGTCCTATGTTGTGTTATTTCCAATAAAACCTTTTTCATATTTTTAAGCCGAGAGTGCTGATCTTCTTTGGATGGATGGAGATATTATATTGACTGTGCACCCAGACACTCTTTGCTGGTTGGTTTTGGAATTCTAAGCCGTGCACCCGTGTTTCTAATTTTTTCCGTTTTTTGAGTTGATACAAATTGACTTTTCTACATTGCTTACACTAGGGGGAACATTTACTAAGGGTTGAATATCGAGGGTTAATAAACCCTCGAATTCGACCCTCGAAGTAAAATCCTACGAATTTGACTATCGAATTTGAATTTACCGTAAATCCTATGATCGAAAGAAAAATCGTTCGATCGCACAATGAAATCCTTAGAATCGAACGATTCGAAGGATTTTAATCGATCGATCAATCGATTTTCCTTTGACCTTAGAAAAGTGTTGGGGAAGGTCCCCTCGGTAGGTTTTAAGTGGCGAAGTAGGTAGTCAAAGTTTTTTTTAAAGAGACAGTACTTCGACTATCGAATGGTCGAATAGTCAAACGATTTTTCGTTTGAATCGAAGTCGTAGTCGAAGGCCGTAGTAGCCTATTCCATGGTCGAAGTACCCAAAAAAATACTTCGAAATTCTAAGTTTTTTAACTTCGAGTCCTTCACTCGAGCTTAGTAAATGTGCCCCTAGGACTAGCGATGATAACAACAGCGGTGTTCGAGAGGGTCATCTTTGCCGACCTATAACATATGACTGAAATGGCAGCTCCTATGGAGAGTTATACTAGTTCCCTAAACCGGATGATGCTGCTCAGTCTGAGAACACACTCGTTACAACTGAACGACCACTTACCGGCTAAAAGTAATGTCCAGAGATCCGCCAACCACAGACCTAAGCTGGAGGGGTTCCCCAAACTGGATGATGTTGTTTGGCCCTCGGGGGCACTTGTTCCCTCTGACTTCACCCGCCAATTACCGGCTAAAAGTAATGTCCAGGAGCCCACCGGCCGCAGACCAAAGCTGGAGGGGACTGACTGCTCCTGATCACCGCCCGCCTCAAATCCACGCCGCAGGGATGTACAGGATCGAGTGCAGCACTTACCATACCGTGGATGGGTAGGTGGATCCAACCAGATGTAACCCACCATAGAGTTTCATACACAGGAGGAGCTTGTGAAGATGGAGTGAGCAGTGTTGGGTGCCCTATGGGCATGGCAAGTGGGCACACATTTGGGACACACTATACACGATGATACTTTTTACTAAGGCTACACAACGTGGATAGAGACTTTTTACTTTATTTTTCACATTATATGCTTTTATTGTCTATTTTTTATTGTCTTTTTCCCCCCTATATTATTTGATTGTCTGTTTCAGTATTGCATTAAAACAAGGGGGTTGATCTATGCCTTAGGGGTGGTACACTTTATATTTTGATGAACTGAGGGAGGGTTCACATGGTACATATAAGATATCATGCACACTCATATTGGTCACACACATGTTATTGTTTTTAATTATATCACCACATTAATATTTTGTATATATATATATATATACACTTCAACATTAGCTCACATATTTCCTACATGTACTCCTGGGCTACGATGGGTTTTGACACATGATTGGATGACATATGAATGTTCCACTTACCTGGATAGGGGAGTAATCAGTTACCATTAACAAAGCTTATGGGATTTGAGCATGGAGGTTGTGTTTTTCTATCTATTTTTTCCAGCAGCATTACATGGGAGCTAGGGGCCACAAGAATATTATATAGTACTTATTAATTGATTCCGTAATAGAGGAGATAGATCATATGTGAAGGTGGCCGTACACGGGCCGATAAAAGCTGCCGACAGACCGAGTCAGCAGCTTATTAGCCTGTGTATGGGGCTCCCCAGATCGAGATCTGGCCCGATCAGATGGGACTAAAAATCCAGTCGGATCGCGGCCGCATCTATTCGTTGATTCGGTCCCGCAATCTGACCACCCGTTACCATTCATTAGGATCCGATCGTTCAGCCATAGGGCCCACGATCCGATCAGCCCGATATTGCCCACCTCAAGATAGGTATATCAGGGAGACATCCGCTCATTTGGGGAGATCGACAGATGAGTGGATCTCTCCATGTATGGCCACCTTAAAGGGATCCTGTCATCTTAAAATATGTTTTTTTCAAAACGCATCAGTTAATAGTGCTGCTCCAGCAGAATTCTGCTCTGAAATCCATTTCTCAAAAGAGCAAACAGATTTTTTTATATTCAATTTTGAAATCTGACATGGGGCTAGACATTTTGTCAATTTCCCAGCTGCCCCCAGTCATGTGACTTGTGCCTGCACTTTAGGAGAGAAATGCTTTCTGGCAGGCTGCTGTTTTTCCTTCTCAATGTAACTGAATGTGTCTCAGTGGGACATGGGTTTTTACTATTGAGTGTTGTTCTTAGATCTACCAGGCAGCTGTTATCTTGTGTTAGGGAGCTGTTCTCTGGTTACGTCCCCATTGTTCTGTTGTTTGGCTGCTGGGGGGGAAGGAAGAGGGTGATATCACTCCAACTTGCAGTACAGTAAAGAGTGATTGAAGTTTATCAGAGCACAAGTCACATGACTTGGGGCAGCTGGGAAATTGACAATGTCTAGCCCCGTGTCAGATTTCAAAATTGAATAGAAAAAAATATGCACTGAACTCCATTGCTCTTTTGAGAAATGGAGTTCAGTGCAGAATTCTGCCGGAGAAGCACTATTAACTGATTAATTTTGATTTTTTTTTTTTTTTCGCATGACAGTATCCCTTTAAATCCCTCAACACCATTCAGAGATTGCCACATTAGTAACAGCATGAACCAAGTGTTTCTTTTAACTAATCTGTGTATAATTTGATCCAAAGTACACTTGCTATATCAACCATGCAAGCTGTTTTCATTATCTGTTTTGTTGAAGATAAGTTACAATGTATCTTGTTTTTAACTTGCTTTAACGTTGTACTAATATTGTGTAGAACATGAAAAGGATTTTAGTATAACAAAGATTTTAGTGTTGCAACAAGAATGTCATTTGAGTAGTTCAGCAACAGACTTGGTGATACCACTACAGCTGTTGTTTTTCCCGCCAGTTAGTAGTTATAAGGACTCTTACTGATGAGCTGCGCTCCCCTGCGTTCCGTTTTTCTGCGTTCAGCCGCAGGGGAGCGCAGGAATAGACGCATTAAGCTTTTTTCAATGGGGCTGTACTCACACAGGCGCGCCGAACGCAGGAAAAATGCAGCATGTTGCGTCTCAACCTGCGTTCGCCGCCGACACGCGCCTGTGTGAGTACAGCCCCATTGGAAAAAGCTTAATGCGTCTATTCCTGTGCTCCCTGAACGCAGAAAAACGGAACGCAGGGGAGCGCAGCTTCAACCGCTCGTCAGTAAGAGCCCTTTGAGAAAGGCCCTGGACAAGGCCAAAACGTTAAGTCCTATCCTGTGTTATTTTGGATGGATGGAGATATTATATTGATCGTGCACCCAGGCAAACAAACACTTTATTCGAGAGGGCTGGCTTTTTGCTGGTTATATATATATATATATATGTTTCCCTGACCCTACTCATTCCTTAATATAGGATTCCTTGACCATAGTTGTTTCCATGAGCAAAGTACTTCCCACGTATTTGGTGTCCAATCTCCATTGGTGCCAGCCCCACATTTCTCAAAGTCAAGATGACACTGTAAATATATACTGTATATAGATGTACACTCTTATGAGCAAAACAACAATAAAAAACAAAAAACATGGCAATATTTTTTTTTTTTCATTTTTATTTTCAAATTTTTTTTTTTTTACAAAATATCTTTTTCTAATTCCTTCCATAGAAATGGAGGGATATAACGATCTTTATTAGGGACCCGGGTCCCCGTAACTATATCTACACCGGAATTGTTCTGTGACGCGGCCAGTTACTTAGCATGAGGCTTGGAATTGTGTGTAACCAAATACAGCTGCAGAACGATCATATTTTGGGCTCAAACCAGACTTTTTTTTGAAATTGGTCACTGACATTTAGGCAGGGCTAGCTTTAGGATAGGGGGCCCAATGAAAAAAAACCATAATGCTGAGCATCACAAGTTGAGCATCTTCCCAGTTTTTTGCCTTGTTTGAGGCCCCTCTCCTCTCAGCCCGGCCCTGTGATTGGATGAGCTCCTGTACAAGATTCTATCTCTCTGCTGAAAGGCATTTATCTCCGCTCAACAATTTTCTTAATAAATTAAATAGATAAAAAAAAATGATAGGGCTACTCAAAGATGGAAATGGTGAATCAATGATGGATCCACTAACTTTCTGGCACAGACTCCAGTCCTCTCATTGCTACTACCTTCGAAGTCAAAGAGTTTTGGCTTTAAAGGTGGAAACCGTTGGTGGGTAGGAGTTGGTGGTCTTTAAAAGGAAAAAGGGTGCTACCACCCAAGAGCTATCTTGGTACTATACGTGGACATTGATACAGTAATGGCTCATTGATGCAGGCCCTGTTGAGTACCCAAGTGCATCCAAGAAACAGTTGTAAGATCAATGATTGAGCCTTTGCTGAACACCCAAGTGCATGCTAAAAACAATTGGTGGATCATTAATTCAGGCCTTGTAGATCTCCCAACATGACCCAAGGGCGAGAAAGATTCAATTAGCTCTAGAATTAATGAGGGGAGACAAAGGCTTAAGGAAAGCCAAGTCTTGTAGTTGTGTAACTCATGAGTAGGCGTGATCTGTAAGATGTACATAGTACACATGACAACATTTAAAGCACTAATACACCAAACATGAACCCAATGAGTTGGTCCTTCATAAAAGGAAAGCATGTATTCAGATCAGGACATCAACAATGAATAAGGAACTATACGACAAAAGCCACAAGAAGCCTTCAATTCACAACCAAACCAGGCAGACGTTATCTACTGGGAGAACCCTTTCAGAGGTGGGTTCCAGGTCTACATTCCTGATCCTACTGAACATTCTTCTGCACTAGGAGCCCACAAACACTTATTGTCCCAAGTGAAAATGGAGAAGGTACTGCTGTTCTCTAGAGGCACACAATTCCTATTGTTTTCTAAAACAGGCTTTGCCGGCCCATCATGTTTTGTCCATAAAAGAACATGAGTCAGTCTCAAGTGTCATCCAAACCTGTTGGGGAAATACTATCACTTGCAACACATCGGGACAGAAGATTCATTCCGTCACATACTGCTGTATCATGAGAGACAAAGGAAAGGAGGATGAGCAGTTTTGGTTAAATCAAGGCAAATTTTTAGTTCTTAAGATTGTGTTTCCCCTCCCGCCCTTTTTTTTAATTTTTTTAATTTTTTTCAAGGCGAGTTGTTCCCTGCTCAAGTGTTGATGATACAAATGATAAGAGACATCCATTTTTGCGATTCACACTCGCTAATGTCATGGTGACACTTCACTTTAGGTTAAAAAAAACTCACTGTGATGACGCTACAGCAAAACACTTCCCGTTCACTGCAAAACGTGTGAAGGCCAAATGTATAAAAGAGAGGAAACCAAGGTGGTGGTGGTGGGGGGAGACAAACGTTGCCAGATTAACAGAATGAGCGTCTCCTCTTTCATGTCTATTAAAAAAAAAAAAGGATTGGTTCCAACACAGTTCAGGTTTGTGGCCACAACCGTAGGTGTCTTTGGCAAGAAGTCAACACATCACCCCTCTCTGTCACCTTCTGCCCATTTCACTCTGTCTCATAAAGTGGATGTTGTTGGCGCTGTCTGAGAGTTCTGGATACTGCTCCACCGAAATAACAAAGTAACCATCGTATCCCTGCACCCGGCCCGTGTTTAGCAATTGCTGCTTCTCTCCTTCTGTCCATACACGTGTCCCCTCCTCCCCATCCCGCAGTCTTTGCTGCTCTTTCAACCAAGCTTGAGTTACCGCCCGCTGCCTGGACAGTTCCAGAACACGGACCTTTTCTTCATCCAACGTGGTTCCGTATCGTGTGTTTAAGCATAACGTGCCGTACTGGAGTTGTATGTCGGTATAACGTCTAGTCCTTGCACCAAGAACTGTGTTGATTTGGGAAACGGTTACGTTTACGCCGTTCTCCAAGGTTCTTCTCCCGCCGGAGAGGCCGAGTATAGAGAGGTCGCCCTCTGAAGGTCCCTGTTTGATAAAGTAATGAGTATCAACGCCATCAGTGGTGAAGTGCAGGTTTTCCAGATATTGGGCGTTGTTCAAAATGGCAGCAATCCTCCTGCCATCCTCGTTAGCGACGCTGATGATATCGGTGGTTATCCTTCCGTCTTTCATGGCAAACTTGACGCCCTTTCCAAAGATGGATCCAAGAGAGGCAAACTTTCTGCTCTCTGATTCCAGGTGACAGCCGGCCATAGTGGAGCCGTAAATCTGACCGAAGCGCTCCAAGGTGACGAATGCCTTCAGTTGTTTCTGCACCTCACACTGAACCCCCAAAATAGACTGGAAAAAAAACAGAGAAGGCGACATTTAGAATTCAATTAGTACAAGTACAAGACCTAATTAAATTACAATCTGTGAGGGTGTGAAAGCTGGGATTTCATGCTGAACTCATTTTTTAGGGCTGAGTTTAACGGTGGTGGTGGCCCAAGGTCTAAGCAAATGTACAGATCCCAATAATTTATACAAAATGGGACTGTGATACTTATGGTACTATTATGGAGACTATTATCCCACTGTTACTATAGGCATCATCTCTCCCTACTATACCTGCTATCCCACAGTCACACTCCCTTCCCAGAGACTATTATCCACTGTTACTATAGACACCATCTCTCCCTACTATACCTGCTATCCCACAGTCACACTCCCTTCCCAGAGACTATTATCCACTGTTACTATAGACACCATCTCTCCCTACTATACCTGCTATCCCACAGTCACACTCCCTTCCCAGAGACTATTATCCCACTGTTACTATAGGCACCATCTCTCCCTACTATACCTGCTATCCCACAGTCACACTCCCTTCCCAGAGACTATTATCCCACTGTTACTATAGGCACCATCTCTCCCTACTATACCTGCTATCCCACAGTCACACTCCCTTCCCAGAGACTATTATACACTGTTACTATAGGCACCATCTCTCCCTACTATACCTGCTATCCCACAGTCACACTCCCTTCCCAGAGACTATTATCCACTGTTACTATAGACACCATCTCTCCCTACTATACCTGCTATCCCACAGTCACACTCCCTTCCCAGAGACTATTATCCACTGTTACTATAGACACCATCTCTCCCTACTATACCTGCTATCCCACAGTCACACTCCCTTCCCAGAGACTATTATCCCACTGTTACTATAGGCACCATCTCTCCCTACTATACCTGCTATCCCACAGTCACACTCCATTCCCAGAGACTATTATCCCACTGTTACTATAGGCACCATCTCTCCCTACTATACCTGCTATCCCACAGTCACACTCCCTTCCCAGAGACTATTATCCCACTGTTACTATAGGCACCATCTCTCCCTACTATACCTGCTATCCCACAGTCACACTCCCTTCCCAGAGACTATTATACACTGTTACTATAGATACCATCTCTCCCTACTATACCTGCTATCCCACAGTCACACTCCCTTCCCAGAGACTATTATACACTGTTACTATAGGCACCATCTCTCCCTACTATACCTGCTATCCCACAGTCACACTCCCTTCCCAGAGACTATTATCCACTGTTACTATAGACACCATCTCTCCCTACTATACCTGCTATCCCACAGTCACACTCCCTTCCCAGAGACTATTATCCCACTGTTACTATAGGCGCCATCTCTCCCTACTATACCTGCTATCCCACAGTCACACTCCCTTCCCAGAGACTATTATCCACTGTTACTATAGACACCATCTCTCCCTACTATACCTGCTATCCCACAGTCACACTCCCTTCCCAGAGACTATTATCCACTGTTACTATAGACACCATCTCTCCCTACTATACCTGCTATCCCACAGTCACACTCCCTTCCCAGAGACTATTATCCCACTGTTACTATAGGCATCATCTCTCCCTACTATACCTGCTATCCCACAGTCACACTCCCTTCCCAGAGACTATTATCCACTGTTACTATA
Source organism: Xenopus petersii (assembly GCA_038501925.1). Lineage (NCBI taxonomy): Eukaryota > Metazoa > Chordata > Amphibia > Anura > Pipidae > Xenopus > Xenopus petersii. Next base: position 165,187,664 of record CM076675.1, read on the forward strand.
GACACCATCTCTCCCTACTATACCTGCTATCCCACAGTCACACTCCCTTCCCAGAGACTATTATCCCACTGTTACTATAGGCACCATCTCTCCCTACTATACCTGCTATCCCACAGTCACACTCCCTTCCCAGAGACTATTATCCACTGTTACTATAGACACCATCTCTCCCTACTATACCTGCTATCCCACAGTCACACTCCCTTCCCAGAGACTTTTATTCCCAAACACAGAAAATTTTGATTGGGCGCCTTTGAAGGTATCCAAACATCGGCCATTGTTAGTGCTGAATCGTCAGATACAGTTAGAATTCTATTCTAAATTCTATTCTATCTATATGTATATCTGATAATTCAGCTCTACTCGTGTGTATTGAAACAAACAATCTTTCTTGGAAAGATCTTTTTCAAGAAAGATTGTTTGTTTCAATACACACGAGTAAAGATTGTGACGTCTATGGCCACCTCTAGTCTTTACTTGCCCATGTCAATGAGTCAGATCCGGTGTTTATTAATCCAGGCAGGTATCACACCAACCCTCCCTTTATTGTCTCCTGAACTCACTATAATATGACTGACCTTTTCAGTGAGACGGCCGCTTGTTTGTAGCAATGGAAATTCAGACAGCAATCTGGGGATTGATTGCTCATCACTACATTTATTTGGAATAGAGATATTTATTTAGGGGCTTGATTTAGAACTGGGGGGCAGACAGGTCTAGGGGGCAAATTCACTAAGCGCCGAAGCGCCGAACGCTAGCGTTACTTCGATAGCGTTTGGCATTTTCGTTACTGCGCAAATTCACTAATGAACGCTGGTGTAGATTCGCTAGTGTTTCTTCGCACCCTTACGCCTGGCGAATTATCGCTACGGACGTAAGTACGCAAATTCACTAACTTGCGCAGTGTACTGAACGCTACCTTTTACGCTAGACTTCCTTCGCCACCTCAGACCTGGCGAAGCGCAATAGAGTAGATAGGGATTGCTTCAAAAAAAGTCAACATTTTTTCTAAGTCCCAAAAAACGCTGGCGTGTTTTCTACATGATGGGTGATAGGCTGAAAAAGATCGAAATTTTTTTGGGGCTCCCCTCCTTCCCCCCTACATTTCCTGACTCATGGCAACTTACCTAGACAGTGGGCACATGTGTAGGGCAAAATTAAAATTTTATTTGATGTTTTGAAGGTTTTCTAGGCATTTGTAGTGCTTCTACGTATTCCTCCATTGAAATTTGAATTTGGCGCCGTATGCAAATTAACCATCGCTAGCGTAACTTCGCTTAGCAAATCAACGCTAGTGCAACTTCGCAACCTGACGCTACCCCTGAGCGCAACTTCGGATTTTAGTGAATTTGCGAAGCGCTGGCGAAACTACGCCTGGGGAAGTGTGGCGAAGTGTGGTGAAGTTACGCCTGGCGCAACTAAGAAAGTTAGTGAGTTTGCCCCTCGGATTCTGAATCTGTGCTCTCAATGCTACACACTCCAGGCTCCTTTGATGAGTAAGTACACTGCTGGTTGTGACTCCTGAAATTAATTAGTTACACGGGAGAAAGGGCTGAGCTTAAGGTGTATATTAGCCACTCCAGGTTGTGTATAGCTACAGCAAGAAAATGGTTACAATGTGCTATTAATACCCCCACTTTGTGTAGGCACAAGTCTGTGTGTTAGTGACAGTTGCCCCTATGGGGGGGTTATACTTCTGAATAGTAAATCAATCTGAATAGTAAAGCAATCTGAATAGTAAAACAATCTGAATAGTAAAACAATCTGAATAGTAAGGCAATCTGAATAGTAAAGCAATCTGAATAGTAAGGCAATCTGAACAGTAAAGCAATCTGAATAGTAAGGCAATTTGAATAGTAAGGCAATCTGAATAGTAAAACAATCTGAATAGTAAGACAATCTGAATAGTAAAACAATATGAATAGTAAGACAATCTGAATAGTAAGACAATCTGAATAGTAAAACAATCTGAATAGTAAGGCAATCTAAATAGTAAGGCAATCTGAATAGTAAGGCAATCTGAATAGTAAGACAATCTGAATAGTAAGACAATCTGAGCAGCGCACATGTGGGTAAATGTCAGGCATGACTGTTGAACTATGGAATTCTGTCGGCTTCGGCCTTTGATTTCGGGTGGTGCCTGCTTGGAATGAATATCAGCCAAGGAATATACTGATCAAAAGCACCTCGGAGAGGTGACAGGCTTTCTGGAGAGGCAGATATCAGCCCACATTACGTGTTAGACCAACCTATAACTGGTGGGGAATGCGACATAGTCACACTAATCTGATTTCAAAACTGTTCTGTTATACAGATAGCTAGAATCTCAGCTGCCATAAAGCAGGACAGGACTGCTGCTTACAATGGGGAACAGATAGGATCTGTGCAGCCACTGGGACAGAATGTTCTGTTATACAGATAGCTAGAATCTCAGCTGCCATAAAGCAGGACAGGACTGCTGCTTACAATGGGGATCAGATAGGATCTGTGCAGCCACTGGGACAGAATGTTCTGTTATACAGATAGCTAGAATCTCAGCTGCCATAAAGCAGGGCAGGACTGCTGCTTACAATGGGGATCAGATAGGATCTGTGCAGCCACTGGGACAGAATGCTCTGTTATACAGATAGCTAGAATCTCAGCTGCCATAAAGCAGGACAGGACTGTTGCTTACAATGGGGATCAGATAGGATCTGTGCAGCCACTGGGACAGAATGTTCTGTTATACAGATAGCTAGAATCTCAGCTGCCATAAAGCAGGACAGGACTGCTGCTTACAATGGGGATCAGATAGGATATGTGCAGCCACTGGGACAGAATGTTCTGTTATACAGATAGCTAGAATCTCAGCTGCCATAAAGCAGGACAGAACTGCTGCTTACAATGGGGATCAGAAAGGCCATTGGGTAAGCATGTATTAGTCTTAGCTTATACAGGGTCTCTCAGGGTTAATGATACAAAACCAGTTCATTCCCTACTCTCAGTTGGAGATATGGCAAATAAATCTAGTGTGATGTGTTTATTCTCAGATTGGGTCTCCAGCTTTTCAGGGCCCATTCTCTGATTGGTGTTACTATAGGGATGAGAACGTGATGCAGGAGATAATATTCACCCCCACCCACCCTGTGTTCTCCGTTCTTCCCTCTTCCATATGGAACAGAGTCAGAAGCTCTTTATATATGGGACAAAGTGTCGCTTTCTACACTGTCAGATCTGCAGCTTCTCCCTGGCTAATGCATCCTCAGCCATATATAATTTATTGCATCACAAATTAGGATAGATTTTACACTTCTAAGTGCTTCTTCCCAAACTCTGTTAGGTGCCGAGGCTGCTTCATGGTGTGAAACCTCACAGGCACGCGTGTGTCTTACTGGAAGCCCCCGAGACCCCCTGTTATGTGAGCGACAATATATTTTAGCACATGGGTTATCTCCCCTTTAACTAGGGATGCACCGAATCCAGGATTCAGTTCGGGATTCAGCCAGGATTCAACCTTTTTCAGCAGGATTCAGATTTGGCCGAACCGAATCATAATTTGCATTTGTAAATTAAGGGGCGGGAGGGAAATCGCGTGACTTTTAGTAACAAAACGAGGAAGTAAAAAATGTTTTCCTCTTCCCACCCCTAATTTGGATATGCAAATTAGGATTCGGATTCGGTTCGGTATTCGAATCTTTCGCAAAGGATTCGGGGGTTCGGCCGAATCCAAAATAGTGGATTCGGTGTATCCCTACCGTTAACACACGCTTTAACTAGGGATGCACCGAATCCAGGATTCAGTTCGGGATTAGGCCAGGATTCGGCCTTTTTCAGCCGAACCGAATTAGAATCCTAATTTGGATATGCAAATTAGGGGCGGGACTTTTTGTCACAAAATAAAGAAATAAAAAATATTTTCCCCTTCCCACCCCTAATTTGGATATGCAAATTAGGATTCTGATTCGGTATTCGGCCAAATCTTTCGCAAAGGATTCAGGGGTTCGGCCGAATCCAAAATAGTGGATTCGGTGCATCCCTACATTTAAACACCAACCTCCCCCCCTCTGATTCCGAATCAGGTCACTTCTCCAGTGACACCGTTTAAATGCCGCTTCACAACCGCCATACTTTAATGTACAGTCGCTGGGCTGTGACGGACATGACAACTGCCACCGACACGGCTGAAACTGTATTATCATGTTTAACTGACAGCGGCTTATGCTAAATATTTCTCTTCAATGTGGCCCCAGCCTCCGAGGCACACGCGGATCTCATCACACAATCTGATCTTACACGAGAGTGACATATATTAAGATATCGCCAATGCATGTGGAACATAAATAATCTCGCAACCTAAAAGGCAAAACCCCTTCTTAAAGGAGAAAGTCTCCATTGTTTCAAGAACCAGAACCAGAGGACAGAAAGGAATAAACAAATACAATACTGTATATACATATATATCTTTGCAGTTGGTCTTCATTATTTATTCTTTATAGTTTTTAAGTTATTTGTCTTCCTTTTCTACCACTTTCCTGCTTTCAAATGGGGGTCATTAAAGGGGCTGGTTCACCTTTAAGATCACTTTTGATAAGTTATAGAATGGCCAATTCTAAGCAACTTTTCAATGGGTCTTCATTATTTTTTTTTTTTTTTTTTTTTGAATTATTTGCCCTTGTAAATGCAAAAAAAATGTAAAAAACAAACGCTCTATAAGGCTACAAATGTATTGTTATTGCTACTTTTCACTACTCAGCTTTCTGCTTAGGTCTCTCCTATTCAAATGCCAGTCTCCGAATCAAATCAGTGTCTGGTTGCTAGGTTAATTTGGACCCTAGCAACCAAGATTGCTGAAATTGCAAACTGGAGAGCAGCTGTATAAAAAGCTAAATAACTCAAAATCCACCAATTGCAAATTGTCTCAGAATATCTAATGCTAAAAGTTAATTTAAAGCTGAACACCCGCTTTAACCCCAGCAAACAAAAAAAACAATTATTCCGTCAGGCTACAATGATACCGTTATTTTAACTTTGTATAACTTATCTTCCTATTCAGTCCCCCGTCCTTTACAAACTCCAGTCTTTAGGGAAAATAAGACATAGTAACATAGTAAGTTAGGTTGCAAAAAAGACACACGTCCGTCAAGTTCAACCTTAAGTCTCTATATAACCTGCCTAACTGCCAGTTGATCCAGAGGAAAATTAAGACCAATTGCAAACTGTCTCAGAATATCACTGTCTACATTCTACTTAATGTTAATTGAAAGGTGAACTACGCCTTTAACACAAGAATTGGATTCCAGCTGAAGTTAATGGCAGTCTCGCTTGGGGATTCAGTGATTCAGTGGCAGTGATTCAAGTGACGGGGAAAGGAGAATGTGCTTTCTATTTCCATCATGGAGAGACCCCCTCCCACCTCTCCAGGGAATTCTCGGGATTACCTTACTGTTGTCCCACTCCTGAGTCTTCATCTGCGTGTTGATGAGTTCATAGGACGGCTCCATGGCATCTATATCTGGCTTCGGGTATCCGGGGATCACGTTGTGCAGCTGAAAGCCGAAAGTCAGCAGCCAACTGTTCACATCTGGGAAGGTGAGAGAAGGAGGTGGGTCAGTAGATAGAGACTCCCGGGTACCACAGAGAATTATTGTCATACAGACCCATATGGAGAGTGAGAAAGGGATTCCCCATCTACATTAGGACATACATGCCTTGATGGCTCTGCAGATTGAGATAAACCCCCCAGCATTATCCTTAAAGCGATTCTGTCATGATTTTTATGATGTTGTTTTTATTTCTAAATTACACTGCAAATAATTCACTCTACAATATAAAATGTCATTCCTGAACCAACAAGTTTATTTTTCAATATTGGTGTGTAGGTGCATCTCGGGTCGTTCTGCCTGGTCATGTGCTTTCAGAAAGAGCCAGCACTTCACAATAGAACTGCCTTCGATAAGCTGTTGTTTTTCCTACTCAATGTAACTGAAAGTGTCGCAGTGGGACCTGGATGGGTGATATCACTCCAACTTGCATTCAGCAATACAAAGTGACTGAAGTTTATTAGAGCACAAGTTATATGAATGGGGGCAACTGGGAAACTGACAATATGTCTAGCCCCATGTCCAATTTCAAAATTAAATATAAAAAAATCAGTTTGATCTTTTGAGAAAAAGATATCATTGCAGAATTCTGCAGGGGCAGCACTATTAACTGATACGTTTTGAAAAAAAAAAACCCGTCTTCAGTGCGGCCTTCTATTTATCATTCACAAAAGGTGCAGAATGCCTCACAAGCATTCTGGATAATAGATGCCATACCCATATAATTTTTCATTATCTGCTTGATATTAATGGGGGGGGGATATACCCTATTTACAAGTACACTGTATACACATTACACTCTTAAGGTCCACGCGTAAGGGGTGATATTGGCTGTAAATGGTGCCAACCTTGGCCCAGTCAGGAGCCCGTAGGCTTGTGTATCATCAACGGCCTCTCCTGTTCTCCTATCTGATCGGGACTTGGACTGATATTGACTGGACCAGGTAGAACTCATGGGATTCCCCCACCATGTGATCTTAAGGTAACCATACATAGGCAGATTAAATCTGCAGATATTGGTCTTTTAGACCGATTCGGTAGCTTATCTACCCATGTGTGGGGGCTCCCAATGGGTCCTCCCGATCTATATAAAGCTGGCCATAGACTTAAAGATCCGCTCGTTTGGCGACATCGCCAAACGAGCGGATCTTTCCCCGATATGCCACTAAACTGCGTGGCTATATCGGGGGTAATTCGAACGTTCGGCCGTATGGCCGAACGATCGAATTACGATGCGCCAAGCGGCTCCGACGGGTCGGTCGGGTAAATATCCAACCTTCCCGATCGATATCGTGGGCAGATATCGATCGGAATGACCCGTCGGAAGCCGCAATACACGGGCAGATAAGCTGTCAAATCGGTCCAAACGACCGATATCGGCAGCTTTATCTGCCCGTGTATGGCCACCTTTAGGCCAAAAATTGGCCAGATATCAATTGTTCAAGTTTGATTTTCTTCTACGATCCAGGACCACATCGGCTAGTTGATGCGGTCCTGCGACCTGTCGCCCATTCGCAGCATTGTATATAATCGAATGGCCCCAGGGCAGAACGTTCGGATTCACCCAATATCGTTCTGCCGTTGGTGGGCATATCAGATTAAGATCCGCGGTCTCGCCAAACGAGCAGATCTAATAGTGTATGGCCACCTTTAACCTTGACCCAGATCATAGACGGCCAAGTGTGTTTGTGCAAAAGGTGCCACAGATCCAACCCATCCTGTCTCTGGTCAGCTTGGCATTGCATATTTCTGTCTTGCATTTATCATTATAGCAGCCCCCCATGCATCTAAATAGCAAGCTTCTGTGGTCAATAAGCCATGCATACACAGTTTAATATATGGTTGATCCTATATAACATACATTTTTTTCTTTAAGCTTTTGAAGACCCAAGCATGGCTAATCCCAAATCACAGCACTGGTAGTTGTAGTTACATAGAGCTTTAGCTATGACTAAAGCCTTGATTCTCTACATATTCCACATAAAAGCAGTGGGCTGTACATCTGCATTCAGTGCTCTGCAGTCACATCAGAAGAGGCCATGAATCAGTCTGCACACAGCCTTCCCCTCTAGGATAACAGAAGGGCCAGCCTGTGCGAAAAGTTATGCCAAAACCCCAAAAAATTATCTTCAACGATAGAGTCGATGACTAGTTTCCCCCAGGAATTTCTGAGTGATGGAGCTGAACATTGCAACAAGTCAATGGTAAAATAATATAACCAGATGTGTGCGTTGCTAAAGAAAAGCATCTGCCCAACCCACGGACAGTTAAACATGGAGTCAAACGTGGCGTCTATGGGTGTCCTTTGGACTTTCTCTTCAGCTGCTGTTGGACTAATGTTTCCTAAGTTCACAGTCAATCACTATGTGTTCTGCCTTTAAATAAATAATACTAGGGCCAAACCCACTAACCTTGTATTACTGACCTCTGTCTTGCCTTAATTCCCTGCACTATCCCACAGTGATGAGTCTTCAAGACAAATAAATAAATCAACCGTTGACTATGTTACCCCCTTTAGTTCATACCAGTGAAGACACTTCATTAAGTCATGGTAGCATGAACAGGAGGACATTAAATAAGTGTTCACCTTAAACCTCATTGTAATTGACTGGGCTTAAAGGAGTACCTAGCAGAGAAAACAGGCGGTCTACCCAAATCTGTTTGTAACTAACCTTCAGCATGCCCCCCATCTCCATGGTTTGGGGACAATGTTAGATGTCAAAGTATGGTGAAAATGGGTTCTTTCCAAAGGTTTTGGAGAGGCAACTTTTTGTCCATGGAGTTCATATCTCTTTTGAGATCAGATTGTGTTGCTGGCTTTTGTAGCCCCTTACTAACATTGCTCTATGTTACAGTGGCTGTTATTAACAATAAACCCAAAGCAAGGGAATCATTAATGTTATCAGTCGTTCTCTTACCTGTCATGTAACATTTGGTGTCTTGAGCATTGCTAACTGGGTTGTTGTTCTTAAACATGTAGAGGTTGAACGGCATTACATTGGTGGTACTCAAGCGCTTCCATATATCATGGTCTGGACTCGTCCATCGCCCAGCTAAGACATCATATTCCCGCCGGCCCATATGGATAAGCTTAGTGAGAGGATCATAAAGGCCGCCATGGTAACCAATAATGATTTGGAATCCAGGATTGGAGTCAAGATAGATTTCACCATAGGCAGTGTACAGAATCTGCTTGATCATCAGCCCCGTTCCACTGAAGACGGCCAAAGGTGTCCCAATGTTGTCACATGCAATGTAGAACTCATCCCCACCACTCAGTTCCATCGCAAACAGATGCCCTTGAAGGTCATAATACAGGGAAGCAATTTCGGAACTTGAGTGGTTGTAGAAGTGGGTAACACGGGTTGGGTTTGCCAGATCTGCGTAGAAAAATTGCAGGTGGTGTCCCAGGTTTGTTTTCCTGGAGACTCTCCTTCCAAGTCCATCATATCGGTATCTCACGCTCCAGCCGGCAGCCTTGTTGTATGCTTTAACCAGAAGACCAGCAGAACTGTACTCAAACACATCCCCACCTCTTTGTCTCAAAAATCCATCTTCGTCCATCCTGTACTGAACATCTCCTAATCTTGTGATCCTATCCCTCAAGTCGTATCTGAGGGGCGTGAGGCGAGCGCTGTTCCCAGGGCTAAGTAAATGCAAATTTCCATTCAAATCATAACTGTAGCGCCACAGCGGCTTATCATTAATAGACACGGTTTGTAGCTGCCCATCAGAATCATACTCATAAGAGTACCTGGTAGTATTTGCATAGGGACCTACTTTCAGCTCTTTCTTCACGACTCTACCCATATTATCATACTGGACAGTCATCCAGTACATAAGGGATCTGAAGATCTCATACTGCACCTCCTTAACTCTTCCATAGGTGTCAAAGTGTTTTGTATGAGTCATAACCGCCGTGGTGATGATTTGGTTAATATCATAATAGATCACTCCAAATTTACCAAACTGCTCTGTTTTGCCAGAAACGTCATCATACCTGTATAGGTCAATAGGTAATGGTGTCTCATTAATGACTGCCTGCATGCTGGTGACCCTGAAACTGTTGTCATAGTTATAGTCAAAACGGGCATTTACCATGCCTTCCTCCGTGAAGCGAAATATTTGCCTATCGATCAGAGGTCCAATTTGCCTGTACCTTATAATGCAAGTAAATCCCTCATTCTGCAGGTTGATAGCCTTCAGCATGCCGGCAGTCTCGTCATAAGAGAAAGCAATTCTGGTGGTGTCATACAAGATTTCCGCAAGTTTGGCCAATTTTCCGTATTTGTAAATGATACGTCTCCCTGTGCCCATGTGGAGGGTTTGCAGGAGCTGCCCTTCTTCTGAGTAATCCTGCATCACCGAGGCATTGCCCTCATGAGGCCTGTAGATATTCCTGTAGTATCCGATAGAGCGGACAGTCTCCATGGTTTGTCTTGCAACATTGGGCATTGTGACAGAAGATAAGCGATCATTCTTGTCAAACTCGAATATGTACTGTCTCTGGCTGTGCAGGAGCAACACCATGGACTAGGGAGAAAGCAGAAGCAAAGAGACTTTGTGTTAGCAGTGAATGGATGACAACCAGCCTGTGGGTCAATAATTGGTAAAGGTTTTTCATCTAGACCTGGTATGGCCCTAAAACAACATACTATATGGATGGGGTTGCCACCTTTTCTGGAAAAAAATACCGGCCTTCCTATATTTTTATGAAAAAATACCGGCCAGGTGGCAACCCTATATAACATGGTAACATGAATCCAAATTAAAACGTTGTCTACCTTCTCTAGATAAGTGTAGCCCCATGTTTTGCCATCAGCAAAAGTCCGAGATATGAGCCTTCCAGTTTGATCATACTCCATTCTCTCGGACATCGTCCCCCTCTGAATCCCTGCTACATGTCCCCCGGGTGAGTAGGTCACGTTTACTCCGTTTAGCCTGCTGCTCGGTGACCAAAGGCTTGGCCTGCCCGCTTGATCATACAGGATTCTCAGGGTAAACTTGCGGTGATCGTCATAAATTTTTTCCGTTCTTGTAACCCGGTCAAAGTCAAGGGAGAGCAAGTTCCTGTTGTGCACCTATAGGAACATACATTTCAGTCATTAACATTGCGCACAATAAAACCTTATTTCTATGAATATTAAATGCAAGTACAAACCATGTGGGATTGTATATATGTGTAATGAGTTTTAGGTTATTCACAAAGTGGGTGGTGTAAATGACATCTATCATTTAAAAAGTGACTTCTGGCTCATTCCAGGGATATATGTTGGATAATAGGATCAACATGATTAATTTAGGTTCCATGCATGGCTGAAGGGATACACTACAGCAGTTCCTCTTCAAGTTATGCCCAATGGAGTTAGAGTGATTGTGGCTTACCCAAATGCTCAGATCTAATTATGACCACTTTAAAGGATTTACCCTCAGTCTGCGCCCAAACACAGTGACTTGTCCCCTTGCTTGTTCCTTCCGTTGTCTCCACTCGACCAGGTTAAGCCCATTGTCTATTGGGAGCGTGACATTCCTTTTGCCAACAGTCGGGTTCACGGTCCCAGCCAAGAGATGAGGCTCAGTCTGCAAGGCCACCTCCATACCATTAGCCAGAATAAGCCTGAGAGAGCCGTCCGCACCAATGTAATAGCTGTTTCGTACTTGGTCTGCAAAAAGGAAACGTGTTTGTCAGACATTTGTCAGTGTTATAGTACAGCGGAGCAATGCAATGCTCATAAAAGGGGGTCTCGGTGGTGCCATTTGCACACACCTGGCTGCTAGGAGCGACAGGATTGTTGTATCTCTAACTTGAAGTATATAAAACAGAGTTTAAGCTCTCACAAAGGACTATACCAGAGGTTTCCCATAAAAAGAAAAGTCTGAAAAAGGAAGGAATGCAGCTAATCAGGATTAGGGGGATGCAAGCAGCATTGGTGCTTTCTTGGCAACAAAGCAACAATGTGGTAAAGGTCAATAAGGGTGGTGGCACACATGAAGATTCAGGGGACATTAGTCGCCCAGCAACAAATCTTCTCTTCTTTGGTCGACTAATCTCCCCGAAATGCCTTCCCACTGGCAAGAATATGAATCGCCGGCGGGATGGCATACGTATCTCTTTGGATTGCCGAAGTCGCCTGAAGTTTCCTTGTCAGGCGACTTCGGAAATGTATGCCATCCCCTGGTGATTCGTATTCTTGTCGGCGGGAAGGAATTTGGGGAGATTAGTCCCCTGAATCTTCACATGTGCCACCACGCTGAGGCATCATGTATACACATCTGTAAGTTGGGATAATAGCACAGCAGCGCCCTGCTCACCTTGTAGCAGAGTGTAAAAGGCCCCTGAGGCGGACAAATTGGTCGTAATGGTGACATCTTCCTTATTCGACGTCTCCATTTGGACATGCACCGAACTGTCTGTGTCCCCTCGGAAACTGCTGACTAGTCCCGTTGGGAAAGTAACATTGGTCAGGCGCCCAAAGCCGTCATATCTGAAAAAGGAGCAGAGCAGGGGCATGAGGGGTGAAGGTCTATACCTAGTATATCGACCAACTAGAAATCCCATGATGCTCCAAACGTTTGAAAAAGAGGGGTTTTGTGATAGTGGGTCCTGGGTCTGCAAAGTGGATACACAAGTAATGTTTATTCAGCCAGTAGAGAAGAGCCAAAATGCAATGGCTGTGCAGTCACTGTTGGGTGCTATCTACCACCAGAGACCTTGAGTACCTTGAGCCTAAGGTATTCTTGTGGCTGATCTGTATTAATATATTCAGGGCCCTGAATTTGCAGCACTATACAGAATCTTATATACATTTCATAGATCTTCTCAGAATTGCAGTAACCCCTATAACAATGCGATACAACGTGCAGCGACTGCAGAACCTTCGTAAACATTTAATCACACGAGTCTTTAAAAAATACATGCTATCTGTTGGGGTGGGAAAGTCGAATATGGGCAATTTTTATGTGTCTCCGTGCCTTCAGGTACTGAGGAATTTTTATAAAAGGAATCTGTGTAACTTAAAAGATTGAAAACTATTGATTTAATAGTATTTCACCTCAAACTTCAAGGCAGCAATGAATACTTCACCCGAACATGAATTATGAGCAATGAAAAAAATATATATTGGCGAGTAAAATTTACGATTGGTTTCCAAGGAGTGATATAATGCTATAAGCATTTGTTCGGTAAAATACATTTCTTCTGTTGCTTGGGTTCAGCGTTTAGCCCTTCTATTCTATCATTTCTGTTCTGCCTGTTCCACAACACTGGTCCTCATCCCTCATAAAACTGGTCCACATCTCTCATAAACACTGGCCCACATCCCTCATTATATTTTTAGTTTATTCCCGAATAATATTGTTGTAATGAAATATTTCAAGGCCGGATACGTGCACATAATAATCATAGAGCATTATGGACTATAGATGCCTAAACATGGGTTGATATCTACTGATAAGTGGTTACTTTGGACCAAATCAGCTTTACAGGGCAATATGCAAACAGGCAGCTTCCCAACTGAATGGGGTTCTTTTAGATATTAGATAAGTTAGGCAGACAATCAATTTTACTGGCCCTTAAAGTGATCCAAAATTTTGACCGGAAAGCCAAATGCAGATATATCAAATCATTAGGAACTGATCCAGGTGGATCTTGGCTCTACATGCCTATGACTGAGCACTGAGTCCAGTGATGTGTCTACATGTTCTTATGTCATTTTTCTAATAGTCAACAATAAAGGAGGATGTTTTTAATGGAGATGCGGCCTATATTTTTCTGATTTTGATCTCTATGTGCCATCCCCACATGATCACATCCATGTAAACTAAAACTGATGAGAGTTCCAGTCTATGTACTTTTGCAATGTTCATTTATTATTTATTCTTTTTTCATTCCAAGATATTAAGGGAAATCTGTACTATTAATATTAATAAATTTTGTTCCAACAGCGCCACCTGCTGGTCAGTTTCCAACTAGTTTGACCACCAAGTAGTCAAGGAAGTTGTCAGGCTTGGAAAAATATTTGAAACTTTTGTCAAAGCTTCCCTAAGCAGAAGAACATGAGAGCAGCCTCTTTCTTTCTCCTGACAACTTCCTTGACTACTTGGTGGTCAGACTGGTGGGCAATTGAACAGCAGGTGGTGCTGTTGGCACAAAATTCAATTATATTAACAGGACATGTATCCATTAATATCTTGGAATGAAAAAAGAATAAATAATGAATGTTCATAGCAAAAGTGCTTAGAATAGCACCTTCATCAATTTTACTTTAATTAATTTTAAAGGTTTACTTATCCTTTTAAGGAGCAAATTACTGACTGCAGGTGATGGAACTGTTATTGCAAGTGACTGGAGAAATGTGGCTAATTTACAGTGACTCCCGAAAAATGTGGGTGAGTTTACATGACTGAGCTTGTCTCTGGTTGCCACACTCCTGTCCATACACCCTTTTGCCCCATTTCCTACTCGACTGGAGGAGGTAAAAGTGGCCATACACAGAGAGATCCGCTCATTTGGCAATGTCGCCAAACGAGCAGATCTCTTCCCGATATTCCCACCTTGGGGTGGGCAGAATCGGGCTGATCCTATCGTTGGCGCTAGGGCCCAACGATCGGATCCTAACAAATGGTAACGGGCAGTTGGATCGCGGGACTGCTTCAACGAACAGATGCGGCCTCGATCCGACGTGATTTTAAGTCCCATGTCGATCGAGATCTGCCCGACTTTTGGTCAGATCTCGATCGGGGAAGCCCGTCGGGGGGGTCCCATACAAGGGCCAATAAGCTGCCGACTGGGTCTGTCAGCAGCTTTTATCGGCCCGTGTATGGCTACCTTAAATAGGCATTTGGTGGGGGTGCAAATTTCTGATACCAGGCCTATTACCCTTGGGTGACAAGGAGCTAAATTAGGATAAGTCTTTAAAAAATGTGTGTTGACATGTTTGCAGATGTTCCCATTATTTAGTATGATCTCACCAGGTTGCTCTTGACTTGTATGGCCAGCTCAATATGATTGACAGTGTATTTTAAGGGAGATAATGATCCTTAAACCTTCTTTTTTGCCCAAAACCATTGTGTAATAAGGATTATTTCCTTATAGTCTGAAAAATGATTGTCAGCACTGTCAGTTTTTATCATTTCATCAGGAATTCTATCTCCTGTTACTCTGTCTACCTCTCTTTTTTACATGAGATCACTCAGTTGGGTTATGTAAAAGAGGTGCATAAACACTATCTGAACAAAAACCAAAAGAAAAATATATATTTTTGATTCTACAGATTGAAAGGAAGCCGTGTTATTTCTAAGATCCATTTCCCAACCCCCACTTAGTCTTACAGTTTAATGCAACCGCCGCGCAACCTATTCCATTGTCAACTGCTGAATTCTGAGTCCCTCCAAAAAATATTAATTAAAGCAGAGATGTCAAACCTGAAGCAACTTAAAGATACATTATTTGATAAAATCCATGTCCATTCCTTACAGGGGCTACACTATTCAAACATGAATACAAATGAAACAGCATTAACCCAAGGAAATGATACGATGATGTTAAGACCAAATAATAGGAACAATCCTCTATAAGTAAAAATAGAGACTTCAAACCGTTATTGTTAGCGAGTGAAAACGTGCTTAGCCTTTAGATCTGCAGACAAAAGTTAGAAGATGTTTGACTGCTTTCATAATATAAAATCCAGCCATGTGTAAATTCCGAGCTTGAAAATGAGACTATAACCTCTATATGACATTGAGCTTTTGCTTTGAAAAGAGGTTGGAGGGGGAAAAATAAAATAAAATGAAAATCTTCTCTTTGATAACACATTCTATAATTTGAAGTCCTTCAGAAGGTAACAATATCCTCAAGTCACCTCTGGTGGGTCCAGCTAGTTACACAAGTGTAGAACAGACTTTCCAGATGAGTATCCAGATATGGAGGGTTGTGCTTATCCTTGAAAGTCAGCTGGAGACCCCAACTAACCAACAGCAAGGAACGCCATCTTTGAATTGGTATCTGACTGCATGATTCTATAAAAAATCTTCACTTGGGTCTTTCCGTTTTTTCTTCAAAATTAAATTAGGTACCCGAAGCATTGTGGACCAATGCATGGTTGGCAATGTCCTTGCGCTTTAATGAGCTTCCACTTAATATATATTTTGATATTACTATATAAGCTGCTATAGTTTCAAGGATATCAAGGTTAACACATTTTTATCAACGTCGATCTCTCCCTAATTGCCTCTTGTGCTAGAGCTTAAGGAATGTCTAGGGGAGCGAGTAAACCTTCACCTAAATCTTATGTCAACTGTTTTTGATGCTCAGGGAAGTCAACTAACCCCCATCTGACTAGGGTGATAGCGATACAGTCCATGGGGCAAATTCACTAAGATGCGAAGTTGCGCCAGGCGCAACTTCGCCGCACTTCGCCAGGCGTATTTTCGCCAGTGCTCCGCAAATTCACTAAAATCCGAAGTTGCGCACAGGGGTAGCGTAAGGTTGCGAAGTTGCGCTAGCGTTGATTCGCTATATAAAGCGAAGTTACGCTAGCGATGGTTCATTTGCATACGGCGCGAAATTCAAATTTCAAGGGAGGAATACGTATCAGCACTACAAATGCCTAGAAAACCTTCAAATCAGCAAATATAAATTTTATTTTGCCCTACACATGTGCCCACTGTCTAGGTAAGTTGCCATGAGTCAGGAAATGTAGGGGGGAAGGAGGGGAGCCCCAAAAATTTTTTCGATCTTTTTCAGCCTATCACCCATCATGTAGAAAACACGCCAGCGTTTTTTGGGACTTAGAAAAAAATTTGACTTTTTTTGAAACAATCCCTATCTACTCTATTGCGCTTCGCCAGGTCTGAGGTGGCGAAGGAAGTCTAGCGTAAAAGGTAGCGTTCAGTACACTGCGCAAGATAGTGAATTTGCGTAGTTACATCGCTAGCGAAAATTTGCCTGGCGTAAGGATGCGAAGTAACACTAGCGAAAATACGCCAGCGTTCGTTAGTGAATTTGCGCAGTAGCGAAAATGCCACACGCTAGCGAATTAACACTAGCGTTCGGCGCTTCGGCGCTTAGTGAATTTGCGCCCATGATTCTTTAAAATCGAATTCCTCAATAAAACAAGACCTGGGTCCTAATGACATGGGTTTAGTGGACATCTCTGTATGATTGACCGTCATACCGACTATCTAGTAAGTATTGGTTGGGTATCATTTGGTTTCCTTGGTGGCCATACACGGGCAGATAAGACTGCCGATATCGGTCCTTTAGACCAATTCGGCAATTTATCTGCCTGTGTATGGGGGCTTCCGACGAGTCTTCCAGATTGATATCTGGCCACGATATAGATCGGGAAGGTTTAATTTTTCCACCGACCGGCCCGTCGGAGCCCATTGCTCCTCGTTGTAATCCGATCGTTCGGCCCTAGGGCCGAATGTTCGGATTAAGCCGATATACGGTGGGCATATCTGTGAAAGATCCACTCGTTTGGCGATGTCACCAGACGAACGGATCTCTTCATGTATGGCCAGCTTTACACAGGTCGTCAGCTTGTCAGTCGATTTAGGACCATGTATGTAGATGAAATCTTGTAGGAAGTCTCATTTAACCTCTGGAAGTTAATCTGCCAAAGACTTGTGGCTGAAGACCTATTTGAACTTCAACCCCTCCCCACTGTCTTCAAGGTTAAATGCAAAGAAGACCTTAACTTGATTTATGGCCCCATTTACTTCTAGCTGATAGAGACCCGTTAATATGCATTTGATGCTGATTGCAAGGTAAGGAGATTTTTATGATAACGGTTATAGATTAGAAGTGCATTTAAGACCGAGATTGAGCAAGCTTCGTTAAGTTTGAGTTAATATCACTAATGTAAAACAAATGAGCAATTTAGTGTGAAAATAGAAATGACATCATCCAGTGTACAGATGTTTTTTTGTTTGGCAAAGATTGTCAATAAGAGAAATGTAGTGTATTGGATCAAGCAAAGAAGCGCATGGTGCAAATTAGCATTGCTTCCCACTAGCTCTGGGGGTTCTGGGAGGCAGCAGAAGGCCATCAGGTCCAACCCAGAGCTAATGAAAGATTTAACACTGACAGCTACACATCTTTCTGAAATCTGAATGCTGCAAACAAAATAAGGGCCTTCAATCATTTATCTGAAGGACTTGCCCTGCAAGAAGCCTCTGTAGAGATGAAGTATATTTTGAATAATTGTGTGTTGGTTGGAGACAGTGACATCTATAGCTACAGATCTTTGTATTTGAACCACTAGTAGTAGACACTAGGCAAGAGGTGGAGTATATTAAAGGGATCCTGTCATTGGAAAACATGTTTTTTTTTCAAAACGCATCAGTTAATAGTGCTACTCCAGCAGAATTCTGCACTGAAATCCATTTCTCAAAAGAGCAAACAGATTTTTTTATATTCAGTTTTGAAATCTGACATGGGGCTAGACATATTGTCAATTTCCCAGCTGCCCCTGGTCATGTGACTTGTGCCTGCACTTTAGGAGAGAAATGCTTTCTGGCAGGCTGCTGTTTTTCCTTCTCAATGTAACTGAATGTGTCTCAGTGGGACATGGGTTTTTACTATTGAGTGTTGTTCTTAGATCTACCAGGCAGCTGTTGTCTTGTGTTAGGGAGCTGTTATCTGGTTACCTTCCCATTGTTCTTTTGTTTGGCTGCTGGGGGAGGAAAGGGAGGGGGTGATATCAGTCTAACTTGCAGTACAGCAGTAAAGAGTGATTGAAGTTTATCAGAGCACAAGTCACATGACTTGGGGCAGCTGGGAAATTGACAATATGTCTAGCCCCATGTCAGATTTCAAAATTGAATATAAAAAAAATCTGTTTGCTCTTTTGAGAAATGGATGTCAATGCAAAATTCTGCTGGAGCAGCACTATTAACTGATTTATTTTGAATTTTTTTCCCATGACAATATCCCTTTAACTTAAATTACAGGTATAGAATTTGTTATCTGGCAACCTGCTATGCAGAAAGCTCGAAATTACTAAGTCTGTCTCCCATAACTCCATTTTATCCAAATAATTAAAATTTTTAGAAATTATTTCCTTTTTCACTATATATAATTAATCCTTATTGGAAGCAACATCAGCCTATTGGGTTTATTTGGGGGCAGATTTACTAAGCTCGAGTGATGGTTCGAATTTCAAAAAGTTCGAATTTCGAAGTACATTTTTGGGTAATTTGACCATCGAATAGGCTATATTCAACCATTCGACTTCGATTCGAAGTAAAAATCGTTCAACTATTTGACCATTCGATAATCAAAGTACTGTCTCTTTAAAAAAAACTTCGACTTCATACTTCGCCAAATTAAAGCTACCAAAGTACAATGTTAGCCTATGGGGACCTTCCAGAGCACTTTTCTTTTTTTTGGTCGAATAGAAATCCTTCGATCAATCGCTAAAAATCGTTTGAATCGTTCAATTTTTATTCGATTGTAGGATTGCCATATTTGTTGAAAAAACTTTGAATTTGATATTCGAATTCGAAGTTTTTTAATTTGATGGTTGAATTTCGAAATCTTTTGTACTTCGAAATTTGACCCTTGATAAATCTGCCCCTTGATGTTTATATGATTTTCTAGTAGACTTCAGGGTTGGACTGGGCCACTGGGGAAAAACTGGGGGGCCTTGTTTTAAAAATAATGTTTTAAAGACGACTGCAGATGCTGAGACCTCAAGCAACAACTGATTAAACAGAACCGTTTGGGGCAGAAATATTAAGGTTTGAATGGTAAATTGGAATTTTCGAATTTTGTTGGGGGTCAAAACTCATAAATTCGAATTTAAAAGCACCAACTTGAATGTAATTTCGAATGTGAGATTTATCACAACTCGACTGGAAACAGTTCTAATTCGAATATACTACCGAGTTCATGTACAAGTCGTGGCAGAGGTCGTTGAACCATTGGAATATGTTCATTGCCTTCCTGACATTCGAGGGAAACTCGATTCGAATTTGATTTGAATTTCCGGTCGTTCTAATTCGATCGACTATTAGACGTTCGACTTCCATAAATAACCTCCCATTCGAGTTGTGAGTAAATTCGAATTTATTAGAGATAAAAACAAATTCTCACAACTTTGAAATTTGACCTTTGATAAATCTGCCCCTAAATGTATAATTTCCCCCCCCCCAGTTCAATTTCTTCTACCTGTACAAATTATACTTTTTCTGCAGGTTGGTTTTTTTCCCATTCACAAAAAGGTTGGGGGAATAAGTTCACTTTACCAATATTTTGCCGACCAATTTTTTTAATTGAATAAGTTTTCCCTATTTTTTCATCACCTTCAATAAAAGTTTAAAAAGATTATTATTTTTGTGGAATAATTTCCCCGCATTTACTGATATATAGTGATGGGCGAATGTATTCGCCAGGCGCGAATTCGCGGCGAATTTGCGCGTTTCGCCGACAGCAAATAAATTGGCAAAACGCCCACGAAAATTTGCGGGGAAAAATTCACCGGCGTCAAAATTTTTTTTTTCCGAAAAATGGACACCGGCGTCAAAAACGGGCACCGGCGTCTTAAAACGAGACGCCGGCATCGAATTTTTCACAGTTTCGCGAATTTCACGCGAAATTTGTGAATTTTTCGGCGAAGCGAAACGGCGCAAATTCACCCATCACTACTGATATACAGTTTGGGGCAGATACCTTCATAAACATTTGAAAAATTTCCCCCAATATTTTGCAAGCGATTTTTGTTGTTGTTTAAAAATGTTTCCCTGTTTAACGAAGCGTTTGGGGCAGATATATTATCCATGGAATTTTTTTTCTGCAGGTCAAAATTTTCTTTACATTTAATAAAGTTGAAAAAAGGGGTCAATGAAGTACTTTTGAATTTCAACATCGTTTTTTTTATCCAAAATATTTTGCCAGGTCTGAGATGCCAAAAACATTATAATCTTTTAAAACCCACAGGAAAGAAGTAAAAACAATTAGACATTTGGGTGATTCTGCGGGAAAACAAACTCTATGACAACAATAAACAACAAAAAGAATATTTAGTGCCAAGTGAAAAAAACACATGGGAGATGAATTGAATGTATTGACCTGGTAAAATAGCTTGAAAAACTAAATCTGTCCCTTTGTTTAAGGGGCCGATTCATGAAGCTTGAGTGAAGGATTCGAATTAAAAAAACTTCGAATTTCGAAGTGTTTTTTGGGCTACTTCGACCATCGAATGGGCTACTTCGACCTTCGACTTCGAATCGAACGATTCGAACTAAAAATCGTTCGACTATTCGACCATTCGATAGTTGAAGTACTGTCCCTTTAAGGAAAACTTCGACCCCCTACTTCGGCAGCTAAAAGCTACCGAAGTCAATGTTAGCCTATGGGGAAGGTCCCCATAGGCTTGCCTGAGATTTTTTGATCAAAGGATATTCCTTAGATCGTTTGATTAAAATCCTTCAAATCGTTCGATTCGAAGGATTTAATCGTTCGATCGAAGGAATAATCCTTTGATCGTTCGATCGCAGGATTTGCGCTAAATCGTTCGACTTCGATATTCGAAGTCGAACGATTTTAGTTCCTAGTCGAATATCGAGGGTTAATTAACCCTCGATATTCGACCCTTTGAAAGAGTTTAGAGAGTCTGAAAGAGTTAACTCCATGCTGATAAATTATAATGCTTATGTATCACAATGAAAATAAAATCTGTTTTTGGTTTTCTCTGCCTTCATTATAAATAAATTGGGAATATTTCTCTTTCATTCCAGGACTTGTTTTTCGTGTAGCTAAATAAAACCCGTCTTCCAATCAGCTCCCCCCTCCCTGTATGTTAAACCTAAATCAGAATGTAAGATCTAACCTCCGAATCTAATTTCTCTGCTCAGCGCCATTCATCAACTGTCATCATAATGGAAATAGTCACAGATGGAAAGATCTGACCCTGCCTGTTTGCAGCCAATTTAATATCGGCAGAATTACATTTGTATCTGCAACCCCATTTGAAGGCGGTCGGTAATTTACGTCCGCGTCGTTTTTTCGGTTTTGCTTAAAACGCAAAAGATGTTCTTTCTTGACAACAGATAAAAATGTTCCCAGGCGAGTTTCATTTCTCATCAAGGGCTTGGAAAGAAATAGGAATTTAAGTAGATCTAAAGATGCCGCTATATGGGATTTTATTGATGGCATTTCTTGCCTCAACTTTGACCAGGTTCTCGGCCAAATTATGACCTTTCCTGATGGATTTCTAATCAGGTTCATTAATATTTTGTTCAGTTGGCTAAAAACACTGGTGCTGTTTGTGCTCGGATGCAAAGTTTGGGCCCCTGTATTATGTAACCATTGGCCAGAAAAGTGAAAGCTCAGGCAGATTTGACCCACCTCATAGGTAAGTGAGATCATTCCATGTATGGTCAGCTTAAAGAGATGTGCTGTAAATGTTATCCTTCATTAGGGTGGGTGAAATCCCCATAACCCTCATGCACAGGAAGCCCCTAACACTACCTAAACTCAGTGATCCTCACACTTAAAACATCACCATTGCAATGAGCGCAATAGAGCTCTCTGCACTAGTGGAGCCGGATTTCTGGGTAAAAACCCGGAAATTCTGCTTTTAACGTTACAAGAGGAGACTTTTTGCCATCTGAGTTCACGGCATCCATCTTCTTCGCTTTAGTCTTCATCAGGAAGTAAGTTCTGTATCGGCGCATGCGCAGTTGGAGCAGTCTTTGGGTTATTGTCAACTGCACATGCGCTGAAAGTCACAAAAATTGTGCCAGAAGAAGACCAGATGAAGATCTAAGAAGAAGAAGATGGCTGTCGTGAACTCCGATGCTGTGAATTTGCAGCAAGGGGTAAGTAAAAAGTTAGGGACATTTGCCCGGGGTAGCAGCTAGGCTGGGGGAAGGAGGGAGGGGGGGTCTATGTAGGGTAGGGTTTTTTTTAAAAAAAAAATCGGTTTACTTCTCCTTTAAGTTATGTGACCTTAAAGGAAAAGGAAAGGTTAAAACTAAGTAAGCTTTATCAGAAAGGTCTATAAAAATACACCAGTAACCCCTCAGTAATGCTGCTCTGAGTCCTCTGTCAAAAGAAACACAGCATTTCTTTCCTTCTATTGTGTACTCATGGGCTTCTGTATCAGACTTCCTGTTTCAGCTTAAACCTCCAGGGCTAGGGCTTGAGCATGCTCAGTTTGTTCCTCTCTCCTTCTATTGTGTACTCATGGGCTTCTGTATCAGACTTCCTGTTTTCAGCTTAAACCTCCAGGGCTAGGGCTTGAGCATGCTCAGTTTGCTCCTCTTTCCCTCTCTCCTCCCCTCCCTGCTGTAATCTGAGCCCAGAGCTATGAGTGAGTAGGGGGAGACTCAATCAGGAATTGATGTCACTCCAAGCTAATATGGCAGCTTCTATCCTAAACAAAGAGAGAGAGAGCTTCTAGAGCTATTTACTTAGGTATGGGAAAGTATTCTGCAAAATAAATGTAGTGTTATAGCCTGCACTATTGTGGTTATTCTATCTGCAATAAACTGCTTCAATAGCTTTCCTTCTCTGTTAAGGCTTGTTAAGCTCTGGTGGTGTTGTTTGGAACTTTTGCTGCCTTGGTATCTGCTAACAAAAACTCATTTTGAAAAAAGCAATATGGGCAATTAAAAATAAATGATGGAATAAAAATGATTCACTATATTAAGACAAATAACCAATTTGGGATAGAAATACTTACTCATAAAATGTTGTCCAGCCATCTTCGTTGCTCTTGGTTGCAAGCAGACCCGAATTCCCATGGTACGTCATCATGGCCAACTCATGACCTTGGGCAGACATGCTTTTCAGAGCACTGTTTGTACCTATAGTCAACCAGTAGACTTGTCCATCAGGTACGACCAACCAAAGTGGCATTCCGGTTGAGTCCCGCCTTACATTTAAAGTATTTCCATTGTTATCAGTGATGAGGGTTAAATCTCCCTCGCCCGTATATGTGAAGTTATAGAGATAATCCCCGGTGGTGAGACTCTGGGTATAAAGGTGTCTCCCCGTGGTGTCAAATAGATACAACTCCTGAGCAATGGGAGATGAAACTTCATACATATTCTGACTGTTGAGGAAAGGTTTGTTGGTGCGGATAAATCGTATCCGAATATTTCCCAGATCTGCCACATACAGCTCACCGTCTGCGCAAACAGCCAGAGAAGATGGGGAATTTAATTTTGCATCCTTGGCATAGCCATCATCCCCAGAAAAGCACTCACAATTAGGGTCATTCTTGCAGTCACATCCACTGGGGGCCCCGGCAACCAATGAAATTTCTCCGTTGGTGGTGACCTGCCTGATTCTGTTAATCTTTTTCTCATCTGTTTCAGCAATGTACAAAATGCCGTTATGGGACACAGCTAATGCCACGGCTGCTTCCAGAGTTGCATGGATGGCCACTTTACTCAGCAGGAAATGGTCAATCCCTGGGACCTGGCAATGCATTGGTCTTCCTGCTACAATACGCACTTGGTGGTTTTCGGAGATCTGTAACACCACATTGTTGTCAAGGACATACAGGGAGTTGTCCATGGGATTTACTGCCAAGTCTGTTGGCCATTCCAGTCGAACCTGAAATTGAAATTAAGTAGATACATTAGCCAAAGTCTATTCAAATCTATCCAATATAGGTTTATTTATAGTATAGGATATGGCTTAGCATCATCTTTAGCCATACAATTTATGGTAAACCATTAATGGAGGGGCATGGGTAACGGGTTGGTAACAATATTCACGAAAGAAGCCCCCACAAAGTTGATTATCAGTGTCAGTAAAGTCGACAATTTAACACCAATCATGGACATCAACAAAGAGACTGCTGAGCTGAGAAAGGTTTCTAATTGTATCCTTAAGCAGAAGAACATCAGAGCAGCCTCTTTCTTTCTCCTGACAACTTCCTTGACTACTTGGTGGTCAGACTGGTGGGAAACTGACCAGCAGGTGGCGCTGTTGTAACACAATTCATTAATATTAACGGTACATGTATCCCTTAATATCTTGGAATTAAAAAAGAATAAATAACCAATGTTTATTGCAAAAGTGCTTAGAATAGCCCCCCCCCATTCATTTTACATTCACTTATTTTAAAGGTTTACTTATCCTTTAAAGACAGTTACATAGTTAAATTGGGTTGAAGAAAGACAAAGTCCATCAAGTCCAACCCCTCCAAATGAAAATCCAGCCCCATACACACACCCCTCTCTACTTTTACATAAATTCTATATACCCATACCTATACTAACTATAGAGTTTAGTATCACAATAGCCTTTGATATTATGTCTGTCCAAAAAATCATCCAAGTCCCTCTTATAGTCATTAACTGAATCAGCATCACAACATCACCCGGCAGTGCATTCCACAACCTCACTGTCCTGACTGTGAAGAACCCCCTACGTTGCTTCAAATGAAAGTTCTTTTCTTCTAGTCTGAAGGGGAGGCCTCTGGTACTGTGATCCACTTTATGGGTAAAAAGGTCCCCTGCCATTTGTCTATAATGTCCTCTAATGTACTTGTAAAGTGTAATCATGTCCCCTCGCCAGTGGTGGAACTACCGGGGGAGCAGGGGGTGCGAGCAGGGCAGGGCCCGCACCCCCTCAGGGCCCCCTGGCAGTCCGTTCGCCGCTGAAAATGCGGCCAAATGCGGCCGTAGGGAGTGGGCTGGGCCTGGCTGCGCGCCATGCACCAGGGCCCGCCCCCCTCTAGGATCATTACTGCCCCTCGCAAGCGCCTTTTTTCCAGAAAAAACAACCCCAACCCTGACAGTCTCCCCTCATAATGTAAGTCTTCCCTCCCTCTAACCAGTTTAGTTGCACTTAGTCTCTGCACTCTCTCCAGCTCATTTATATCCCTCTTAAGGACTGGAGTCCAAAACTGCCCCCCATACTCCAGATGAGGCCTCACCAGGGACCTATAAAGAGACACAATTATGTTTTCATCCCTTGAGTTAATGCCCTTTTTATACAAGAACTTTATTTGCTTTAGTAGCCACAGAATGACACTGCCCAGAATTAGACAACGTGTTATCTACAAAGACCCCAAGATCCTTCTCATTTAAGGAAACTCCCAACACACTGCCATTTAGTGTATAACTTGCATTTATATTATTTTTGCCAAAGTGCATAACCTGCATTTATCAACATTGAACCTCATTTTCCAGTTTTCTGCCCAGTTTTCCAGTTTAGACAAATCACTCTGCAAAGTGGCAGCATCCTGCATGGAACCTATAGTTCTGCACAATTTAGTGTCTGCAATGTATGTAATATCTGCAAAAATAGAAACAGAACTTTCAATGGCCACCTCCAGGTCATTAATAAACAAGTTGAAAAGCAAAGGACCTAGTACAGAGCCCTGCGGTACTCCACTAACAACACTGGTCCAATTAGAAAATGTTCCATTTACCACCACTCTTTGTAGTCTATATTTTAGCCAGTTCTCTATAAAGGTACAAATACTATGTTCCAGGCCAACAGTCCAGGTTCCCTGGGCCCCCCTGTGAGACGCCTCTATAGTTACACCATTTGTTCTAGCTAGTGGGATAGTAGAACCAGTGATGTAACTATAGAGGCGCCTCACAGGGGGGCCCAGGGAACCTGGACTGTGGGATTTGCTTTTTCTATAGCTAATAAAACCACCCTCCTCCCCATCCACTCCTCTTACCGGCAAGGAAGGGGGAAGCAAGTTGGATGGGAGTGGGCGGAGTCAGGGTGGACATGGGCGGAGTTGAGCAGGGCAGGCTTTGGGTGGACTGGAGGTGGGACAGGAAGTGGGCGGGAGGATGGGGATTTTTGCATAAAAATCTTCAAAGGGGACTGGCGCACTTCAACTCTAGTTACGCCACTGAGTAGAACCATCATAGATGGACTGAAAAAAAAATTAAGTACATTGTGTCAGAATATCCAGATCTAGGCCTGGACACCATGTTCTATTGGGTGGCCTACTCCATGTCCCATTATCTCTAACAACATCATTTGCCATCGCTCATCCTTGATATGAGATCACATCATACAAAACGCATCAGGAGAGCGTAAAACCCACCACAGGTAAAATATTGACAACTGGAAAACAATCTAGAGAATATAGAGCCCTTTGATGCTAGTGCTATAAATAAATACAAGACTTGGAATAGTTTCCCTTTAGCCCACAAAATTGTACAAAACAAAAAAGTATTTTGTTCCGACAACAGATGGATGTGTTGGGGTTTTTCGTGGCTGATTGAAGCAGAAATATGTGACATCTCCTGCGCTGGATTTTCAGCATGTGAGACGGGCAGCAGCAGGTGGGCTTCTCTAAAGTGAGACTAACAAACTAGCAAGTGTCAGGCAGGGGAAGATGACAGAGAGCTTCTGTATGGCAGGCAGCAGCAGCGGCAAAAAAACAATGTTGTCTTAAAAATAGGCTGCGACTTTTCGGCTTTGATGAGCCAATTATTTTTCTTTTTCAAAATATTTCGGGACCTGGGGCTTTCCGGATATAGGAGCTTTATATAATTTAGATCTTCATACCTAAAGTCTGTGAAAATTATATAAACATTAAATAAACCCAATGGTCTGTTTCTGCTTTCAATGAGGATTAATTATATCTTAGTTGGGATCAAGTACAAGGTATTGTTTTATTATCACAGAGAAAAAAGAAATCATTTTTATAAATTTGGATTATTTGGTTAAAATTGAGTCTATGGGAGACTTTCTGTATAACGGGTTTCTAGATAACAGATCCCATACCTGTAATACAGGACAATATAATTATTTTAAGTTGCATCCACTAGTCGGATATGGCTAGCAGTCTGCTGTTGCCCTAGTCCTAGACCTTTGTGGCCGTTCCACTAGTGATGGGCGAATCTGTCCCATAAAAATTCACGTAACTCTGAAAAAATTCACAAAACGGTGAACAAATTTTACATGTGTGACTTTTTTGTCCAAATGCATTCAAGTCAATGGACATCAAAATTATTTTACTGTGTAAGTTTTTGTTTTTGTTGCAGTGATTTTTTAGGCGGCAAATTTTTGTCCCACTTTCGCAAAAAAAATTTGCAGGTGGTGAATTGCGGAAATTCAACGCAAATCCATGGCTGCCCATCACTACGTCCCACAAATCTGGGCCTGACCGAGTCTGACCATGTCTAGGAGGTTCTTTTCAAGTCTACAGACAATATCCAAACACATTGCAGGATGGACAACATAATGTCTTTAAAGGGATACTGTCATTTGAAAAAAACGTTTTTTTTTGCAAAATACATCCGTTAATAGTGCTACTCCAGCAGAATTCTGCACTGAAATCCATTTCTCGAAAGAACAAACAGATGTTTTTATATTTAATTTTGAAATCTGACATGAGATTAGACATATTGTCAGTTTCCCAGCTGCCCCCAGTCATGTGACTTGTGCTCTGATAAACTTCAGTCACTCTTTACTGCTGTACTGCAAGTTGGAGTGATATCAACCCCTCCCTTTCCCCCCGGCAGCCTAACAACAGAACAACGGGAAGGTAACGAGATAGCAGCTCCCTGGTAAATATAAGAACAACACTCAGTAGTAAAATCCAGGACAGGTCCCACAGAGACGCATTCAGTTACATTGAGTAGGAGAAACAACAGCCTGCCAGAAAGCAGTTCCGTCCTAAAGTGCTGGCTCTTTCTGAAATCACATGACCAGGCAAAATGACCTGAGATGCACCTACACACCAATATTACAACTAAAAAAATACACTTGTTGGTTCAGGAATAAAATTTTATATCGTAGAGTGAATAATTTGCAGTGTAAACAGTGTCATTTAGAAATAAAAACGACACTATAAAAATGATGACAGAATCTCTTTAATCACATACATGTCCTCTGAGCTTATACCTAAATGTGTTCCTCATGGGGTCCTTCTGTAACCCCCATACTAAAACCATCCCTGGAAACAACATGCACATGACATACAAGTTAGGCTGAACCCCCCCCCCCACACACTTGGCTGAGCCAAAGCTTGTGTGCACTGCAGACCTGGAAGGATTCCCAGTTGGCCGAGCGCCTGCTTTCTGTACTAGCAGAGTAGAGTGTGCGGTTTGCTATTTAATAATGCATGTCTCCATAGCTTGCAATCATGCGAGGAGCTCGGCTTACACTGCAGCTTCATGTTAGCATCAAGAACACCGCTCACTCCTAACCAACAAGGGAATTTTCCATTTTTTAAACCCCATTCCTTGTCATCGCTGACACTGAAAATAATTTATGGGCCTCGGACTTGTGGTGCCCCAGAGACCTGACTGCGGAACCTTTCTGGCTGCCAAAGATGAGATTTATGTCTTGCATTGAGAAGTGGCCGGTATATATATATATATATATATATATATATAATATATTTATACTGTATTAGGCTGCTCTATTTCACCCCGCGCTCTTTGGACAGCCACTAAAGGCAAAATAGATTGTCTAAAGCCAGAGCAAAATGCCGCGACCTGCCCAGTATCTGCTCACAATAAATATCTGCACTGAATCCAGTCCCTCCTATTAACAGGGGGATAAAAATGAATTATTAAAGGAATTCTATTACTACCAGAATAGGATTTGCTGAAGACCTATAAAAAGGAAAATATTCCCTGTGTATAAGTTTGATTTAACTGCTATTTCTTTTCATATAAATAGGCACTAAATTATGGGGGTATAGGTTTTGGTGAGCATTATGTATATGCACAGGGGAAGGAGCTGCCATAGTGTTTCAGTTAGACGGTAAAGTTTAAAGGAGAACTAAAAAAGTAGCTAGGAATGTTGCACATTATGTTTTGTGCTTCTGTACCAGCCCTAGGCAACCACAGCCCTTAAGCAGTAAAGATCTGTGTCTCCAAAGATGCCCCAGTAGCTCCCCATCTTCTTTTCTGCTGATTCACTGCACATGCTCTGTGCTGCTGTCACTTACTGAGCTTAGGGAGCCACTCACAATATACAGTACACATAGAATAGAAATGTCACAATATAAGGCTGATTAGTAATTAATACAGATAATTACTACATGGCAGCACAGAAACCAGTGCAATTAGCATCAGAATTGAATAATCAGCAAACCTGTAGCATCAGCTTATATTACAGCCAGGGAAGCTCATTTTCTGCTGGATAATTAGTGACGACCCCTAATCTTAGCTTCTCAACAGCCAATCAGAGCCCACTGAGCATGTGAGTGTCACAGACACTTTCCAAGATGGTGACCCCCTGTGACAAGTTTTAAGTCCTGGATCATTGCTGCTATTGACAAGCTGAAACTTTAGCCTCGTGCAATAAATTCACTATATCAAATATGACATTTTTAGCCACGTTCATTTTAACGGTTTAGTTCTCCTTTAAGGGCATGAGCTTACTGTGTGCTCATTACATTAAGAAATATCATATATCCTTCCTTCTTTAGCTTTATAGGAGGGTTTCATTGTTAATATTATAATTATAAATAGGATTTCAGCTACATGACACTAATATGACATTTTTTCTCTCTTTATTTAAATATTATTGTTAAAGGGAAGAGATACTCCATTTAAAAGTATTGTGTATCTTCCTTAAGGAAATAGAACTTTGTAAGGGTATCAGTCTTGCATAGATCATTGCTTGTCTATAGCTTTGTATTTATACACATCCATAGGAGCTACAATAACACTTTCTTTAAGGGCAGAGACACACACTGCTATTTCGGGAGATTAGTCGCCCAGTGTCAAATCGATTCTTCTTCGGGCGACTAATGTCCCCGAACTGCCTTCCTGCTGGCTTTGTTTAAAGAAACTTCGGGCGGCTTCGGAAAGCCAAAGCGATCCGAGTGCGATTTAGATTCTAGTCGGCGGGAAGATTATTCGACCGAAATAGCAGCGTGTGTCTCTGCCCTAAAGGATGCCTGCTTCCAAAAAATATTATCCCCAACTTCATGTGCGGTCTAATAGACCCTATTGGAGGGGCACTTTTAATTGCCCCCCGCCAGCGCTAGGACACTTACACTGGGAGGGAGCTCCCAGTTCGAGCGACCAAAAAACTACTGTTATACCCCCAACAATCTTTATTTGGGGAAAATGTTTTTTGGCAACAGGTGCCCTTTAAATAGCCAGGATTCAGCCTTTTTCAGCAGGATTCGGATTCGGCCGAATCCTCCTGCCCGGCCGAACCGAATCCTAATTTGCATATGCAAATTAGGGGCAGGGAGGGAAATTGCATGACTTTTTGTCAGAAAACAAGGAAGTAAAAAATGTTTTCCCCTTCCCACCCCTAATTTGCATATGCAAATTAGGGTTCGGATTCGGTTCGGTATTCGGCCGAATCCAAAAAAGTGGATTCGGTGCATCCCTACTTATTATATGCAAATAACAGTAATTAGAATCGCTTATATAGCTCAATTGTGCTCATTATGGGAGTATACCTCTGCTGCCCCCTGGCTTATAGATAATAGGAGTCATTAACTACCTGCAGAAGAAGGTGAAATGTGCAAAAAAAAATGGGTGAAATCCACAATGTTTTTTACTCCCTACTGTGCGAATAACAAAATTGCTTTAGGTCCCAATGGCGAAATCGCCAAACGATAGTCTATGGCCACCTTTTGGGTCTCAGTTTTGGGCCAGCTTAGTGCTCTTGCACTACTGTCCTGGCTTTATGTCTCTTGTTAGACAATTTCACTGAGAGGAAGACTTTGAGAGCAGATCAGGAGGATTATGGGAAGGAGAAAGAGACAGCACTTCAGGCAGAGACACACCTTTATAGAAGCTAAGGAAAGTCCAGTAACTGGAAAAGAATGATCCATTCATCTCTTACCAGAGCGGTAAAAACAAATGTTTGGTTTGCCTTTAAGTAGCAGGCTCGTATAATAAATCTATACTTCCTCATAGCATTAAGAGCTTGCTTGAACAACACCCATCGTCAGTTACATTTATCATTAGAACTAATCTGGAGGGGCTTGTTTTGATCTTCAGCTCTCTATAAAGCACAGCCTGACTCCAACTGCAACTAATTAGCAATCTGATACAGGGCAGGATGGGTGGGGGCCCATCCCAGAAGAAAAGTATTCTGATTAGGCATGTCCAACCTGCAACCCTATAGCAATTGGGAGTTGCAGTTTACATACAGCCCCACATGTTGAAAATATCTAACATTTCTTCAAGTATTACTTGACATGTATTTAATTCTACTGTTTCTCCTCAATGGTGTGGCTTCCATATATCCTGGTGTCCCTGGATGGTCACTTCTTTTCAGCTGTGTCCTGTCAGCACATGAAAATGCCCTATTTTTTCTGCAAGTGTCAGAAAAATGTAAAAACAAAAATGATGAAAAAGGGGGCTCCTCTGAGCTAGACGACCTACCCTCAAGCCTTCCCCGGAAGGGAGGCATCAAACCAGTACAAACCAATCTGATTCCATCTCTTTCAAGTGCTGTTACATCATATAAGAGAGAGCAAACGTAACATGGAGTATTATACTTTAGAATTAGAACAAACATGGAACATGGAATATGATTTGAGTAAAACAAACATGGAACATGGAGTTTGATATGAGTAGAACAAACATGGAATATGATATGAGTAGAAGAAACATGAAACATGGAATATGATTTGAGTAGAACAAATATGGAACATGGAATATGATTTGAGTAGAACAAATTTGAAATATGATTTGAGTAGAACAAATATGGAATATTATTTGAGTAGAACAAATATGGAACATGGAATATGATTTGAGTAGAACAAATATGAAATATGGAATATAATTTCAGTAGAACAAACATGAAATATGACTTGAGTAGAACAAATACAGAATATGGAATATGATTTGAGTAGAACAGGCATGGAACATAGTATATGATTTGAGTAGGGCAAACATGGAACATGGAGTTTGATATGAGTAGAACAAACATGGAATATGATATGAGTAGAACAAACATGAAACATGGAATATGATTTGAGTAGAACAAATATGGAACATGGAATATGATCTGAGTAGAACAAATATGGAACATGGAATATGATTTGAGTAGAACAAATTTGAAATATGATTTGAGTAGAACAAATATGGAATATTATTTGAGTAGAACAAATATGGAACATGGAATATGATTTGAGTAGAACACATTTGAAATATGATTTGAGTAGAACAAATATGGAATATTATTTGAGTAGAACAAATATGGAACATGGAATATGATTTGAGTAGAACAAATATGAAATATGGAATATGATTTCAGTAGAATCAACACAGAACATGGAATATGATTTGAGTAGAACAAACATGAAATATGACTTGAGTAGAACAAATACAGAATATGGAATATGATTTGTGTAGAACAGGCATGGAACATAGTATATGATTTGAGTAGGACAAACATGGAATATGATTTGAGTAGAACAAATTTGAAATATGAATTGAGTAGAACAAACATGGAATATGATTTCAGTAGAACAAGCATGAAACATGGAATATGATTTGAGTAGAACAAACATGGCCATTTTTAGGCTGGGTTTTTATTGGGGTACCTGGGAAATATCCATTACAGAGTCACAGCTCAGAGGCCTGGCAGAGGTCAGGTCATTGGATCCAAGTAAGGTGGAGATGATGCCATTCTGGTCAATGCGACGGATCATTGTTCCATCAACAAAGTAAATCAGCCCGAATTTATCTACCGTGATGCCTAAGGGAAAATTGTAGAGCAGATATAAGCACAGAACATTCTATGGGAAGGAATCCCAATTTATCCAATATCTGACCAGAGCTCAGAGACATTTGTGGCCCAGATTACAATTACATTATGAAAAAGAGCAGCTCGGATCTTATATGGCTGGATATAAAAGTGACTTGTTATTGCTTTGATGGGAGAGATGTTTTATAATGCACCGAGGGTTTCAATATTATATATTATTAGTACAGAAGGAGTGGTCACATACTAAAGGCCAAAAACCAGTTTCCAAAATGAACCCAACCGTTGGGACAGATTTATAAGCTGAGAAGTCTATTTAAATATCCTTTTGAACTCCACTAGTGATTGACTGGGAATTTAAACCCCTAGATACACTTTGCGGAAGTCCGGTTGGGGCTGATATATAACGTCATTTACATTCTTAAGGGGGTAGTTAGAATTTCTAATTTCAAGAAATCCTTTGATTTTGTCAGAAGATGAGCACAAAGGCTTCAGAGCTCTGATTGATCATGTTCTTAAGGATGAGTAGCGTAGAGAAACAAAAATATCATTTTATTTGGCTTTATACATATTGCACACGGCTGGTGTTTATAAATGAGCCCCGGTGACTTCTAATTCCTTATCATTTACAGTAGGGGGTACATTATCCCTTATAATACATGAGTGATAATCAGAGCTCCCTGTATAACTCAGACTGCAGCCTTGTGCCTTTATATGGTCACACAACCCCTCAGTGACTTCTAATATCCTTATCATTTACAGTAGGGGGTACATTATCCCTTTTAATACATGAGTGATACTCAGAGTTCCCTGTATAACTCAGCCTGCAGCCTTGTGCCTTTATATGGTCACAGAACAACCCCTCAGTGACTTCTAATATCCTTATCATTTACAGTAGGGGGTACATTATCCCTTATAATACATGAGTGATACTCAGAGTTCCCTGTATAACTCAGCCTGCAGCCTTGTGCCTTTATATGGTCACACAACCCCTCAGTGACTTCTAATATCCTTATCATTTACAGTAGGGGGTACATTATCCCTTTTAATACATGAGTGATACTCAGAGTTCCCTGTATAACTCAGCCTGCAGCCTTGTGCCTTTATATGGTCACAGAACAACCCCTCAGTGACTTCTAATATACTTATCATTTACAGTAGGGGGTACATTATCCCTTCTAATACATGAGTGATACTCAGAGTTCCCTGTATAACTCAGCGTGCAGCCTTGTGCCTTTATATGGTCACAGAACTCCCCAGTGACTTCTAATATCCTTATCATTTACAGTAGGGGGTACATTATCCCTTTTACTACATGAGTGATACTCAGAGTTCCCTGTATAACTCAGCCTGCAGCCTTGTGCCTTTATATGGTCACAGAACAACCCCTCAGTGACTTCTAATATCCTTATCATTTACAGTAGGGGGTACATTATCCCTTATAATACATGAGTGATACTCAGAGTTCCCTGTATAACTCAGCCTGCAGCCTTGTGCCTTTATATGGTCACACAACCCCTCAGTGACTTCTAATATCCTTATCATTTACAGTAGGGGGTACATTATCCCTTATAATACATGAGTGATACTCAGAGTTCCCTGTATAACTCAGCCTGCAGCCTTGTGTCTTTATATGGTCACAGAACAACCCCTCAGTGACTTCTATTATCCTTATCATTTACAGTAGGGGGTACATTATCCCTTATAATACATGAGTGATACTCAGAGTTCCCTGTATAACTCAGCCTGCAGCCTTGTGCCTTTATATGGTCACAGAACCCCCCCAGTGACTTCTTATATCCTTACCTCTTGGGTTGTTGAGTGATGCTTCGGTTGCTTTTCCTCCATCCCCACATCGTGTATCATCAAAGGGAAGGCATTGGTCTCCAGTTCCAGCAATTACCTCCGAGTTCTTGGCAAATTCCTTCACCACATTTGTTGACTTGATCTTGTAAACCCGTCGGCTATTGGTGTCTGAGAGGAGAATGGCACCTGTGATTGGGTCTGTGGCCAGATAATATTTATGTGCCGGGCTGTGGCTGTAATTATAGCAATGAGAACAAGCTGTTACATGCGAGTCTATACTGGAACAAGGATATTGTTCAAAACTGTGTATATACAATTATTCAATAGAATAAAACTCTTGCAGAATTTAATTGAAGAGATTAAAAATTGGGTATTTCTGTCAAAATTCAAGACAACGAATTAGCATTAGGCCTTGATAAAGCAGTAGTAGGTTACTAGGCCTGTGTTTTTTATCACATTACTCCTATAATGAGCTGATTTAAAGGTAAAGTTCCCCTTGGGATTATGGATATCGGATAGTGTATATTCTCTGACTAATTGACCAGCAAATCTGCCAGGTTTAATGTCAAGCTCCTTTGCCCACACCCCTCGGTAGTTGCCACCCTGTAGCCTCCTCTGCTTCTGCAACATTATGGAGTTGGCTGTCATTGACAGTTAGATCCAATATAACTTATAGGGGGGCTTCTTTTGCCTAGAAGATGTATTAGAGCTCACTCTATTAAAATCATCAGTCATCATGTCTCTCTACATATATAGAATTTGTGCAAAAGGCAGTTATTTTGTTAGATTTTGTTTGTACTGGAATCAGTTATTTGAGTGAGCTCTAATATATCTGCTAGGAAAGGAGCCCCCCTATAAGATATATTGGATCTAACTGTCAATGAGTATCTGACACCCAAATGCTGCATGAAGACAGAATGAAGAGAAACAGATGCTGAGAGAGGAATAGTAAAAACAGTAAACAGTGAAGAATATCTAATTGATTCTTCTTATTTCATTATGAGGAAGCTTATATTACATTTTCATTTTCGCAATAGTTCCCCTTTAAGGAAGAGGTTTATGAAATACTCCCAGATAGATGAATCGTTTTTAGCCTTGGCTTATCGGAATAAAAAACCTATAGACTCCTTCATGGCCATGGCTCTCCAACAGAAGACATCTGCTATCCAAAACCCTTCTCTGTCGGTTACCACTGCTAATACTATTCAGTATAAAGTACTGACCCACTTGGGTAAACATACATATCCAAAATGCCAGAAAACTATCCAACCACGTGCACCAAAGAGGGGCTTAAGTGCTTTCATTTGTCCATGTTAAGAATGACATTATGAGCTCAACAATGGCCGTGTGATGGGAAAAAGCGTCTGTTTGCTTGATATATTCTTGTACATCCCCAGTCAGTTATCCAATTAAATTGTGGGCAGATCTCATCTCGGTAAATGACACTGTTCCTGGCTTAATAAAATGGTCTGACCTTCAAGACAAGGCCATGCTGGCAGCCTGAGTCCCATCTGTGTTTCTTGGGCTTGACAGCGAGCCTGCTGGGATATTATTACATTTACCTGCACGTCACTCACATTAAGCAAGTGGCTGCAGCACAAACAGGACCTCTTGGAATCACCATATAATTCCCCATGTTCCCTCTAGTCTCTCTTTTTTATGCCTCTTCTGAGCCCATTCTTCCATATTGTAATACAGATGACAATATTATTATACTGCGCATAATACAAGTATGGGACCTGTTATCCAGAATGCTCGGGACCTAGGGTTTTCCGGATAATGGATTTTTTCATAATTTGGGTCTTCATACCTTAAGCCTAATAAAATATCATGTAAATATTAAATAAACCCAATAGGCTGGTTTTGCTTCCAATAAGGATTAATTATATCTTAGTTGGGATCAAGTACAAACTACTGTTTTATTATTACACAGAAAAATGAAATACTTTTTAAAAAATGTTTTTAATTACTTGGATTAAACAGGAGTGAATGGGAGAAAGCCTTTACGTAATTCAGAGCTTTCCAATTAACGGAGGTCTGGATGATGGCTCTCATACCTGTAGTAGTATTAGAGGTCCCCTACAGGGACCCAAGGGGAAATGTCATTGCATAGATTATGATGAATATATAGATGATGGATAGATGATAGACAGATAGCAAGATAGATGGATAGATAGATAGAATGATAGATAGATAGATAGATAGATAGATAGATAGATAGATAGATAGATGATAGATTTCCAGATATATAGACAGACAGACACATAGATAGATAGATAGATAGATAGATAGATAGATAGATAGATAGATAGATAGATAGACAGATAGATGATGGATAGATAGATCGATAGATAAATTGAAATATAGATTGAGATGGATAGACAGATAGAAAGATTAACGGATGTCTGGATGATGGCTCTCATACCTGTAGTACTAATAGAGGTCCATTACAGGGACCCAAGGGCAAATGCCGTTAGATAGATAAAGATGGATAGATGATGGATAGATGATAGACATATAGGAAGATAGATGATAGACAGATAGATAGATAGATAGATAGATGATGGATATATAGATAGATACATAGATGGATGATAGATAGTTAGATAGATAGATGATAGATAGATGATAGATTGATAGCTAGATAGATAGATAGATAGATGATAGATAGATAGATGATAGATTGATAGATAGATTGAGATGGATAGATAGAAAGATAGATATATAGATGATAAATAGATGACGGATAGATGGATAAATAGATGGAGAGATGGATAGCTAGATAGACCAACCAACAGACAGTCATATATACAATGAGACAGAAAACACAGATTTTGAGCAAGGGGAATGATCTGGTAGCAAAATGCACTTATCTATCCACAAGCTGGTTAAGTCATTTATCATGGGTTACATGAGGTGGCAAAGCTTAATTAAGACCTCAACGTAATGCACCGAGCAGTCATGGCAGGGCGCCTAATTATCCATGAGACACACTGTTCTAAAGGGAAGCAATGCAGCAAACTGGACACAATAACACATAATATCATTATTTATTAGGCTCAACTGCACAAATGAAAATGAGTCGGGTTATAACGGAATAATGACTTTTTTTTATGCAATTAGGTAATTAGATAATAAAATATCTCCTGGTTCTTCTTTCCCACCACTCTCTGACAAAGGGGAGTTCTGCCTTTAAATCTAATTTATGTATATTATAGAAGCTTATAATCAAAGCAACTTTTCAATTTAGCTTTTATTTTGTAGTAGTTTTGTAGTAGTAATGAATTATTTGCTTATTTATTCTGTCTCTTGATTGATTGAGATTACAGAGAAAAAGAGAAGAGGCATATTGTCTTATGGGGGACAAATACAGGCAGGTAACAATCCAAATTGGCCCCATATTAGTCGGGGGCCCCATATTGTGTGTTGGCTTCTCCTTGGAATCCATATTGAAACTGCTGATTTAGCCAATGATCAATGTGATCAATATGAGCAGATTTCATGGTGCCCATTACTAACTGGATCTTTTAAAAGGCTGTGTCTGGGCCTGCAGTGGCCAAAAGGGCCTCCGGTTTACTGGTTTATGATCTGCTCAAATATAATCTGTATCAGTAATGCCAACATAAGCAAAGGGTGATTTTTGTGTTTGGGGAGGTTTATTAAAGGCATTGTCTACACAGATTTCTTCATAGTATCCCAGGGCAAATCCCATATACACAAAGCCCAAGAACACACGGCAGAATCATTACAGTGCTAATTTAACATACAGTTATGGGATCCATTATCTGGAAACCCGTTATCCAGAAAGCTCCGAATTATGTAAAGTCTGTCTCCTATAGACTCCATTTTATCCAAATAATCCAAATTTTTATGGTGATTTGCCTTTTTCTGTGTAATAATAAAACAGTAGCTTGTACTTGATCCCAACTAAGATATAATTAATCCTTATTGGAAGCAAAACCAGCCTATTTTTAAATGTTTATTTCATGTTTACATGATTTTCTAGTAGACTTAAGGAATGAAGATCCAAATTACAGAAAGATCCATTATCTGGAAACCTCCAGATCCAGAGCATTCTGGATAAAAGGTCCCATACCTGTACAATGCCCCCAGAATATATGACACGTTAAATGCCATTCCAATGTCATGTATAATGTCCATGGCAGGAAAAATAGCATTCCAGTTGTATGTTTAATACCCCAAACCATATGTCAGGATGAATACAGTGCCAATTCCATATCTCATACCCCAGAACACACGGCGGCATCAATACAGTGTCAATTTAATGCATAATACCCCAGAACAAGTCAGGATAAATAAGTGCTAATTCCCCAAATAATACCTATATTCTCTGTTGTAGAACATGCAATGGTGTTGGTTTAGGGAGGCTTAGCTTCCCCCAAAGTTCATGGAAACTTGCCCATGGCAGTCTAACGGGGATCATGCAAGGAGAACATAGCGCTCCAAAAGATGATGTCAGTCTGAATTCTTTGTATGATATCATCATTATACTGTAAGGGACCCACTACATAAAGGATACATTACACAGCGCTGGGTGGTATTATATACAGATTCTACCAATGCTAAGACATTAACAATTTTAACTGAATTATTTTAAAGAAGAACTAAAGCTCAACTAAAGAAGTATCTAGAAATGTTGCACATTATGATTTGGGTTTCTGTACCAGCCCAAGGCAACCACAGCCCTTTCGCATTAAAGATCTTTGTCTCCAAAGATGCCCCATTAGCTCCCCATCTTCTTTTCTGCTGATTCACTGCACATGCTCTGTGCTGCTGTCACTTACTGAGCTTAGGGACCCACTCACAATATACAGTACACATAGAATAGAAATGTCACAATATAAGGCTGATTAGTAATTAATACAGATAATTACTACATGGCAGCACAGAAACCAGTGCAATTAGCATCAGAATTTAATAATCAGCAAACCTGTAGCATCAGCTTATATTACAGGGGAAGCTCATTTTCTGCTGGATAATTAGTGACGAGCCCTAAGCTTAGCTTCTCAACAGCCAATCAGAGCCCACTGAGCATGTGAGTGTCACAGACACTTTCCAAGATGGTGACCCCTTGTGAGAAGTTTGAAGTCCTGGATCATTGCTGCTATTGACAAGCTGAAACTTTAGCCTCGTGCAATAAGTTCACTATATAAAATGTGTCATTTTTATCTATATTCATTTTTAGGGATTAGTTCTCCTTTAAGTCCTGTAAAATTAATCTTTATAATTTATGGGGGTGAAGTACAGCCAGGAAGTAAAATAAGAGCATAAATAAATCCTTTGGGATAGCTTACCTATGTCTGAACTCTTTATTTCTGAGTGAAAATGGCAAGGCAGAGAGGAATAGAGGAAAGAAAAGGCAGGTGTTAGTAACAGAGAGAGAGAAGAACAGGTTAATAAAGCAATCAGAAACTACATGTCCTCATAACATGGAGACACAACAGAGAATCCTTGTGATGGACAGACTCTCCGAAGATGGACAGTGGTTGTACAAGAGAAATATATGTCAGCAACCCCAATACTTTCCAGAAGACGGTGAAGCTGTGAAAGGCGCTTATCAGGCTCTCCAATAAGGACAAGTGTCCAAGAGGCAACAATCTGATTTATGGCTTTTGTGTGCCTGTGCCTGTCTGTGCCTGGTGCAGGGATTATTGAATTTGTCCTGCGTTCCTCAGGGAGCGCTCATTCCCTCGCCAACTAAATTTCACTTTTAGCACGGTGACAGGATTGCTACTAGAGTTGCCACCTTAATCTCTTAAAAGCGGACACGTATTAAATCAACAGCCTATCTTGCTTATGGGAAATTAAATTAGACGCAGGCTGCAGATGGCCCTGGTTTTTGTGTAGACACGTTAAAGGAATTACTGTTCATTGCTAATTAGCCATTCAGCACTGGGATTCTAATGTGTCCAGTAAGGTGGAAGCCATATTTGCATTTAAGAACATAAAATCTGTCCTATCTGTGCATCCAGGGGCGTAACTACAGAGGAAGCAGACCCTGCAGTAGCAGGGGGACCTAGCTGTATGAGGCCATCACTAATGATCTGTCCCAATATATCATATAAAAAATCAACTTACCAATGGTATTAGGGCCCTAAATTAAATTTCCTGTGGGGTCTAGTAACATTCAACTACTATGTGCATCATCTTTGTATTGTATTTATTTGATGCTAAGGGTAGCCCCTGGTTTATAGGGATACACTCATACTGGAGATCAACTCTTTCATTCCACAGCTACTATACATAATGTATATTAAAATGTATGTATAGTTGCAGCCACTTTAGACAAACAGACATTTTTTCCCTGAATCCTGCCTGCTTCGCCAAGCCAGGTTGTCATTTCACCAGTAACACCGAGGGATTTCTGGTTGCTTCCATGGCAGCCATAGCATTGATCAGATGTTCAACTAACTGGATTTAAACACAGACATGGCTTAAAAGACAGCTTGTGAGGGATAATATTTGAGCAGTGAGCAAGAGTATTTATAATGAAATGTTTAAGGGTGCTATTTGCTAGACACGTATATGAAACATCACCAAACAACAAACAAAAATAAGGAAGCTACAACCTCTGGTGAGAGAGAATAATTTCATCCAAAACATACCTCAGCTCTAAGATGCTGGTGACATTTCCTGAGGGAAAAATCCTCCTGATGTAGTTGAAATCACCCACATAAATGCTTCCATCTGGTCCACAGGTCAGAGCAACAGGAGCTAATAGCTTGTTCCCATCTGCAAGCCCATTACAGCTGGGACATGAGATGCTCCTTCTTCGCCCATTTCCCATGGTGCTGCCAATCACAGGGGGCTGCTGAGATATGAACTGGTTCTCCCCGTTGCCCTTGTGCAGGATGCCTATTGAACAAACACCACAACATAGGTCTTTAACAGTCACCGGTGATTCTTAAGCCCCAATGAACATTCTCTTATTTCTCTTACCACTTTGTATATTGAGAGCATGATGCTTGTCCAGAGACCAACCACCCAACTTAGACGACTCTATTTCATAGCCTTGAAGTACAGCGGTTCTCTTCTCCCAGAGGATCATGTCTGGACAGGACTCATATTCATACCCCACAGAAACTGAAAGGGGAAAATAGAACTGACCTAAATTTCCTGGATAATACTATGGGTGCCAATTAAGGAAAACATTGATGGTGGCAAGAGACATAATAACTTGAAATATCTTCACATTAATGTGGCTCCTCTAAAGTCTGTTCTGAATTCCTAATGGTGGCATTCATTTTCAAGAACATATAGATCTGAGGAAAAAAATGCTGTCGGAATGATATTAAATGTAATAGGTTTCATCAATAGACTGATTGAAGTCTTAGGAATATTTTTAGAAAATAGGCGCAGAATATTATAATTTGATACTTCTTGTATATTTCAAAAGACTGACAAATAAAGAGCATCCCCAAAAGGTATTCAAGATTTTTAGCAATAATGCCTTTCAGTTTACTTGCAAAATCC
Organism: Xenopus petersii; assembly: GCA_038501925.1. NCBI lineage: Eukaryota > Metazoa > Chordata > Amphibia > Anura > Pipidae > Xenopus > Xenopus petersii. The sequence goes on from CM076675.1 coordinate 165,230,171, forward strand.
ATCATTGTACAGAAATTTTTGGCTGGATCAAGTAGGAACACTATTACTATTAGCTAACAATAGTGATGGGCAAATTTATTCGCCAGGCATGAGTTTGAGGCAAATATCCGCATTTGGCCACCTGAGAATTTTTTGGCGAAACTGCTGCAAAAATTCGCTGGCGAAAACATTTGCTGTGACAAAAAGTTGTGCGTGTAAAAATTCTCGTGCAAAAAAATGCGTTGCGCGTCAAAATGATTTTGATGCCCATTGACTTCAATGCGTTTCGCGAATTTTCGCCATATCACAAATTTTCACACATTTTTCGGCAAAGTGAAATGGGACAGATTCGCCTATCACTATTTAACAGCAAGAATCTGCTCTCGCAAATGGTTAATATAGGCAAACGTTTATAAGTTTCAAGATCTTACCAAAAGCCTCCGACAGTCCATAAACTTTTTGGCTGTACACGTCGGTCTTATCCCAAATGAAAAAATAAGAGAGGTCAGGGGCTGCAGAAAACCACTTCCGGAAGAGGCGTCCCTCCACGGCCACCATGAGGTGAACTTTCATAAGGTTGAAGGGGATAGTGGAATGGGTCAGACTGATTCTGAGCACGGATTTGTAACCGGCATTCCGGCTGCTCAAATAACTGAGTCTGATTTTACTTCCTGGGATCTGAATTTCCTCTTGTAGGGCCTAAGAAATACAAAAGTTACATGTGGCGAGAAGAAGCTCTGGCATCCCTTATATGAATAGCAAGGTCCAAAATCTTTAAAACTAACCAAAATGTTTAGAATTAGTGATGAGTAAAATTTTTCACCATGTTTCAATGCTAGAAAAACTCCCATAGATTCTAATGTATAGTAAAAAATTAAAAAGTCACACTATTTGGAAAAATGGACATTTACTTTAATGCATTTGGTGTATTTTTGCATTTAGATTAATTTTCGGTGAAGCGAAATGGGTTAGATTTGCCATCAGGAATAACACCTACAAAGGGTTCTCAATCAGTATGACACAATGCACAGTTAATACTGACTGCCTGGATAAACGTGAATACAACAGTGTCCCCCCAGCAGCCTATCAACAGAACAATGTGAATGTAACAAGATAACAGCTCCCTGGTGGATATAAGTACAGCACTCAACAGTAAAAATCCAAGTCCCACTGTGATGCCTCCAATTACACTGGGTAGAAGAAACAATAGCATATCTGAAAGCAGTTTCCTTGTGAAGTTCTGGCTCTTTCTGAAACCATATAACCAGGCAAAATGACCTGAGATGCACCTACACATTAATATAACAGCTAAAAAAGATACACTAGCTGTTATACAGGAATAAAATTGAATATGGTAGAGTGAATTATTTATAAATCTATAAACCTTAGAAGTATAAACTTGAGGGATTGTAGGAGTTGTATATTGATGGTAGCTGAAAGGAGGCAGACTGAACATTTGCGGCTTATATATGAACTGTTTATTTTCACGTATGTTGTGTTTTAATAGTAAGATCTAAAGGAGTGTGAAAACTGGCACATGCACATAAGCAAACCATGCCATGTTGACCCTGAAGGAGCTTTGCAGGCCACCATAGTCTTTCTGTGTTGGAACAAGAACACTAAGTTCAAATGCAATGTTGCCATATTTCACTTGTATTTTTGTGCTTATCCTTATAGAACCTCAAAAAAACCCTTATTACTATTTTTTCCCAGGGATATTTAATTTGCATTTATTTCCCTCTGATGTCTTTTTGATTCCAGAGGAAATAGGATTTAGAGCTCGGCGAACATGAAACGTGATATTATTATTTTGTAGGAAAGAGGAGACTTCATAACAAGATATGTAAGGGTTTGTGCTTTCTACTATATTCTCTGCACTGCCCTATATTCTCATTTCCTTCTCTTATTTTCTTCTCCATGTCTCCCATTCACTGATCTTCTTATGCTTATTTAAACATTTTGAGCCCTGTGACGTGCTTTGGTATCTTCACGCTGCTTTTCTTACCACTCACCTAATTCTTAAATGGGAAACAGACAGTAATCACAGAGCTTGCTGCAATCTCAGAACATTCCGTCTTCCTCTGTATTTCCATTCATAACAGTAGGAACATTCTAAGACAATAAAGGGGACTATCACTTGTAATGGGCTGCCTTATAACATGGTTTATCTTTTTAGTGGTTGTTTTATTATCCATTGAGATACAAATCCAGGAATATCTAGTTCAGGAGCTTTCACCCCAAATCTCAACCTCACTGACCTTCAAGTTGGACTTTCAGATGTATCAAGGACAGAAAATAGTCATTATCCCCATATCGTACCCTACATGGCCTACAGGCTAAGCCCCATCCCCTGCTCCAGGCCCCTGCAGGGGGGATAGCTTAGGAGCCACTACCTTAAACGACATGAAAATATATCTGGGAAAGTTTATGCATTCAGATATCTATCTGCACTAACAAAACACACCAGTGTTGTAGCCCTAGACCAGGGATCCCCAACCTTTTGAAGCCGTGAGCAACACTCAGAAGTAAAAGGAGTTGGGGAGCAACACTAGCATAAAAAATGTTCTTGGGGTGACAAAAAAGTGCTGTGATTGGCCATTTGGTAGCCCCTATGTGGATTGTCAACCTACATTAAGACTCTGTTTGGCAGTACACCTGGTTTTAATACAACCAAAACTTGCCTCCAAGCCTGGAATTCAAAAATAAGCTCCTGCATTGAGGCCACTGAGAGCCACATCCAAGGGGTTGGAAAGGCACATGTTGCTGACGATAATGATGATGATAATTGAATTTTGTTTCATGCAAGGTCTTTAAATGTATACAGCATCTACTGCAGAACCTTTTTATTTTGCCATTGTCCATAATGCCTTCCCTTGGCTTTGGCCCCAACACAACAAGTCTGCTGATGCAAAATAAGGTAGATGTGTTTTTAAATTAGTGTTAAAGCTGCAGATCTAAGGCCTCCATCAACGTTAAGTGCTCAGCATTTTCTTGATGATGGCACTTTAAATAACGGTGCAGAGAGCTCTGTTTGAATTTGCTCCAACCAAAGTCTTCCATCACACTGACAGCCTCATTATCTATTCCCCAACGTAAACATCCTTCAGCAGTGTGGAAGCCATTTGTATATTCATTAGACATACACTGTTCTGCTTCAAAGTCTCTCCAGTTAATTATACGAACGACTTACATGTAACTGGGCGTCTCACCTTGAACAGTTCAGTGCCACGTGGTACCAGAGAATAAAACATTTTTGGCATCCGGTGAATTAAACGGAAGTATACCAACTTTATAAGGCCACATTACATTTCTGTTTCTTTAAATAGAGTGGGCAGCACACTTTCCTTTTATGTGGGTTTGCATTTGTTTCCCCAGTGCTTAGAATCTCTTAGCAGTGACAAGCAACATGGCCAGCACAGAAGGAATGTTCTGAAAGCACAAAAAGCTATCTAATCCAGGAAATTGAGTGTGATGTCTAGAAATCTGCATGATGTCTAGCAATAGGTCATGATTTGGATATGGAGTGTGGTGTATAGGAATATGTATGGTGTCTAGGAATATGCATGGTGTCTAGGAATATGCATGATGGTGCCTAGGCATATGCTTGGTGTCTAGGAATCTGCATGATGGTGCCTTGGAATATGCATGGTGTCTGGGCATATGCATGGTGTCTAGGAATATGCATGGTGTCTAGGAATATGCATGGTGTCTAGAAATCTGCATGGTGGTGCCTAGGAATATGCATGGTGTCTGGGCATATGCATGGTGTCTAGGAATATGCATGGTGTCTAGGAATATGCATGGTGTCTAGGAATATGCATGGTGTCTAGGAATATGCATGATGGTGCCTAGGCATATGCTTGGTGTCTAGGAATCTGCATGATGGTGCCTAGGAATATGCAGGGTGTCTGGGCATATGCATGGTGTCTAGGAATCAGCATGATGGTGCCTAGGAATATGCATGGTGTCTAGAAATCTGCATGATGGTGTCTAGGAATATGCATGGTGTCTAGGAATATGCACAGTGTATAGGAATATGCACGGTGTCTAGGAATATGCATGGTGTCTAGGAATATGCACGGTGTATAGGAATATGCACGGTGTCTAGGAATATGCACAGTGTATAGGAATATGCGCGGTGTATAGGAATATGCATGGTGTCTAGGAATATGCATGGTGTCTAGGAATATGCACAGTGTATACGAATATGCATGGTGTATAGGAATATGCACGGTGTCTAGGAATATGCATGGTGTCTAGGAATATGCACGGTGTCTAGGAATATGCACGGTGTCTAGGAATATGCATGGTGTCTAGGAATATGCATGGTGTCTAGGAATATGCATGGTATATAGGAATATGCACAGTGTATAGGAATATGCGCGGTGTATAGGAATATGCATGGTGTCTAGGAATATGCATGGTGTCTAGGAATATGCATGGTGTCTAGGAATATGCATGGTGTCTAGGAATATGCATGGTATCTAGGAATATGCATGGTGTATAGGAATATGCATGGTATATAGGAATATGCATGGTGTATAGGAATATGCACGGTGTCAAGGAATAGGATGTGATGTTTCAACTCAATGGAGTTTTGTGTCTAGGAATGTGCATGGAGTCCAGGAATGGTTCACAGTAACATAGTATGTTAGGGTCAAAAAAGACACACATCCATCCATCAAGTTCAACTTTTTAACTCTATTTTAACCTGCCCAACTGCCAGTTGATCCAGAGGAAGGCAAAAAACCCAATTTGAAGCCTCTCCAATTTGCCTCAGAGGGAAGATGTACCCCTATATGTAATAAAAGTCACTAAGTTTGCCCAGGAGCAGTAACTCATAGCAACCAATAAGATGTTTTAAACAGGTGACCAGTAAATGCTACCCTGCTGATTGGTTGCTTATGGGTTACTGCTCCTGGCAAACTTAGTGCCTTTTATTACATAACCCCCATGGTGTCTTCGAATGTACATGGTACCTACAAATGGGCCATGGTGCCTAGTAATGTGTCATGTTGTCTAGGAATATGAATGATATATGGGAATTGATCATAGGCTATAGAAATGTGCATGGTGTTTTTGAATGGTTTATGGTGTCTTGAAATGGTTTATGGTACTTTTAAGTGTGCATGGTGCATAGAAATGGGTCAGTGGTGTCTACAAATGGACCATGATTAATATGGGTCCCATCATTAAAGGGATTCTGTCATGATTTCTATGATGTAGTTTTTATTTCTAAATTATACACTGCAAATAATATACTCTGCAATATAAAATCTCATTCCTGAACCAGCAAGTGTATTTTTTTTTAGTTGTAATATTGGGGTGTAGGTGCATCTCAGGTCATTTTGCCTGGTCATGTGCTTTCAGAAAGAGCTACTATGGAACTGCTTTCTGGCAGGCTGTTGTTTCTCTTACTCAATGTAACTGAATGTGTCTCAGTGGGACCTGGATTTTACTAATGAGTGCTGTTCTTAGATCTACCAGGCAGCTGTTATCTTGTGTTAGGGAGCTGCTATCTGGTTATCTTCTCATTGTTCTGTTATTAGGCTGCTGGGAGGGAAAAAAAGGGGGGGTAAAATCATGCCAACATGCAGTGCAGCAGTAAAGAGTGACTGAGAGCACAAGTCACATGACTGGGGGCAGCTGGGAACTGATAATATCTCTAGCCCCATGTCAGATTTCAAAATTAAATATCAAAAAATCTGTTTGCTCTTTTGAGAAACGGATTCCAGTGCAGAATTCTGCCGGAGCAGCACTATTAACTGATTCATTTTGAAAAAAAAATTTTTTCCTGATGAGAGTATCCCTTTAAATCAGTTTTATTATTCCCATGGAAGAAGTACAACAAAAAATGAGATCACATTAGATAAACAGTTAGGTCCATAAATCTTTGGACAGAGACAACTTGTTTTTCTAATTTTGGTTCTGTACATTACCACAATGAATTAAATGAAACAACTCAGATGCAGTTGAACTGCAGACTTTTAGCTTTAGTTCAGTGGGTTGAACAAAAAGATTGCATAAAAATGTGAGGGGGCTCAAAAGCAATTGGACCATTGACTCAAAGGCTATTTTATGGGCAGGTGGGGGCAATTCCCTCGTTATGTCATTATCAATGAAGCAGATAAAAGCCCTGGAGTTGATTTGAGGGGGGGGGGGTACTTGTATGTGGAGATTTTGCTGTGAACAGACAACATGCGATCAAAGGAGCTCTCCATGCAGGTGAAACAAGCCATCCTTAAGCTGCAAAAACAGAAAAAACCCATCTGAGAAATTGCTACAATATTAGGAGTGGCAAAATCTACAGTTTGGTACATCTGGAGAAAGAAAGAAAACACTGGTGAACTCAGCAATGCAAAAAGACCTGGACGTCCACGGAAGACAACAGTGGTGGATGATCTTGGAATCATTTCCATGGTGAACAGAAACCCCGTCACAACAAACAAACAAGTGAAAAACACTCTCCAGGAGGAAGAGTATCCATATCCAAGTCTACCATAAAGAGAAGACTGCATGAAAGTAAATACAGAGGGGGCACTGCAAGGTACAAGCCACTCATAAGCATCAAGAATAGAAAGGCTAGATTGGACTTTGCTAAAAAAACATCTAAAAAAGCCAGCACAGTTCTGTAAAAACATTCTTTGGACAGATGAAACCAAGATTAACCTCTAGCAGAATGCTAGAGAACAGCTCATGATCCAAAGCATAGCACAGTTCTGTATAAAACATTTGGGAGGCAGTGTGATGGCTTGGGCTGCATGGCTGCCAGTGGCACTGGGACACTAGTGTTTATCCATCATGTGACACAGGACAGAAACACAAGAATGAATTGTGAGCTGTTCAGAGACACTGTCTGCTCAAATCCAGCTAAATTCACTCACATTGATTGGAGGAGTTTCATAATGACCCAAAACATACAGCCAAAACAACCCAGGAGTTTATTAAAGCAAAGAAGTGGAATATTCATGAATGGCCAAGTCAGTCACCTGATCTGAACCCAATTGAGCTGCATTTCACTTGTTGAAGACTAAACTTGGGACAGAAACCTGCAGAAAACCTGCAGTAAAGGCCTGGGAGAACATTTTAAAGGAGGAAACCCAGAATATGGTGATGTCCATGAGTTCAAGACTTCAGGCTGTCAAAGGGTTTTAAACCAAGTATTAGAAACTAACATTTTATTTTCAGTTTTTTAATTTGTCCAATTACTTTTGAGCCCCTGAAATGAAGTGATTGTGTTAAAAAAAGGATTTAGTTCCTCACATTTTTCTGCAATCTTTTTGTTCAACCCGATGAATTAAAGCTAAAAGTCTGCAGTTCAACTGCATCTGAGTTGTTTCATTTAAAATTCATTGTGGTCATGTACAGAACCAAAATTAGAAAAAAAAGTTGTCTCTGTTCAAAGATTTATGAACCTAACTGTAACTGGTATGTACACAACTATACCTGGATTTCAGGTACAATGGGGCCTTTTGCTGAGCAGGAGCTGGCAAATGCAGTGAGCGGTGCCGGGGAGAGCACCGGGTTGGGACGGGCGAAGCTACTCAGGTCACAGCTGGGGATCTCATTCTCCTCATGGCGCATTGTGATGGTCTCCATAACAAAGAAGCGATCCCATGGAAGCCAAAGAGTGTGTTCTTGGGTAATAAACGGTGCCCGCTCAAAGCGGAGAGTGATAGAAATTCCTCCATTAGTCACAAGATCAAAACTGTATACAGGAAAGAAAAATACAAATCAATTATTTGTTTATAGCAACATCCTCCCATTCAGAAAATGATCTCGTTAAATGCAAAATAGATTCGGTTCTTAGTCGTTTGCATTAATATATAGCAGAAAATCTGCCTTAGCCATTGTCCTTTATGGAGAACAAGGCAAACATTCTGAATAACACTCGCCCCCCATCCCTTTAATAAAATAAACATGAAATAGAAACTGTTTGGGTAAAAATTCATTAAAACCACTGATCTGAGGTGGCCTTAAATCACCAGCGCATAAGCCATATTGCATTTTTAGAGCCCCCTGTTCTATTAACGACACAAATTTTGTCGAATGGGTCCTGAATATGACACGGTGCTGGTGCTGAGCTGATGAGACCCCAGGGCTAAGTGTGTTCAGGGCTTCATAACATATTCATGTTGATTGCTTTCAGACGGTTCTTTATGGCATAAATCTCATTCCTTGATGGTTTCACACTACTATAAAGCCTACTTAGCATGCAAAGCCAACTTTTCCAGCATAATCTCCTCAATGTGCTTCTCTGGCACCAATGCCTACAGCCCTACTAGTTTCCTTTCACAAAGGCAGAGCCTGTTGTAGGGAAGGGCGGAGATGACAGTCTCACAGGAGCCCCCTGGGGCGATATAAATAATAGAACAAGAGATCTATTGGACTGTATAATAATACTTTGACATTTTTGTTAAATACATCAGGGATGTCCATCTTCAGCTGTTGGGTTCTATCATTTTTTCCCCCTTGGATTATGGCCTCAGTCTTCTAAAACTGCAGTAAATACTCTTATCTCTGCCCTGTATAAAGTGCCAGCATGTTCTGCGGTTCTCCCTTCAATGTAGGAAGCTGGCTGCCGAACCATTACACTCAACACACAGTTTCAAGCACAATAATATTAAATAACCTATTGATTTAAAATGTTAAGAGTGATAGCTCTAAGCAAGTCACCCTTCTGGACAACCCATATGGAAAGTTGATTCGGTTCGAAATTCAGCCAGGATTCAGCCTTTTTCAGCAGGATTCGGCCGAACCGAATTTGCATATGCATATTAGGGGCGGGGAGGGGAAATCTCGTGACTTTTTGTCACACCCCTTATTTGGATTCAGTTCGGTATTCGGTCTGATCTTTTGCGGAGGATTTGGGGGTTTGGCCGAATCCAAAATAGTGAATAGTAAAAACCTTAGAAGCAAAATATGACTTTACCACCAGAAAGCTTGCTTTGCATAGAGCTCTAAGATACATGAAGTTTATGTTTCTGTCTCAATCTTGCTCCAATATATTCAAGTAGTACTTCTACTACCCTCTTTTGCTGCTACCTGATTCCTACCCACAACTGCTGCTATCCCTTTCTGCACACCTCTAAAGAGTGCTCCATAAATAGAGGAGACATAAAAACATTTTGGAGGGTTTCATGTGGCCATAGCAACCAGCCACCATTTGTTTGGTTTCTATAGGTGACTAGGCCTTTTGGTGATCTTTGCACAATGTATTATTTAATTCCCATGGAATCCAGGATAAAAGGGGTACAGAAATTGGAGGGGAAGGAAGAACAGACTTAAATAATTCAGTGCTGTAGAGCATGACAGACTTAAGATGCCATTTGTCACTTCCCACCGAGACTCCACCGGAGTGTGAAGACATTCAACAGAGGATTAGAGGGTCCTATAAGTTTCAAACAACTATAGGCAAATCTTATGTTTTTTATGGAGGAGATGAGGAATTTAATTCACTGCTGTCAGCCTGTCTGTAAGGTGGAAGAATAGTAAAACCCCTGAAGTATTATGAACTTAAGTTACTTAACGTCTGAGAGTCTATCTCCTCTCTTACAGCTTTCGGTGTTAATAGGCATCAATAATCAGCGGCTTAGCAAGTCTGCACTGAGATACTCAGTAGCATGTAGTATTCGGCTTTGGGGGAGAAAGTTCAGCTGTATATATATCCTACACTTCTATGCCTCAAAGTATGTCAAAGCATTCATTTGCAATTGTACAGAAGGGGAAGCCCAGTTATATTATTCTTCTATAGCATTGGTTCCTAAATTGTGGACCTAGTCCTCCTGGAAGAGCACAAATTGTAAGCCAGCTAAGGTGACATTTGAGAGGGATGAGTGTTTGTTTATTATCTTGGGTATGGTTAACCCTGGAATTATAGTACAGGTATAGGATTCATTATCCAGAAACCAGTTATACAGAAAGCACCGAATTACGGAAAGGCCATCTCCCATAGACTCCATTTTAGCCAAATAATCCATATATTTAAAAATGATTTCCTTTCTATCTGTAATAATAAAACAGTAGCTTGTACTTGATCCCAACTAAGATATAATTAATCCTTATTGGAAGCAAAACCAGCCTATTGGGTTTATTTCATGTTTGAATGATTTTCAAAAAAGCCTACCACTGCGTAAATATGCTAGTGGTTTAAAGTTTAGGCAATGGCACATTACGATAGCGTATTTACGCAGCGGTCGGTTTTTTAAAATTGTGCCACGGACCGCAGCGAAAATCCGTACATGTGTCCATAGCTTAAAGGTATGAAGATCTGGAAATCCCCAGGTCCTGAGCATTCTGGATAACAGCTTCCATACCTGTCCATTAAGTTAGTAACCATTTTAGACACATTTTCTTGTATCTGTAACCCTGTTATGAGCTAAGGGGGGCTCCACCAAATTTTGGAAAGCAAAGGGATTCCTAAGCTCAAAAATACCTCTGCTTTAAAGTGAAGGACTATGGGGAAGAGTGCAGAAAGTGCATTAAGTGAGTAATGTTGAAGGTGAATTCAGTTCCTACTGTCATCTCAAAAGACTACAGCATGCATAGCAAGATGCCATAATCAAAATTGCCATGGGTAGAGCTGTATGGGTACTTGTTGTCCAAAAGCATTTGAAGAAAAAAAGCCATCACAGATATATATAAGAAAAAAAAGATACATGATTATTTGGTAGCACTGGATATATGTATGGACACAAGAGAACCAAAGGCAATATGCAAAAAGGAAAATGTGACATTAGAAGCCAGTGAGTGATGTCATCAAGTTTATGATGGATGTGCAGTATCACTTTGCATAGACCTACCATCTACAGAACACAAGGCCTTTCTGCTGCGGCATATCTTTTGAATTAAGCTGGCTATGCATGTTATGTGCTTGTTTGGGGAGGTTGCCAAATGAGAAGATCTCTGCCCACCTGCTGGGCCTAATCAGGTGATCTGATTAGTGGACAATTATTGGATCATACCCTGGGCCTATAAATGGGAATTTCAAATCAATCCCATACATGGGCCAATAAATTTAAACTTGGTCTGTGGGGATTAAGTTGGCAGCTTTTATTGGTCATCTGAAGTTTGGTTCTGAAGATTGTCTTGTACATGAGGCAGGAATATTGAAGCCTCCTCTAAACATGGAGGCTGCCAATCTTATAGCTAACATGTTCAACAGTGGTCTTACAGGTGTAACATATAATTAGGTGGGACATATAATTCTACAACATCTGAAGAACTAAGGCTGGACCTTTATGGTAAGAATTAATACATCATAAGAGAGTAATGCTTCATAAATTACCTTCCGTCCTGCCTGCTGATAGTATAGCCAAAGGCTGGTGACCCAACAAAACTGATATTCACACCAACTAGTGGGGTTCCATCCGATGTTATCACCTGGCCACGTATGACACAAGCATGTCTGAAAAAAAAATAACAAAAAGAGGAAATTGTTAGCCGGGAATATACATTTAACCCATTGACAATAAGACACAGGCTTTAGGTATTCACTTAAAGGTAAGGGAGCTGTTAGGTCAATGTGTAGGTGAATGGAAGCGACAAAACACCATTTATGAAGATGAACTAACTTGGTATAGTGCTCTGAGGCACGTGCAGGCACCGGTACCCAGACCATTTTTTATTAATGATGCTGTCAACGAACTCCACGGCAACAAGCTGTTATTGGGAAAAGGACTGAGTGCCAGCACAGGCAAGGGCAAATCAAACATTTTATATGCCAGGGCAGGGAGATTCAATGGCTGGCTCTGTGGCTGTTACTGAACTACAAACCTCAGCATTCTCCATCAGTCAGCAGTTGAGGGTAAGGTAGCGCTATCCCTTTGAAGTCAAGACATCAAAATATTTTCAAAAATCCTAGCTCCATATAAAGGTACAAAATAAGGGAGACAATATGGCAGCTCCCATTAAAAAATAAAGGAATTATATTAACCTAAGCCTGTAGTTTCTAAAGAGCAGGTTTGAGGTCCTGATTTATTTTCTAACAGTATCCATCTAGTTTCTAATTAAATAAAGTTTCATAAAAATGCATTCTGGAGTCATCATCTTGTTTATGTATTTTTTTTATATATATATATATATATATATATATATATATATATATATATATATATATATATATATATATATATATATGACAGTCTCCTATGATTTCTTTTAAGGGTAACAATATGACAGCTCCCACCCATATGCATAAATAAAAACATACAAAGCCAATATGCCTCCATGCTGCACCGTCTAAGGAAAACAATATGTTGGCTCCCACCCCTGTCCTTAAATACAAAGGAGCAAGGCATGTTCTGTGCACTCTTGTGCTTTCTATTAAATGGAAGCTAAAACACACCTATTGATTATCCTTTATTTATATAGCACATTGATACAAAGGGTATATTTTTCCCTTGACCATTGTATTCATCTGAAACTAAAATACCACTCCCACTTCTGATGAGCCGGCTTTGTCTGCCCTCACCGCAGTGTAATCTCCTGTGTACATACCACACTTCTACTGAGTCTCTCGCATTAATATATTAATAAACAAACCTACCACATAACCCAGAACATTCCATCTGGTTCTCCATCTCATACCCTGTGTTGTATCACTATCTTCCACAGTATCGTATTTATTAGAAAAATACCGTATCAGGCAACTCTTTGGAGTAATTCAGTAGTAAGAGTCTACCGGCCAGTCCCACTGGAAACGTGATCAGTTGCATTATTTACTACAAAGGGAACTTCTGAGTCGATATCATAGAGCATAAAGGAGATCAGGCATGAATACAAATCAAGCAAATCAGGCTTATATGGTCATTGGCCTAGTTGCCAACAAAGGAATCATACACTGCTGCTACAGAGACCCATTGGCGGTGGAGCACATCATCATGCCAATGCATTTAAAGATTGGCTGTACCTTCTTGAAGAAGAAACAAGAAGATTTTAAGATTGCCTGAACTTTCTTGAAGAAGAAACAAGAAAATATGAAAACTGCCTGTACCTTATTGAAGAAGAAACAAAAAGATTTGAAGATTGCCTCTACTTTCTTGAAGAAGAAACAAGAAGACTTTAAGATTGCCTGAACTTTCTTGAAGAAGAAACAAGAACATTTGAACATTGCCTCTACTTTCTTGAAGAAGAAACAAGAAGAATGAAGATGTTCTTCAAACATGGGGCTTCCATTTACATAGACAAGATGTTCAACAATGGGCCTCCAGCTATCATAAAACTACAATGCCCAGAAGGCGGGACTTATAATTCTACAATAGCTAAGGAAACAAGGCTGGACTTTCATGACACAAACAAAGTAATACACCATAACAAAGTAATGCTTCATGCATTACCTTCCATTATGTCTGCTGAAGGTAAACATCTTATGGGCAGCTATGGGTTACAGTAACTTGTGCATATTGTGCTTAGAAGTCATGGATAAAAATTCTGCATGGGCTCAGTTAGCCAATATTTTTGGTTAAATAGTTAGAACATAAAGCTCAGGTGACATTGGGGTAGACTATTGGCAGGAGCTACATGAGAAACAATGTCCAACTTGCTTCTGTTTCGTGACAAAAAGGGGATGCTGGCATGAAAATCTGAGCAAAAAACATCACTTGCAAGTTCAGACTCCTTGACCATAATATCATGGTTTGGTTTGACATGCAAGGCAAAAGGAGATGAGTAACCTTAGAGGACTGTTTCCCAAACTGTGGAGTTGCCCCCTGATGGTACTTTTAGTAGTACCATTTTGACCTTGTGTAAGACAAAACTCAGTAAAGGAAAACCTTTAGTAATAGTCTGGCAATTTATTCTTACATAATACAACATAACAGTTTTGTCTGGGTAAGCTGTTGGAGTAACACACAGAATGTCAGCCAAGGACTTACCAAAGACCCACCTCTTGGTCCAGGCATTATATAGCTTTCAGAAGGCTTTTACAATAATTGTGACAAGGGGTTCACGGAAATACCATACATAGTCTGTCTCCTCCTTGTACAATAATTGTGACAAGGGGTTCACGGAAATACCATACATAGTCTGTCTCCTCCTTGTACAATTAATGTCTAAATGATTTACTTAGTCTTACATGTTATCAAAGGAATGTTGTAACATACTGTGCCTAGCTCCAACGGTCCACAGCCTCGCAATCAGCTATCGGCTAACCAAGGCCATTATGGTATTTCCAGTAATCTGAGCCGCACTTCAGTAGAAAGGGGCCCCAACAGACACTCTGGAATTTAAGTAACAGAGTGATGATCTTTTGTTTGTATGGCCTAGTATAAGCTATATGAGTGACCATTGTCCACAGTAGACCATTCGCCATAATAGTCCATCCTGCCTTGGGCCATATAGCGTTATGGCATCATAGAGGGCGGGGGTGACAGATATCAACCCTCTGACACTAGCCATTCGTCCGTCATAGGAATTGGACCGTTCCAGATATATATTTTTATATTTACACCCCTGGGGGCATAAAACTTTGGCTATGAAGACCCAATTGCCATTTGATGTATATTTTATGTTTATATGTTTTCTCATCTGGAGGATCATCTTGAATAGTAATTATAGTGAAACTGTAACAGTATTTGCTGTCTTAGATGTGTTTGTAACGTAATGGCTGAAACAGCAATGTTTTCATATATGTGCAACCTTGGTATCACCCAAGAGATGCAAAGACCAAGGGGCCGATTCACGAAATTCGGGTGAAGGGTTAGAATAAAAAAAAAATCGATTTTCGAAGTATTTTTGGGTACTTCGACCATTGAATTGGTTAAATTCGATCGAATTCGATCGAATTCGAACGATTCGAACGATTAGAAGTAAAAATCATTCGACTATTCGACCATTCGATAGTCGAAGTACTGTCCCTTTAAGAAAAACTTCGACCCCCTACTTCGGCAGCTAAAAGCTACCGAAGTCAATGTTAGCCTATGGGGAAGGTCCCCATAGGCTTGCCTGTGATTTTTTGATCGAAGGATTTTCCTTCAATCGTTGGATTAAAATCCTTCGAATAGTTCGATTCGAAGGATTTAATCGCTCGATCGAACGAAAAATCCTCCGATCGATCGCAGGATTTGCCCAAAATCGTTCGACTTCGATATTCGAAGTCGAACGATTTTAGCTCCCAGTCGAATATCGAGGGTTAATTAACCCTCGATATTCAACCCTTCGTGAATCGGCCCCCAAATATTAGCCCTAAAAGGAGATTTAAGCGAAAATAGCCTGAAAAACCAATGCTCTAGAGAGTGAGCCTCAATTACAGTCATTGGAAACTTTACAGAGAGAGACACCAATGGGTTGCAGCAGATTAAGACCCTGTATGGCACTATAAATAGCATATGGTTTCTTTTAGTACCCAATGGATATTCTCTTGAATGATACAACACCCAATCATTGGTTGTGTCTCACCCACATTGGTTTACAGATATCTGCATCTAGCATAAGGGGTTACTAGGCTCGATGGTTCATAACCTGCTCAGGCTTTATTCAAGTCCCATTATTTGAAAGTTATTATTTCAATAAGAAAAAGGCTCATTTGGGAGCAAACTCAATCATCTAAACCTTGACAGCCACTATTCACAGACATTAATTTTCAAATTCTCTTCTGCTTAGCGAGATACTCCAGGGTCTTCAGGCCTGAAGGGTTAGTCAGCTGCCCTCATGACACTTCAATGTCCTTTCTTGAGGCAAGAACAGAGGCCCAGTTGATATTAAAGCTCTAGGAACCCTGGTAATATTAATTGAATTAACTATTTCCTCCAGCAGACCTTGATATTGCGGCAATTATTTTACAATCATAGAGAATCGAAGAACGGCACCGATGGTCTTACTGTATGTTTTACTGCATGTGCATATAAATTACATTTTTCAGAGAGGGCAAAGTGATGTATTGCCTCTTATGTAAAAATATAATTTCTTTTTCCTCATGAGCATGTTGCAGGGCTTCTTTGAGTTATTTAAAACGAGGGGTCATCCAACTCTGGGAGATGTTTTGTTAAATTTGATTTACATTTATTCGGATATCCTTTTTGCTTGCATACTTTATGGTAAATATAGGTCTACTTTCTTTTAGTCATGTGAAAAAAGAAAAGAAATTTACACTCATTTGAGAACCTTGAAGCCCCATGACTGGTTTAAATAATGATCTCATGCTCCAAACTAGTGGATTCTGGACTTTTTTCAGTTCAAGCCCCTATTGGAAGTCCACCTTTTTTTTCAGGGCACCTTTAAGCCCATAACAAGGTTGCAGGTATAGGAAAAGATCAGTGTATCTGTTCATCCATAGCTTCAAGAATGTTTGGGACAGAAAGTTTATTCTCTCTCCAAACATCACCCAACATGGCCTTCAAGCTGGGCTTCAAGGTGTGCCTAGGAGAACAAATGGATGTGTTTCCAGTATCTCACCCAAAATGATCTTCAGGGTAGGCCTCTCTGTCACCAAGGGGGACAGTCCCATCATTTGTGAACAACTAGTCTTGACAGTTCTCTATCAGAATCAAAGAACAGTGCTGGCCATTAACTCAGCCTAAAGGAGAAACACAAGGTTTACAGCAGCGGTTCCTATAGCCAGCTAGGATGTCATTTGGAAGAATGCCTATTGCCTATGCCTGTATGCTCTTAAACTACATCTTAAACATACAAATGTGACATGGCAGTCCATGTATGAATGTAAGTGTGATCAAATGTATCCAATATGGCTCCTTAGTTGCAAAATGGATGTACTGACATTAGCTGAAGCTGAGGTTATTAAAGAATAAACTTGTTTTTTCATTAAATATTGTTTGGGAACTCATTAAATATTGTTTGGAAAATGTTAAGGCGAGGGAGAAGGAAAGGGAAATCAGAGATAGTACAAACATGTTGGTCATGAAGAAGAAACCTTGTGGTCAAGCTCATGGTCAAATTTCTGGGCGTATGGCCATTATTTTGTTATATGTCCACAATAAGGATTAAGGTCAAACTCTGCTATGATTGATCATTTTATTATTGAACTAGTAGAAATAGAGAGCTCAGTTAAGGGGCTTCGGAACTTTATCTACAAGCAGATGTGTTGTGTAGAACCTTTCACGATTGATCTGGCTTTGAGAGTTCACTGTTTCTGGCCCGGGGTTCCCCATCTGATGTTCCTCTAAAATGAAGTTGCATAATCAATCGGTGATGTATTAACTTTTTTACAATATATTATTCTCATTTAATATTGAGCAGTGTGTGTGCATGTTTTATTTCTATCCCTGCACTCGATAAGTCTATCAGGGGAAGCTTGGCAAGACAACATCTGAAAAGTCAATTAGGGTAAAATATAGGGTGAAAATATATAGTTTGATAAATAAATGGAGATTCTTGGAATTGAACAGCTAAAACACCGGTGGTTTCCTATATCTGTAACCATCTTATGAGCCAAGGGGAGCCTTGGACAATCACTGCCATAGAGATTGTGCAGGAGGCCAAGGACTCTGGAGGTCAAAAAGCAAGAAAATGCAGTACTTTGTTTTTTTTTTTTGTTTGTTAATTCAAAGTTAAATTTCTGAGAAAACCTTTCATTGTTAGCAGTACGAACCCCTGATTTATTCTACGAAGCCTCAAATAACTTGTGTTTCTAAAACACTTTCTTGACGTCTCGACAAATGAAGTGCAAAGCTGTTGTTTTCCTTTGCAGGCACAATGCAAATCCTTGCTACTAATGACAATCTCACCCCTGCATAATCTCACTTATTTAATTTTCACATCAGGTGCTTCCACAAAGCAACAAAATCACCCCCAGAGGTGCATTTTAACAAGCCCTTTAAATGTCATTTTTCCACACTTCAGTCTGCACTCTTTAATGATTAGAAAAGCCGGCAGTTCCAGCGGCACGGCACAGATGAAATGTGGACTTCTTTGAAAATCTCTGCAGTTGGTTTCCTGGCCCCCAGTCTGTAGATAATGCAGGGAACGTTATACAGCTCTAGGGACAGGCAGCCAGTAATTTGCTCACAATTTCAGCAATGACTTTGCCAGCGCTGCTCACTGGTAGTAATGAGCGAATTAGCCAGCCAAGGAATTGTGGCGAAATTCCGCATTTCACCATGTGCACATTTTTTGGCGAAATTAAGGCAAAAATTTGTATCGGAAAAATTTGTCAAGAAAAAACTTCCATAAGAAAAAACGCCCTTTGACTTTAATGAATTTGGACAAAAAAAAAAAGCCATATAAAAATACTCCCATTGACTTTAATGCATTATGACTAAAGTCATCCATAAGAAAAAATGCCCATTGACTTTAATGCATATGGAGTGAGAAAAATTGTCACACGCATAAAAATTGTCGTGTGTAAAAAGCCCATTGACTTTAATGCATTAGGACAAAATGAGTCGCCATAAGAAAAACGCCCATTGACTTTCAGGGCAGAGACACACAGTCAGATGTGGGGAGATTAGTTGCCCAGCGACAAATCTCCTCTTCTTTGGGGCAACTAATCTCCCCAAACTGCCTTCCCCCTGCCTTCACGCCGGCTAGAATGATAATCACCGGCAGGGTTGGAACTCAGAGCGCTTCGTTCTCCTAAGCGCCTCACGAGGAAACTCCCCGATTCTGACTATGTGTCTCTGCCCTAATGCATTAGGACAAAAAAAATAGCCATAATAAAAAAACGCCCTTGATTTTAATGCATTAGGACAAAAAAAGGCGCCATGAGGAAAAAACGCTCATTGACTTTTAATGCATTTGGACAAAAAAAGTCGCCATAATAAAAAACTCCTATTGACTTAAATGCATTAGGGCAAATAAAGTTGCCACAAGAAATAACGGCCTTAACGTTCATGCATTAGGAGAAAAAAGTTACCATAAGAAAAAACACCCATTGACTTGAATGCATTAGGAGAAAAAAAGTCACCATAAGAAAAAACGTCCTTGACTTTCAAACCCCTGCACCAGTAGGTAAAACAACACATACAACATTATAGTAACATTTTTATGTTCACATGATTTTATATCCCGGGAAACCTAAATGTATTTAAAGGATAAGTAAACCTTTAAAATAAGGCATTGTAAAATTGATGAGGGGGCTATTCTAAGCACTTTTGCAATGTACATTCATTATTTATTCTTTTTTCATTCCAAGATATTAAGGGATACATGTACTGTTAATATGAATGAATTTTGTTAAAACAGCTCCACCTGCTGGTCAGTTTCCCACCAGTCTGACCACCAAGTAGTCAAGGAAGTTGTCAGGAGAAAGAAAGAGGCTGCTCTGATGTTCTTCTGCTTAAGGATACAATTAGAAACCTTTCTCAGCTCAGCAGCCTCTTTGTTGATGTCCATGATTGGTGTTAAATTGTCGACTTTACTGACACTGATAATCAACTTTGTGGGGGCTTCTTTCGTGAACATTGTTACCAAACCGTTACCCATGCCCCTCTATTAATGGTTTACCATAAATTGTATGGCTAAAGATGATGCTAAGCCATATCCTATATTATAAATAAACCTATATTGGATAGATTTGAATAGACTTTGGCTAATGTATCTACTTAATTTCAATTTCAGGTTGACTGAATGGCCAACAGACTTGGCAGTAAATCCCATGGACAACTCCCTGTATGTCCTTGACAACAATGTGGTGTTACAGATCTCCGAAAACCACCAAGTGCGTATTGTAGCAGGAAGACCAATGCATTGCCAGGTCCCAGGGATTGACCATTTCCTGCTGAGTAAAGTGGCCATCCATGCAACTCTGGAAGCAGCCGTGGCATTAGCTGTGAATTTTGCACTGAAATCCATTTCTCAAAAGAGCAAACAGATTTTTTTATATTCAATTTTTAAATCTGACAAGTGGCTAGACATTTTGTCAATTTCCCAGCTGCCTCCAGTCATGTGACGTGTGCCTGCGCTTTAGGAGAGAAATGCTTTCTGGCAGGCTGCTGTTTTTCCTTCTCAATGTAACTGAATGTGTCTCAGTGGGACATGGGTTTTTACTATTGAGCGTTGTTCTTAGATCTACCAGGCAGCTGTTATCTTGTGTTAGGGAGCTGTTATCTGGTTACCTTCCCATTGTTCTTTTGTTTGGCTGCTGGGGGGGAAGGGAGGGGGTGATATCACTCTAACTTGCAGTACAGCAGTAAAGAGTGATTGAAGTTTATCAGAGCATAAGTCGCATGACTTGGGGAAGCTGGGAAATTGACAATATGTCTAGTCCCATGTCAGATGTCAAAATTGAATATAAAAAAATCTGTTTGCTCTTTTGAGAAATGGATTTCAGTGCAGAATTCTGCTGGAGCAGCACTATTAACTAATTCATTTTGAAAAAATGTTTTCCCGTGACGGTATCCCTTTAATATCTTGGAATGAAGAAATATAAATAAATAATGAATGTAAATGACATAAGTGCTAACAATGGCACCCTCATCAATTTTACATTCACTTATTTAAAAAGTTTACTTATCCTTTAACTTTCCCAAATGTCATTGTTCTGCTATTGATAGTACAATTACACCACTGACAAATGTAAATATCATACTCTATTAGGTACAACGTGCATCATTTTTCTGCAGATTGTTTCCCTTGGCATCAAATGCACCATAGTACAAAATGCATGTCAAAAAAAAGTCATGCTTTTCCAGAGTTTTTAACAATACACAACATATACAGTATAATGAAATATGTCATTTTGCAACCAATGAGTCACCTTTGTTCACCTTTGAGGTAACTTTTAGTATGATGTAGAGACGGATATTCCGAGACAATTTGCAATTTTTTTTTTATTATTTGTGGTTTTTGAGTTATTTAGCTTTTTATTCAGCAGCTCTTCAATTTGAAATTTCAGCAATCTAGTTGCTAGGATCCAAATTACCCTAGCAACCATGAATTTGATTTAAACCAGAGACTCGAATATGAATAGGAGAGGCCTGGATAATAAAAAAAAGTAACAATAACAATATATTTGTAGCCTTACAGAGCATTGTTTTTTTTTTAGATAGGGTTAATGACCCCCATTTGAAAGCTGTAAAGCGTCAGAAAGGCAAATCGTTCACAAACTATAGACAAAAGAAATGTAGGCCAATCGAAAAGTTGCTTAAAGGCGAACAACTAATTTAATTAGAAAAGCTCCACTTTGCACACTTGTTACAAAATTGACTATTTTTCACAAAACACAACACTTTAAACAGTAATGGGCCACTTTGGGAAAAAAATTTTCACTTTGCACAATTGATACAAAAATTGAACATAGTAACATACATAGTAACATTGTAAGTTAGGTTGAAAAAAGACACACGTTCAGCTCTCTGCTAACAAATACAACATTAGTAGCAGAAATGCATGGCTTTGCACACAATGCACCAGTATAAACAGAAATGCATGGCCTTGCACACAATGCACCAGTATAAACAGAAATGCATGGCTTTGCACACAATGCACCAGTATAAACAGAAATGCATGGCTTTGCACACAATGCACCAGTATAAACAGAAATGCATGGCTTTGCACACAATGCACCAGTATAAACAGAAATGCATGGCTTTGCACACAATGCACCAGTATAAACAGAAATGCATGGCTTTGCACACAATGCACCAGTATAAACAGAAATGCATGGCCTTGCACACAATGCACCACTATAAACAGAAATACATGGCCTTGCACACAATGCACCAGTATAAACAGAAATGCATGGCTTTGCACACAATGCACCAGTATAAACAGAAATGCACCACTTTACTTTGCATACATGTTCCGAAATTGAATTTTAAAAAGAAGCCCCTTGAAATGCACGGGGCATTGGGCAGAATGCACCACCCTGCGCAAAACGCGCCAGACTGCAAAATGAAATTCACTTTATAATAAATTTTCAATTATTTACATACAGAAATATTGCTGAAAGGCATTTGGGGTAATTAACAGATTTGTTCTGTATCTGAGAGAGAGCGGAGTAACAGTTCCATTTACCAGGCTGGCCCTGCACAAGGTAATATATGTTAAATGGCTGGAAAAAAAGCATGTTTGCAAATTCTGAAGCAAATAAAGTGGTGGGGAAAAAAAGATGAGAACAAAGGCAGATTGTTCCTAAAAGCTGCTAATCAGCGCTGAAGCCAAATGACGGCCTTGTACACGCAGTAAAATGATACATTTGGAGCTGTATGTGGCTTTCAGGAGCTTGTGCTTTAAGCTCAAAGCTGTTACCACTGGGCTGTTTCCATTTACTCGGCTTGAAAACAAGATTTATTCCAAGCTATTCTCTTACAGAGTGCATTTAGTCTGATCCCTAATGTAATCAGAAATGAGGGAAGGCCCTTCTGGTTTCACACTAACCCACATTCAGCTCCCCGTTTGATTAGCCAGTCCAATGCAGCCTTCCTAGAAAGGCGGATAATTGCAACTAAGGGCTCTTACAGACGAGCGCTTGAAGCTGCGCTCCCCTGCGTTCTGTTTTTATGCGTTCAGCGCAGGGGAGTGCAGGAGTAGACGCATTCAGTTTTTTTCAATGGGGCTGTACTCACACAGGCGCATGTAGGTGCCAAATGCAGGTTGAGACGCAACATGCTGCATTTTTCCTGCGTTCGGCGCCTACATGTGCCTGTGTGAGTACAGCCCCAATGAAAAAAACTGAATGCGTCTACTCCTGCGGCCTTGACATATAGACCTTCAGTAGAACCAAAACGAATGACATTTATCGGCATTCATATACAGGTATAGGATCCGTTATCCGGAAACCAGTTATCCAGAAAGTTAAGAATTACCGAAAGTATGCAGATCCCCTCCTATTTATAATCCAGTCTCTCATTTTAAATCACTGCATGGTTGCTAGGGTAATCTGGTTCCTAGCAACCAGACTGCTGAAATTGCAAACTGGAGAGCTGCTGAATAAAAAGCTAAATAACTCAAAACCCACAAATAATAAAAAATGAAAACCAACTGTAAATTGTCTCAGAATATCCCTCATACTATGGGCCAGATTTAGCAAGGGTCGAATTTTTTGTTTATGGTCAGAATTCTCAAATTCGACTAGGGCTTTATTCAAATTCGCTTCCAGTTTTTAAAAAAATTTGAATTAGATATTCGAGATTTATCATACTCTAGCCCTTTAAGAACTCAAATTCACCTAAAACCTGACAAATTTATGTTTAAGTCAATGGGAGAAGTCCAGGGATCAAAGTTATTTGCAGCCTTCCTGACATTCAAGTTTTCGGAGAATCAAATTCGAATTTGATTTGAGTTTTCAGGTCAATTCAATTCATCAGAGTAATAAAAATATGATTTTATCAATACATTTTGATTGGTCGAATTTCTAGTTTTTTAAAAAAAAAAAACACATGAATTCGAAATTCGACCTTTGATAAATGTGCCTCTAAAAGTTAAGTCAAAGGTGAACAACAACTTTAAGGTATGAAGATCCAAATTACAGAAAGATTCATTATCTGGAAAAGTCCAGGTCCTGCGCATTCTGGATTACAGGTCCCATACCTTTACTTATTGAGAACGTGTACACGTGTGCGCAGAAGAATATTAATTTCTGTTATTCTTATACAGCGCTACTGTCTTGATTTGATTGATCCAATGATTGATTGATCCAATGTAGCAAAACCATTGGAAGATAAAGGGCACATTACAACAAGCCAACTTGTTTGGACCAAGAAAGCAACTCACCCTCCATTGAATGGGTTTTCTCCAGGGATGAAGTGGGTGCTGTCCTTGCCTATTAAGAACTTCACCCTGTTGTAGAAGGAGTGCAGGTTCTGGTGGGGCACTGGGGCATGAGTCTCCTGGATGATGTCAAGTGGGTTCGGTGAGCCCAGACACAACGAGTTGGTTTGACAAGAATGTTGCAAACAGCAATCCGGATCCATACAGTCGACCAAGCCGTCTATAGAACAGCAAAGCAATGATGAATAAATCATTAACACAAAGCTTTAAATATGAGTGTATAGATTTGTTTATGTGTACAGAACTGTGTTGTAACATATCCTTTTATCCTTAAATATCCTTATCATTTACAGTAGGGATGAAATTATCTCTTATAATACGAATGATACTCAGAGTTGTATATATATGGTCACAGAACCCCTCAGTGACTTCTACTATCCTTATCATTTACAGTAGGGGGTACATTATCCCTTATAATACATGAGTGATACTCAGAGTTCCCTGTATAACTCAGCCTGCAGCCTTACGCCTTTATATGGTCACAGGACAACCCCTCAGTGACTTCTAATATCCTTATCATTTACAGTAGGGGGTACATTATCCCTTATAATACATGAGTGATACTCAGAGTTCCCTGTATAACTCAGCCTGCAGCCTTGTGCCTTTATATGGTCACAGAACAACTCCTCAGTGACTTCTAATATCCTTATCATTTACAGTAGGGGGTACATTATCCCTTATAATACATGAGTGATACCCAGAGTTCCCTGTATAACTCAGCCTGCAGCCTTGTGCCTTTATATGGTCACAGAACAACCCCTCTGTGACTTCTAATATCCTTATCATTTACAGTAGGGGGTACATTATCCCTTATAATACATGAGTGATACTCAGAGTTCCCTGTATAACTCAGCCTGCAGCCTTGTGCCTTTATATGGTCACAGAACAACCCCTCAGTGACTTCTAATATCCTTATCATTTACAGTATATGTGTATATATATATATATATATATATATATATATATATATATATATATATATATATATATATATATATATATAAAAAATAATTCCCTCTCTGCAGGGCATACGAATATCTCAAATACTATACAACTGATATGTATATAGCTGTGGTCCCATTTCTCCCAATCAAACTAAAGTGGCTAAGGACCCAGTGTAAATATTTGCTGAGAGGGGCTGAATACATTAAAGCCCTAGTTCTCTAGCTCTTCATTTTGAGCCTTGGCTTAGGATTGCAGATTCACTCAGTTAAAAAAGCAGAAAAAGGGTCCATATGGCGCTTTCCCCAATAACATCTGCCAGACTCAATGCGAGACAAGACTTCTTTTCCCATCACAAGGAAGCCAAATCCTTGGAAGCCTTCCCTCACATTGGCACAGAACCCCGCACGCAGCATGAGAGGGATCTCAAGGGCACTCGGGAGAGGAATTAAGGAAACTTCCTAATACTCTATTGACATGTACAGGCGCTGGCAAACTTTAATCAGGAATTCAGCAGGAAAGGAATGTTATGGAAAGTTTCTCTGACAGATGGAAATGAAAGTAACTGATGTGTTTTTCAATTTGATGCCACAACATCGATATATATTTGCAAAAGCTTACAAGAGAAGCACTTTTATACCTAAATTTTAATATAAACCAAAAACACAATTTCAAATGAATTCCAGTTTAATGTGATCAGATATGCTGGGTTTCTATAAATCTAAATACATTTTAAAAGTTCAGTGGTGTTGTTTACTTTGCTTTGCTCTGCGGTCTTATCTCAATCCCTTTGTCAATCAGTACAGTAAAGCAATCCATTGCCTGCTGCCCATCTTTAGAGTGTGTTGACTGACACGGCATCTGCCATGGATTTTAGAAAATGCACACTTTAGTATTCTTAATCTTTAGATGAATTAATCCCACTTTTATCTGATACCTGAGTTTGTCTTAAAAAGGTAATTTTGTTCAAAATTCCTGAAACCTGTTAAAAGCAGCAGTCCTGTCCTGCTTTATGGCAGCTGAGATATTAACTATCTGTATAACAGAACATTCTGTCCCAGTGGCTGCACCAATCCTATCTGATCCCCATTGGAAGCAGCAGTCCTGTCCTGCTTTATGGCAGCTGAGATTCTAGCTATCTGTATAACAGAACATTCTGTCCCAGTGGCTGCACAGATCCTATCTGATCCCCATTGTAAGCAGCAGTACTGTCCTGCTTTATGGCAGCTGAGATTCTAGCTATCTGTATAACAGAGCATTCAGTCCCAGTGGCTGCACAGATCCTATCTGATCCCCATTGGAAGCAGCAGTCCTGTCCTGCTTTATGGCAGCTGAGATTCTAGCTATCTGTATAACAGAACATTCTGTCCCAGTGGCTGCACAGATCCTATCTGATCCCCATTGGAAGCAGCAGTCCTGTCCTGCTTTATGGCAGCTGAGATTCTAGCTATCAGTATAACAGAACATTCTGTCCCAGTGGCTGCACAGATCCTATCTGATCCCTATTGTAAGCAGCAGTACTGTCCTGCTTTATGGCAGCTGAGATTCTAGCTATCAGTATAACAGAACATTCTGTCCCAGTGGCTGCACAGATCCTATCTGATCCCCATTGGAAGCAGCAGTCCTGCCCTGCTTTATGGCTGAATGTCTAGCTTTACCCATGTTTTAATCGCTAAATGGTTACATGACTAAAGAAGGATGTGCCAGTAGAGTGGCTCAAAAAAGAACTTAACAATAGTTAAAACATATATATTTTTGGAAACTGGATATATGTAGCAATTAGAAGAATAAAATATAGATCATTTACATATAAAAATTAGATTTTTGAATGACAGTATAATATTATTAGAAACCAAAAATGACTATTTTATTAAATTATTGCAAAAGAATTAAACTTTAACAAGATCTAGGGAAGAGCGTTGGATTTGACATTAGGTGGTAAAACCTGTCTGTCGTCATGACGGGGGGCCCTTTTGGGAGCAAAATCCCATTTTACGATGCCAATTAAGAAAATCTCCAGCTTTATGACGGCTGCACTTACACTAATCCTGTTTTGTGAGCCAAGTCATTTCAGTGTCAGACAGAGCAGGATTATTGGAGAAGCCACTTTGCATACTCAATGGCTCGCGAGCAGCGAAGGCTCTTCACATTCCATATACTATAATATGACCAGGAGGAGTTTTCCCCCTTTCACTTTTAAATTTAAAGCATGACACTGCCAATTCATAGGTCACTTTGTACTCTGGGAATGTGGAAATACTCATCAAATCAGAGGAGGCTGCACTGAAAGTGGAATTTAATTCTGAAATGTGTTTTGATAGCAGAAGCGATTTGGTGAATCTTACTATTTCATGCTTTAGAAGTTCCCCCGATTGCGATTCAGTTTGAAAGAATACCCTGCCTCTACCTCATAAATTGCCATCAGAGGGTTCTAATCCATCCCACTACTCTCTGTCCCCCTCTAACAGCAATGGCACAAACAGACTGTGTTTTGCTTTCCTTAAAAGCCCTGAGCCCTGAGCTGGCACCAGTGTTTTCATCCTGCCCACTGCTTGAATTGCAGAAACTCTGTCCTGACCCTTGTAAGCTTCCATTACATTCTTCTAGCCCAACCCACTTCTTAAGCCACAGACTTCCTGCCCCATGTGCTGCTCCCCCTGTAGCAATCTATAACAATTTTAGTTCCATCCACTGTCTGAGTTACAAACTCCCTACCCCTTAAATAGGGTTGCCACCTGGTTGGTATTTTACCGGCCTGACCGGTAAAAATAATGGATGATCCTTATGTTATTAATAGGGAAAAAAGTTAAATATATAGGAAGGCTGGTATTTTTTTCCAGAAAAGGTGGCAACCCTACCCTTAAAGGATAACTAAAGCTTAACTAAAGAAGTAGCTAGAAATGTTGTACATTACGTTGTGTGCTTTTTTACCAGCCCAAGGCAACCACAGCCCCAGTAGCTCCCCATCTTCTTTTCTGCTGTCAAGCTTTTCTATGAATACTTTTCTTCTACTATTTAATTAATGGAGAATCCTGAAGGTTTCGACTGAATTAAAGGAGAACTAAAGCTTAACTAAAGAAGTAGGTAGAAATGTTTTACATTATGTTTTGTGCTTTTTTTACCAGCCCAAGGCAACCACAGCCCTTTAGCAGTAACGATCTGTGTCTCCAAAGATGCCCCAGTAGCTCCCCATCTTCTTTTCTGCTGATTCACTGCACATGCTCTGTGCTGCTGTCACTTACTGAGCTTAGGGACCCACTCACAATATACAGTACACATAGAATAGAAATGTCACAATATAAGGCTGATTAGTAATTAATACAAATAATTACTACATGGCAGCACAGAAACCAGTGCAATTAGCATAAGAATTTAATAATCAGCAAACCTGTAGCATCAGCTTATATTACAGCCAGGGAAGCTCATTTTCTGCTGGATAATTAGTGACGAGCCCTAAGCTTAGCTTCTCAACAGCCAATCAGAGCCCACTGAGCATGTGACTGTCACAGACACTTTCCAAGATGGTGACCCCCTGTGACAAGTTTGAAGTCCTGGATCATTGCTGCTATTGACAAGCTGAAACTTTAGGCTGGTGCAATTAGTTTAGTATACAAAATATGGCATTTTTAGCCATATTAATTTTTAGGGTTTAGTTCTCCTTTAAGATGGCCATAGACGTGCAGACTTTAGCCTTGTATTTGACTAACGATTGCATGGTGCAATCTTCTGACCTGCCACCATTCAGATGAAATAAAGTAGTAAAAGAACAAATCAGATGATGTTCTGGGCATGACAGCAAGTTATGTCTGACAAATAGCAGTGACAGTCACTCATTGATATGGTCAATGCAGAGAAATTATCATTAGCCGACAGAAATCTTCTAACCTGTCCGATTGACCAAACGACCGATCGCCGTGGTATGAAAAATGTCGGGACGATCCACACACGGTCTGAAAATCGTATGAATCGCAGGTTTATCTTTTCGTCTATGGCCTGTAATTCTGGTATTCTGTAAACTGCCATTAGTGTTCTAGTTCAGCCCACAGCTTGAGTTATAGACGTCTTGTCCCTCTCCTGTAAACTGCCATCAGAGTGTCCTAGCTCTAGTCTCTGAGCTTTAGGTGCCTTATCTAAGCTAAATACTGAACAAATGATTAATTATTACACAACATACCTTATTAGTGTACAACCCTTAAGGGTCAGGCCACACTGGGCGTTTTGGGGAGATTTGGTTGCCTGGCGACCAATCTCCTAGTTTTTGCGGCGACCAATCCCCCCAAACGCCTTCCCTCACTCTGCGCCGCCTAAAATGAAAAAATGCCGGCGCTAATCACACGCGGCGGTTCGTTTTCCAAAGTTGCTCACGAGGAAACTTCAGGCGACCAAGTCTCCCCAAAACGCCCAGTGTGGCCTGACCCTTAACTGCCCATTTAAACAGAGGGAGACTTTAAATCCCCCTTAAAGGAGTGATCAACCTTTAAGTTAACTTTCAATATGTTGTAAAATGGCCAATAATATGCAATGTTTAATTGGTCTTCATTATTTATTTATTTTAGGTTTTTAATTGTTTTCCCTTTTCTTTTGACTCTTTCCAGCCTTCATATGGGGCCTGGCGCCATCTGAAAAAACAAATCTGTAAGGCTTCACATTTATTATTATTGCTACTTTTAATTACTTACCTTTCTATTCAGGCCTCTCCTATTCATATTCCAGTCTCTTATTAAAATCACTGCATGGCTGCTAGGGGAATTTAGACACCCTAGCAACCAGACTGGCAGCATTTCAAACTGGAGAGCTGCTGAATAAAAAGCTAAATAACTCAAAAACCGCAAATAAAAAATGAAAACCAATTGCAAATTGGCTCAGAATATCCCTCTCTACATCATACTAAAAGTTAATACAAAGGTGCATAACCTCTTTAAGTCCCATTCTGACAGTCCTGTTCAATGAGGTAAAGGACTCCTTTTGCATGTGCTTTGTATGAAGCTGAGACTGGCACACAAATGCAAGTAATAAAGCATACATGCACAGTACAGATCTGCCCACAGGCTTGATTCACTTGGTAGAAAATAGAAGTGGACTTGGGATGAGAAGAAGTGATTTGAATGAAGTGGAAATAAATTGCCTGTGAGTACTCTTTGCCTAGAGGGCAATTACTAGTAGGGATGTAGCGAACTGTTCGCCGGCGAACTAGTTCGCGCGAACTTCGACTGTTCGCGTCCGCCGAATGTTCGCGAACGTCGCGCGACGTTCGCCAATTGGTGTTCGCGTTCGATTCGAAGTAAAATTTCGTTCGACCATTCGACCATTCGACCATTCGATCGCTAAAATCGAACGATTTCCGTTCGTTCGAACGATTATAAGCATTCGATTGAATTAAAATCATTCGATCGAATAGCTTCGATCGTTCGATTCGAACGAAAATCCTTCGATCGTACGAATAAAATCCTTCGATCGTTCGATCGAACGATTTTATCGAGCGTTCGAAGTTCGCGAACTGTTCGCGAACTGTTCGCTTTTTTGCCGGTGTTCGCGAACGGCGTTCGCGAACACATCGGCGGCGGTTCGCTACATCACTAATTACTAGACCATGCCCTGCAATTACTCCATCACAAGAATGGGCGTGTGACAAGTACTTACTAGGGATGTAGCGAACGTCGGAAAAAAAGTTCGCGAACATATTCGCGAACTTGCGCAAAATTGCGAGCGGTTCGCGAACGGTTCGCGAACCCCATAGACTTCAATGGGAAGGCGAACTTTAACATCTACAAAAGACATTTCTGGCCAGAAAAATGATTTTAAAGTTGTTTAAAGGGTGCAACGACCTGGACAGTGGCATGCCAGAGGGGGATCAAGGGCAAAAATGTATCTGAAAAATCTGCCTGTGTGTGCTTGGAAGAGATAGTGTAGGGGGAGAGCTGTTAGTGATGCTAGATGGCAGTTGGTTGAATAACACACTGGGCAAAAAATGCCTACAGGGCAAATAATGCCTAAAAGGTCAACTTATACACTACTACAGCGGTAGTAAAATAAAAAAAAGTAAAATAAAAAAAAAATGAATATTAAAAAAAAAAAATTACAGTTGGTGCTGCTGAACTACTAGGAGCAGCAGATTAGCACACCAGTCCCACTCCCCAACACTGCTAGACTAATAGCACTGGGCTCTTATAGTAGTAGTAGTAGTAGTAGTAGTAGTAGTAGTAAAACAACAAAAAAATAAATAAAAGCAGTCCTTACAAGGACTATTGCTATTGCAGCAGTCAGCAGATGAGATCAGAAGCAGGACAGCTGCCCACTGCAGCTACATACAGAGCACTGCAGTAGAAGGTAGATTACTAGCCAGCAAAGCTACCTAAGCTTAAATGTCCCTCAAACCCCTGCAGACTTCTGTCCCTCCAATAACAGAGCAGTATCAAAACGATTACTAGCCAGCAAACTTTCAACTGTCCCTGAAATCACTAACAGGCAGCAGCTCTCTCCCTACACTATCTCTTCAGCACACACAGGCAGAGTGAAAAAAACGCTGCAGGGCTTCGGTTTTTATAGGGAAGGGGAGTGGTCCAGGGGAGAGCTTCCTGATTGGCTGCCATGTACCTGCTGGTCTGGGGTGAGAGGGCAAAAAAAAGCGCCAACAATGGCGAACCCAAAATGGCGAACGTCGCGCGACGTTCGCGAACTTCCGGCGAGCGCGAACACCCGATGTTCGCGCGAACAAGTTCGCCGGCGAACAGTTCGCGACATCTCTAGTACTTACTATAACCAGCATGCTCCTGTTACAGGGGCTTCCAGTTCCACGTACCTGCATCATTATCTTTTCCGTCATTGCATGCTGTTTCCATGGAGATGTCACATCCGGATCCCCTCCAGCCCACCTTACAGACACAGTGCCACCCATTCAGATCCAGGGTGCACCTTCCATTCCCACTGCACAGTCCAGGGCAGCCCTCTAAAAATAAAAACAGAACAAATACATGGTTGATTTGCTTATACAAAACCTCCAATTTCGTGTTAAAAAGAAAAAATAACAATCTATGTCATGCTTAAAGAGTCCCATGATCCACTGCAACAGGTACACAGGAATATACCCAAGGCTAATGGTACTCGGTGTCAGACTGGGCCGGCGGGACACCAGGAAAATAACCCGGTGGGCCCCGGCCCATATCCTTTCTTTTGTGAAAGCCGCTGCCTCCCTCCCTGGCCCCCAGCGCAGCAGAAAGCAAAATAAGGTAGGGCCAGAGAGCACTTCGCGTCTGGGTTGGGGGGCCCGAGGCTGTAGCCCTGGTGGGCCCTGGGCCCCAGTCCAGAGCTAATTGTACATGAGTGATCACCAGTTCGCTCCTGACCCAACAATTCTTGGTTTAACTAAATGACCAGTGGCGTAACTAGATATTACTGGGCCCCATAGCAAATTATTTTTCAGGCCCCCAAAATGTTTAGAGATTGACTTGTTTCTCCAATATTTATTGAAATTGTATATGAATTAGGGCCTCATGGGGCCCCTATACCTCCTGGGCCCCCCTGCAGCCGCAGGGTCTGCTTCCTCTATAGTTACGCCCCTGTAAATGACTCATGACGTCCCCCGTAAAAAAATGGCATAAGTCAGCCAGTTGTGACACTGCTGAGGGGGAGTAAGTATCAAGAGTCATTAAGTAATTCATGGATTGTATGCAATAAATGTATGAAGCAATAGATGGAATGACTTCCTTCTCCCTATCTGCAGGGGCTCCTCCATAACAATGATATACATCAGGAGTGCCCATAATTTACTAATCCAAGGTCTTCTTTACGGACGTTGTCCCATTATGATCTAATACTTACCAGCTAAAAGTCTACTGGTAGATCCCGATCAACCTTTTGAATACACTTGATATACATCATAGGGAAGAACCAGAGGGGGTAAAACATTAAAGGAGAACTAAAGCTTAGCAAATAAGTTGTGTAAAAATACTGCCCATTATGTTAGGGCTTCTGTACCAGCCGAAGGCCACTTAAAACGCTCCAAATAGCTGCCCATCTTCCTTTCTGCTGAATGTTAGGGCAGGGCCCTCTTGTATTTTATTTTTGTATTGTACTTTTTATATACACCCATTTATTATACATTGCTGCAGAATATGCTGGCATATTATAAATACATGTTTATAATAATGATAAAAATTCCCAGCACATGCTTTGGGCTGAAGTCAGTTACCTAAGCGTAGGAATCGACTCACAATATACTGTATATACAGTATAAAATATAAAATTCACAAAGCAAAGCTGATTAGTAATTAATTCAGATTTACATGACGTTCTGCATAAGAATTAGATAATCATCCATATAGATTCAGCTTCAGCTATAGCAGTGGAAGCTCATTTACTGTTTGATGATTTCCCACTACACCTAAGCTTAGGTTCTCAACAGCAGCCTAGAGTACACTGAGCGTGTGCAGTGCCACTGACTCACAAAAGATGACTGAACAAGATCCAGCATGTGGAGCTGCTGGGGACATTATTGAAAGGCTGGATCATTACTGTTATGTTTCAAAAAAAATTTAACATTTCTAACCAGATTTCTGCTTTAGTTAATTTCCATTAAATAAAGCAAAAAACAAAAACAATCATTTACTATAACTTCCCAGGAAGCTCAATTTAGCTAGTTTATAGACACATACATGTGCATAAAGTCAGTTCATTTGTATGTTGTATGTTTTGCTCAGCCTTTCAGCAACTGACAAGAAGTGAAATGGTTTTGATTAATAATGGAAATGTTTGGTTTTGTCTAAGAGATGAGCCAATTAGGAAAAGGCTATCAATAATTTACAGCAACACTAAAAAATGAAAGTATTTTATAGAGTTGACAATATAATGTACTGTTGCCCTGCACTGATACAACTGGTGTGTAGTTTGTATAAACAATCTGCTGTGTAGCCATGGGGGCAGCCATTCAAGCACAGGATACACAGTAGATAACAGATAAGTACTACTATAGTTTATATAAACAAGCTGCTGTGTAGCCATGGGGCAGCCATTCAAGCACAGGATACACAGTAGATAACAGATAAGTACTACTATAGTTTATATAAACAAGCTGCTGTGTAGCCATGTGGGCAGCCATTCAAGCACAGGATACACAGTAGATAACAGATAAGTACTACTATAGTTTATATAAACAAGCTGCTGTGTAGCCATGTGGGCAGCCATTCAAGCACAGGATACACAGTAGATAACAGATAAGTACTACTATAGTTTATATAAACAAGCTGCTGTGTAGCCATGGGGACAGCCATTCAAGCACAGGATACACAGTAGATAACAGATAAGTACTACTATAGTTTATATAAACAAGCTGCTGTGTAGCCATGGGGGCAGCCATTCAAGCACAGGATACACAGTAGATAACAGATAAGTACTACTATAGTTTATATAAACAAAATTGCTGTGTAGCCATGGGGGCAGCCATTCAAGCACAGGATACACAGTAGATAACAGATAAGTACTACTATATTTTATATAAACAAGCTGCTGTGTAGCAATGGGGGCAGCCATTCAAGCACAGGATACACAGTAGATAATGGATAAGTACTACTATAGTTTATATAAACAAGCTGCTGTGTAGCAATGGGGGCAGCCATTCAAGCACAGGATACACAGTAGATAACGGATAAGTACTACTATAGTTTATATAAACAAGCTGCTGTGTAGCCATGGGGACAGCCATTCAAGCACAGGATACACAGTAGATAACAGATAAGTACTACTATAGTTTATATAAACAATCTGCTGTGTAGCCATGTGGGCAGCCATTCAAGCACAGGATACACAGTAGATAACAGATAAGTACTACTATAGTTTATATAAACAATCTGCTGTGTAGCCATGGGGCAGCCATTCAAACACAGGATACACAGTAGGTAACAGATAAGTACTACTATAGTTTATATAAACAAGCTGCTGTGTAGCAATGGGGGCAGCCATTCAAGCACAGGATACAAATTAGATAACAGATAAGTACTACTATAGTTTTTATAAACAAGCTGCTGTGTAGCTATGGGGACAGCCATTCAAGCACAGGATACACAGTAGATAACAGATAAGTACTACTATAGTTTATATAAACAATCTGCTGTGTAGCAATGGGGCAGCCATTCAAGCACAGGATACACAGTAGATAACAGATAAGTACTACTATAGTTTATATAAACAAGCTGCTGTGTAGCCATGGGGGCAGCCATTCAAGCACAGGATACACAGTAGATAACAGATAAGTACTACTATAGTTTATATAAACAAGCTGCTGTGTAGCCATGGGGACAGCCATTCAAGCACAGGATACACAGTAGATAACAGATAAGTACTACTATAGTTTATATAAACAATCTGCTGTATAGCCATGGGGGCAGCCATTCAAGCACAGGATACACAGTAGATAACAGATAAGCTCTGAAGAATCCCATTGTATACTACAGAGCTTATCTGTAACCTGCTGTGTATCTTGTGCCTTTTTTCCTTTTTCAGCTTTGAAGGACGGACCCCATGGCTACACAGCAGCTTGTTTATATATATTATAGTAGAGTTTGCGAAGCAAACATGCAAGTTCTTCCAGTGCAGCACAACGGTACATTACATTTTACATTTTTGGTCTTACTGTTCCTTTAAAGGAGAGGGAAAACCAATCTATTGCTAACACTGGGCACACGTGGCCTTGTCTTTGGGTGAAAGGTTGTAAGATCCTGCATCATTTTGCCACACATATGGCCAGTCAAGATATTTTCCACACTGGTGGCTCATTATTGGGAGAGTAAGTACTACTGGGCTGCGTCGGCTTAGAAGCACCTGTGTCTGTAGCACTGTAATATTTAAAGGGAAAGCTGAACTATTTTATAATAAGTTAGAAGAAATTTTGCAAATGGCCTTTCATTTTGTTTAAATCTCAAAACAAGAGAAGAACAGAGTTCAATTCCTAACCGTACATTCACATTACACTCAATTGTAAAGATGAATTTGCCCTTTAAGCCCTTCATAACTAACCACCTTTAAAGCAAATTCTCTTTAAATGGCAAATTGCAGGAAAAAAGAAATCAATACATTTTGTCATTAATTT
This sequence comes from Xenopus petersii, assembly GCA_038501925.1. NCBI lineage: Eukaryota > Metazoa > Chordata > Amphibia > Anura > Pipidae > Xenopus > Xenopus petersii. The sequence goes on from CM076675.1 coordinate 165,265,836, forward strand.
GCTGCGCGCAGATGAAAGAATATCTATAAAGTTCCGTGTGACACAAAGACAACAGGAGAATAAGGAAGGAAGAGCAATACAGTACCTTTCACTACCTTATCCAGATAGTGAGCTTGGGGAATAAAAGACAGGACATTTAAGGTAGGGTTGAATAAGTGCTGCCTACTAACCGGCTGTGCAGGGACTACAAAGCACAAAGGGAAAGAAGAGGATTGAACGTTAATGGAAAAGAAGAAGTCTCGGCTCAGGCAGCAATGGGTGGATGGAACAGAGAACATGCACAGTGATCAGCCCATATAGTCTTGTATGCCTTTATTTAGAAATAAGGACACTTTTATAAGGCCATGTCTAATTATAAATCCTAATGTTCTGCCTAGATTGGATAGGTTATTTACATTTATTCTTAATGTAAAAGGTCACTTTTATGCTTAAATGGGGAAATGTAATCCAATGCTAAAAAATTCATCTTTCTCTCTCTCAAAAACAGCAGTCCTGTCCTGCTTTATGGCAGCTGAGATTCTAGCTATCTGTATAACAGAGCATTCTGTCCCAGTGGCTGCACAGATCCTATCTGATCCCCATTGTAAGCAGCAGTCCTGTCCTGCTTTATGGCAGCTGAGATTCTAGCTATCTGTATAACAGAACATTCTGTCCCAGTGGCACAAATCCTATGTAAAACCATCATTTTACATTACTGCAGCATTTTGAGGACTAAAGGAGTGAACAACTGCAGTATAGTTCCACATAAATTTGCTGGATATTTCAGAAGGAATTCTTCAAAGTCCCCCCCCCCCAATTTTATGGAAAGGTTTTGTTGACCTGCGAAGATTCTGTGCGAAACAATGTTCCACAACCCTTAGCTGCGAACAGGGGTAATCACTGCAAGCATCTGGAGTCATTTATTTACATTTTTAATCTACTTTGTATAAAGATGTGTCCACACTATGTTCGTTTTTATATTTGTCCAGAATTTCCTTTTGCCTCACTGCACTTCATTGGCAACAAAACTTACATGGAAGGGAGGGTACTGAGAGAAATAGAGATGGAGGCCAGATGGAGCCTGATTTCTGATATTACAAAGCAAATCCTCTGTTTATCCAGAAGGCCACTCTACAACAATTTTTTCCTCTTTTCTGTTTATCATATAAAAATATTTATAGATAATATCCAAATATTTCCATCTTAGTCTGTTTTGTATGAAGAGTCCATTATTCCATATGGACACAGTCATCATTTTCTCTTCCAATGACCTTATTTAGTCTTAAAATCTACTTGCAACCAAGGGGGCATAGCCTGAAATCACTGGGACATAGGATAAGGGAGGGCATAGGTAAGAAAACATATACTGTAGAGATACCATACAACTATACCGGCATAGCTATTACATTATAGTTGCAGTGTGCCTACTTTGCCTTGACTCTTAGGAGGTTATTTATTAAAGTCAGAATGCTAAAAACTTTTTACTATAAAATCTGAATTTTTAGTGGGAAAAAAACCTCAAATTTTTCGAGATTTATATTACCCTGAGGCTGCAAAACGTCAGAATCCAAAAATCCAACATCTCAGACCTGCCAAGGTTGTATCTAAGTCAATTGGAGAGGTCCCCATACTATTTGGCAGTTTCTGTGGTCTGCGCTGGAATTAGCCCAAAAATTGGACTATTTCAAAACGAATGATTCAATAGAAGCACTCAATAGAGAGGCCCTGAAACAAGATTAAACTGTGCAAACTCTAAAAATATTGTAATTTGAAAAACAAAATTTAAATGAATGAATATGAGTGACTGAGATTATAATTCTAGAAGGCATTGTGCACATTTAGGGGGTTATTTATTAAAGTACGAATGCCAAAATGTTGAAAAATTATAGGTTTTTTTTTACTATAAAATTAGTGGGAAAAAAATCCTCCAATTTATTTGAGATTTATTATACCCCAATGGAGTTGCTGGAATTACCCCAAAAATAAGGCTATTTTGGCCTTTTCGGGCAAAAATCTGAAAAAGCCAAGTGATTCAGGAAGAACCTCAGAAAAAAATCGTACAATTCACGTTTTTTAACTTGATTTTAGTGAGTTTTTCCCGGATTCAATTAAATTTTGCTTTTTATAATACCAAAATAAGGTCAAGCTGTGGATTCTAGTTTGGTTGGACTTTTTTAAATTAAATATTCAGAAAAATTTAGATTTCGATAAATAACCCCCTTACTAATGACTCCAATGGTACCTTCATCCCTGTTGTTTAGCAGCCAGTGAAACACACTTCACATTTCTTGAATGTAAAAAAAAAACCACCAATTAGCCATGTGAACATACTACAAGTTCTTTGTAGAACCAGTTACTTTGGAGAGAACTTTGGGTACAAGTCCAAAAAAAAGTTTCTATGGTGGTAAACTTTGCCCGGGAACTGTAGTTTACTGCAACCATTCATTCGTTTGTGTTAACTAGCCTTCAGCTGTTGGAACCTTGAAAGCAAAGATCTGATTGGTTGTTGTATACTACTGAAGTGGACAAAATGTTGGCCATGTTGCTCCAGAACGCCATAGTACTTTGTTAGACTCAGATGCTTGCATAATCCCTTAGTATAGATGTTCCTTGTGCATATAAAAGCATTAAGCATTAAGCTGAAGAGCAATGGGACATTAGCTTCTTTTTCCACTAGGAAAGCAGACAACGCAATGACACAAGACATATAAAGATTCAACAGAAAACGAAGGGATGCCATGCAGGTAGACATTAAACAAGGACAAGGGAAAAGGCTTACCGCAACGCTTAATATCATTTCGAGTCAATGTCCTTTCATCTGTGCCAATATTACTGACTTTATGAGTTTTCATTCGCACCGCTCTACTCTGCTCTGCTCTCATTGACGTTTATGACTTTGCCGAATTGTTTTTAGATTCAATAAATTTATTGAGCCAATTCTTTAGGCAATAAAGTTTACAAGGTCACAGAATATGCACGATTTAGGAAGGCAATGTATTTGGCCTGCCGGTAATCTTTCAGCTGCTAACAGCCCTTGCTTCTAACAGAAGGAGTTAAGGGGTGTTATAGCACCATGTTATGTATAATACATATGTGTACTGCTAACAGATCAAAATAAAAGGTCTTCCATTTCTAGGAAGTCATTCTTCATTTAAAAAGTTATCCCATATCCTACATCAATGTCCAACATATTGTGTTGTACATTGATTTGAGCTGTCTGTTGACTGGAGGCCAAAGTGGGTGAAATGTGGTTAATAAATTAACTATATCAAATAAAGGTTCACCCAGAAATTGCAGCCCCCCTCAAAGGGTCAAACAATGTATCTATTTTGGCAACAAAATGATAGATGTTTATAGAACACAATAGTAAAATGTTTGTACAAGACAACTGGAATTCTGGAAAAATATAGCTAAAGCTGATGAGCTATGCAAAAAGACTGGATGGCTCAGTCTATGCAGATCAAGAGGCAGATTTATTAAGGGTCGAACAGGAAATTCAAATAAGAATTTTCAACATTTGTTTTGGTCAAAACTCTTTTGAATTGCGAATTATCCAAACTAGATTCAAATTTGAATTTCGAGATTTACGAAACCTATACCCTGGGAATAATTTGACGATTGGCCCCTGCCGAGTTCATGTATAAGTCAATGGCAGAGGTCCAGTGACCATCTTGAAGATTAGCCTGACATTCGAGTTTTTTTTCAGAAAAAACAATCCGAGTTTAGGTGAATTAGATCCAAATTCAATTCGAGTTTTCGGGTTGGAAATATTCGTTCGAGTTTTGGATGTTTCATTTTTTCCTTAAATAACCTCCCAGTTGACCTTCGAGTATATTCGAATTTATTAGAGTTAAAAAAACCTCACATGGATTCGAAATTCAACCTTTTATAAATGGGCCTCCAAATGTTGGATGGACAGACTGACTGCCCATATAATTCCACCTATGATCACCTCAATATCTTAGATTAATACCTCCTCTGCCCTAACATGATGATCAATTATCCATTTTATACAGTTTCCCTTAGATCATCTGTGAATAGTTGAACACTTCCAAAATAAATTATTAGATTTAAAATCAGACACTTTGTCATGGATCCAATGTATCTGTCACACTTGCATGGAAGGTTGAGCTTTACCTATGTGGTTGCTTTCACCAATGATTTTATCAATGGATCAGGACCCCTGGTTGTTTATATTGGGTCCATAATTTCCCCTTTGATTCAGTGAAATTCCCTTCTACAAAAGTCAACAGTAGCTAAAAGGAGATAAGAATATATAATAATAAATTATATAATAATTATAAATTATATTCTAAATCTTGGATGCCGAGACGAAATCACATAAAAAAATGGATAAAACTGCCTTAGATCATTATACTGATCATTGATCAACATAAGTTGGTTATCATAACTGGTTATTGTTTAGAAGTTGCTGAGGTTTTACATTTGCCTTGTCCAGGACTTTGGACAATGTCTCCATCATTTTGCATGGGTAGATGCAAAAGGGACAAGCTAAAGGCCAATGGCTGCTCCCTTAGATTGTTAACCCAAAAATTCGGTCCCTGTGCTTTTCATAGTGGGTCTCCAGGATCTCTATTGATACAATTGAATGTCCTTCTTCTTCTTCTATCCTCAGCTGTGGATACCAAGGTGGAATCCCAGTTTTAATCTTGGTCCCATTAAAAAAAGCTTACAAACCCTGTCTTAGATAATTTCTGCCTAGTAAAACATTGCCAAAATAAATGAAGTAAGGTTCCACATTTGGGCAATGTATCTATCCCCCTTGCATGGGTGGTCTAGCTCGGGTTTATCTGTGTGGAAGATGCTAAAGGGAAAAAATTGCAGGTCTATGGTTGTCATTGTGTATGTTTCAAAATGCTGTTTTTGGCTAGAATGGGTGTTTCATACAAATAAAAAATCCATCAGTCTTCGCTCCATAATGCTTCCCATCTGAAGAGGCCACATGCTAAAGCCCTGAGTAATAGCATGTGGTTTTAATACCGATATATGTGATTGAATTCTCTTGCTCACTAACATTTTAAAAGCCTCATCCTATAAATCAAGGACAGTGGCCTTTCAGCTTTTTGCCTTAAAACAAAGGCAGATCTGAAGTTGTCCAACTGTTGCTGAATCAGCAATCCCAAAAAGGGTCAGGTGTCGGGTTACTAATAACAACAATTTTAAGAGTCTCGTGCATCTCTCCAACTATTGTTGATCTACAACTCTTTAAGATGCTTAAAGGATTCAGTCAGTACATAAGGACAATAGCATGTTTTTGGGCAAAAAAATTAAAAATCAAAGTTGGGAGACAATAAAGTGCTTTAAACTGAAACCACTGGAAAGAAAACTAGTGATCTACATGCCCATTGACACATAATTTAAGATTTGTCTAGTAGTAGAACAGAACCCCACTCTCTGCATTACTATGGTCATTAAGACTTTCGGTAGCCATGCATTTTATTTGAGGTGGTAATTTTGGGAGGAATGATCACATTACATGAGGGGCCTGAGCAACCCCAAAGTGCCTAATTCTGCAGGTACTATTGGCGGTGTATGGTCAGTTTAACAGTCTCATAACCCTCTTTTATCCCAAATATGTTTCCTAATTCTGCTCTCTCGTTCTCCCCCAAATTCTCCGAAATATATCCACATATTCAACTGCAGTGTAACGTTGAAGGGACGGGGACGGGGGTAGAATCTAATCTCAGATTATTTCAACATTCACAGGAAAAGTACAGGTATGGGATCCATTATCCGGAAACCAGTTATCCAGAAAGCTCCGAATTACAGAATGCCCATCTCCCATAGACTCCATTTTATCCAAATAATCAAAATCTTTAAAGATTTTTTCCCTTTTCTGTGTAATAATAAAACAGTATCTTGTACTTGACCCGAACTAAGATATAATTAATCCTTATTGGAAGCAAAACCAGCCGTTTGGGTTTATTTAATATTTACATGATTTTCTAGTAGACAAAAGATCCGAATTACGGAAAGATCAATTATCAGGAAACCCTGAGGTTCTGAGCATTCTGGATAACAGGTCCCATACCTGTACAATATTGAGAATTATATGTATACGTAGACCACACTTCTGTATAAAGCAAATCTCTTGACCGCTGTTCTTTATATCGCAGATATCCAGCTGTTGATGGCCATTGGGGAAAGAGGGATCACAGGTTGACTTCTGTGCTTCTATAGGAATCTTTTTAGTTCTCCTAAAGAGAATTTTTCATAGAAAAGTTTTGCTTGTTCTGAGGAGAGGTGCCGTTGTAGCTACCACCACGAATAGTTAGGAACTAACTGTATCCGGAGCTAATATGTTACCTATGATCTATACGACCTATAACAGTTATCTACACAAACAATATTAAGTAAATAGAGAAAGTGTAACATTTCTTATGTAAAAAAAAAAAAAAGAATTGTCCAGAAATTGAAATATACACACTACAGCTTGAGCTCCCCAATAACGAGGGACAGCTGATCACCAAATGAAAGGACATTTTGTCATGTTCCTACATGATGCATGTATGATGTCATAACCCAGTACAAAGCAGCACATGCTCCTAGAGGCAGCCCACCCCAGCAACTATAAAAAAGCATGCAGCACCCCCCCCCCCCATCCTTGTCATTACTCTGTATGATCAGTCAGGGTAACCCTCCTACCAATAGTGCAATGCTCTCCATTCCACCCTGGGCTGCATTCACACTTCCCATCTCGGCACGTTCCATGTTCGTTGCAGCGGGGGTGGCAAGATCTTTGATCACAGGCAGTGCCCATCCAGCCTTCGTCGCATCGACAGCTTCCTCCGATGCACATGCCGTGCCCGCCACAATCTGCAGCACAGATCTCTGCGGGACAAGAAGGGTTAACATTAAAATATATATGTGTTATCAACCAGGCCATTATTCTCTAATTTCTGAAACCTATTGAATATGTTATACTAGGGATGCACCGAATCCACTATTTAGGTTTTGGCCGAACCCCGAATCCTTTGTGAAAGATTCGGCCGAATGCTGAACCGAATCCTAATCTGCATATGCAAATTTTGGGTGGGTTTTGCAACAAAATTCCCGAAATTTCCCTCCCTAATTTGCATATGCAAATTGTAGATATCAGGGATCCGGTTTGGTTGGGCAGAAGGATTCGGCCAAATCCGAATCCTGCTGAAAAAGGCCGAATCCTGGCCGAATCCCAAACCGAATCCTGGATTTGGTGCATCCCTATGTTATACTCTGAAACTAATCTGAAAGAAATGATTGAAATATAAACCCTGTTTAGGCCGGGATATATCTGAATGGGCTTTTTGAGAAATGGTACCCCTTACAAAGTCTCTATAAAAAATATATCACATAAGCCCACATGTAAATAAAGCTTTTTTTTAGGTCAAATATATCGGATTTTTTTAATAGTATGGGCCTGGATAATATCATATATACTGCAATTTGAATGACTTAAAGGAAAACTATATGTTACTGTCTGTAAAAAGATATTGCATAAAACAGCTCATATGTAAATAAACCATTTTCATAATAATATACTTTTTTAGTAGTATGTGCCATTGTGTAATCATAAATAGAAAATGTCCATTTGAAAATATAAAGGCCGCTCATTGGGCTTGTATGATTCACGGTGCACACAAACATACCAACAAACCATACTTGTTAGGTCACATGAGCCAATTAACAGACAGAGTTCTGTCTTTTGCTTCCATGCTTCTTCCTGTTACAGAAAGGGGCAGATTTATCATGGGTCGAATTTCGAAGTACAAAAAACTTCGAAATGCGACCATTGATTTAAAAAACTTTGAATTAGAATATCGAAATTCGAAGTTTTTTCATCAAATTTGCCAATTCTGTGGTCGAATAAAAATCATTCAATCGAACCATTAAATCGTTCGAATCAAAAGCTTCGAAACTATATTAGCGTAAGATCGAAGATGTTGTAGAAGGTCCCCATAGGCTAACATAGCACTTCGGCAGGTTTAATTTGGCGAAGTATTGAAGTCAAAGTTTTTTTAAAGAGACAGTACTTCGATTATCCAATGGTGGAATATTCAAACGATTTTTACTTCAAATCGAAGTCTAAGTAAATTCGAAGTCATAGTATCCTAATCGATGGTCGAACTATCCAAAAAATTACTTCGAATTTCGATTTTTTTTTTTTACTTCGAAAATTCCCTCAAATTCACTTCGAACCTTGATATATCTGCCCCTTAGAGTTGTAGTATTTCTGGTCAGGTGATCTCTGAGGCAACACACAGACCATCATGAAATGGTGGTTCAAGGCAAGAGATGTAAAAAGGCAATATTTACTTAAATATATATAATAGTTTGGTAAGATTCTTTAATATGTCACTTAATTTGATATAAACTATCTGTTGCTTAAGTATTCATTTTGGGGTATAGTTTTCCATCCCTCTGGCTGATATATGGAGCCCTGTGCTTTCACACACAAGCCAAGGGCACACATACTTGCTAGATTACACCAACCAATGAATGGACAGACCTGTGTCTTTTACCGCCACACGTCTTCCTGTTACAGCCTGTATTTCCTGTCAGGTGATTAATGAGTAACATTGTAAAATAGTGAAAATAGTGTCTCAGTGTGCCACTCCATTATACCATACAGAGAAACCAAAGTTCTGAAATCTGTCCCTCTGGCTCATATGAGGCATTGTGTTCATGCAAAAACCAAGGGAAAACAATCATGTTAGGTTACACCAGCTAATGAATGGGCAGAGCTATGTCTTTTTCTCCCACACAACTTCCTGTTACAGATAGAGCCTGCATTTCCTGTCAGGTGATCAGTGAGTGATTCAAAGGGGCAAATTCACTAAAGGGCGAATTTTCGCCTGCAAAGGCTCCGCCACACACGCGCTGCTTCGTCTGGCACAAATTCGCTTCCACTATGCTAATTCAGTAAAATGCAAAGTTTCGATAGCGTTAATTTGTTTGTGCAAACTTTCGCTAATGTCCATTTCTGCCTAGCGAAACTTCGTTAGCACTCTTACGTTTAGGTCAATTTGAATAGGGCGTGTACAGATCGGGTTGCCACCTGTCCAGTTTTGACCCAGACAGCCGGTATTTTGAAGGACTGCCTGGGTCAAAACTTCCTGCCCGGTTTTCCAAACAAGGAAAACCGGGGATTCCCCATGATTGACACGGTGATCGGCCAATTGCCAAGTCATAGCCCCGCCCCTCAATGTCACAGCCCGCCCCTCCATGTCACAACCACACCCCTATACATCCCAGCCCCGCCTTATCACTGGCCCGTCCCCTGCCCGGTCTTTACTGGGGAAAAAGGTGGCAACCCCAGGTACATATAGGTCATATATACGTCTTTATTAGAGATGTTGGTGCAAATGCTTGAAGTGACCACTTATTATTACACATGTCCAAGGAAGCAAAATAAAGACAAAAGATATCCTCTAATGTCCTAGACAGGAGCCCACCCTAAGGGGCAGATTTATCAAGGGTCGAAATTAATTCAAGGGAATTTTCGAAGTAAAAAAATTCAAAATTCAAAGTAATTTTTTGGATACTTCGAATAGGATACTATGACTTCGAATTTACTTCGAATTCGATTCGAAGTAAAAATAGTTCGAATATTCGACCATTCGATAATCGAAGTACTGTCTCTTTAAAAAAGCTTCGACTTCAATACTTGGCCAAATTAAACCTGCCAAAGTGCTATGTTAGCCTATGGGGACCTTCTTCAACCATTTTCTAAGTCTTTACACATAGAAGTAAAATCGTTTGAATCGTTCGATCTAACGATTTTACTTTGATCGTTCGATGGCCAAATTCGGTGAAAAATACCTTGACTTCGAATTTCGAATTCCAAGTATTTTAATTAGATGGTCGAATTTCGTAGTATTTTACACTTCGAAATTCAACCCTTGATAAATCTGCCCCTAAAACTAATGTGACATGATCCTCAAATGGTAAAAAATGTACACAAAAATCTTTAATAATTACAACTTTTGAAGACAATGGCACTTTAAAATATGAAAAACGTCAGCTTTTTTTTTTTTTTTTTTAGAACTTTTATGACTTTCCAGCATACAGGATATGATGTCACTCACATAAGGTTGAGGAGGATGAAGCTTCATCTTATCAGTTAGCCAAGGTCTAAGGAAACTCTGGCGAAAAAAAGGTAACGTTCTGTAAAATTCACCTTAGTGAGTAACGATATTTCGCCTAAGCGACAGGGCGTGAAACCGCGCTAGTGGCAGTCTTTTTCGCTAGCGAATTGTTCTCTACGATGTCCCCGCTAATGGGATTTCTGGCAAAGTTTCGCTAGTGACGGCCACTTCGCCCTATAGTAAATCTGCCCCAAAGAATCCCACAAAATGGTGGCTCAAGGCGAAAGATGTAAAAGGGAAAATTTAGTAATACGTATATGTCAATTTAGTAAAACTCTGTAATAAGTTAAAACATAATTGACATAAAATATCTGTTAGTCAAGTTCTGGTTCAGAATATTTATTTCTCCCTTAAACTGACTTTCCCCACCAAAACTGATATGAAACACACACATACGTTTTTTTTCCTGATTGATCACAGATGGGAATAACAGACGCAGTATAAGGTTCTGAAACAATACAGGATTTGGTACGAAAGGGACAAGCTCAGCAGAAATGAAAATGTTAACCGCTTCATTTCCAGACTAGCCCCCACTACTCTGGTCAAATCTCCTATGTTCATGGATAAAAATCACTTGGTCTGAGATTTGAGGCAGAGCTGATAACTCCTTGTGAACGCAATAAAGAATGGATGAGGCACTACTAATCTCGCATCAAGTGATAATCAATAAAGTAGAAGACGGATGTTGTGAAATCTGTTAAAATGCACAAATTTCAAAGCTTTGGCCATCATCATAATATAAAAATACAGACAGCAGCAACAAGTATGTGGTACCCCCCGTAGGCTATAGATATATAGATATATATATATATATATATATATATATATATATATATATATATATATAAACAAGCTGCTGTGTAGCCATGGGGCAGCCATTCAAGCACAGGATACACAGTAGATAACAGATAAGTACTACTATAGTTTATATAAACAAGCTGCTGTGTAGCCATGGGGGCAGCCATTCAAAGCTGAAAAGGGAGAAAAGGCACAGGATACACAGCAGATAATAGATAAGCTCTGTATCCGTTATCTACTATGTAGACATAGTAGATGTCTACATAGTAGATATTGAATGGCTGCCCCCATGGCTACACAGCAGCTTGTTTATATAAACTATAGTAGTACTTATCTGTTATCTACTGTGTATCCTGTGCTTGAATGGCTGCCCCCATGGCTACACAGCAGCTTGTTTATATAAACTATAGTAGTACTTATCTGTTATCTACTATGTATCCTGTGCTTGAATGGCTGCCCCCATGGCTACAGAGCAGCTTTTTTATATAAACTATAGTAGTGTTTCTGAAGCAAACACACCAATTGAACCAGTGCAGGGCAACAGTACAGAAGCTTGTTTATATAAACTATAGTAGTACTTATCTGTTATCTACTGTGTATCCTGTGCTTGAATGGCTGCCCCCGTGGCTACATAGCAGCTTGTTTATATAAACTATAGTAGTACTTATCTGTTATCTACTGTGTATCCTGTGCTTGAATGGCTGCCCCCATGGCTACACAGCAGCTTCTTTATATAAACTATAGTAGTACTTATCTGTTATCTACTGTGTATCCTGTGCTTGAATGGCTGCCCCCATGGCTACACAGCAGCTTGTTTATATAAACTATAGTAGTACTTATCTGTTATCTACTGTGTATCCTGTGCTTGAATGGCTGTCCCCATGGCTACACAGCAGCTTGTTTATATAAACTATAGTAGTACTTATCTGTTATCTACTGTGTATCCTGTGCTTGAATGGCTGCCCCCATGGCTACACAGCAGCTTGTTTATATAAACTATAGTAGTACTTATCTGTTATCTACTGTGTATCCTGTGCTTGAATGGCTGCCCCCATGGCTACACAGCAGCTTGTTTATATAGACTATAGTAGTGTTTCTGAAGCAAACACACCAGTTGAACCAGTGCAGGGCAACAGTATATTGTCATTCCTTTAAAACACTTTCATTTTTTGGTGTTGCAGTTCCTTTAAAAATATGAATAAAAAAGTAATTGGTAGAGTTTCTGGAAAATTCTGTGAGATAAATACAGTCTGTAGCATACAGGGAGCAATGTAATAAATTCATCCCTATTTCTGTCCCAACCTGCACCATTTTCTCCAACAATTGTAAATTGTGGAAATGGCTTGTCTCATCAGCTGAGAGCATGGTGCCAATATTTAAAAAGAAAAAACCCCAATGGGGATGGGGGTAACCCAAGTAAGAAAGTGCTCCTGTTAAAAATCACTCATCCCATCTCTTGTAGTCTCACATTAAGGACTGCATTAATTACACGTACTGCTTCAGAGGCATCTTCTTTTCACACACAAACTTGGCCCTCAAACATGGGCGGAGCCTTGCAATGGCTTCCTGCACACGACACAATTTATTCCCACTTTCCCAGCTCCAGAAATAAAGAAAGACTTTTTTTTTTCCAGTTGCTAGTGTTCTGTAAAAATATTTGGCATCCAATGGATTTTAAATTATTTTGCTGTTAAATATCCCTTAAAGTATGTCTAATTTGCAACTGAATAAAAAGCTTGCTAGCCCTTTATTATAATCCCGTGCATCTGTCCTTGTTTACACACTGATATCACTTCTACGCTTCCTCCTACATCTTTGGCCAGAGATGAAAGTCGTTGCACTTGACTACCCCTCCATGACGGTGAACAAAAAAAAGAATCCCTTCGGGCCATGACACTAATCCATTCCGACAATAAGAATCTTATAAACAGATTACAAAAAAGAGAAAAAGAAAAGAAGTCGGAAGAGAAGGGACGGACATGGATTGTAAAGGTCTTCCTTGATAGATTCACTTATTTGCTTTCTAATTCTATCACGCCGAGGGTTTTGTGCCCGGCTCTACCAAAGGGATCTGTGATTTGGGAAGGGGGGGGGGGGGGTCTGCTTAGAAGAATGATACAGAAGTCATATTTAATTAAAAACTGGTTAAGTGTGAAAACAATGGAGGAATAAATCACTGATAATACAGCCGACACGGTTTTGGAACTTGTTAACCTGACGTTCCGACTGGATCGTATTCATCCTTTGGGAGTCAATGCACTTGGGCTGGTGGTGGCTCCGACAACACATATAGATTTGGCGTTTTTTATTTTTTTTTAAACAAATGTAAGTGAAATCTTGGTCATGGGAGGAACAAGATTCAATTAGGCTTAAAGGAAAACTATACCCCCCAAACAATGTAGGTCTCTATAAAAAGATATTACATAAAACAGCTCATATGTAAAACCCTGCTTCATATAAATAAACCATTTTCATAATAATATACTTTTCTAGTAGTATGTGCCATTGGGTAATCATAAATAGAAAACTGCCATTTTAAAAAACAAGGGCCGCCCCCTGGGATTGTACGATTCACGGTGCACACAAACAAACTATGTGTTAGGTCACATGAGCCAAATAATAGACAGAGTTGTGTCTTTTGCTTCAACACATCTTCCTGTTACAGTTAGAGCTGCAGTATTTCTGGTCAGGTGATCTCTGAGGCAGAACACAGACCATCACTAAATGGTGGTTCAAGACAAGAGATGTAAAAAGGCAATATTTACTTATATATATATATTCCAGTTTGGTAAGATTCTTTAATATGCCACTTAATTTGATATAAACTGTATGTTGCTAAGTATTTATTTTTGCCTTGGAAGGCTTCGGCACACTATGCGCCACTTCGTCAGTCAGTTTAGTGGTCTCTGGTTCCCCAATATACCCTTATCTCTCTCCCTTCCAGGCTTATCACCACTTAGAGGCAAAGTAACACCAAAAAATGTAAATGTTTTAAAGTAATTAAAATATAATGTACTGTTGCGCTGGTAGATAACAGATAAGTACTACTATAGTTTATATAAACAAGCTGCTGTGTAGCCATGGGGGCAGCCATTCAAGCACAGGATACACAGTAGATAACAGATAAGTACTACTATAGTTTATATAAACAAGCTGCTGTGTAGCCACGGGGGCAGCCATTCAAGCACAGGATACACAGTAGATAACAGATAAGTACTACTATAGTTTATATAAACAATCTGCTGTGTAGCCATGGGGGCAGCTTATTTATATAAACTATAGTAGTACTTATCTGTTATCTGCTGTATATTCTGTGCTTGAATGGCTGCCCCCATGGCTACACAGCAGCTTGTTTATATAAACTATAGTAGTACTTATCTGTTATCTACTGTGTATCCTGTGCTTGAATGGCTGCCCCCATGGCTACACAGCAGCTTGTTTATATAAACTATAGTAGTACTTATCTGTTATCTACTGTGTATCCTGTGCTTGAATGGCTGCCCCCATGGCTACACAGCAGCTTGTTTATATAAACTATAGTAGTAATTATCTGTTATCTACTGTGTATCCTGTGCTTGAATGGCTGCCCCCATGGCTACACAGCAGCTTGTTTATATAAACTATAGTAGTACTTATCTGTTATCTACTGTGTATCCTGTGCTTGAATGGCTGCCCCCATGGCTACACAGCAGCTTGTTTATATAAACTATAGTAGTACTTATCTGTTATCTACTGTGTATCCTGTGCTTGAATGGCTGCCTCCATGGCTACACAGCAGCTTGTTTATATAAACTATAGTTGTCTTTCTGAAACAAACACATCAGATTTACCAGTGCAGGGAAACATTACGTTATATTGTCAATAATTTCACACACTTTCCTTTTTTGGTGTTACTGTTCCTTTAAAGTCAACTGAAGGCAGCTTTCTAGAAGTCAGAGCCAGGGTCGGACTGGACAGGTGGGACAAAGGGAAAAAACCCGGTGGGCCAGCCCTCGTGAAGCAAGGTAAGGAAGGGAAGGGGGTGGCAGTTGTAGGAGCTGGAGCATGTGACTGGTGTTGGGGCCCTCAGCTGCAGCCCCGGTGGACTCCAGACACCCCAGTCCAACACTGTCGTAGCCGACTCATATAGCCTGACTGTGGTTATTTGCACAGTGCAAGAATCTGCCTGTATTATAACATACTTTTCATGGAGTCACTAAATAATAACTAACAGATGGTAAAATTCGCTTATACATTTAATCAGATATTAAACAATACAGACGATGAGCACATGACAGATACCACATTTGAAATGACTTATTGTAGACTTGAAGGATTTTGCACATCTCACATGAAAAGGACAAGGATAAAATAATCACGGGGGGGGGGTGGATTTTTCTAATAGCCCCCCAGAGCAAAGTAATTTTCCATAAGAACATAAAACATCCCTACTAATTCTATTTCTCGACATTCTGCGCCCGGTGCTTTTATTCCCAGGGAGGATGAGAGAAAACGCGCTCCTTTTATCTGCGAGAGTGCGCTGACATTTACCAGCAATTTCCCAGGCTTTGCTTCAAATTGCGGCAAACGCTGGAGGAATACGAGAAAATTGCATTTTAAAACCCGAACTGCTTTTCCACCTTATTAAAAAGTCCGAAGCAGGTTGCTTTGCCCGCCAATTCAGTTCTCTCTTATTAGCGTTGACCCGATTAGTTTGGAAATCATCTGTTGGGAGTTGCTGGGAGTTAGGGGGATAATGAGATAACGGCAGACAATAGGTTGTTGTGGATAAAATGTAATTTTCCAAATACGGGATATTGAACCCCTTAACACCATTAGCCTGTCACTCTGTTCTGCTGAAACACATCATAGGGCAGAGAGACGTTACTAGTAAGGGCTCTTCCAGACGAGCGTTTGAAGCTGCGCTCTCCTGCGTTCCGTTTTTATGCGTTCAGCTGCAGGGGGGCGCAGGAGTAGACGCATTCAGTTTTGTTCAATGGGGCTGTACTCACACAGGCGCATGTAGGTGCTGAATTCAGGTTGAGACGCAACATACTGCATTTTTCCTGCGTTTGGCGCCTGTGTGAGTACAGCCCCATTGAACAAAACTGAATGCGTCTACTCCTGCGCTCCCCTGCGGCTGAACGCATAAAAACAAAACGCAGGGGAGCACAGCTTCAAACGCTCATCTGTAACAGTCCTTAGGCATGCAGTCCCACAAACAGTGAATCTCAGTCCAATTCTAAGCAACTTTTCAATTGGCCTTCATTTTTTTTTAATTATAGTTTTTGAATTATTTTCCTTCTTCTTCTGACTCTTTCCAGCTTTCAAACAGGGGTCACTGGCCCCATCTAAAAATGCTCTGTAAAGTTGCAAATGTTATTGCTACTTTTTATTATTCATCTTTCTATACTCTCCTATTTATATTCCCGTCTCTTATTCAAATGGAT
Organism: Xenopus petersii; assembly: GCA_038501925.1. Classification (NCBI taxonomy): domain Eukaryota; kingdom Metazoa; phylum Chordata; class Amphibia; order Anura; family Pipidae; genus Xenopus; species Xenopus petersii. Next base: position 165,282,190 of record CM076675.1, read on the forward strand.
GCATGGTTGCTAGGGTAGTTTGGACCCTAGCAACCAGATGGCTGAAATTGCAAACTGGAGAGCTGCTGACTAAAAACCTAAATAACTTAAAAACCACAGATAATAAAAAATGAAATCCAATTGCAAATTGGCTCAGAATATCATTCTAAATCATACTAAAATTGTATTTAAAGGTGAACAACCCCTTTAACGGACAAGGAAACCCACATCTGGCAAAATGGATCCCTATAAACTGTTGATTTTACATTCTCAGGGGACCAGGGTGATTACCATTTAAATGCAACAAAAAAAAAATAATCTATTTGATTATTTCACATGAATCAGAAAGGGCAAAAAAATGGCAATTTTGAGCATTCTGATGCCATGTTTTTGCAAGGGAAAATCAATGGTCCAAAATGACTAAAAAGCTCTTATGCTGTAGTACTACAGGGGTTGTTCACCTTTAAATGAACTTTCAGTATGATGTAGAGAGTAGATATTCTGAGACAATTTGCAATTGGTTTTCATTTTTTATTATTTGTGGTTTTTGAGTTATTTAGCTTTTTATTCAGCAGCTCTCCAGTTTGCAATTTGATCCATCTGGTTGCTAGGGTCCAAATTTCCCTAGCAACCATGCATTGATTTGAATAAGAGATTGGAATATGAATAGGAGAGGCCTGAAAAGAAAGATGAGTAATAAAAAGTAGCAATAATAATACATTTGTAGCCTTAAGGTGGCCATAGACGCACAGATAATATTGTACGAAACAAATTTTCGTACAATATTCGCTGTGTGTATGGTGGGAAAAGATATCAGTAGAAGACTTGAATATATTTCGGTTCACTGATTGGGCTGGCCAGTATATTTTGATTGGGAACCTTTGAAGGGACCTGAACATCGGCCATTGTTAGTGCTGAATCATCAGACACAGGTAGAATTCTATTGTCTCTATATGTATATCTGATTATTCAGCTCTACACGTGTGTATTGAAACAAACAACCTTTCCTGGAAAGATCTTTTCCAAGAAAGATCATAATTGTTACGTCTATGGCCACCTTAACAGAGCATTTGTTTTTAGATGGGGTCGGTGACCCCTATTTGAAAGTCGGAAACTATAGAAAATAAAACATGAAGACCAAAAAAGTTGGCCATTCTATAACATACTGAAAGTTAACTTCAAGATAAACCACCCCTTTAAGCTGTGTAAAGCGATTTAAGCCAGAATAATGCTCATATTTTCTTGATAAATAGGCCGCAGCCCTCCCCGAGTCTGATTTACTGAGGAGTATGAGAAGCTGACCCCCCGCTTTCATAATATATAGTGGATAAAGTACCCCCTCTTGTAAAATATAAGGATATTATAAGTTACCGAGGAGTTTCATGACCATATAAAAACACGAGGCCGTAGGAATCCCGAGGTAACGTCTAATATCCTCATATTTTGCAACTGGGGGTACTTTATTTATTATAATACACAAGTTTCAGTGAGTCATGTGACAGAAATGACATCAGAACTCACCGTTTATAACTGATGACATCAGAACTCACCGTTTATAAGGATATCATTTACAAGATATTTATGGCTTTTGTGTATGATAATCTTATAACATCCTTTCCTACATATATTGCCTGCAGATTCCCTATATGACACGGATGTATGAGAGCGACCCTCCTCCCCTTATTAATTCAACAGCTCTGCTAAAAGAACATCAAAGAGGCAAATTTACGAGCGTCCAATCCAATCCAATCTTCTATTTATTCAGTGTATTGTTTTTATTGGTCTCCTGCTGGAGCAGACTCAGATGTGCGCCTGTACTGCGGCACGTCCCCGCTCACATTATATATATTATACATTTTTCTGCTCCGTTCCCGCGGATCAATAAGGCATTACATATCGGACACATATATATGCGGCCTCTCATATATTTTAAAGTGCTGCCGGGGGCTCTCACTGACTTCTGACCCCTCTCTATTTCCAGATCTGAAAAAAAAAACACTTGTCCTTTGGCATCACAAGGGGCCAATGAATTGGCGTAACGCCGGCTCCCTGTAAGGGCCTGACTTCAGAAGGAAGCTTGATATTTCCTATTAGAGACACTGAGTGTGTGTTTGACCTCTCCCACAAGATGGTGAAAGGGAAACTAAACATAATAATAACAAGAGGGATTAAAGGAAAAAAAATAGAGAGACCCCAGAGGCAATCAGTAAGGAGTTTGCACCTAACCGGAGTATCATTACAGGTATGGGATCCATTATCTGGAAACCGGTTATCCAAAAAGCTAAGAATAACGCCCATAGACTCCATTGTGATCAAATAATCCGAATTTTTAAAAATGATTTCTTTTTTCTGTGTAATAATAAAACAGTAGCTTGTACTTGATCACAACTAAGATATAATTAATCCTTATTGGAGGCAAAACCAGCTTTTGGGGTTTATTTAAAGTTTACATAATTTTCTAGTAGATTTATGTATGAAAATCCAAATTACGGAAGTATCCGTTAACTGGAAAACTCCAAGTCCTGAGCATTCTGGATAATAGGTCCCATACCTGCACTGCACATCAGGATCAATATCTACATGCTAGTGATGTGCTGGCTGGCCCGATACCCAAGGGTCGGACGGGTTCCAGTTTTCTAGGCGTGCTCCTGCCCATCCCACTCCTTTTGTGATGTCATTGTGGGGTGCGTCTATCAAAGAACAGCGGAAGTCAGGTGCGGGCAGGCGTGGATCCGAGTCACGTATGGGTTGAGTTTTTCTCAACCCGCAGATCACTAGTACCGGTCTCAGGGGTCTGTTTAGGAACCAGAGTCACTTGTGCAGTCACTGCTTTTAGGAATTCCATGCAAATTGCCGTTTTTGTCATAGTTTCCAGATACAGCAATGGAACGGTAATGGCGCAATTTGGGGGACTGAGACGCCACTTTTTTCGAAAAATATGCAATAAAGGAAAAAAACACCTAAACCTGCTGCCTCCACTGGTAACATCACTGGTATAAGCATGGGACCTGTTATCCAGAATGCTAGCGACCTGGATTTTTCCGGACAACAGATCTTTCTATAATTTGGATCTTCATACTTTAAATCTACTAGAAAATCATGTAAGCATCACATAAATCCAATAGGCTGGTTTTGCCTCCAATAAGGATTAATTATATCTTAGTTGGGATCAAATACAAACTACTTTGTTTTTTATTACAGTGAAAAAGGAAATTATTTTTAAACATTTGTATTATCTAGATAAAATGGATAACGGGGATATGGCCTTCCCGTAATTCAGAGCTTTCAGGATAATAGGTTTCCGGATAATGGATCCTATAACAGTACACCATTGGCGTCATAGATTCTACGTTACAGTGGAAATTAGCTGGTACAGGTATGGGACCTGTTATCCAGAATGCTCGAGACCGGAGGCTTTCCAGATAACAGATCTTTCCGTAATTTGGATCTTCATACGTTAAGTAAACATTGAATAAACCCAATAGGCTGGTTTTGCTTCCAATAAGGATTAATTATATCTTAGTTGGGATCAAGTATAAACTACTGTTTTATTATTACACAGAAAAAGGCAAATCACTATAAAAATTTGGATTATTTGGATAAAATGAAGTCTATGGGAGATGGCTTTAAAGTAATTCAGCTCTTTCTGGATCACGAGTAAACTTTGGGCGACTTCGGAAAGCTGAAGTGATCCGAGTGGCATCCCGCCGGTGATTAAAATTCTAACCGGCAGGAAGGCATTCCGCGGAGATTAGTCGCCCGAAGAAGAGGCGATTTGTCGCTGGGCGACTAATCTCCCACAGTAGCCTTGTGTGCCACCACCCTAAAAAAGCAGTGTGGAAACCCGTAGATAAATACTGATTGTGGGGCAGAATAACCTTCGCCAATACAAGAATTGGATCCGTATCCGGAAACCCATTATCCTGAAAGCTCAGAATTACGGAAAGTCCCATAGATTAAATTTTAAGCAAATAATTTATATTTTAAAAAAATGTAAGCTCTGTAAAAATAAAACAGTAGCTTGTAATTGATCCCAACTAAGATATAATTAATCCTTATTGGAGGCAAAACCAACCTATTGGGTTTATTTAATGTTAAAATAATTTCTAGCAGACAAAGGGTGGTTCTGTAATAAAATTAGGGATGCAACGAATCCAGGATTCGGTTCGGGATTCGGTTCGGGATTCAGGCAGGATTCAGCCTTTTTCAGCAGGATTCGGCCAAATCCTTCTGCACGTGCAAATTAGGGGCGTGGAGGGAAATCACATGACTTTTTGTCACAAAACAAGGAAGTAAAAAATGTTTTCCCCTTCCCACCCCTAATTTGCATATGCAAATTACGATTCGGATTTGGTTTGGTATTCGCTGAATCTTTCACAAAGGAATCGGAGGTTCAGCCGAATCCAAAATAGTGGATTCTGTGCATCCCTAAATAAAATGCACTAATTTTGCCCAGGGCAGTAACCCATAGCAACCAATCAGCAGGTAGAATTTACTGGTCATCTGTTTCAAGTTACTGCTCCTGGGCAAACTTAGTGCCTTATATTACATATGAGGGTTAAGGTATAAAGATCCAAATAACAGAAAAATCCCTTATAGGGAAACCCTGAGGTTTTGAATAATAGATCCCATACCTGTAAGCGTTTCTAACCTATAAAAACCATGTTCAGCCTTTATGCTGGAGAATTGAGAGTGCGCATAGCGCTGAGCCAGTATTAACCAATTGTTTAACCTCACAGAACTGAACAGATCTACAATCCACTGGCACTGACAGGGTTATTGAGCGGCTGTAGCTGGTCGGGAGCTTATTAAAATAAATGGTAAAGAGCTGTCGATTTTACTGCCTCTTCAGTTGGAGAGATCGGCCTTTCATTCCCTTAACTGCGGTTCTGCTGAAAATAAAACAACAATATAAATTTCCCCCCCATGCTGCTTGGGCCCCCGTTCTGCGAGCGCTGAGCTGAATTTATTCCCCTTTCATGGATTTAAACGGTCCCCATTTATACAAGGGGGTCGGTGCATTCACTGCAGGTGCCAGATATTGATTCGTTTGGGCATGTTAACAATCATAATACAGACTACTAAGGTTCTTTTTTTTTGTTGCTACGTACACAGTATAATAGAGTAATATACAGATAATTGTTGGTGGGGCATTCACATGTCCTGGCTCTGTTGTCTGGTTTTTTGGGTAATTGCCCATGGGGCTCAAATCTCTCCATGTGCCATTACCCTTATAAGGGCAGAGACAGACGAGAAGATTCGGGGAGATTTAGTCGCCAAGCAACAAAACGCTTCTTTTTCCGGCGACTAATCTCCTCGAACTGCCTCCCCGCCGGGCTAGAATCTAAATTGCCAACGGGATGGCACTTGGACCGATTCGTTTTCCGAAGTCGCCCGCAGTTGCCTCAGAGGAAACTTCGGCAACTTCGGAAAACGAATCGGTCCAAGTGCCATCCCGTTCGCAATTTAGATTCTAACCCGGCGGGGAGGCAGTTCGAGGAGATTAGTCGCCTGAAGAAGAGAATTTTCTCGTGTCTCTGCCCTAAAACTTTGTTTGTTTCATGGCCCTCTAGTTATTGTTGTATTTTTTAACCCCAGTAACCAGGCAGCTGTTTGACCGACAGGCTGGAATAGTAAACAGTTTGTTTCCTGGTTTCCAGGGTCACTGACCCTTTAATAGCAATTTCATGTGGCTGGAGGTTCTGAATTGAAAAGGGCCTGTGAGTACATATAATTAGGGATGCACCGAATTCAGGATTCGGTTCGAGATTCGGCCTTTTTCTGCCCGGCCAAACCGAATCCGAATCTTAATTTGCATATGCAAATTAGGGGCGGGGAGGGAAATCACACAACTTTTTGTCACAAAACAAGGAAGTAAAACATGTTTTCCCCTTCCCACCCCTAATTAGCATATGCAAATTAGGATTCGGATTCGGTTTGGTATTTGGCCGAATCTTTCACTAAGGATTCGGGGGTTCGGCCGCATCCAAAATAGTGGATTCTGTGCATCCCTAAATAAAATTTGGTGCATCCCTACATATAATTAGTGATGAGCGAATCTGTCCCATTTCGCTTCTCCAGAAAATTTGCAAAAATGCAAAAAAAAATTAGCATATGCAAATTAGGATTCGGTTTGGTATTCGGCCGAATCTTTCACTAAGGATTCAGGGGTTCGGCTGCATCCAAAATAGTGGATTCTGTGCATCCCTAAATAAAATTTGGTGCATCCCTACATATAATTAGTGATAAGCGAATCTGCTCCATTTCACTCCGCCAGAAAATTAAGCGAAACTGCAAACATTTTGCATTATCAAAACACATTGAAGCTGGAGGTTCTGAACCCAAAAAGGCCTGTGCATATAACTTGTGATAAGCAAATCTGTCCCATTTCTCATCGCCAGAAAATTTGCAAAACTACAAAAAAATTTGCAAAATGGCGAATCATTTGCAAATGCATTGGGTGTCAAATTTATTTTTATGCTCAAAAAGTTTTTCCTTACTCCAAATGCATTGAAGTCAATGGGTGTTTTTCTTGTGACGACTTCTTTAAGGCATTTGGACTTTTCGTCCAAATGCGTTAAAGCCAATGGGTGTTTTTTCTTATGGCGACAATTTTGTCTTGGTGACTTTTCTGTCGTGGTGAAATGTATTGTGTTGGATTTTTGCCACAGTTTTGTAAAAAAAAAAAAATTGTAGATGCGAAACGCTGAATTTCACGTGAATTCATGTCTGGCGGAAAAAAAAAAATTCACTCTTCACTACATATAATCCTATTTGTCAGAAATGCGGTGGTAGGGGGAGGAGGTCGGGAATATTTGGGGCTATTGATTCCATGTTTTGAGTAGAAAAACAACTGCTGTTTGTTATAATTGAAGTAAAACACTGCGTATCTTGTCGGTGCTATAGAAATAAATAAATGAGGATGATGAATGCTCATGGAGGCCAAGGGCCATAAAAAAAACCATGCCTAACCGGTCTCCAGCTGTACAACGCTGTCTTAGCACTTGATGTCATATTATAACACCATATTCCTAATAATACCTTGTTGTCAACAAGCTTACCCAACTCCGCATCTCAGCCCGCTATTAAAATAACTGCGTGCCGGTGGGAATTCGTTGACTTCTCCATGGCCTGATACGGTTTACTAATTAGCTCTCTGATTTATGGGGCCTATAAATAATTTTCTAGTAGGTTGGTGGCTTATGTACAGTAGTGGCAGGCTCTAACCTTTTGCCTCCTGGTTCCATATCCGTTGATGAAAACCAGACACATGATCTTGTGGTCTCCATTTGGCCGAATGGCATTTACTCCAGTAACTAAGAGAGGGTTTATGTCTCCTCTGGAGATATTCACACCCTTTCAATGAGAAGTTTAAGGGAGGGAGGAGGCTGGGGAGTCTTCTCCCCAAAGAATGTAGTGGGTGGCCAAGAGTATCAAACATGAGATTTAAAGGGATCCTGTCATCGGAAAACATGTTTTTTTTTCAAAACACATCAGTTAATAGTGCTACTCCAGCAGAATTCTGCACTGAATCCATTTCTCAAAAGAGCAAACAGATTTTTTTATATTCAATTTTGAAATCTGACATGGGGCTAGACATTTTGTCAATTTCCCAGCTGCCCCTGGTCATGTGACTTGTGCCTGCACTTTAGGAGAGAAATGCTTTCTGGCAGGCTGCTGTTTTTCATTCTCAATGTAACTGAATGTGTCTCAGTGGGACATGGGTTTTTACTATTGAGTGTTGTTCTTAGATCTACCAGGCAGCTGTTATCTTGTGTTAGGGAGCTGCTATCTGGTTACCTTCCCATTTTTCTTTTGTTTGGCTGCTGGGGGGAGGAAAAGGGAGGGGGTGATATCACTCCAACTTGCAGTACAGCAGTAAAGAGTGATTGAAGCTTATCAGAGCACAAGTCACATGACTTGGGGCAGCTGGGAAATTAACAATATGTCTAGCCCCATGTCAGATTTCAAAATTGAATATAAAAAAATCTGTTTGCTCTTTTGAGAAATGGATTTCAGCGCAGAATTCTGCTGGAGCAGCACTATTAACCAATTCATTTTGAAAAAAATGTTTTTTCCCATGACAGTATCCCTTTAATATACAGTGTTTAGAGCCCTGAGGAGGGGAGCTCTGGTTTATCACCAGCATTGTTTTTGATCAGAGATATGACAATGACTAGAAAGATACATTAGGTGCACAGTCTGAATGGCGGCACATGGACGCGCCTTGTGAATGCTGATCCATCAACAGCATCATGTACGGCAAGTGTCTGGCCAGTCAACTGGAACGATGCTGCTTGGATGAATATACAGTGTCAGTGATCTGTGGCTTCTGGGTCAATACGTGATGCAGCTGTCAGGTTACCAATGATGAAACGCAACAGGCCTTAGAGGGAAAAATCACCTCTAAAATAGCTTCCAAGAAGGCACGGAAGGAATGTTTTTACTTGACTTCATTCTGCCTTTCTCTAATATAAAGTCGAAACTGCAGTCTCCTTGCCAGGACGACGCACCTCAGCATCCAGAAAGCAGATTAACGGTAAGTAGTCAGGAGCGAATTTATTCGCCAGTCATGGAATCGCGGCAAAATTCCGCACTTCGACACCTGCAAATTTTTCAGCAAGAATGCGGCGAGAATTCACAGCGGAGAATTTGGCTGCAACAAAAAAGTGGCTGCTAGAAAATTGTTGGCAAAGACAAATAAAATGTCCCATAAGAAAAAATGCCAAATGACTTTAATGCAATAAAGTCGCCAAGACAAAACTGTCGATAAGACAAAAAAAGTAAGAAAATATGGGCATTGACTAATACATCTGGATTGAGAAAAAAATTGTTGCGCGCGCAAAAAAATCTTTGCACATAAAAAAAATTTGACACCCATTAACATTGCGCTTCACAAATTTTTTGGCATTTTGTTAATTTTTCGGTAAAGTGCAATGGAATAGATTCGCTCATCCCTAATGGTAAGACAATATTACTATTTAGGGATTATTTTTTTAAAACACTAAAGGAAAATTGCTTTATTTTTTCCCTTAAATTCCCCCTTATGCAATGTGGGGTATCCGTGGGGTTCCAGAAAACAAACCCCCCGCACTTCCCTAATCTGCAGCCTTTGTCAGACTTACAGATAAGCAGCAGCTCATTATTCTGTTGCCTTACTGTGTGTTGGCTACTCCTCTGCAAACAGTGACTCGGCAGAACCAGGAAGTGAAAGAGGAAGTTGAAAGTGTGCAACTGGTTTCACATTCTTGTCTGGTTTCTTGTTTCTTAATTAAAACAAAGGCAAAAAGTATGTTCGCCATAAGACCGATTCATTGAACTCATGTTGAAAGAGGTCTTTAATTACAGCAGAAAAACTTAGAGGAGGCAAATTAAGATCAAACCCATCTGAAAACCTGAAAAAAACACTGTTTTAAAGAATATCCTCTACTAGAGCAATTACCTGTTGAGCAGTCGTGTCCAGTCCAGTTGGGGTCACAGGAGCAGACGCCAGTCTCCACTTGAAACGTCCCATGTCCAGAACACTGGTCCAAGCAGGTAGCTCTAGGATTCTCACAGCTTGCTCCTCCCCAGCCGAGTGCACAGTGGCACTCTCCTCGCACGCACACTCCGCGTCCAGAGCACGTTGGGTCAATGCAGTCCACTGTAACAGGTCATGAACTAGTTAGAGAGAGTAATACCTACATAGGTGGCAATAACCAATCAATAGAGGGAGTAATACCTATGTACGTGGCAATAACCAATCAAAAACAACAACTTGTTATCAGCCAATCAAAAGACAAGTAACACAAACATTTGGATCTTGAATGCAAGAATGCTAAGAATAAATCATATATGTCATGGATAATTCTGGAAAAGATACCCAATTACACCATAATTACAATTACACCATAAGTCTGTCGTTTTATGCATGTTATTGGCATAATATTCTTATTCCTTTAAGAGAGTCACTCTTTCCTCTAATACAAAATGGCCGCCACTTCCTGTAAGACAAGATAACTTTTTACGGATTTTTTTTTTTTTAAAGCACTAATTCAAAATGTTTTTTATTTTTTTTCCTTAAATTCCCCCACAGCCCTGTACACAGTATGGGGTATAAGGGTTCCAGAAAACAAACCCCCTCGCTCCTCTAATCTGCTAGACTTCCAGATAAGGAGCAGTTTACTATACAATGGGTTTATCTGCGTATTTTTGTACTAGCTACTGACTCGGCAGAACCAGGAAGTGAAAGAGGAAGTTGAAAAGAATATAGATGCAGTGACTAACAAGTAACCCATACGGCTGTTATTTTATGCATTTTAACGGCCTAATATTTATGTTCCTTTAAGGGACTCATTGCTTCCTGTAATACAAAAATGGCCACCACAAGTACCCCATCAGGCTGTTGATTCATGCAATTTAATGGCCTAATATTTATGCTCCTTTAAGGGACTCATTGTTTCCTGTAATACAAAAATGGCCACCACAAGTACCCCATTAGGCTGTTGATTCATGCATTTTAATGGCCTAATATTTATGCTCCTTTAAGGGACTCATTGCTTCCTGTAATACAAAAATGGCCACCACAAGTACCCCATTAGGCTGTTGATTTATGTATTTTAATGGCCTAATATTCATGTTCCTTTAAGGGACACATTGTTTCCTGTAATACAAAAATGGCCACCACAAGTACCCCGTTAGGCTGTTGATTCATGCATTTTAATGGCCTTATATTTATGCTCCTTTAAGGGACTCATTGCTTCCTGTAATACAAAAATGGCCACCACAAGTACCCCATTAGGCTGTTGATTTATGTATTTTAATGGCCTAATATTCATGTTCCTTTAAGGGACACATTGTTTCCTGTAATACAAAAATGGCCACCACAAGTACCCCATTAGGCTGTTGATCTATGCATTTTAATGGCCTAATATTCATGCTCCTTTAAGGGACTCATTGTTTCCTGTAATACAAAAATGGCCGCCATTTCTTGACCATGGCCCGTGTAGAAAATGGCAGCAGATCCCCATACCACAGGGCTTTGCTTTAAAGAGGCTGGAGCGCTGAATCTCTTCTGTTTTTCAGAATGTTGTGACATCTGTTAGTGTTGTTACACAAAGTCACAGGGAAGAAAGGTGCCCGGTGAGAGCATCCCAACCTCCCAACTGATGAGAGGGACAAAGATCAGGAGCCCACTGACAGGCAGAAATGGCTGGGTAATTAATCATGTTCAATGAAGGTCACTGGGAAGAAAAAGGTCTCCATCATAAGCAGCAGCCTTTCTGCTGCCTCAGCTCCGCAGCCAAGGATTAGGAGAGGGGAATGTGCATGTCCGACCTTCCCATTTATCATAATCCTGGGGCCATTTTTCAAGATAAAATGAGCTCCCTTCAAAAGATGCTGGAGACAATAGCAACTTTAATCTCCTAGCTGCCGGTCTGATCTGGGATACGTTCTTAATGTGAGGAATTCCCGGGCAGGATTCAAACTCTCCTTGTCTTTATGTTCCCACTTGGTGGGGTAGTGGACCATAGATGATATTTAGCAAAGACTAAGGAATTCACATGTGAACAGGGTTACTGGGGCGTATGTGCCGGAATGAGCAAAAAATTGTTTAACTGGAAACAAATTAAGCATATTTTACTAATGGAGATGTTTAAACATTTGGGGACATTATACAGGTATGGGACCTGTTATCCAGAATGCTCAGGACCTGGGGTTTTCATAATTTGGACCTCTGTACCCTAAGTCTGCTAAAAAAATAATTTAAACATTAAATAAACTCAATAATATTGTTTTGCTTCCAATAAGAATTCTTTATATCTTAGTTGGGATCTTTCACACTTTATGGCTGAGTTCATAGCAGTTTCCACTATGGAATATTCTGTCACAGCAGTCATAGATCCTATATTAAACCCTTTCTTTTTTTAAACAACATTTTGAGCTGTCAACAAGATCACCATAAGTACAGGGTGTGCTTAAATCCAGGGCCAGATTTACATAGTGGGCACTTCTTGGCCTCCTGTCGTTCGTAGCCCCGTCCCCTCCCTTTTATTTGCTCACATTTTCATCATCGGCACAGTAGCAATGGGGATTGGTGCGCAGGAAATTTAAAATCTTTTAAAAAACTTAAATTTTTAAAACTATTGTATCTCCTGTGCAAAAAGTTTGGGGATTGGCAAACAGGAAATGTAAAAAACTATTGTATCTCCTGTGTTTTTCTGAACCAATGTGGGTGTGGTTGAGCAGCATGCAACCGCCTAAAATCCTGCCGCCCTAGGCCCAGGCCTTGGTGGCCTTTCCACAAATCTGGGCCTTAAATCAGTAGGCACTTGGAAGAGGAGGGCTCCAAGAGACGGGAAAGTGTGTTTCTCAGGCCATGAAGTAGACAGGACCTAATGGGTTTGGGGGATGAGTGACAGGATTTGTGTGTAAAGGTGTGGGTAGGGTTGCTGCCTTTCCATATGGCGGAGACCGGGCAAGGGGGCGGGGTCTTGATGTCAGGGGGCAGGGCAGTGCCATAGATGGGAGTGGTTGTGGTGTCAGGGAGTGGGGCTACGACCCAGCAATAGACGATTGGCTGATTGCCGTGTCAATCAAGGGAATCCTGCCCGGTTTTCCTTATTTGGAAGTTTTGACCCGGGCAGCCCTTTAAAATACGGGCTGTCCGGGTCAAAACCAGACAGGTGGCAACCCTAGGCGTGGGTCAGAAACATGGTTGTGCATATATGGAGTCCGTACATATAGATAGGCAGGGAGCACTACTCACACTTCAACTGTGCTGGTTTACACAGAGGTACTATTCCTAGACACACAGCCACGTCATCATATTGCTAAGTTACTTCCACTCATGGACATAGAACCTCACCACTTCTTTGCTGCGCAATTCTTCCTTTATTAAGCCAAATTTAACAAACATTTTACTTAAAGTGCAGAACAAAGCCAGATTGTACCAGAACATCGTTTCGGGGGGGTTTACACCTCCCTTCGTCAGGTTTAAAGCTGGAGGTGTAGACCCCCCCCAAAAAAAAACATTGTTCTGGTACAATCTGGCTTAATTAACAATGAACAATTGCACAGCAAGGAAGTAGTGGAATTCGTGGTGTGCAGGCCTTGAGGGGGGTGCGGGCCCTGGCCCAATCGCACCCCCTGCTCCCCCAGTAGTTACGCCACTGGTTTTGGTAAGTTATTTCTTAATAAAGATTTTAAAGTTTAATTTGTCTTGGTGTTTTTTTTTTTATGTATACTAACAATTTTTTTTTAAAAATTATTTTGATGTTACTGGTCCTTTTAAAGCTCTGAAGTTGAAACATATTTGGGTCAAATCCAATAGCAGTAGATTTGATGAGGACTGATCCAAATGAAATGTTTTATTTTGGTTTATATTTATATATAATTATTATATATTCTTGCGGTGTTAGCTGCATGACTTATGCATTTTAGTATTCTTATCGTGCTTTACATGATGCTTTAAAATGTATATCTTTTATCAATAAAAATTATAAAAACAAATGAAAAGTTTCAAAATGGAATCTTTGTTGTGACAGTATAACGACCTGTGAATGTCTCTTACCTTCCTCGCAGTTCTCACCCTTGTACCCAGGGTTGCAGATGCAGGTACCCATAATGCAAGTCCCGTGGTTACTACAGGTGACATCGATGCACTGACTTGTGGGAACGTCACACTCTGCCCCTTTCCAGCCGCTGTGGCACAAGCATCGACCTTTCATATACTGTCCGTTTCCGCTACACAACACAGGACACGATGCTGCCGGGAGGAATAAAGAATTAAATAAGAGGAGGTATTGTATCTGTTGGGTATGTAGTAATCCTGAATGAAGCACTCTATAAATAACCTAAATGTAATAAACTGTCTCAAAAAGGGAAAATGGCAACCTGTATTGTACCAGCCTAAGAAGGTTTCTAGGTGAGCCCTACTGCCAACCTAAGTAGGTTTACAGGGACATTGTACTGTACTGTATAAACAACTTCCAGTGGCCTTTTTATTAACCTAGGATACTATCCATGGGAGTCCTACTGCACAGTTCCAATCTAAGATCATTTCTAGCAGTCCAACTAATTATATAATCTAAGGTTGTTTTTATGGGTGTCCTAGTATACAGTACCAGCAATGTACCAGGCTAAGGGGGATTCTGAGGGGGGAGGGGGACTCTAAAACCTAGACCTATGGAGTTTTGCTATACTGTACCAGCCTAGAACACCTCAACTATACTATATCAACCAAGAATGGTTCCTAGAGAAGCCCTGCTATACTATACTAACCAAGAAAGGTTCCTATAGTAGTCCAGCTATACTATAACAACCAAAAAAGGTTCCTAGAGGAACCCTGCAATACTATACCAACCAAGAAAGGTTCCTAGAGGAGACCTATTATTCTACACCAACCAAAGAAAAAGGTTCTTAGCGGAGTCCAGCTATACTTAAACTTACAATGGTTCCTGGAGGAGTCCTCTTACCCTATAGCAACCAAGAAAGGTTCATAGAGGAGAACTTAGAAAGGTTCCTAGAGGAGTCCTCTTACCCTATACCAACCAAGAAAGGTTCATAGAGGAGAACTTAGAAAGGTTCCTAGAGGAGTCCTCTTACCCTATACCAACCAAGAAAGGTTCATAGAGGAGAGCTTAGAAAGGTTCCTAGAGGAGTCCTCTTACACTATACCAACCAAGAAAGGTTCCTAGAGAAGCCCTGCTATACTATACCAACAAATAAAGGTTACTAGAGGAGCCCTGCTATACTATAACAACCAAGAAAGGTTCCTAGAGAAGTCCTACTACACCAACCAAAGAAAAAGGCTCTTAGCGGAGTCCAGCTATACTAGAAACTAGAACCTAGAAAGGTTCCTAGAGGAGTCCTCTTACACTATGTCAAAACAGAAAGGTTCATAGAGGAGTCCTGTTATACTATGCCAACCAAGAAAGGTTCCTAGAGGAGTGCTACTATATTATATTACCAACCAAAGAAAAAGTCCTTAAAGGATTCCCACTAAACTAGAACCTAGAGCAGTTCCTAGAGGAGCCCTGCTACACTATAACAACCATAAACAGATTCCTAGAGGAGTCCTGCTATACTAAACTAACCAAAGAAAAAGGTTCTTAGAGGATTCCCGCTATACTAGAACCTAGAACAGTTCCTAGAGGAGTACTGTTATACTATACCAACCAATAAAGGTTCCTAGAGGAGCCCTGCTATACTATACCAACCAAGAAAGGTTCTTCGAGTAATACTATTACACTATACCAACCAAGACAAAGAAAGCTTCGCAAACAAATCCTGATGTAATGCATTTAAACATTGCAACTAAAAGAGTCCTACTGAGTTTTCCAGGTGACTCCTACTATACCATATCAGCCCAAGTAGGTCTCGTTTGATGTCCTGAGATAGAGTTTTAACCTATGGCTGGGTTCCAGGGAAAATAATATACTGTACCAGAACCACACAGGCTGCACTTACACCCTGATTACTCAACACACCACGGAATGTTTCCTTACCTCTCCCACAGTCTGGTCCAAGGAAACCAAGAAAACAGTGGCAGTTTCCAGCGACACATTCACCATTCCCATAACAGTTGCTGGGGCAGTCATCTACAGATTCTGGAAAAGCAAACGTATGTTTGAGATGAGATAGTTTTATATTCGGGATGCAATACATGTGAATCTGACTGAACGTGGATTTTTGGCTCAGTGGAGCAGCCTTTTAAAATGAATAAAATTCAATTGCACATGGGCAGTATTTAATAAGCACTGACCTGACCTGTAGAAGATGTGACTTAGCCACAGTGCAAAAATATCACCAATTAATTAAAGTGAACAGATGTTCTGGATAATCCACAAGTGTGAACTGCACCGATACGCAAAGAGGTTACATTGAAAACTAAAGGGGAAAAAACAGGTGCAAGGAGCAGACACTGACTTCATCGTATTTAAATTTAGAATCTCGTGTTGCATTTTTGGCAGCGTCCTCTTATCTAAAAACGAATACAGGCTCAGAACTTCAGAAAATCTAGTAGCGTTGCTTCCTGTGAAGTCACGGCTTCGTTTCTAGTCTCTTAATTCTTTTTCATTGAATGAATGACTAAATATTATTCCCATTTGGTCTGGGGCTTTGACATAAAGGAGAATGATCTTGCGGCCAAAGGGCTCATGAAAATCCATTTGTTTTGGAATTTGAGTTAGATTCTGTTCCCACCATGTGAATATTGGACACACCAGGAGCAAAATTGTTTGCCAAGTTATAATGAGTGAAAAAAATTGTTGTGCATCACACATGCCACGCAATTTTTTTGCACGGAAATTTTTTTTTTCTGCAAAACGAAACAGTTCAGATTCGCCCCAATGCTACCGACCACCTGGGTGAATTATAACTAGAGTGGAACCAGGTTAGGAACTAGGGGTAGGTAGAGGCATGAATTGTATATATATGGGGGTACAATCAACAGGGGGTAATGAGTACCAGTGGAAGGAGATAAGTAGGATGAGTGATAGTCATAGCAGGGTAGGGGGACATGATAGTGCAGGGGACCTCCTGTATAGTGATGGGCGAATTTGCGCCGTTTCGTTTCACCAAAAAATTTGCGCGAAATTCGCGAAGCGGCAAAAAATTAGTGAAATGGCGCCGGCGTCTCGTTTTTGACGCAGCAAAATTTTTTTTGGCGCTGACGAATTTCTTAGGTGAATTTTCACGGGCGTTTCGCAAATTTATTCGCTGGCGGCAAATCGTGCAAATTCGCCGTGAATTTGCGCCTGGTGAATAAATTCGCCCATCACTACTCTTGTATATATCTATATGTGTATATATATATATATATATATATATATATATATATATATATATATATATATATATCTGATACAGGAGACTGAGAAGAATAACCTGCCCTCTTCTGCACAACAACAACCACATGATCCCTATAGAAGAGCAATGGAGACCCAGTTCAGCCTAGAAATATAGACTTGCATAATAAGTATTATAAGATAAAATAATAAACAACAGCAAAGTCACAAACATCACTACAACCAACTAAAATGAACCCAAACTTCCCCTTTAATGCTTGACAATTGTGAAATCCTGAAATGTGCTCAGCCCAAGCCCCGCAGCAGCCTATCATTTTGCCCTTCATCGCCGTTAAATAGTTGTCAGAGGAGAGTGACAGGAAAATAGCAAAAAAGTAAAAATACAACTCTGTTTTCCATTACCACACTTGAAAGGAGCTTGCAGGTTACAACACTTATTCATTTATTGATCCATCTAGCATTTTCTGTCTGACTGTGATCATTGGCTGAGCTGATCCCCCCGACTCGTGCATAATACCTGCCTGCCATATTCCTCAGGGTCCTACTGACATACATGAAATGACTTCCCAAAATGATTTCTGAGCAGTAACAGCTCCCACGCACGTTCCATGATTGGCAATGAAAACATGCTCTTAAGTTCAGATGCAAATACACCAAACAAAGGGTTCCCGTTTAAAGGGCAAAAAGTGGAAAGTATCAAAAAGGACTAGGGCAATCTATATGTAAGGGTGCCTGTGAGATACAGTATAGTAGGGAGAGATAGCGCCTATAGTAACAGTGGAATAATAGTCTCTGGGAAGGGAGTGTGACTGTGGGATAGCAGGTATAGTAGGGAGAGATGGTGCCTATAGTAACAGTGGATAATAGTCTCTGGGAAGGGAGTGTGACTGTGGGACAGCAGGTATAGTAGGGAGAGATGGTGTCTATAGTAACAGTGGATAATAGTCTCTGGGAAGGGAGTGTGACTGTGGGATAGCAGGTATAGTAGGGAGAGATGGTGTCTATAGTAACAGTGGATAATAGTCTCTGGGAAGGGAGTGTGACTGTGGGATAGCAGGTATAGTAGGGAGAGATGGTGCCTATAGTAACAGTGGATAATAGTCTCTGGGAAGGGAGTGTGACTGTGGGATAGCAGGTATAGTAGGGAGAGATGGTGTCTATAGTAACAGTGGATAATAGTCTCTGGGAAGGGAGTGTGACTGTGGGATAGCAGGTATAGTAGGGAGAGATGGTGTCTATAGTAACAGTGGATAATAGTCTCTGGGAAGGGAGTGTGACTGTGGGATAGCAGGTATAGTAGGGAGAGATGGTGCCTATAGTAACAGTGGATAATAGTCTCTGGGAAGGGAGTGTGACTGTGGGATAGCAGGTATAGTAGAGAGAGATGGTGCCTATAGTAACAGTGGGATAATAGTCACTGGGAAGGGAATGTGACTGTGGGATAGCAGGTATAGTAGGGAGAGATGGTGCCTATAGTAACAGTGGATAATAGTCTCTGGGAAGGGAGTGTGACTGTGGGATAGCAGGTATAGTAGAGAGAGATGGTGCCTATAGTAACAGTGGGATAATAGTCACTGGGAAGGGAGTGTGACTGTGGGATAGCAGGTATAGTAGGGAGAGATGGTGCCTATAGTAACAGTGGATAATAGTCTCTGGGAAGGGAGTGTGACTGTGGGATAGCAGGTATAGTAGGGAGAGATGGTGCCTATAGTAACAGTGGGATAATAGTCTCTGGGAAGGGAATGTGACTGTGGGATAGCAGGTATAGTAGGGAGCGATGGTGCCTATAGTAACAGTGGATAATAGTCTCTGGGAAGGGAGTGTGACTGTGGGATAGCAGGTATAGTAGGGAGAGATGGTGCCTATAGTAACAGTGGATAATAGTCTCTGGGAAGGGAGTGTGACTGTGGGATAGCAGGTATAGTAGAGAGAGATGGTGCCTATAGTAACAGTGGGATAATAGTCACTGGGAAGGGAGTGTGACTGTGGGATAGCAGGTATAGTAGGGAGAGATGGTGCCTATAGTAACAGTGGATAATAGTCTCTGGGAAGGGAGTGTGACTGTGGGATAGCAGGTATAGTAGGGAGAGATGGTGCCTATAGTAACAGTGGGATAATAGTCTCTGGGAAGGGAATGTGACTGTGGGATAGCAGGTATAGTAGGGAGAGATGGTGCCTATAGTAACAGTGGATAATAGTCTCTGGGAAGGGAGTGTGACTGTGGGATAGCAGGTATAGTAGGGAGAGATGGTGCCTATAGTAACAGTGGGATAATAGTCTCTGGGAAGGGAGTGTGACTGTGGGATAGCAGGTATAGTAGGGAGAGATGGTGTCTATAGTAACAGTGGATAATAGTCACTGGGAAGGGAGTGTGACTGTGGGATAGCAGGTATAGTAGGGAGCGATGGTGCCTATAGTAACAGTGGATAATAGTCTCTGGGAAGGGAGTGTGACTGTGGGATAGCAGGTATAGTAGGGAGAGATGGTGTCTATAGTAACAGTGGGATAATAGTCTCTGGGAAGGGAGTGTGACTGTGGGATAGCAGGTATAGTAGGGAGAGATGGTGCCTATAGTAACAGTGGATAATAGTCCCTGGGAAGAGGTTGAGGGGTAGCAGGTATAGTAGGGAGAGATGGTGTCTTGTTGCCCGGTTTTCAGTTTGAAAGTTTTCATCCAACCAAATCTGAAGGACAGTAGGCAAAATAAAAATACTGTATAAACCTGAAAATGTTATATTTAGTCTAAACTGCAGAAACTGGGCTGTAACCCATGTATTTGACCCTAGAGGTACCTGTTTTATTTGTTAACTGAAGCAAATTCACTGAGCAGCATGAAAACTGGGACAGTCTGACAAGGACATGGTCTGTAGCCAAGGTCAGTGAGACGTTCCTATTACCTGGGGACATCTATGGGCACCGCGTTGGTTATTTTTGTAGACAAAGAAGTTTTACAAGAAAGTTAATGGTAGTGTTTCTTTATGAAATTAACAACTGCAGCAGCACTCCGATCTTCAATTAAACCTTTATTTGTGCAAATAATACGGCAACGTTTCGGGCTATACCAGCTCTTTATTAAGCTTCTTTGTTTTCATCAATGCCAATTCATTTATACAAGTTTGAAAGTGATTTATAAATGTAATTGCTAATGCAAAATTGCTGTTCACTACTGGTTCTGACTCCGAAAACAATGTATCCAAAATGAGAGAACAAAAAGGCATAAATAAATTCTGCATTAAAGGGATACTGCCATGGGAAAACATGTTTTTTTTCAAAACACATCAGTCAATAGTCCTGCTCCAGCAGAATTCTGCACTGAAATCCATTTCTCAAAAGAGCAAACAAATTCAATTTTGAAATCTGACATGCGGCTAGACATATTGTCAGTTTCCCAGCTGCCCCAGTCATGTGACTTGTGCCTGCACTTTAGGATGGAACTGCTTTTTGGCAGGCTATTTCTCCTACTTAGGGTAAGGCCACACGAGGAGATTCTGGGAGATTTTGTCACCTGGCGACTAATCGCCTCGTCTTTTGAGTGACTATCTCCCCGAACTGCCTCACTGAGGCATCTTTGGGCGATTATTGAAAACACATTGCCGCGTGTGCATTAGCGCAGATGACTTTTCATTGTAGCCTATGGGGAAAAACGCTGAGGCAGTTCGGGGGGAGATAGTCGCTCAGAAGACGAGGCGATTAGTAACTGAATGTGTCTC
Source organism: Xenopus petersii (assembly GCA_038501925.1). Classification (NCBI taxonomy): domain Eukaryota; kingdom Metazoa; phylum Chordata; class Amphibia; order Anura; family Pipidae; genus Xenopus; species Xenopus petersii. Next base: position 165,302,669 of record CM076675.1, read on the forward strand.
AGTGGGACTTGGCTTTAACTATTGAGTGTTGTTCTTAGATCTACCAGGCAGCTGTTATCTTGTGTTAGGGAGCTGCTATCTGGTTACCTTCCCATTGTTCTGTTGTTTGGCTGCTGGGGGGAAAGGGAGGAGGGTGATATCACTCCAACTTGCAGTACAGCAGTAAAGAGTGACTGAAGTTTATCAGAGCACAAGATCACATGATTGGAGGCAGCTGGGAAACTAACAATATGTCTAGCCCCATGTCAGATTTCAAAATTGAATATAACAAAATCTGTTTGTTCTTTTGAAAAATGGATTTCAATGCAGATATCTGCTGGATCAGCACTATTAACTGATGTGTTTTGAAAAAATCATGTTTTCCCACGACAGTATCCCTTTAACATTAACAAATAATCATGTTGTATCATCCTTGCAGGGAATATAATCAAAGGTTCAGTTCATTAGTCAACTTGTCATCAGCCAAACGTCTGCAATTTGTTCTGTTTCATGAGGATTTTATGTTTCACGATAAAGCACGTATGATCAAACCTCCAGCTATCGACAGACTGGAGAATCAATTGTTCTCTGCCCAAGTAGTTTTCTTTTCCATTTTATTTTAGCCTCCCGTGTGTTGTGCTTGAGTTCTCCGGGGGATTCAGCAGATAAAAGCAGCAAGTCATAATGTCATGTAGGGAGAACTTGCTGTGCAGGTGAATGTTCAGCTTCACAAATGGAAACCATTCGACATTAACAACTAGAGTTTGGCTGTAATTGTCTCTGCAAGTACCCCCACCCCTAAATAATACATTTGGAGTTTAAAGGGAAACAGCGCATGGGAACCCCTATGGGAACCATCAACGATGCAAAGCGTCCTCTGCCCCCCCTCCCCGAGCCGCAACATCCCCCCGCGCCCACCTTCTTTTTCATTCAGCCGCACTGGGGGCCTGGGAGGGAAGTCATAAGCTGCTTACGGCTTATTTGCAAGGACTGGAACTGGACCACCAGGTTTGTTTCCCTGTGTCCTGCCAGCACAGTCCAACACTTGGCACCATCTCTCCCTACTATACCTGCTATCCCACAGTCACACTCCCTTCCTAGAGACTATTATCCACTGTTACTATAGGCACCATCTCTCCCTACTATACCTGCTATCCCACAGTCACACTCCCTTCCCAGAGACTATTATCTACTGTTACTATAGGCACCATCTCTCCCTACTATACCTGCTATCCCACAGTCACACTCCCTTCCCAGAGACTGTTATCCCACTGTTACTATAGGCACCATCACTCCCTACTATACCTGCTATCCCACAGTCACACTCCCTTCCCAGAGACTATTATCCCACTGTTACTATAGGCACCATCTCTCCCTACTATACCTGCTATCCCACAGTCACACTCCCTTCCCAGAGACTATTATCCACTGTTACTATAGACACCATCTCTCCCTACTATACCTGCTATCCCACAGTCACACTCCCTTCCCAGAGACTATTATCCACTGTTACTATAGACACCATCTCTCCCTACTATACCTGCTATCCCACAGTCACACTCCCTTCCCAGAAACTATTATCCCACTTGTACTATAGACACCCCTCTTGGTCCCACACTGCTCCCGATATGCACTGTCTGTACTGAATAATGACTTGGTTAATTTCCTGCACTATGGGGTCTCCCTGTGTAAAGGGGCCAGTACAATCTTTCCTGCATGAGAGCCCCCTATAGAAAACTCTTCTCACTGACAGCCAATAAAGTGAGATTTAGCACAAGCCGCAGTTCCCAGAAGCTCTCAGGCTCCACATACTCCAGACCCGCTCTCTCCCTCTGTACAGAAGCACCTTAGCCGAAGCCCTTTCAGTAGAATATGTGGCAGTTGTGCGTTTCCACTCGAGTGCATCCAGCATCTGACAGCTGCGATCTCTGAGCCGAGGACGTGATAATCCCGTCATTATTTCTGACCACTCTTTCACGGTTTCATGTTTTTGGTGCGGCACCTGGTTTGAAGCCTGAGACTATGACACCGCTAAGCATTGCTCCTTCTCACAAACTTCCATTCAGGAGGCTTCATTTAATTAGTTATTTCCCCTCTCTCCCCTTCTCATTAACCCTTGCATGCTGGGCCGCAGGCAAATAATAAGGATTCTGCGAGGCTAAATGATTACTGCCCTACTGTGACACATTAATAGGTGATGTCCTTCATATACAGGTATGGGATTCATTCTCCAGAAACCCGTTATCCAGAAACCTCCAAATGTGGGAAAGGCCATTTCCCATAGACTCCATTTTATCTAAATAATCCAAATTATTAGAAATGATTTCATTTTCCCTGTAATAAAACAGGTATGGGACTTGTTATTGAGAATGTTTGAAACCTGGGGTATTCCAGATAATGGATCTTTCCGTATTTTGGATCTTCATACCTTAAGTCTAGTAGAAAATTATGTAAACATTAAATAAACCCAATAGGCTGGTTTTGTCTCCAATAAGAAATAATTATATCTTAGTTGGGATCAAGTACAAACTACTGTTTTATTATTACAGAGAAAAAGGAAATCATTTTTAAAAAATATGTATTATTTGGATAAAATGGCATCTATGGGAGACGGCTTTTGCGTAATTTGGAGCTTTCTGGATAGCAGGTTTTCCGGATAACAGATGCCATACCTCTACCTTGTACTTGATATAATTAATCCTTATTTTAAGAAACACCAGTTTATTGTGTTTATTTAATGTTTACATGATTTTCTAGTAGACTTAAGATACGTAGATCTAAATTACAGAAAGATCCGTTATCCAGAAAATCTCAGCTCTTCGGTTTTCTGGATAACAGGTCCCACATACCTGTAACGCAATGAATGCTAACAATGCAGAAATGTGTAAAAATATCCTTTTCCATCAAACACCCTCGTTTTCTCTAATGATTTAGTCTCCATTTATTCCTACTGGCCCTCTAATTACAGATTTTAGGTTTTCATGGGAACGTTGGAAATGTGACAGCACAACCTTTAGACTCGGTGCCACAGTGAAGCCCATTCAGGATCCCACTGAGTTAGGAAAAGAATAATAACCTTTGGAGATGCGACGCACTGCGAGAGAATATTAAGCTAAATCGGGAATCATCTCATTCCGTGCTCTTGTCTCTGGGGGGCTCGCTCCCTGGGAAGCCCCAGGAAAACTGCATTGACCATAATGACAGCAAGGTTAAATGTGAATTAACAGCGGACGCCTCGGATGTAATGATTTAGGGCCGGGTTGTCACCCCGTGATGAATCCTTTTCTGAGAAGCCCACATAATAAAAATAAAATCCAAACCCCTTCCATAGGAATCCATCAGCCGTGTTACCATCTGAGATCTATAGCGATTAAAGGGAAACATAATATTTATGTGACAGCAATGCAATAGGGCACGGCTTTGTCTGTGAATGGAACATTCATTAACGGCCTATTTACATATCCATATCCATTCCCTATAATCAGTAGCATAAAAGGTTAATTGTTATAGGACAATCCCCTAAACGATGTTTCTTGGATCGTAATCGTCTATGGCCACCTTTATTCAAAGGGGTGGGTGCTGCGATATCATTATCGGCTTATCTGCCGCCATACACGCACCAAATTTTGTACGAAAAAAGAATTTGTGCCAACTTGTATAGCCAACTTTAGACCAATGATCCCCAACCAGTGGCTCACAAGCAACATGGTGCTCACCAACCCCTTGGAGTAGCTCTCATGGTGCCGGCTTAGTGTGTGTTTAATTGCGCATGTCCAAACTACGCACCAGCGTGCATGCGCTGAACTACACGCCAGCGAGCATGCGCGTAACTACGCGCATGTACGCAAGCGCATTTAAACGGAAATTACCAGCGACAGTCAGGGAGACACAGGACCGGACATGGGGTAGGCGACAGAGCAGGTACATCCCTGGCACCCCCCAGCTTTGCGCCCTAGGCACGTGCCTATTATGCCTACCCCTAGTTCCAGCCCTGTTTCTTGTATATTTATAGATAAGGGTGGAAGCCATACCTCCCAACTGTGACAGCTCAACCCTTAGTCCCGGGTTTCTTATGGCCACCATACACGGACCGACGGGCAGGCCCGGATTTGCGGCAAGGCCGCATAGGCCCGGGCCTAGGGCGGCAAAGAAATAGGGGCGGCATGCCGCCCAGCCGCCGTTCAACTGCACCAGCTGCGCCGGCGTTTTTTCGCCGGCGCGCTGGGAAGGCGGGCGTTCGGACCGCGCGGCCGCCCGGTTGGACCGCGCGGCCTAGGGGCACCGAGAAGTGAAAATTCTGCGCTGCCGACGGGCTTCTCTGATTGATATCTGGCCGAAAGTTGGCCAGATCTCGATCAGGCACATATAAATGTCCCGTCGGATCACGGCCGCATCTGTGCATTTATGCGGTCCTGCGATCCACAATTTTGGATGCATTATGATCCAATCATTATGCCCTAGGGCCCACGATTGGATCAGCCCGATATCGCCCCCTTCAATGTGGGCATATCAGGACGAGATCCGCTCATTGTAGCCAAATGTCTATGGCCTCCTTAACTGAAATGTCTCAAGTTTCTCTTTGATCTCCTGCACTGACGCCAGAAAAAGATATAATTAAAACATAATTCAAATAACAGGCTTTTTGACCCAAAACACTGAGGGGCAGATTTATCAAGGGTCGAATTTCAAGTTGATGGGAGTTATTTAAAACTCCCATGAACTCGAAATTTGACCAACTGCAATTTATTTAAAAAAAATCTAATTTTTAAAACTCGGGTGAATGGGATTGACCCGCAAACTTTAATGGAATTCTAATCGAATTCGATTCAAAATTTTTCTCTGAAAAAAACTAAAATGTTAGGAAGGCAGCAAACAACTCCAAATTGATCCCAGGAATAGTTGAATTCATTAAAGGGCCAGTGTATAATACATTTCAAAAATCGAATTCAAATTATTGAAAAAACTCGAATTGAATTTTAACAATTCCCTAGTTGAAATGGACAGTTTTGGCCATAAAAAAAAAACTTGAACGTTTGAATTTGAAGTTTGAAAATTCTAATTTTCACTTCGACCCTTGATAAATCTGTCCTTGAGTCACTGCTTATTTGATACGTTTTTAACAATTTAAGATAAGCAGGTCTCTTGGGGCAACTGTGACTCACAGCTTAATGGGCAATAAATGCAATCATCAAAAATAAGGAAATTCCAGAAAATAAGGGTTTTATTGAATATTTATGATTTTGAGAAAAGGACATGTGCTCTTGTTTGCTTTAAATCAGTAAACTCCTTAGTGTCCCTATGTATATGGAAGAAATGCTCCCTATGCTGAACCTAAAAAAAACCCTTGCATGCCCCCAAAATTATTAAGGAGAAACAAGGTGAAATTTTAAAGGGAAAGTAAAGTTTAGAATAAACTTTATTGAAAGATTTAAAGATTGCCTCCCCTTTTCAGCCTTTCTCTGTAACAGCAAAGGTTGAACCCATAAAAACCCTTGCATGTCCCCAAATGCTTTACTAAGGAGACACAAAGTAGCACATTTTAAAGGGCAAGTAAAGCCTACAGCCAGCAGTTAGCACCCCTATATTTTCAGCCTTCCCTTTTTCACCCCTTCAGAGATCCTCCAGTGCTCCTATGTACAAGTGTGCAGCCCAGTAATGCAAATCTAAATTACAGAAGAATATAAGAATCCCTATTGCCAATGAGAATTTCCCTTTGGAATCTCTCCAGTCCCATCCCTATGCCGTTCACAATACTAACACCAGATCTCTTGGTTGACAGTTAACAAGGTCAGTGCTTCAGCCTCCTTCTGCCCATCATTCTACAATGTCTCCCAGCCTCTTGGCCTCCTTATACATTAGATTTGCAGCGACACACTGATACGTCAACAGAATTATTAATTTCCAGGATGGAAGTGATATCTCATTCAACCACCATGATATAGACCATACGGTGCCATGTAGATCAGGGATGACTTTAAAGCAGATCAGAGAAAGACTTTAGCCTGGGCCCCTAGCAACAAATGGGTCCTAATAAAAATATAAGTCATTATGGCCCCCCATGTCATTTAATAAGAAAGCTCCATTTTGCTAATTCAATCGGTAAAAAAAATGAAGGCCAAAGCAGAAAAATCAAACGTAAGGCAGCCTGCAACTAGAAAAGACCTTGATATGATCTAAAGGAGATTTCTGAATGTTTGACCCATTTATAAATCATGATGATGTCCCTTTAATAACCAATGCAGGGCTGGGACTGGATTAACAGACATGGCCGACTACTGTTTATTCAGAAATCAATCTAAATCTATCACCTCTGGCACTTATTACCAAGCATGTAACACCAGTGGAGTGCAAATAATGCGTACGCTCTACAACTGGAAATACATTTGCACTTATACGTGAAGGTGAGACTTGCAGCATGACAATGACCTTCAGAAGTTTACTCTCAAATATCCCAAGAGATTCTTATATAACCCTGTCCAGAGCTGCCTTAAGTGGGGGCTGAAGCAGCTCTTGGTCCTCATATACGTGGGTCCTGCTGATCAGTTGTCTGACAAAGTATGAGGGGCTACAGCAAACAGCATTCGTGGAAGCAGTGCAGCAGCACCTATAGTAACTGTGGGATAATAGTCTCTGGGAAGGGAGTGTGACTGTGGGATAGCAGGTATAGTAGGGAGAGATGGTGTCTATAGTAACAGTGGATAATAGTCTCTGGGAAGGGAGTGTGACTGTGTGATAGCAGGTATAGTAGGGAGAGATGGTGCCTATAGTAACAGTGGGATAATAGTCTCCAGGAAGGGAGTGTGACTGTGGGATAGCAGGTATAGTAGGGAGAGATGGTGTCTATAGTAACAGTGCATAATAGTCTCTGGGAAGGGAGTGTGACTGTGGGATATCAGGTATAGTAGGGAGAGATGGTGTCTATAGTAACAGTGGGATAATAGTCTCTGGGAAGGGAGTGTGACTGTGGGATAGCAGGTATAGTAGGGAGAGATGGTGTCTATAGTAACAGTGCATAATAGACTCTGGGAAGGGAGTGTGACTGTGGGATATCAGGTATAGTAGGGAGAGATGGTGTCTATAGTAACAGTGGGATAATAGTCTCTGGGAAGGGAGTGTGACTGTGGGATAGCAGGTATAGTAGGCAGAGATGGTGTCTATAGTAACAGTGGGATAATAGTCTCTGGGAAGGGAGTGTGACTGTGGGATAGCAGGTATAGTAGGGAGAGATGGTGTCTATAGTAACAGTGGATAATAGTCTCTGGGAAGGGAGTGTGACTGTGGGATAGCAGGTATAGTAGGGAGAGATGGTGCCTATAGTAACAGTGGATAATAGTCTCTGGGAAGAGAGTGTGACTGTGGGATAGCAGGTATAGTAGGGAAAGATGGTGCCTATAGTAACAGTGGATAATAGTCTTTGGGAAGAGAGTGTGACTGTGGGATAGCAGGTATAGTAGGGAGAGATGGTGTCTATGGTAACAGTGGGATAATAGTCTCTGGGAAGGGAGTGTGACTGTGGGATAGCAGGTATAGTAGGGAGAGATGGTGCCTATAGTAACAGTGGATAATAGTCTCTGGGAAGAGAGTGTGACTGTTGGATAGCAGATATAGTAGGGAGAGATGGTGCCTATAGTAACAGTGGATAATAGTCTCTGGGAAGGGAGTGTGACTGTGGGATAGCAGGTATAGTAGGGAGAGATGGTGTCTATAGTAACAGTGGATAATAGTCTCTGGGAAGGGAGTGTGACTGTGGGATAGCAGGTATAGTAGGGAGAGATGGTGTCTATAGTAACAGTGGATAATAGTCTCTGGGAAGGGAGTGTGACTGTGGGATAGCAGGTATAGTAGGGAGAGATGGTGCCTATAGTAACAGTGGGATAATAGTCTCTGGGAAGGGAGTGTGACTGTGGGATAGCAGGTATAGTAGGGAGAGATGGTGCCTATAGTAACAGTGGATAATAGTCCCTGGGAAGGGAGTGTGGCTGTGGGATAGCAGGTATAGTAGGGACAGATGGTGTCTATAGTAACAGTGGATAATAGTCTCTGGGAAGGGAGTGTGACTGTGGGATAGCAGGTATAGTAGGGAGAGATGGTGCCTATAGTAACAGTAATTATAGTAGAAGGAATATCAGGACAACATGGAACTGTAGCAATTTAGGTGCATTTCAACAACAGTTTAAGGTCTATGGTCCCTCAATCTTTAAATTATGACAGCATCTCTGGATCAGAGATTATGAAACACTAAGAGGCAACACTCAAATCTTCTTACCAATAGCAGTTGTCAGGAAAGACACAACTTCAGACTCTTTGCCGTCGTTGTAGAATGCAAGATGCCATATGCCAGAGTCCAAGTACTGGATAAATCCCGTCTCGTGACTCGACAGAGGAGCGATAACTCTGTGCAGTCGCTGTGGAACTTCCAAACCCCGAGCCTCCTGAACCAGCAGACGTCGGCCATCTAATAACTCCACAAAATCGAACTGAAAACACCAGTTGGAAGAAAATTGATGGCCTTAATAAGTCATATTTATATATATCATACCTTGTACATTTCTATATCAGTTGCAGTACCCTTCCAATCAGCATATAGTTTAACTGTGCCAGTGAATACCCCAAAAATCAGGGTATGTGTTGTTTTCACTAGGGATGCACCGAATCCAGGATTCGGTTCGGGATTCGGCCAGGATTCGGCCTTTTTCAGCAGGATTCGGATTCGGCTGAATCCTTGTGCCTGGCTGAACCGAATCCGAATCCTAATTTGCATATGTAAATTAAGGGGCGGGTATGGAAATCACATGACTTTTCGTCACAAAAGAAGAATTTTTTCTACTTTTTCTTTTCCTACCCCTAATTTACATATGCAAATTAGGGTTCGCATTCGGTCCGGTATTCGGCCGAATCTTTCACAAAGGATTCGGGTATTCGGCTGAATCCCAAATAGTGGTTTCGGTGCATCCCTAGTTTTCACTTCCTCCTATTGCATTGGTTGTCAAAGAGCTACTACTCACCCAAATTCCTTCCTATTTAGTTGAAGGAAGAACCCTGGGTCAACCAGCACCTGCTACTAGCACTCAAAAATAATACATCATAAATAAAATGCTGCCATAGGTACAAAAGGTGCAAGAACAAAACATCAGCAAGACACCTCTCTTTTTGCACAAGAGGCAGCAGAATTAGCAACAAACACATTAAGGACTGGTTGGAATTCTAAGACTCAGTCTTGTGATTTCCATAGAAACAGGAAAAGAGAAAAACAAAAATCCATTAACAAAAAAATCAATGGCAACAAGGCTTTTTGATAATTGATAAATAACAGTACTCAGTGTGTTTATGCTATTTATTGCTCTACAGAGTTCAAGTGCTTAACGGCTTGAATGTTCTACCACCGACGTGGGGCTCTTTGGCCACTAATGGTCTTTATTTGTTCCATTTCTTTTCAGAGAACATATAGCGGAGGAGAATATCTCATTACCTGCGTGTGTGATGGGGGAAGGCCTCTTCTTCCATAGATTCCAACCAGAGCAGCTTTTCCTAAGGAGACGTTGAACTTGAGATGCACTGGGTGGTCAATGAAAACCTGAGACCTCCAAAATATTCCAGGAGGGATCTTCTGGGTGGCTCGTCGGCCCACGTCGAGTTCCCCTGAGTCGATGAATGTTTCCTCAGGAAACAAATTGCTGGGTTTTCCTGTGGAGACACAACAGGGTAGGAATTAATTTGGCCATTGCAGATGGAGAACAGGGCTTGGACCACTATGGCATTCTCACCAGCAAACACTCAAAATCTACCAACGCCTCCCATCTGAAACTGGTGGGAACTCGTCTTCCAATCACAAACATCACTGCTGCTTCCATCAGACTTGTGCAAAAATGCCAAGATGAACAATCAATTCTCCTCTGGAAACACCAACAATCTGCAAATACCTCTCACCTAAACTAGTGGGAATTTGTGATCCAATCACAAAAAGATTGAGGTCACAGCAGCCATGAGTCATTTCCTACACTTTTAATTAGGGATGCACCGAATCCACTTTTTTGTATTCGGCCGAACCCCCGAATCCTTGGCGAAAGATTCGGCTGAATACTGAACCAAATCCTAATTTGCATATGCAAATTAGGGGTGGGAAGTGGAAAACATTTTTTTACTTCCTTGTTTTGTAACAAAAAGTCACGCATTTTTCCTCCCTGTCCCTAATTTGCATATGTAAATTAGGATTGGGATCCGGTTCGGCTGGGCAGAAGGATTCGGACTAATCTGAATCCTGCTGAAAAAGGCTGAATCCTGGCCGAATCCCGAACCGAATCCTGGATTCAGTGCATCCCTAATCTCATCATAAGCATAACCATCTCTGAAAAGGTGCTAAATGTGTCGTTTCCCTTTATTTTTCCTACAGCAAAAGTATCGAAATCCTAACTTCTCCCAAAAACATTAAAAACATATGTAATGGGATTCATAGAATGTTTTGTGACAAAAAGTCACGCGATTTACCTCCCCGCCCCTAATTTGCATATGCAAATTAGGATACGGATTCGGCCTGGCAGAAGAATTCGGCTGAATCCGTATCCTGCTGAAAAAGGCCGAATCCTGGCTGAATCTCGAACTGAATCCTGGATTCGGTGCATTCCTACTTTTAATCTCTTGGCTGTATGGACATTTGTGGACCAAGTCAGGAGTTGATGAAAAAATGATAGGGTCAACCTAAAGGCCATTTATTGGTGAGAACTGGGTAGATTATACCTGAAAGCCCAGCCTAAAGGCCAGTTAGGGTAAGAATGTTGTTTTCAGGTGGATCCCATCCCCCTGCCATGTTAGGACCCCTTCCAGCTCCTGACTTGTTCCCCAAATGTTTTGTGATCCAATCTCGAAAAGACTGAAGTCCCATCAGCTTTGAGTCATATATCATGCACTTTTAATCTCTTGGCTGTATGGACACTTGGGGACCATGTCAGGAGCTGTAGGAGTCTTAGGATAGGGGTTGGGTGGGATCAACCTAAAGACCAGTTTTTGGTGAGTACTGGGTAGAGTATACCTGAAAGCCCAGCCTAAAGGCCAGTTAGGGTAAGAATTTTGGGTGAATACGTATCTGTTGTCCTACATGTTCTGTACTATTAGCCAATATTTTTCTCTGCACTCAATTCATAAGCTAAAGGGGCCCTGACCAAAGGTTGGGCCTTCTAGGGGGCTTGAATTGAAAAGTTTCAATGCTTTACAAACACATTTATAGATCCAATGAAAAGCCCTGCAACAGGAATATCATCTGCATCTTCTTTACATACTTGCTTCATAAATATACAAAGGGAAAGTCATTCTTAGAAAGGGGCAACAACACAGGGAAATAAAACATCCTTCTAAATATTTGTTCCCTCGTTATATGTGAACCCTCGTTAACCTGTATGAAAATTGGCCGGACTATTACAATAAATTACCCGATTGGATGTGATTAAGCTATATGTAACTATGCACATTGTTTAGAAGAAGACTGATGATCGCACCGCAGCGGTTGCATTTTATCCTGGTGCAATAAAATGGGCAACACAATACGTAACGCTGCTTTTCCCTATTTCGTAGACCCTGGTGATAGCATCTGCGCTGGGAGGGCCTCACCGAAAGGGTTCATTATTCACAAGGCACAGAGAGGACTCTGTGTAAATAAACGGCTGAGGGAAACGTCTGATTGAAAGATTTCTATTTAGATAATGGGACAATAGCAGACCTTAATGGGGCATTCTAATCAACATTTCAATAATAGCCCTCATTTTAATCGTATTTTTAATCTAATTTAATTTAGTTCACACATGCTCACAGTGAAAAGCATATCCCCCCTGCTTCTTTTTCCCTCCCCCTTTAATCTTATTGAACTGATTTTCTCATTCACGTGCAGTAGAAATACATAGGGGCACAAAGGGGAACTTAGCACAGTTGCCTTATTTTTTTGTAAATTAAAGATCTGAACGTCTTTAATTTACTGAAACCCTTTGGTAAGAGGCCTGGATATATCTAGCCTTTGGCAACTAGACAGCAGAAGTCTGATTATTAATGCTGAACTACAGATTCACTGCTCAAAGGAAGATATTCTAAAACAGGGATGTGTGACCTACTGTGGCTCAGCAGTTGTTGGACTACAAATCTCTGTAGACTTTACAGAAGCATGGGTATTGCTGCCAAACCATAGTATAGGGACAGAGTTGTCTAGGGGGCTGACTAAGTTGGCGTCTAAGCTTTGTTGGTTGTCACACTAGGGTTGCCATATTCCTACAATATTCTAGTTGGTATCTAAAGGGGATTGGGTGGGTCATGATTAGAGTTGCCTACTGGCCGGTATTTTTCTGGCCTGGCCGGTAAAAATGATGGTTGATCCCAATGTTATTAATAGGAAAAATAGGAATACCAGTATTTTTTTCCAGAAAAGGTGGCAACCCTAGTAATGATGACTGGGTGGACTAGGTGGATAGGGTTTGAGGACTGGGTGGACTTGGCGTGAGCACTGGGTGTATTGGGCGTATTGGCACGCCCCCGAAACGTTACATCATTTGACGAAATAAACGTGCAGGGGAGATCCCCGCTACACTGACCTGTGTTGCTTGGCTAATCTTTTCTACAGATATTGCTGGGAGAGGCACCGACCCCTCCAGCCAGCACCGGGCTATTATCACCAGGAGAGATTCAGGGGAAATTAGGTATTTTTGCAGTTGCCTGTATTGGGCGTGAGGACAGGGTGGATGGGGGGACTGGGTGGATCAGGAGACAGGACTGGGTGGATCAGGGGACAGGACTGGGTGGATGGGAGAGTGAGGTTGGTTTGATGGGGGAGTGAGGACTTGGTTGATGGAGGGTGATTGGGTCGATGGTGGTGAGGACTGGATGAATGAGGTGGTGAGGTCTGGGTGGATGGAAGTGGGTCTAAGTTGGTCAAGAGAAATTGGATCTTGTTGGTGTGGAGGTTGATCAGGGGTAAATGAGTGATGAATTACCAGGGCCCTCCATGGCTTGGGGTGGAGCTGGGGTGGATGGAGATGAATGGGGTATCAGAAAGAGGACAGGGCACTGCCTTGTGAAGTTAATCTGCCCTTGGAAATAGGACAGGTGTAAGAGTTACTGAGTGGGCAAATGGGTGGAAAGTTGGCCAACTACAAATTTATCTGCAAGCACATTGCTGGTAAATTTGAAATACCAGCCCCATCTTTAGCTGGTAATTTACTGGCTAGACTGGTGAAAGACTGGGAGGGTCCTATGTTGGACATAGAGGCATTTATATGCAAAGGAAAAGTTATTTCTATTGAGCCCAGCAGATGCGCCTAATGGTAACTGTGGGAAAGTATATAGTAAGGCACAAAGTTGACGGGAGAACTGGCTGTAACTGTGGGATAATGACTATAGTAGTGCTAGATGGAATCAGTGGAAAGGGCTATAACTTTACTTCAACAAAAACGAAATCGCTCTTTATCCCCAAATATATATTTTGCAGTCATTTTTCAGCCGCTTAAGCAGAAACCACTAAATAAAAAGATGACATGTTGTATGCCGCAAGATGGTTTATAGCCTGCGTGGTACTTTAATAAAATGAATATTTCGCAAGGCGACCCAGTGATGCCGACAGCAAAATGACGTTTATTTACTGGATCAGGAAATGAAGCATCTGGTTCAGATTATAGAGACCCTCTTACCCAAACAGGTTAAGCGCACCTGACTATGAAGTGTCAAACATGGTTCTTCTCAGCTCTTTATTAAATCAGCTGCGCTAAACATGAACTCGGCCTGGAGCTAACCTTTCCCTGTGCCTCGCCTGAAGCCACAAAATCGCCCATGCCAAACCACTGCCTCATGTTATACCTGCCTTATCTGTGCAATATAATGAGAAAAATATTGCTGGGGGGACCCCCGTGCACTCTGAAATACAGCTAACCTCAATATTGTTTGGAATGCATTAAGGGAACCTGTCAACTGCCAAAAAATTAAAATTAAAATTAAAGGGGAAGTAATACTGCTGTATGGATGAGGATTTCTCCATTCCCTGTTCTTCCAAAATTATGCGTTTTATACCGATTGACTGAATTACTTTATAAGAGTAGGAATAATGTTGGATCTTATAATGGAACTAGCTGGGTTTTAACAAGACCAATTATTGATACAACTTGGGATACAGGCAATTTTGTATTTTTATTTGACCAAGTCCAAAGGATATGATTTATAAAGCTTTAATAAAAATTAATGTAAACAAGGTGCCAGGGCCAGATGGCATACACCTCGAGCTCTAACAGAGCTTAGTTCAGTTTTAGACCGGTCCCTATTTCTGATTTTCTCAGATTCATTTTTATCTGGTATGGTACCTATGGATTAGAGAAAAGCTGATGTCATTCCAATATTTAAAAAGGGATTACAATCTCAGCCTGGTAATTACAGGCCAGTAAGTTTGACACCTGTGGTGGGCAAATTATTTGAAGGCTTCTTAAGAGCCCATAGTCCTTCTATTGCGTTATTATCCCCAGTAGGGGGTTATGACTTATAGTAATGGTTCCTAAATTGTGGGGATAGTCTTCCTGGGGGGGGTCCAGCCAGAAATCCAGTTGGGGTGAGATCTGGCGAGAATGTTCTGTACTCCTGAATTCCAGAATAAATGTCAGTTACAGAGATTTTGGGTCAATGTCCTAGATCAGTGATCCCCAACCAGTAGCTCGTGAGCAACATGTTTCTCACCAACCCCTTGGATGTTGCTCCCAGTGGCCTCAAAGCAGATGCTTATTTTTGAATTCCAGGCTTGGAGGCAAGTTTTGGTTGTATAAACACCAGGTGCACTGCCAAACAGAGCCTCAATGTATGTTGACAATCCACATAGGGGCTACCAAATGGCCAATCACAGCCCTTATTTGGCACCCCAAAAACATTTTTCATGCTATTGTTGGTCCCCAACTCCTTTAACTTCTCGATGTGGCTCACGGGTTCAAAAGGTTGGGGATCCCTGTCCTAGATATTGATGGAGCTATATATTATACATGTCTGAGTGGGGCTTCACCGAATTTTTGACTTTAAAGAGGGTTTTGAAAAAATTTGAAAGCTACTGGCCTTGAGGGGCCATTACATTACTGGGTGCAGGCCTACACCTGTAGGATTAGAACTTTAATAGTCGCAATCTATAGTCTTTTCTCCCTTCAAGCTCTAAGCACCCCTACCAACTCTTCTACTGACTGACTTGAGATAAAGTCTTAGTAAATTACATCCAACCTTTTTGCCCCCATTTAAGAAATAAATAACTATTGTTTATATTGACTGTATCTGTAACAAAAGCACTTTAAGTAAATAGTCATTAATATCAGGAGGAAGCCTACTTGTCTTCTCTTCTCCATGACGGAGGCTGGGGATGGTAAATCATTTAACAAGGAATCCTTAAAGCAAACACATGTTTTTTATCCAGTGTTTAGCCAAGACTTAGAACAGGGACACAAGATAAGAAAAGCATTTACTTGATTTGTGTGTTTATAGTAGATGGCATTTAGACACGGATATAATCAGGCAGGAAGGCCAGTTTTGCCCAGATGAAATCATTAGGGGCAGCAATGGTCCCCATTGGGAGATTGAGCATTTTTTTTTAAATTTGTTCCTGGCTTTTGTGTAATTTAGACATGTCGATTACAACTAATATTGCAGAAAGGCGATTGTAACAAGGGAATGTTTAACTTGGCTTTGCCAAACTATGGGAGCAACTATGGCCGCAGTTTTGAGTCTGCGTTCTAGTGTTGCACAACAGCCCCTGGAACATCAAGAATATGTAAGGTTGTCATCTGTTTGGATTCCATCCAGACAGCCCAGCATGGAAGATGAAGCCTTCCTAATTTTTCAAAATTAGGAAATCCGGACAGGACATTGAAGTTAATCACATGGAGATCAACTAATTGCTGATCGTCACATCATCAGTCCCACACCTGACATCACCAGCCCCACCCCATACGTCATAACCACATCTCACGACGTCACCGATCTGCTCCCGACGTCATCTGCCCCCCTGCCTGTTTTCTGGGAACAGAAAAGTTTGCAACCCTACAGGTGGCCATATACGGGCCAATAAAAGCTGCCAACAGACAGAGTCGGCAACTTATTGGCTTGTGTATGGGGCCCTTTGATGGGCTTCCCCATTTGATATCTGGCCGGGAGTTGTAGGGCAGGGGTAATAATCCAGATGGATCGTGGACTGCATCTGTTTGTTTATGCGGTCCCATGACCCGACCACCCATATAACTTTCATTATGATCCAAACGCTGGGCCCTAGGAACCACAATTGGATCAGCCCGATATCGCCCACCTCAACGTGGGCAAATCGGGGAGACATACGCTCGTTTGTTGACATTGCCAAATGAGCGGACCTCTCTGTGTATGGCCACCTTAAGAGTATATGTAAAGGTGACTTACACGGGCCGAGATAAGCTGCTGACAAAGATGGCTTCTGATATTATCTGGGCAAAAGTCAGGCAGATGTTGATTGGGCAGGTTTAAAATTCCAGTTGGATTGAGGGTCACATTGGTTTGTTAATGCTGTCCTCGGTCCTACCACCTGCATTAGTAGCGTTGTGATTCTATTGTTGGACCCTAGGGCCCACTATCCTATCAGCCCGATATCACCCACCTCAAGGTGGGCATATTCGGGAGAGATATGTTCATTTAGCAACCTGGCCAAAGGAGTGGATCTTTACATGTATAGTTATGGAAGGAACCCAACCCCCTCAGTAACAAAAGCCCCCATGACCATCATTTGCCCATTCGCATTCTCTTCCATTCTAATCACGGACACTAAGCCTTTGGGAGCATTCGCAGTTGAAGTCGATTTCTAACTAGGTCCAAATGTTCATGCTCCCACAGGTTTCGTGTTGGCAAAGCGACCCAAAAAAACAGGTAGAAAATGGTGCCCGGGAACTCCTCTGTGCTGCTCTGCATTGTAGGATTGTTTTTTTTTTTGTCAGGGGGACCTTTTTGACTAATTCATAGAGTTGGGAGGGAGAGGGGAGGGGGGCAATGGCAGGGTTCTAGAGGGAGTTTAGTCCTCCTTTAAGTGGGGTTTGACTGTACCCCATATTTGTCTTATTGGAAAAATCTAACCTTGATCCATTCACAGACAAGTATGTTCAGTACATGCGGCGAGGATCGTTATTTTTCTACTTGGTTTACAAATTTGTTGTCTTCGTCGAGGCTGCTCATAATCATGTACACAGCTTATAATCAGAGTCTGTATTTTTCCAACTATACAAGCCGGTTCAGTAAATCAAAATTAACGTACTTTTGCCCCGTGTCTCAAAATAACTATGATTTTCACAGCTGGGAAATATCTTCAAATGTACATTGATGAGATGGAAGGGAGTGATTGCTCATCAAAGCACGACATGCAATTAGACAAAAAAAAACAACTCATATCAAGCTCAAAAATGTTCAGGGTTTATCATGCGAATGGTTTCCTGGAGCAGAGAATATACCCAGACGCACTCCAATGGTGCTGTGTACTGGTGCCAAGCAGGATACGGGCAATGCCGTTACCCAACTGGAAAAAAAGAGTTTAATCTTCAGAATCAAATTTGAAGATATTCCTTACAGTCAATTGAGATATCTCCTAGGGTTCATGCAGGTGTCAGAGTTTTATAAACACTTTTGGATTCTTCATGAACAGTTGACTTATCACAACTGAATTGGAATTTTGGAAAGACAATATCTACAGTTAAAAGGCTGCCTTCCAGGTGAGGACAGGAGAAGGCCATTTGGCTCCTTATCAAACATCTAAACTGATAAATGAAGGAGGCCATGCAGCTGAACCAAAACTGCTGCATATTGTGCAATGTAACCAAACCTTCTGCTATTGGTGTAAATGGAAGGCAGAGTGAACTCCATTCGTTCTTTTATGCATTGAGAAGAGGCATCAGCAGATCAATGTTTTGGAGAAGACAAAGGGGCTTCAAGAATGGTGTGTCCAAACTCCAAGAATGGTGTGTCCAAAGAATCAATGATGGTTCAGCAGCAAGGTAGAAATACAAAGCTCATGAAGTATAAAAGAGAATATTGGGAAGAACCAGTTGCTCAGTATTTTTACCACCATAACTAAAGATAGACATCACAGTGGCTTTGAGAAAGGGAAAATTCTTGGGTTGGAGCTAGAGAGTTGCCCCAGCTAGGAAGAATTGTAATTAATGTCCATAGTAGAGTGGCTATACCCCCATAAGATCAATCATTTTGCTTTCTTATTCATAGGTATTTTAATAGGAGCCCTATGGAAAGTGATATATAGGCTTGTGGCGTGTCTGCCAGAGAGACTATGGCTGTCTAGGCAAAGCTAAATCCTATGGCAGCTGTTGTTTAGATTGTAAGCTCTACGTGGCAGGCACCTCCTTCCTCTTGTCTCTTCAACACTTTGCACTTAAACTTAAATGTAGCTGCCTTTTGTATTTACAGTTGAAACCCCGATTTATGTTTTTCAAAGGACAAGAAAAAAAATGGTGTAAAATCCGGAAAAATGTCAAATTAGGTAAATGCGTAATGAATTATATTCGTTTGACTACATAAAATGGAGTCAAAGGTAAAACGGAAAAACTGAGTATTTGAAATTGGAAGTTTCACTGTATATACAAACATACTGTCACAATTTCGGGAAGAACTCTGTGTCCATAACTTGCACGTGCCATAAACTTATAACTGGTTGCTCAGTCAGTATTGGCTTCATAGAAGGAAGGGGGATATAAAGTAAAGAGAATATATACATTGATTTCATATTTTCCCCTCCAAAAAGATCTACAAGGAAAATTAAAACAAAAACTACAAAGTTTGTGTTTCCCTTTAATCAATGTATTGCAAATATTGATCTTGTGTATAAATAGGGAGAAAATATTGGGGACCTGTTGGGAGATTCCATTGGGGTAACATATACGGCACTTGTTCAATAATGATGGAAAGCATGCAGTCTGCAATTTAAACTGTTAATTGCAAAACATGGAAATCATTGTGTAAGTGGAACCTGAAGAATGAGTAATTACACCAAAATGCTTTTCACTCACTGCTTTTCTTTTTTTAAATTTGTTATTTGGGCTGTGATCAGCTAATTATCTGACAGCCTCGGAGTCTGCTGCTTAGTGACATGTGCAGAGATGTCAGATACAAACCATTAAAGAGTTTGGATACAGATTTTGATAGCAGGGCATTCAGCCACTATATTCTTGTGTTCCTGCTGAATTGTGCTTAGTACAAAGGAATAACAATGCTGGCACAATTTTATGGTCTCTGTTTGTACAGACTATAAGCAAATTTAGGGGACTGTTCCTGCTGAATTGTGCTTAGTACAGGGAATACCTATGCTGCCATAGTTTTATGGGATCTCTCTGTACAGACTATGAGCAAACTTAGGGGACTGTTCCTGCTGAATTATGCTTAGTACAGGGAATACCTATGCTGCCATAGTTTTATGGGATCTCTCTGTACAGACTATGAGCAAACTTAGGGGACTGTTCCTGCTGAATTGTGCTTAGTACAGGGGAATACCTATACTGCCATAGTTTTATTGGGATCTCTCTGTACAGACTATGAGCAAACTTGGGGGCTGTTCCTGCTGAATTGTGCTTAGTACAGGGCAATACCTATACTGCCATAGTTTTATTGGGATCTCTCTGTACAGGCTATGAGCGAACTTAGGGGACTGTTCCTGCTGAATTGTGCTTAGTACAGGGGAATACCTATGCTGCCATAGTTTTATGGGATCTCTCTGTACAGACTATGAGCAAATTTAGAGGGCTGTTCCTGCTAAATTGTGCATAGTACAGAGGAATACCTATGCTGCCATAGTTTTATGGGATCTCTCTGTACAGGCTATAAGCAAACTTAGGGGGCTGTTCCTGCTGAATTGTGCTTAGTACAGGGGAATATCTATGCTGTCATAGTTTTATGGGATCTCTCTGTACAGGCTATGAGCAAACTTAGGGGGCTGTTCCTGCTGAATTGTGCATAGTACAGGGGAATACCTATGCTGCCATAGTTTTATGGGATCTCTCTGTACAATATGAGCAAACTTAGGGGGCTGTTCCTGCTGAATTGTGCTTAGTACAGGGGAATATCTATGCTGCCATAGTTTTATGGGATCTTTCTGTAAAGACTATGAGCAAATTTAGAGGGCTGTTCCTGCTTAATACAGGGAATACCTATGCTGCCTTAGTGTTATGAATTTTCTGTGTAAAAGGCTATGATCAAACTTACAAGGCTGTTCCTACAGAATAGGGCTTATCCCAGGGGAATAGTTATGCTTGTATTTTTCAGCATGGCAGAATTTGACTAGGCTTCTGTGCTCTATTTCTGGGCACAGAGACCTTAGGCCGTGTTTGGCAGCTCTGTATTCGTGAAGGGGGGGGGGGTGGAGGGTTGTCATTATAACACAACAGGAGGGCAATGAGAATGAATAATAAAAGTTGCCAGTATGAGGAACTGGCAGTTTAGGTGCGACTGAAACTGAAATATGGGCCCGAAACACCTACCTAGAAGCCAAGAGAAAAACATTTAAATATATATAAATTTAGACAAATGCAAATATATGGATTTTAAAGTTGGTTAGAAGACGATGAGATGTATGTAGCATATGAGGCACAGGCATGATGGACTATGAGTTACATAAAGAGGACAGACATGGTGCACAAGGGTAGGGCACACTGAGGACACATCGTACCTTCACTGGTTCCTTTGCCTTTCCTCTCAGGTAATTCTAAGCCTGTTCCCCCTGAGGGGTACAAGGTGACGTCCGTTGGGACTGGCCAACTGCTGCCTCTGTCCTCCGTGATCTCATACATCTGCCCTTCCGTCGGCTGCAGGTGCCAGTTTAGGCCAAACAGGTGCATGGCTGTAGTGAGCAATAAGAAAGATCATGGATTGACCCCAGTATATAACTTTATGAACGGTCTTAGACAAAATAATCATCAAAGGAGAACACCATCCCACAACTGTTTTGGCCTTATATAATTCTAAGCAACTTTACATTATACATAAATTAAACATTGTTAGTGGTTTTAGAATTACTTTTGGAAAGCTGTCCCATTTCTGTTCTATATGGGGTCTGACTCTTGTAACAAGGTAGCAGATTAATTAATAGACCTGAAGGAGAATGGACTTCCTTGATCCACTGTATTGTGCAACTGCCTGCCAATGACCCTTGATCAGGCAGAACATGGGAGGCCCATGCATGACCACATGCTCTCCTATTACTTACAAACAATTCCAGCTGCACAAGGAGAATCAGGAACCATGTACTTAATTGTTCAAGACAGGTTTTTTGGCAATGTAACTGGATACACCAACAAAGATGTGGATAAGTTAGGAGCAAAGTGCTTCGTACCAATAGACAGATCCCCAACTTTGAGTAGAACAAAATGTCCTCTATGAGAAGAGATCTCTTTTGCGTTGTGGGTTATCTAGATTTTGATTGTTGACTGAGAATTGTGGAAGCAGTGGTTCCAATGCACAAGTTTTGACATTTATTTGGTAGAAGTCACAACAACTTGCCCGTGGTCCTTCACAAAGCAAACCTCAAGCATCCATTTTTGTCTGCATTTTTAAAAGAATCCCTCAATTCTCCACTCTATAAATCATAACGAGAAGCACAGTGACATGTGCTTTATCCCCAGGCTCCTTCCTGCTCTCAGGTCACATCAAAGCTTTTACTGTGATATTGTAACACTATGTTCTCCTGGCAACACAGACTCCCCTCCTACTGCCTCCCATCTCATGTCCTATATATGCAAAAACATCCTGTGTGTTTTTAATTCATCTCAAAACATAAGTGTTGGGTGGAGAAAACCACACGTTCATTCTTTTTTAGTGTTGCTGGTGGAGGTCATCTAAGCAGCTTTGCAGATGATCTTCATCAGGGTTGGTATTAAAGTAGGACAATCAAGCAGGTTTCTTAGTCAGCACCTGTAGCCTCCCAATTCTTAGAGTCTGGTGCAGGTACAATGGTTTCCACTATGTATCCGTTCACTCATAATTTTCAAATATTGACAGCACCAGTCATGGATTTTTTTGGCTTAAAATGGCTTTATTGAGACATAGGCTCAGACCCCGATACACTTGGCAATGTTTCAGACCGCCATCGGTCTTTTATCAAGCCACTAGAAATCCATGACTGGTGCTGTCAATATTTGAAAATTAAAGTAGGACAAACAAGCAGGACAACAACTGAAGGGTTGAAGGTTGGTCCTCCTCAGAAGAAGACAGCCAACAGCAATGCACCTAACAATATGGCTGCCTACATCCCACAAGAGGGATATTTATCCAGGTACGTATCACACATCACAACTTTAACACCATACTACACTGTGTAAATGTGCATGCATTTATTATAAATGTGCAGTTAATTGTCTAAAAGTTTGGTGTAAAAAGTGGTGTTAGCTTGAAGAAAGCTTCATGTTTTACTGTATATGGTGTTATAAATAAATACAGCTTTTATTATCTCCCAATTTTACTTCTTCTTGTGGTGTAAAACTTACTCTACACTTTTAGAAATACAGCCCTCGTTGTTAAAGTTACACTTCCCCTTAAAAATGCATGAAGATAATGGAATGGAGAAAAATTATGTCTTCCTTGAGGACCTTGGGGGCATCTGATGGATTAGGTGTAAAACCACATTTTGCCCAGAAACTCCCCTTGACCTGCATTATACCATGTCCATCTTATCAGACACGTGTATATTATTCTCCTTGGTGATTTTCAAGGTCAGAGGTGGCCAACCTACAGCCTCCAGCTGTTACTAAGCTCCCATGGTCCTCAGCTACATCTGATATGGAGCGTCACACTTTGTTTTTAAAACCCAGCGTTGGCTTGACAGGTTATATGTTCTTCAACCTGTTTTTCTAACCCCAGTTCACCAATATACTTCTTGGAAAGGCAACTACGAATTTAGTTGTTTGTAGGGCTGAAAGGGTATTTTCTCTGAAGGAAGTCCTTTGTAAAATTACAAATAACATATTATATAGTGTAATAGTTGGTAACAATATTTATACTCAAGCTCATGGGCAGATTTAAATGAGGACTTTCTGGAGAGGAGGTTGGAAATTCCATTACAGTGGAGGTCAACATGAGGAGCCTTCCACTCTACATGGCTTCGACCTGAAGATGTGTTGGGGAGTCAAATAAGATAAGTACCCTTCACATTATGGAATGTGCTAGGGGAAGCAATGCTGTTCTGTGGTTATAAGACAATTCATATTGCATGAGAGAAAAACTTTTCATGAGTGATTATAATGAGATTTACTGGGCTATGATCCCAGATTGAACTGTTAAAAGAGTTGGGTTCGATGTTGGAAAGGTCACCAAATGAGCAGATCTTTACTTTATATATTTGGACACCTTCACATTGGACCAAATTGGGATGATACAATTGTTTGGCCCCTAGACCAATGATCAGATTATATAGCCTAGGGCAGGGGTCCCCAACCTTTATTTACCTGTGAGCCACATTTAAATGCAAAAAAAGTTGGGGAGCAACACATGCATGAAGAAAGTCCTAGGGGGATGCTATATAAGAACTGTGGGTGGCTATTTTGTAGCCTACAGGAGGCTCTACTTGACAGTGCACCAAGTTTTTATGCAATTAAAACTTGCCTCCAAGCCTGAAATTCAAAAAAAAGCACCTGCTTTGAGGCCACTAAGACCAAAATCCAAGGGGTTGGTGAGCAACATCTTGTACATGAATCACTGGTTGGAGATCAATGGAGAAAGAGGACCACATTGAAAAAAGGATGCAGTCCTCATCAGATGGGATTTTCTAGCCTAGGGTTGATCAGTCCTGATCACTAAATGGGCAGTTTCTAAACAAGTGAAAGAGCCTCCTGCATTGTTATGCAACTTATTTCTGTTGGCAGCTGAGTTGGCACCCCACCATAGTTTTAGGTCTGCTTACATCACAGAATTCTAACCTATTGGCAGGAAATCTAAGCAGTATCATTAATGGGTTTAATGGCAGAGCAAAGTGATATGAGTACGTACGATGGCAGCTTGATACTTGACTGAGTCGTAACATTTTCATATTCTCCAGGCTGAGCACCATCTGGATTTACTCTGTTGATGTGAGAGCTTAGGATTTAAGCGCTTTCCCTAAGCCCTTCTTTATACAGACTTTCTGTGATTTAATTATATTTTTTTTTTGGTGAATTATTAACATGACATTTTCTGCAGTTCTTTCACAAAGAGCCAAGATATAGCACATTATATCATATAAAGGGAACAAAAGCCTAGGATCACAAATGAGGATCCCAGACCACCCCGAACCCCTCAATCGGCTGTGATTTAATTTGGATATTAACTCTTTACTCACAAAGCATAAAGATACTATTTTAAGTCACAAAATTGTCTTCTACGCCTTTGCCTTGAAGGTTTAGTGCCAAAGTATCGAGAGATGGTTTTGCTCTGGTGTATGGAAGGGTTAACACGTCAGCCTCCGATCAGCTCCACCTTAATCCAAAAAGTGAATCCGACCAATAATTTATTCATTCCTTATCTCGGCCCCATAGAATGCAGATCATAATGCAATTTCATTAGTGTTAAAGCCAGACAAAGGGAAATAGCTTTGTATTAACACGAGTGATAACTCAGTAGTCCAGCAATGAGCTTAAGATTCACCACAACAAACCGTGGGTCGGAGAGAGAGAGAGAGAGAGAGAGAGAGAGAGAGAGAGAGAGAGAGAGAGAGGTGGAACCATCAAGACAAATAATGACTGACTGCAGCATGGGATTTAAAAACTGCCATCTGCCCCTGATAAAATGCCACTTGAGGCGTGGTTCTAATTGCAGAAATGGCATTTAGTGGGCTTCGTTTATAGAAAACGCTATATTATAGTGCCAGCATGTTTTGTCTACTTCTCTGGTGTACCCATTGCAATGATTAAAACTGGTTGAATGGACAATATGGTGATCTTGTCAGAAGCACAATATGGTGAATAAGCCCCAGCCAGGCCAGTGCAAGGGATACTGGGAGAGAAGAACATGGCGGCAAAGAGCACAACAACAGAGGACTCCAGACTGGAGTGTTTCCTATGGAACAGCCTGGGGCAGAAGGTTAACAGTGATTCTGAATACTGGGGAATAACCAACTTCCATAGGGTAAATCTCTATTGAGTGATACATATGAATAAAGCTATATATAAATATTCCCTTGGCCACAATGAAATAGGAGAATAATCTGCAACAAAATTCCCTGTTCTGAGTGGGATGAAGAATCACCACCGATGACAAAACTATGATAATTTCCCATAATTTAATTGGAATTCTCTCTCTCTTGTGCCCCATCTAATCATGCTATTTGGGAACAACTGGAGGGTTGCTTGTTGTGTATCATTGACGTCTATACTCAATGTATCTAACAACTGTTACACAATGTAATATGTTCTTTGTATTTTGATCTGTGTTCTTTATCCTCAGCTGCTGGGGACTCAGGGCCAATCCTGCTCTGCAAAGAGTCCTGTACGTATAACAAGTAAAGGGGAAGGAACCTTTGCTCATGATATATTCGGTTTATTGTTCCTGTTACATAAGACTTATTTTGTCAGGATCAGGATTGAAACAGAAGTATATAGGGGAAGAGAGATTCACAAAGACAGTAATTCACAAGGTCAAAAAAATGGCCGCCTCCTGGGACATCTTGATAAAGTAAAGGAGTTTAGCAAACACAGGCAGATGATCTTGATAGATAGCCGGAGAGAGACAAATGGACAGGGGGTGCTCAACAGAACATGGGAGCCCCCAGAATTCACCTTGGTCAGCAGAAAAATGAAAAGCGGCTCCACTTTCCCAGGCCAGAGAGGTGAGGGTGTAATAAATAACCAAACAAATCAATTACAGAGTGTGAAATTAAGGAACTGATTGAGAAAGTGGAGGGCAGGCCAACAGCTGCCGGGAGTCTGTGCTGTCACTTCTCCAGCACAAGGACATGATGGTGCCCTCCCAAGTCAGGCTTTGTTTTACAGACACCAGGCATGAAGGCTAAAAACAATACACATGTTCTGTGCCTTCCCTAGACATGTAATAGAATGAAAAGCAAGCAGAATGGTACCCAATATCTGGGCAAGCAGAATGGTACCTCATATCTGGGCAAGCAGAATGCCAACTCTTGGGTGAGCAAGCAGAATGGGACCCTATGTCTTAGCCATGTGCAATTAGAGATATACCACCATATACAAGTAAGTAGACAATATCTCCATGTGTATGCCAGCTAAGACAAACACATACATGTAAGCAAGTCAATGATGTGTAAGGAAGAAAAAGATGGTACCAATATGTATGACCAAGAAGAAATATTCCACCACAAAAACAAAGCAGAATGTGAACAAGCAAAAAAGATAACCCCATAGGTAATTGAGCAAAAACATACCCCCAACTCTAATCAAAGAGATGCCCCATGTGTGACTGAGCAAAAACATTCCCCCAACTGTAATCAAAAATACCCCCACCTATCATTGAGCAAAAACATTCCCCCAACTCTAATCAAATAGACACCATGAGTCATTGAGCAAAAACATACCCCCAAATCTAATCAAAGAGATACCCCATATGTTTTTGAGCAAAAGCATTCCCCCAACTCTAATCAAAGATACCCCCATGTGTCATTGAGCAAAAACATACCCCTAACTCTAATCAAAGAGATCACATGAGTGATTATGCAAAAACATAGACCCAGCTCTAATCTAAGAGATACCCCATGAGTCACTGAGCAAAACCATAGACCGAGCTGTAATCAAAGAGATACCCCATGAGTCAATGAGCAAAAATATACCCCCAACTCTAATCAAAGAGATACCCCATGAGTCATTGAGCAAAAAAACATACCCCCAACTGTAATCAAAGAGATACCCCATGAGTCATTGAGCAAAAACATAGACCCAACTTTAATCAAAGAGATACCTCATGAGTCATTGAGCAAAAACATACCCCCCTACTCTAATTAAAGAGATACTCCCATGTACTAGCAAGCAACCAATGTTTAAACAAGAAATGATACCCTCATTTGTAAAAAGATACCATCCTATTTTTTCTACAAAAATGAATTCAGCCTGAAATGGTGACCGAGAAAAGCTCCTTCTTGTTCTGTCCTGATAGATGAAGCTACACCCCAATCAATCCCAAATTCTCTGGTAAGTCTATTGCAAATAAGCCCTGCCCCTGAGATACGGAAGCTTGGTTCATACTCAGTAGACTGACAAAGGAGTAGAGTGTTCCTCAGGGGCACCGCTGTGACTGGCTGTCTAAACAGTGTGTCTGGCACTTCCAAATAATTATATATCCCTGTGTGGCCCTTTAAAAGTCTTTACTAAGAGACATGTCTCTCAAATGACCTGTTATATACAAAGTTGTGAATATACAGAAATAGAATGGGGGCTGCTGAGCCAGTGCCCAATAATGAATTCCGTTCTCATAAAAGCTTAGCACTTTGTTCTACAGGGGCAGAGTGCAATTCTGTGCCAAAGAGACAACAATAATTAGAACACACAGTCTATCAGAAATTCATGTAAAACTGCCTCTGACATTGCCTCAATCCTATTTATTAACAACTGTGTTTTCATTAAGGAGAAGCCAATTACTGTGTGGCCCTGAAGATCCTAGTAATGAAGGTTTAATTTGTATATATATACATGGGTCGCTCCCATTTGGGCATTCCCTATAATTAGGAGAATGAGGGCAGACAATGTTACCGAGGGAACTCCAACCCTACTCTGTAAATTGATACAAATCCGGGGGCTGAAACGCCATGAGTTGATTTTTGATGAGATATAATTGTGGGCCATTCCTGGTGATTTGTGCTCTTGAGGAAAGCTGAGCAACGGCACCAACCACGCACAGAGACTCAATGGAGCTTTTCAGAGTTAATTTTTATATTTGTCCTGCAAGAAACCTAATGGTGCAGAACCGCTAAGGAACAGATGAAGTTCTTGATGACTTATTTAACTGGCAGCAGCGATGCGAGCCAACATATGGCACAGTCCTTAGGGCTGGTTTTAGGATAAGGAAGAAATGCCATTGGCCCTGGGCCCCAAATCATTGTAATCATTATTTTATATTCTCATAATCATTAGTCATCATGTTTAACATTGGGTTCCCCAGCAACTACTGATATACAATGCCCCACAACCCACCAACATAGTTACATAGCTATATAGTTACATCAGGTTGAAAAAAGACAAAGTCCATCAAGTTCAACCCCTCCAAATAAAAACCCAGCATCCATACACACACCACTCTACTTTTTACACATAAATTCTATATACCCATATCTATACTAACTATAGAGTTTAGTATCACAATAGCTGTTGATATTATGTCTGTCCAAGAAATCATCAAAGTCACTCTTGTATTTGCGCATGTATGGTTTATAACTTGTACATGGTCTAAAAATTTTAAAGGGCAATGGCATCGTCCTGCAAAACTTTGCTGAGTACAGGACACAAGCAAAGTTTTATTATGTATTTATACAGACTAGGAGCAAACTTAGGGGGCTGTTCCTCCTGAATTGTGCTTAGTACAGGGAATACCTATACTGCCATAGTTTTATGGGATCTCTCTGTACAGACTATGAGCAAACTTAGGGGACTGATCCTGCTGAATTGTGCTTAGTACAGGGGAATACCTATGCTGCCATAGTTTTATGGGATCTCTCTGTACAGACTATGAGCAAACTTAGGGGACTGATCCTGCTGAATTGTGCTTAGTACAGGGAATACCTATGCTGCCATAGTTTTATGGGATCTCTCTGTACACACTATGAGCAAACTTAGGGGACTGTTCCTGCTGAATTGTGCTTAGTACAGGGGAATATCTATGCTGCCATAGTTTTATGGTAACTTATAGACATTTAGATCTAGCCAGCCTTCTATTTGGCATATGGGTGGGGACAAATGGTGCATTCTTTTAAATCATATGGGCTTGGCTATGCTGAAAGTGGGCAGTTATGATGTCACGGTTGCCTCCAGGAGGATCGGAGGAGAAAAAAAGCAAGCAAGAGGGTACGTTTAAATGGATTCTGGGTGAATTGGGGGCAGCCAGGGGCTGAAGTTAAGTGTGTTATGAATTTACCGGCTACTACATTGCCGATAGATTCATAAAACCGGCCATGCAGGTTAATTACCGGCCGGCAACCCTAGTGAGGAGAGTGGAGACAGGGGACCAGACTAGGGGTAGGCAGCAGAGAAGGTGTGTGCCCGGCCCCTCCCCCCAGCTTTATACCCTAGGCCAGTGCCTCTTCTGCATACTCCTAGTTCTTGCCCTTCTGGTGGGTGGCGCCTGGAAAGCAGAGGGACATGGAGTCCCAGAATCCAACACTTCTGAATGGAATAAGCTGAGGGAGGGCTTGTGTGAATTCTGAGTCTTGAGGGGGTGGAAAAATGGTTCCTACAAGTCAGTGGCAGACAATCAATGTTTTCCTCTGCATCAGTGGAATCAGGTATGTCTGTGTATTACAGTGTTCATCAGGGTAAATCCCCAGCTAGGGCTAGAATTAAGAATTTACTGCACTTTTATAAGGACAGAACTGCCCATACCCTGCCCATTTCCCCACCCTATGACATCATTATGACATCATTATGCCACTCTCACAGTTGCATCATTTTGTGCCACAAAAAAGGTGGCAACCTTATCTTTTACACAAGCCCAACTGAAAATGGTTATGTCTTACAGGGTTGTTTGATTTTACTTCTCATAAAGCAGTGCGGCAGGAAGAAGCCACTGAAAATATTCCAACAGTAAGTAAATCAAGCAATGGGGCAAGAAAAACCACTTAGAACATTCCAACAGGAAATAAATGAAGCAGTGGAACAGGAAGTAACTCCCTGACAACATTCAAACAGGAAGTAAATCAATCAGCAGGGCAGGAAGTGAGTTCCTCAAAACATTCCAGCAGGAATTCAATCGAGCAGCAAGATGGGAAGCATAGCTCTGAGAACACTGACAATCCTCCATTATTCTCAATTTAAATCAAGGAGAACGTTACAGCAGGAAGTACTTCAAGCAGCAGGACAGGAAGAAACTCACTAAGAACAAGCAAAACAAGAAGCCAGTCACCAAGAACATGGTTATTCTCAATTTAAATCACTGAAAACATACCAAAATGAAGGTAAATCAAGCAACATGAAGCAAGCCGCATAGAACATTCCAACAGGAAGTAAATCAATTAGCAGGGCAGGAAGTAAGTCACTGAAGCTATTACAACAGGAAGTAAGGAATTAGCAGGGCAGAAAGTAAGTCATCAAAGCCATTCCAACAGGAAGAAAGTCAATAAGCAGGTAAGGAAGTAAATTACTCAAAAGATTTCATCAGTAAGAAAATCTAGCAGCAAGACGGGAAGCATGACACTGAGAACACTGCCATTCCTCAGTTACTCAATTTAAATCAAGGAGAACATTCCAGCAGGAAGTACTTCAAACAGTAGGACGGGAAGTAACTCACTAAGAACATGCTATCAGGAAGTAATTCACTTAAAACATTAGGACAGGAAGCGAATCAAACAGCAAAATAAGAAGCCAGGCAACAAGAATATGGTCATTCCTTAGTTATTCTCAATTTAAATTGCAGTGAACATACTAAATGAAGGTAAACCAAGCAACAGGAAGTATGCCACAAAGAACATTCCAACAGGAAGAAAGTCACTGAAGCCATTCCAACAGGAAGTAAGTCAATTAGCAGGACAGGAAGAAAGTCACTGAAGCCATTCCAACAGGAAGGAAGTCATTAAGCAGGGCAGAAAGTAAGTAACTACAGCCATTCCAACAGGAAGTAAGTCAATTAACAGGGCAGGAAGTAAGTTACTCAAAAGATTCCATCAGGAAAAAAATCAAGCAGCAAGATGCGAAGCACAGCACTAAGAACACTGACATTCCTCAGTTATTCTCAATTTAAATCAAGGAGAACATTCCAGCAGGAATTACATCAAACAGTAAGACAGGAAGTAACTCACTAAGAAGAACATTCTATCAGGAAGTAATTCACTTAAAACGTTAGGACATGAAGCAAATCAAACAGCAAGGTAAGAAGCCAGACACCAAGAACATGGTAATTCCTCAGTTATTGTCAATTTAAGTCACTGAGAACATACCAAAATGAAGCTAAATCCAACAGCAAGAAGTAAGTCACAGAGAAAATTCCAACAGGCGGTAAATCAATTAGCAGGGCAGGAAGTAAGTCACTGAAGCCATTCCAACAGGAAGTAAGTAACTGAAGCCATTCCAACAGGAAGTAAGTCAATTAGCAGGGCAGGAAATAAGTCACTGAAACCATTCCAATAGGAAGTAAATCAAGTAGCAAGGTAGGAAACAAGGTATTTTACACAAATATCCACCAAACATCAGTTCCGAGGGAAAAAAAGTTTTTCTATAAGCTTTATCCTCTTAGTTTATTTAAGTATTCCAAATGCTTTTAATTCGCTCACCGTTCAGATGTGGTGGTTCGGGTGCGATATGCCCCGAACCCTGCTCTTATAAATATCCCACAAGGGGGAATACACTCATGTCCAAAAAAGCATTGGTTTTCCTCATTCAAATATATAAATAGGATTGGCTTACCCTTTCGGTAGTGTGACCCGGGTGCTGCCGCCCCGAGTCCGTCGCTAAGGAAACAATCCACTGCATGCAATCCAAAGTTGTGGGAGCGCACTTCCAAGATCACACATAGGTCGCTCAGTTTTCTTAAAAAGTTACTTTTATTTAGACATTGTTTAAAAAAGATTTACATCAGCATTTGGTCTAACGCGTTTCGTATAAACATACTTCATCGGAGACCTCCCCCCAGAGGTCTCCGATGAAGTATGTTTATACGAAACGCGTTAGACCAAATGCTGATGTAAATCTTTTTTAAACAATGTCTAAATAAAAGTAACTTTTTAAGAAAACTGAGCGACCTATGTGTGATCTTGGAAGTGCGCTCCCACAACTTTGGATTGCATGCAGGAAACAAGGTATGACTCAGTTATTCTCAATTTAAGAGGTCTTTGTTCCTATTAAGCTCCTTGTATAGTATGGTCTAACTCTAGCGTGGTGGGACGTAGAAAGTAATTACACAGCGAAAGGTTATTCATAATTTTTAAATGAGTTAATTAGTAAGCCCGGCCAGCTCTCCCCATCTCTGGAAATTAATAATTGATTGTGCAATAAATTAAACACAATTTTTTCATCAAAATCTAATTAAATATCTCCCCCCTTGTTGATAATATCAGTTAGACTCTTTGTTAAATATTGTTTGCGCAGAGCTGAAGAGATTAATTTGAGTTTTAATAATTCATGGTTTCTTGAGAAATGAGCAATTATCGGTGGTAATGATGTTGGATAAACTTGACCAAAGTTGTTGGTTATCTCCAGCTCCTGAGCGATAGGTATCTCGGGAAATTTAGTCAATGTCTGGCTCAGAACTTGTTGTATACAAACAAGATAAATCACTTAAAGGGGTTGTTCTCCTTTAAGTAAATTTTTTTTTGTATTGATTTTTTTTAAAATTTTTTTGCTTTCTTCTTCTTCTTCTAAATATTTCCAGCTTTGAAATGGGAGTCAGTGAGCCCAGCTGCCAAAAACCTATTCTTATTCTTACTTTTTAAAAAGTTTCTTTCTATTCCAGCTCTCGTCTATTCATAGGGTTGCCAACTGTCCGGTTTTGACCCGGACAGCCGGTTTTTTAAAGGGCTGCCTGGGTCAAAACTGCCAGCCCGGTTTTCCAAATTGGGAAATGATGCTGATAACACTTAGATGCTGTAAAAGACATGTACTCGTACTGCTTTAAACATTAAATTTTGCCTCCAAAGGCCCATGGAGGAGGTAGTTAAAGATAAAATGTTTTTTTCCAACGCATCAATTAATAGAGCTGCTCCGGCAGAATCCTGCACTGAAATCCATTTCTCAAAAGACAGATTTTTTTATATTTAATTTTGAAATCCGACATTGGGCTAGACATATTGTCAGTTTCCCAGCTGCCTCCAGTCATGTGACTTGTGCTCTGATACAGTGGTGTAACTAGATGTTACTGGGCCCCACAGCAAATTAATTTTAGGGCCCCCAACATATTGAGAGGTTGCCCTGTTTTACCAATATATATTGTAATGTTTATTAATTAGGGCCTCATGGGGCCCCTTATACCTCCTGGGCCCCCCTGCAGGCGCAGGGTCTGCTTCCTCTGTAGTTACGCCCCTGCTCTGATAAACTTCAGTCACTCTTTGCTGCTGTACTGCAATTTGGAGTGATATCACCCCCTCCCTCCCCCCAGCAGCCAAACAAAAGAACAATGGGAAGGTAACCAGATAGCAGATCCCTAACACAAGATAACAGCTGCCTGGAAGATCTAAGAGCAACACTCAATATTAAAATCCAGGTCCCACTGCGACACATTCAGTTACATTGAGTAGGAGAAACAACAGCCTGCCAGAAAGCAGTTCCATCCTAAAGCGCTGGTTCTTTCTGAAAGCATGTGACCAGGCAAAATGAGCTGAGATGCACCTGCACACCAATATTACAACTATATAATACACTTGCTGGTTCAGGAATGAAATTTAATATTGTAGAGTGAATTATTTGCAGTAAAAACAGTGTAATTTAGATATAAAAACTACATCATAAAGAATCCCTTTAAGTCTGATCATATTAGGGTTGCCACCTTTTGGTCCTGTTGAATCCGGGCAGGGGGCAGGGCCGTGGCACAATTGGGGCGGGCTTGTGATGCTGTAGGGGCAGGTTTTGCCATCAGGGGTGGGGCTATGGCTATTGGCCAGTCGCCCAGTCAATCATAGGCAATCCTAATTTGGAAAACAGGCAGGCAGTTTTGACCTGGGCAAAAACGGGCTGTCTGGGTTAAAACCGGCAACCCTAGATCAATTTGTTAAAACACAACATTTCTAATTACAAAAACCGCAGCAGCCTTACCGATGAAGTAAGCCAGGAGGATCACCAGAGTGACAGAGATGATGATAGCGCTCAGGGCGGCACATTTCCAGTTGCAGTATTTGTACGACTTCTTCAGGTTAAAGGCCGGCCGGGAGAAAGTGCTGCGAGGAAGCGGCCGTGGAGGAGGGGAGTACACAGTGCTGGATGTCAAGGGGTACCCAGGAGACGTCGTGCAGTATAGAGGGGAGGTACCTCCAGGCTTAAACAGAAAATGCCTACAAGATAGAAGGACAACCAAGTCAGCGGCCTACAGATTTGACAGTTGCTGTGCAACATGGCAGCACTATACCAGTAAAGGATAATAGATCCAGTACCTTTATTGCATAAATCTCCACCAAATGGAAGATGTCATTTTATGTTGCTTATTTTAATAAAACAGATCACATGAGCCAGACTCACTATTTAAAAGAGAACTAAAACATGAAAAAAAATGTAATTAGAAATTCTGTATTTTGTATACTGAACGTACTGGACCAGCCCAGAGTTCCATCAGGCCTATAACAGTAATGATCCAGGCCTTCAAAATGATCTAAAGCAGTTCCCCATTTTGGATCTGGTTAGGCATCTCTTGTGTGTCAGTGGCACTGCACATGCTCAGTGTGTTCTGGGCTTCTGTTGAGACGCTAAGCTTAGGGATTGTTGGAAATGATCAAAGCATTAGCAGAAAGTGAGGTTCACCTGTCATAGAGGCTGTAGCTACAGTTCTGATTATTAAGTCCGATGCAGAATACACTGGTTTCCATGTAATGTGAATTTGAATTATTTATTTTGCCAATTATATTCTATACAATCAATATATTGAACATCGTCCCCTAAAATCAGGTTAACGACAACTGAACAGCCCAAAAAACGTACTGGGAATCAGCATAAAAGAAGATGGGGAGCTTCTGGGTTAGGGGCACAGAGCTTCCCTGCTAAAGGTCTGCAGTGGCCTTGGGCTGGTAAAGAAACCCCAAAGATACAGTGCATTCAGTTTCTTTTGTTGAGCTTTAGTTCTCCTTTAAAGGGGTGGTTCACCTTTAAGTGAACTTTTAGTATGTTATAGAATGGTTAATTCTGAGCATCTTTTCAATTGGTCTTTATTATTTATTTTTTCAATTATTTCTCTACTTCTTCTTCTGACTCTTTCCAGTTTTCAAATGGGGGTCACTGACCCCGTCTTAAAACAAATGGCCTGTAAGGCTACAAATTTATAGTTTATTACTCATCTTTCATTTAAGGCCCTCTCCTATTCACATTCCAGACTCTCATTCAAATCAGTGCATGGTTGCTCAGGTAATTTGGACCCTAGCAACCAGATTGCTGAAATTACAAACTAGAGAGCTGCTGAATAGAAAGCTAAATAACTCAAAAACCACAAATAATATAAAAATTAACATTGTCACCATCACCCTTCCAGGAGGCACAGTCATAGAAGATTAACCCTCAATAACTGGCAAAATGGGGCATTTAGGGTGATCCCGGGCAAAAACATTAAAGGGCACACACTCCTGTACCTTTTAATGTCCTTTAAAGGGGTTGTTCACCTTTGAGTTAACTTTTAGTATGATGTAGAGAGTGATATTCTGAGACCATTTGCAGCACAGAAACCAGTGCAATTAGCATCAGAATTTAATACTCAGCAAACCTGTAGCATCAGCTTATATTACAGCCAGGGAAGCTCATTTTCTGCTGGATAATTAGTGACGAGCCCTAAGCTTAGCTTCTCAACAGCCAATCAGAGCCCACTGAGCATGTGAGTGTCACAGACACTTTCCAAGATGGTGACCCCCTGTGACAAGTTTGAAGTCCTGGATCATTGCTGCTATTGACAAGCTCAAACTTTAGCCTCGTGCAATAAGTTCACTATATAAAATATGGCATTTTTAGCCATATTCATTTTAGGGTTTAGTTCACCTTTAATGGGGTCGCATACCTCCCAACATTTTTAAAAGAGAAAGAGGGACAAAAAGTTTTGCTGTGCTGCATGCGGCAAAATATTTTGACCATGTTCATTTTATGGCCACATGCCCTAATTACCACATCTATTTTATAAAATTTGGCAGGTTATAGAAAGTCTGAACACTGGGGGTTTTAGGGTCAGGTTTTGTGCGTTATTACAGTTTTGGTAATGAAAGTGAAATTGCCATTTTAAGCTGCAAGTCACAGTTTCCGCAAGAGACTGGGTGGGTTTGGGTTGACCTCGCACTGCTCCTTGCTTTCCGACTTCCGGTTTTATAGTCTCGCGTCTGCCCTCCCCGCCCCTTTTGTGACATCATTGGTGGGGACGGTCGACGAGGGTCTATAAAAGGACCCCAGGAAGTGCGGGTGCTGGGCAGGAGCAGGGCGGGTTATGGAAAACCCTGACCCACACATCACTACTGCTTATCTTAAATAGTTACAATTGTTTCTTTGCTTATCTTAAATAGTTACAAATGTATCGAAGTGCACCTGCCACATATTCTAGGCCCTTTGCCAAAAGCCAATTACGTTTTAGAAACTCTGTATCTTTTTCTGGCTGTTCAGTGTAGGAGATCAAAGAGAAAGTCGGGACATATCAGTAATAATCTGGGACCGTGGGTTGAGCTGTCAAAATTGGAACTGTCCCGCGAAAAACAAGACCGTTGGGAGGTATGGGGGTATCATTTATTCAAGAAGGGTGGGAGTTACAGGGGTCTTTTAAGACTGAGAAGCAGTGGACAGTCTAAGGGAAACAATATGGCAGCTCCCAGCTATACATATCAATCCAATTATAGCCAGAAGGCATGCTCTGGGCACTGATATGTTTGTGGGTTTCACCCTGCCAGCATCAGTGCTGGGAAGGAACAAAACACAGCATGTCAGGATCAGATAAAAGGAGAGGAAGGGTGAAATCATGCAAAATGGGGCACAATCAATAGGATGTGTCACATACCCATCATTGTAAGCAGCGTCATGTCGGGAGGTGGGGAGAATGTCCATCTCAATGAGGTTGTCCTGCAAACTCTCTAGGAATGCTTGCTTTGCAATGTTTCTACACACACATGGAGACATGAATGAAGCCAGTGAGTCATGCATCAATGGAGTGACATTATCCCAAACCTTCTGCTCTGACTGCAAGGAAAGCCAGACCGGCGCCCCCCGGTGGTGGCTGAACTACAACTCTCACAATCCAACTCCGGCTGGCAGTTTAGTTCAGCAACCGCCAGGGAGGACAAGCAGGCTGGACAACCCTTGTCTGAGTGCCCTTCTGCATGAGATCTCAAATGACATGTGCACTAGCCATGAAGGTGAAAATACTAGCCACATGCCTAAGGAGAAGATAACCACTTAGATACCAAACAGGGGCCGAATGCATTGGACGCCAATGCAGGGCTGACCTCTTTGGTATTTAAAGAAAGGGAAAAATATATCTTTCATAAGTAGCATTTACTTTCCATTTATTTTTAAAGGGGAAGATAACCTTCAAGTTAACTGTTAGGAAGTGTATTTAAATGGAGTGTTCACCTTTAAATTAACTGTTAGTATGATGTAGAGAGGGATATTCTGGTTTTAATTTTTTATTAATTGTGTTTTTTCAGTTATTTAGCTTTTTATTCAGCAGTTTGCAATTCCAGCAATCTGGTTGCTAGAGTCCAAATTCCCCTAGCAACCATGCACTGATTTGAATAAGATACTGGAATATGAATAGGAGAGGCCTGATAAGAAAGTAGCAATAACAATACATTTGTAGCCTTACAGAGCATTTGTTTATAGATGGGGTAAGCGACCCCCATTTGAAAGCTGGAAAGGCAAATAATTCAAAACTATAGAAAATAAAACATGAAAACTAATTGAATATTATAAATTTATATTTATATATATATATTTCTTCAAGGGCCACTAAAACAAAAGGACATGCTTCAGACATTATGGGCTTCAAATGGGTGGTTCACCTTTAAGTTAATATTTAGTATAGAATGGCTAAATCTTAGCAAATTTTCAATTGGCCTGTTTCTTTTTTATCATTTTTAAATGATTTGTCTTCTTCTTCTGACTTTTTCCAGCTTTCAAATGTGGGGGAGGGGGCACTGTCCCCATCTAAAAAAAAACAAAACTCATTGAGGGGGTTATTTATTAAACTCCGAATGCCAAAAAAAACTTTTTTTTACTACAAAATCTGAATTTTTAGCAGGAAAAAAACAAAAAATTTTTTGGGGGATTTATTATGCTCCAAGGATGGAAAAAGTCAGAATCCGAAAATCTGGTATCTGCCGAGGTTGCAAATAAATCAATGGGAGAAGTCTCGAAGTTATCCTGATCTGAAGATTTCGTGGTTTTTGGTTAAAAATCTGCAAAAAAATCAGGAAAATTTGAAAATAAAAATTTCCGCATAGGAAATTTCCAGGAAAATGTATTGATAAATAAGGGGAAAATAACTAGTTGTCAGAAAATAATGATATAAATTCAAACCTTGATAAATGGGCCTTTTATTATTATTATTGATACTTTTTAATTTCTCATCTTTCTATTCGGGCCTCTCCTATTCATATTCCAGTCTCTTATTCAGATCAACGCATGGTTGCTAGGGTGATTTGGACCTCAGCAACCATATTGATGAAGCTGCAAACTGGAGAGCTGCTGAATAAAAAGCTAAATAACTCAAAAACCACAAATAATAAAAAACTGAAAACCAATTGCAAATTGTCTCAGAATATCCCTCTCTACATCCTACTGAAAGTTCATTTAAATGTGAACGGTCCCTTTGATTAGGTCTAATTTTAAATACTATGGCAGCTGATTTAATTTCCAATACCACCTTTGAAAACTCATCCTGGGACCTAATAATTAATGATAAAACCTGTGTGCCTTCTGACTTGAAATGCCCTTCCCAGCATAGATCTTAAAGGGCAGAGAGTGTAAACTGCCATTGAGGTTAATTTAAAGGTAAAGTTCCCCTTTAAGGACATACAAGCAGCTTATTATATGGACAGATTCTCACTTCCCTAATAAAAAAGAAAAAGAAAATGATGAGGAGCTAAAAAATAGAGAAGGAATGTCCTGAACATAGAATAAGCCACACCCTTATGCAGCAGATTATTGTTGGTTACTATAAATTAAAATGCTACTTATAAATAGGATATACTTGCCCTTGAAGCACAAACGTTGGTTCATGTTAGACCAGCAAGGACACGGAGCACAGTGTATAACAGGAATATCCAGTACATACATTTTCTCATTAGTCTCATTAGCATCACAGAATTCCATATCACATTTATTAATTTGCTGACCCAATGGAGGCGGCACATGAGCGGTATTTGAAGAATGTTTGATGCATCAGAAGGGCAGTGCGGTTCAGGGTTTGCAATTACTCCGCTCTCCAACTGTGTTTTGTGGGTCACTGATCTTTCACTCAGATTAGGCAGCCGGGGGGAAAAAATCCATCTCCCGTCACAATTACCTGAAATTGCAGTCATTTTAACTGAGGGTCAGCAAGCCATTGTGTTTGTGTAAATATATGTGTCTGTGTGTGTGTATGTGTAGTGTGTATGTGTGCAGAGCCATTTTTATAGGAGATGGGGCGAAGGCTAAACAGACTTTTCAGACGCCATATTATCAATAAATACTAAGATCAGACAAAGTGTGGCCCCTGACTGGAGTAACAGCTTTAACCCCATGATGGCATTAAGTGTCACTATCCCACAGTCACACTCCCTTCCCAGAGACTATTATCCCACTGTTACTATAGACACCATCTCTCCCTACTATACCTGCTATCCCACAGTCACACTCCCTTCCCAGAGACTATTATCCACTGTTACTATAGGCACCATCTCTCCCTACTATACCTGCTATCCCACAGTCACACTCCCTTCCCAGAGA
Source organism: Xenopus petersii (assembly GCA_038501925.1). Taxonomy (NCBI): domain Eukaryota; kingdom Metazoa; phylum Chordata; class Amphibia; order Anura; family Pipidae; genus Xenopus; species Xenopus petersii. The sequence continues at coordinate 165,342,367 of CM076675.1, forward strand.
CTATTATCCCACTGTTACTATAGACACCATCTCTCCCTACTATACCTGCTATCCCACAGTCACACTCCCTTCCTAGAGACTATTATCCACTGTTACTATAGGCACCATCTCTCCCTACTATACCTGCTATCCCACAGTCACACTCCCTTCCCAGAGACTATTATCCCCACTGTTACTATAGACACCATCTCTCCCTACTATACCTGCTATCCCACAGTCACACTCCCACTTTACTATTATACTTGATTCTTGTTGGTTGACGCAACCCCCCAAGCAGCATACATACATTTCTGTAAACCTGCCAGCAATTCCAAATGCAGTTCTACTCTAGAAATAACAAATAATCTTTCCTGCCAGGGAATATTTATTTAAATATATTGACTCTCCCACAAGAATACCCACATTATAATTATCTTGCATTTGTTGCTTTTGCAATTATTGCATCTGCAATATTTATGGAAATGTATCAGCCAGGCTTTAGTCCTTGCTCTAAAAAAATAAATTTAAAACAAATCCTTACGGACCCTGTTTAGAAACTATTAAATTTGAACTGATTTTTCAAAGCTATTTTGACATTGATGGATAATGAAATATTTGTTGATATTGGCACAAAAACTAGTAGTGAAATTTTACTGAAATCGCATAACAAATCATTAACTTTTTATAAATGCTTTGATTTTATATTAGATTTTTCATGATTTATAAAATATTTCATGCAAATCCTAACTATGATTAGCTTATATATTATTTTCTCAGGTCAACTTAGTCTTAGGGGCCGTAAACATGTGTAAGCCTTGGAACCAGAAATCCCCTATGCATATTGGGTGTCAAACTGTTCAGAAGACCTCTGGCATTCAAATTTTTGATATTTTACCTTTTTATCTATGGATATTTGGGCGATAAGATGCTGTAAATCTCTAGGCGATTTACAGAAATGTTATAAACAAAATAGATTTTAGTTAAGAATCTTAACATATAAACATATTATGGTACTGGTATGCTGTGGAGACAGGAGACTTTACAATTAGCTCTTTTTTTTCCATATAATAAATTATATTTCTGATATATTTCCCTATGTTAAAAAAGATAGGTATGCAGAATCCTGTATCTTAATATTGAAGTGGAATTACATTAAACAAAATCAGGGAGGTTATGTAAGGTTATTTAGTCCTGAAAATTCAATATTTTTTCCCCCAGGAAATGCCCTTAAAGTTACAGAAAAAAAAGTAAGAAAAAATGGCTGTCATTTGAAATGATGTGTTAAAGTACGGCACTGAAAGGATTACGTGTTGGCCATACCCAAGAAAAGTAATGATCTTCAGACATGACCTGTGATCATTCATTTAGTATATATATATAGTCGGTGTAATTGCCTAATTAGAGAAAATTAGGGTAGTGACTTTTTTTGATAAATGTGTTATATTAAATGTCAGATATAGTTACTGGCCACTGAGCACTTCTGAATGAAATCTTTAATGCTATTTACTTGTTAATTACACATAATGAAGCGGAGGAGGGAATTCATGATAAGGGAATTTAGTAGAGCTCTCTGCTATTCTCAGGGACGTGAAGAAAGATGAATGTTCTACAAAAAAATCGAAACATTTGAGAATCCTGATTAGGTAAATGTCTTGAAAAAAGTGCAATAGAAACCATAGGATTTTTGCAATAAGAATTGAGTGAAGTGGACTGGGCCGGCCAGGGTCCACCAAACGCACAACAATTTGATGTAGATGGTGCCAAAGTCATAAAGACCTATGGTGGAGAAAGGGCTGATGGCAATTGTCTTTGACTGGAGTCCACTAAGGCTGGGGCCCACCAGAAGACCCTCTGGAGGTCTCTTAGTCTCATCTGACTGTAAATAGTTGAAAAATAAAGTAGTTGAATAAACGTTTGCAGAAGAATATAATTTGGTGGACAAAAGATGAATGCGTTTTGTGCCTGTGAACACTAATTCAATGGCTTTTTCAAGGGGAACTAAGCGATGTAAAAGTGGACCCAGGGAATCCGCTTTCAGGTGGCCTCGGGGACCCATTCCAACACTGTTTTACTCTTCTTCATGTAGTAGATCTACAGTATTTACCATTTAGCACTTACTCATTTATATGGATTTATGGAATTGGGATTTGTGGAATTGGTTTCTTTTCATGGTTCTATTGATCAAGACAAAGACTTTTTCATTTCCATGAACATTTCATGCTGCTAAGCCTAAGGGCATACTTGTTTATACTTGTGTTTCTTCATTGGATGTTAGGTGGGACAATTCTGTGAGACTTCTGCAACCAATTATCCATAACTAGTGCTACCCTATATCCTTTCATACATCAGGATATCCTGACTGATATTTGCTGCTCTTTCAAACAGTCTACAAGCCAAAAATGGTGACCTCTCTCCTTCACTCTTGGCATATGGAATTTATATGCCCCAAGGCAACGACTTGCCTGCAGATATTTCCCTCTGGTCCTTGCAAACATCAAATGGTGTGTATTAGATAACTAGCCACTAATGTATGAATTCTCAAACAATATAATATTTCAGCTGGAAACCCAACAGTCAAAGTTACTATTCTGATTTGCTGAATAGACACACAGTATACTGGTCTACTAGGAGGTCTTCTGACTTATCAGTGTACTGGAATAGCCCTTTCTGTTTAAATTATGTGTAAACAAAATAATAATTTGTGTCACGTAATTCCTGTAGTGGTAGAGGGGGTAATAAACTGGGAAGGGAGTGTGACTGTGGGATAGCAGGTATAGTAGGAAGAGATGGTGTCTATAGTAACAGTGGATAATAGTCTCTGGGAAGGGAGTGTGACTGTGGGATAGCAGGTATAGTAGGGAGAGATGGTGTCTATAGTAACAGTGGGATAATAGTCTCTGGGAAGGGAGTGTGACTGTGGGATAGCAGGTATAGTAGGGAGAGATGGTGTCAATAGTAACAGTGGATAATAGTCTCTGGGAAGGGAGTGTGACTGTGGGATAGCAGGTATAGTAGGGAGAGATGGTGCCTATAGTAACAGTGGATAATAGTCTCTGGGAAGGGAGTGTGGCTGTGGGATAGCAGGTATAGTAGGGAGAGATGGTGCCTATAGTAACAGTGGATAATAGTCTCTGGGAAGGGTGTGTGACTGTGGGATAGCAGGTATAGTAGGGAGAGATGGTGCCTATAGTAACAGTGGATAATAGTCTCTGGGAAGGGAGTGTGACTGTGGGATAGCAGGTATAGTAGGGAGAGATGGTGTCAATAGTAACAGTGGATAATAGTCTCTGGGAAGGGAGTGTGACTGTGGGATAGCAGGTATAGTAGGGAGAGATAGTGCCTATAGTAACAGTGGATAATAGTCTCTCTAAAGGGAGTGTGACTGTGGGATAACAGGTAGAGTAGGGAGAGATGGTGCCTATAGTAACAGTGGATAATAGTCTCTGGGAAGGGAGTGTGACTGTGGGATAGCAGGTATAGTAGGGAGAGATGGTGTCTATAGTAACAGTGGGATAATAGTCTCTGGGAAGGGAGTGTGACTGTGGGATAGCAGGTATAGTAGGGAGAGATAGTGCCTATAGTAACAGTGGATAATAGTCTCTCTAAAGGGAGTGTGACTGTGGGATAGCAGGTATAGTAGGGAGAGATGGTGTCTATAGTAACAGTGGGATAATAGTCTCTGGGAAGGGAGTGTGACTGTGGGATAGCAGGTATAGTAGAGAGAGATGGTGTCTATAGTAACAGTGGATAATAGTCTCTGGGAAGGGAGTGTGACTGTGGGATAACAGGTATAGTAGAGAGAGATGATGTCTATAGTAACAGTGGATAATAGTCTCTGGGAAGGGAGTGTGACTGTGGGATAGCAGGTATAGTAGGGAGAGATGGTGCCTATAGTAACAGTGGGATAATAGTCTCTGGGAAGGGAGTGTGACTGTGGGATAGCAGGTATAGTAGGGAGAGATGGTGCCTATAGTAACAGTGGATAATAGTCTCTGGGAAGGGAGTGTGACTGTGGGATAGCAGGTATAGTAGGGAGAGATGGTGCCTATAGTAACAGTGGATAACAGTATCTGGGAAGGGAGTATGGCTGTGGGATAGCAGGTATAGTAGGGAGAGATGGTGCCTATAGTAACAGTGGATAATAGTCTCTGGGAAGGGAGTGTGACTGTGGGATAGCAGGTATAGTAGGGAGAGATGGTGCCTATAGTAACAGTGGGATAATAGTCTCTGGGAAGGGAGTGTGACTGTGGGATAGCAGGTATAGTAGGGAGAGATGGTGCCTATAGTAACAGTGGATAATAGTCTCTGGGAAGGGAGTGTGACTGTGGGATAGCAGGTATAGTAGGGGGAGATGGTGTCTATAGACTTCAGTAAATACTTTATATATGTCTAGTTCAATGTATTCCCCATTAATTGTTGAATTACATGACAATGTATGCCTGGGGGTGACAGAAGTTAAAGTCCTCAGGGTACATAGGTTGTTCTACTTTAAATACATAATTGGGGCAGTGCAAAGCTTGTTCCCCAACTCCCCATCTCTGGCCGTCAACATGAAAACGAGACTTAACGTATAAATCCATGTTTGGGAAAGCAATTTGAAACCAGACCACTTGGTACTTGAACTCAAACCCCCTTCTGACACTTGTGTTCAGGAGATAAAACAAAAGTGCTGAGTAACATTTCAACATCCTTTTAAGCAGCAATTAGAGGGTCTTTCATTGTTACCACTTGTCAACACTTAAAACTCAAAACACCGCCATGTATTTTTCAGCAAAGGGATTAAAGGATACCTGGTCTCCAGGGGAATGTTGCTGTTCAGCAGCCAGTTGTCTTGAGCATGTATGGACTCCTGGCCACTGCCCGGTGGCTCACCCGACAGAGAGTGGTCCGTGGGGGCGGGGCTAGGGTTGCTGCGTGGGGTGTAATTGCCCCGGTTCAAAGAGTTGATGGATGCCGCATGGTAGGGGATTTGCGGGTGGCTTAAGGGAGGTGGGGGCGTTCTTAGTCTCAAATGATTCTGCAGAACTAGCGCCTGATCTGGAAGAGACAAAAATACACAAGTCTTAGCGGAATGGATTTGGTAGGTTTCAACAGAATACATGTTATGGATCTATAGTATAGTATTTTTATTGGGTTTTCATAAACAGAATAGATTTTTTTTCACAAATTAAGTCAAGATAAACATAGGAGAAGAATATACATTGCAACTAGTCATTGGCGAATTTATTTGCCAGGTGCGAATTCACAGGGAATTTCCACATTTCACCGCGGAAAATTGTCGCGAAAATTCGTAGTGAATATATTGACGCCGGTGACATTTCCCGAAAATTGTAGTCACCCATTGACTTTAATGGGCGTCGGAATTGTCACCGGCGTCAGAATTGTTGACGAATTTCCAGGTAAATTTGAGAATTATTCGGCAAAGCAAAATTGGAGAAATTTACCCATCACTAATTGCAACATGACATATCAAGGATTTGAACAAATAAGTACATATACTTAAAGGGACACTGTCATGGGAAAATGTGTTTTTTTTTCCCAAAAACACATCGGTTAATAGTTCTGCTCCAGTAGAAGTCTGCACTGAAATCCGTTTCTCAAAAGGGCAAACAGATTTTTTTCCTATATTTAATTTTGAAATCTGACATGGGGCTAGACATATTGTCAGTTTAACGGGTGACCCAGTCATGTGACTTGTGCTCTGATAAACTTCAGTCACTCTTTACTGCAAGTTGGAGTGATATCATCCCCACCCAGTGGCCTAACTGCCGGGGGAGCAGGGGGTGCGACCCCCGGCAGTCCGTTCGCCATTGAAATTTTAAAACTATTCGATTTCAAATATCCCTAAGATTTCAATTTTGTGACAAGGGTCAATTTGTTTGAAGAAAAGAGACCAATTATCCATAAATCTGAGTTTAAATTGGGCTTCGTTTTTTTTTTGGCCATAATGTGGTTTTCCTGATAACTTTTTTTAAGGGCAAGGCCAGACGTGGCGTATTTGCGGCGTTTTTACGTTGTGTTTTTACATTGCGTTGTTAAAAAAGAACAGCCAGGCCTAAATACGCCACTGAAACCACATGCGACCGTCAACATGCGTTTTTCAGCACGTAGGATTCTTTTCCCAACATGCACTTCTCATTGTTCTCATTGAATTTGGACGCCATATTTAAAATACGCTGTGTATTTACGTAGTGTGTGGTTTCAAACGTGCAGATCCCATAGAGTCTATTGATTTGGTAGTTTCTTGATGTATTGGCGTTTCTGCTAAAAAAAACGCCAATACTCGCGTCCTGTGGCAGATTTCAGCTTGCAAGCGCCCTGTGTGAATTGCCATAGTGCGTTTTCCATTAGTTTCAGTGGTAGTGCAGTTTATGTGTATTTACGCCTGGCTGTTCTTTTTCAAAAACGCAACGTAAAAACGCCATGTCTGGCCTTGCCCTTGATGTGTATGCTACTATCCATAGATCCAAGCCGTCAGTATTGTCACCAAAATTTTCGCTGCAAATTCGCTTATTTATTCACTGGCGGCGAAATGCGGAATTCCTCACGAATTTGCGCTTGGCTAATAAATTCGCCCATCACTACCAATAACCCATTGCGACCACTAATCATTTATCCTTTACTGCTCTTGTCCACCACGGCCAATGTCCACTAACAGATACACGACTTGCTAAGCAAAACACGCATGACCTTTCCGTCACGCTCAGGGTAATGGTTCCCATACTATGCGCATTTAAACGAATACAGCTTTCAATAACAAGCATGATTTATAGGCACAACCTTTGGTCTCTTAAACAGGTTCAAACCAATCTAGGAAAAAACGTGCATGAAAGGCAGCTTGTTACCATTGTGTTGAACCATCTCATAACCAATATATTCCAAGAAACAGGCTTTATCCACTGCTGTGAGTGTGGTATAGAAACCTAGATGTTGGCTGACAAGAGAACCTTGTAGATGATGCAAATAATAGTATTGGCTGGTTGCAAAGTGAGCAGCAAGTAGCCAATTCCTTGCAGGACATTCTAGTCTACATTGAGTTCCCACCAAATCTTCCAGGTAACTATCAAGTATCTCCACTAACATCCCTAAACTTGCTCACCCATGTGCTGGGCCCAGTTGGATTGGCCCAGTTCCTTTTTTTCCAAGATACAGAGATACCGTTTCTCTTCTCCCTTTTGGTCCCTAATATTCAGTACCACCCGAAAAAATGGAGCTGGATAGGGTCCATAGGGCCCTGGGCCAAAGAACAGATATACAGGTAGAGACAATATAATTCTACTTGTATCTGACGATTCAGCATTAACAACAGGAGATGTTCTTTGAAGACGCCCAATCAAAACTTTCTGGCCAGACCAACTGATGAGCCGACCAAAATCCCAGTCTTCTGCCGATATTGGTCGGCTCATCTCCCGTCATACACTCACCCAATATCATACGAAAATTCTTTTTGTACAATGTTATCGGAGCGTCTATGGCCTCCTTCACTTCGTCTGTCTGTTGTTTACGCCATACAGAGCCGGAGCAAATGGAAAATGCGAAGCTGATTAAGCATTACAGCAAAGGCGTAAAGCACTTTTTTCCTTTCTGGGCTCTAACAAGGATCATCATCATTATTAGAGTGCTACTGACTCAATTATAGACAAGTTGCTACAACTATACTTGGGCTTTTTGTAGCTTCGGGTGCGCGCTGCTTTCCCACTGCCAAAGGAACCAATTATTCATAGAAAAATTCACACTGCAGCTCTCCGAAATGATGAAAATCGGAATTTATTTGTGCCAACGTTTCAGGCTCCTGCCCTTTCTCAAGCCAACATACTTGTGCAATACCCACACTTCAATAGTGCAACATAAGGAGGAGCATTCCCATTCCCCTAAGGGTACAACTCCCATGATCCTCAGTGAACCATCATCACAAGTGTCAAATACATTTGTTGCCATACAAATTATCCACAAAAAAACATTTTGTGTTATACATGATCATGTTCTAAAATATAGTATTTTAAATAGTTCTAGTCATCACTCGAAAAAAAAACGTTTTCTTTCAAGATGTGCTAGTGTCTCAGTTGGTAGCTACTCCCTAATTGACCATAATTGCTTGTTTTTTGGGTCAGGATGTCTATTAGAGTGCTACTGACTGTCACACATTATACGCACTTCATTATACATAGAACGAAGGAAAACATGTCACCTCCGAGTGTTCTCTCCGGTGGGATATCGCAACTACCTGGCTTGCTTCAAGGGGTGATTTACATTTAGTTAACTTTTTGTATGTTATAGCTAATTCTAAGTAACTCTTCAATTGGCCTTTCTTTTTTATAGTTTTCAAATTATTTGGCTTTTCTTCTTCTGACTCTTTCCAGCTTTCAAATGGGGGTCACTGACCCCATCTAAAAAAACAAATGCTCTGTAAGGCTACACATTTATTGCTACTTTTTATTACTCATCTTTTTATTCAGGCCTCTCCTATTCATAGTCCAGTCTCTTATTCAAACCAGTGCATGGTTGCTAGGATAAATTGGACCCTAGCAACCAACTTGCTGAGATTGCAAACTGGAGAACTGCTGAATAAAAAGCTAAATAACTCAAAAGCCACAAATAATAAAAAATGAAAACCAATGCAAATTGTCGCAGAATATCCCTCTCTAAATCATACTACGGGGGTTATTTATCAAAGTCTGAATTTATCTCAAAATTTTCTGCTACAAACTCCGATCAAATCCGCTCAGGTTTTTTGCGCTTATTAATTATTACATTTTCCCGAAAATTTGCTTTGTGGGAAAAATCCCATTTTGCTATAGGATTTTTCATCCGTTTTCACATTTTTTTGTATTTTTCACCCGAAAACTCAGATTTTTGCTCGAAAACGGGGTATTGCACGAAACCCATCGCACTTCAAAAAATTATTGGGACTTCTCCCATTGACTTATATGCGACCTCGACAGGTCCGAGATGCCGGAGTTTCTGATTCTGACTTTTCCATCCTCAGGGTTTAATAAATTCCGAAAAATTGATTTTTTTAAAAGTCTGATTTTATAAAAATAAATCACAAATTTTTCATGATTTTTGCATTCGGGGGTTTAGTAAATAACCCCCTAAAAGCTAATCAAGAGGTGAACAATCCCTTTAATGGAAGAATAAATTCAAAAATGCAGAATGTGTTTTGTTTTATTATGTAAATATTGTACCTGCATTCCGATAAATATAGCAACAACAGCATCTATGAAAGTTCTAGTGCCCATTGATAAAAGTCAATTTTACCAGTTATTTCTAAGGTATAATATTCCCTTTTTATTCCCATTAATCATAAACAAGGCACTTTCCCTCCCTTTAGTCTCAGTGTGGTGCCGAACCCTGTTAAAGTACAACTATTTATTGGATTCCTTGTAGAGAAAATCAATAGATAAATAAATATATATATTTTCCCTATTCACAGCAGGGCTGTCAGGCTTATTCTTCAAGCAGTTTCTCGCCCATCAGCATTCTTGGTTATGAGATGTCAGACTGACGTGTTATTAGTGGGGGGTTTCTGTTTTCATCTTCCCTAACCCTTTCCACTGCCACAATAGTCTCCGAAACAATGTAGCAGAAGCCAAACGATTAACAGAACTGTGGAGGACTTCTGCTACATTGTTTCCCATGGAAGAGAACTGACTTCTGCTACATTGTTTCCCATGGAAGAGAACTGACTTCTGCCACATTGTTTCCCCTCAATAGGAACCGGCTACTACTACATTGTTTCAAGCGACAGAACCAGGATACAGAAAGTCACTTTTACCTTTACACATAACTTCATTTGCAATAAAAATGTGTAATTAATGTACATTGGAAAGTAGCTTAGAATGATAATCTCTTTAACTCAGCAAAAAAGGAGATTGCTGATGCAGTTGTCCTTTAAGTCTCGGTTCTTGAACTACAACTCCCACCAGTCTCAGCAGAATGCTGGAAGCTGCAAAATTATTTAAAATCCTGTTTTACTTTCTTTTAACAATGAATTCCCCCCAACCCAGTGGAAACAGTGTTCAAAGGAGGAAGCTGTGACTGCTGGTCCATTGCTAATCGCCCAGGATCCCTGCTGGTAAGTTGAAAGAGCAGGTCACTGAGCTTTTGTTCTAGGTCAGAAGAGCCCAGCAGGACCTCCCCTATCAACACTGCTGCACAGTAATGCGCTGGGATACTGATGAGAGCTTTAACGAATAAAACATGATCCTGTGTTGGCTCTGGATGCAAAAGGGAATCCCCCACCGCTGCATGTCTGGAGGAAGCAGAATAAGCCCGGCCCCCCGCGCCCATGCTGCAACAGCAAGAAAATTAGCAAGAGCTCTCCCACACATAGCTGAGGCTCACTTTCCCTTAAAATACCTTATATTGTCCATATCCTGCCATAAAACTTAAAGGAGAACTAAAGCCTAACTAAAGAAGTAGCTAGAAATGTTGTACATGATGTTTTGTGCTTCTGTACCAGCCCAAGGCAATCACAGCCCTTTAGGAGTAAAGATCTGTGTCTCCAAAGATGCCCCAGTAGCTCCCCATCTTCTTTTCTGATGATTCACTGCCCATGCTCTGTGCTGCTGTCACTTACTGAGCTTAGGGAGCCACTCACAATATACAGTACACATAGAATAGAAATGTCACAATATAAGACTGATTAGTAATTAATACAGATAATTACTACATGGCAGCACAGAAACCAGTGCAATTAGCATCAGAATTTAATAATCAGCAAACCTGTAGCATCAGCTTATATTACAGCCAGGGAAGCTCATTTTCTGCTGGATAATTAGTGACGAGCCCTAAGCTTAGCTTCTCAACAGCCAATCAGAGCCCACTGAGCATGTGAGTGTCACAGACACTTTCCAAGATGGTGACCCCCTGTGACAAGTTTGAAGTCCTGGATCATTGCTGCTATTGACAAGCTGAAACTTTAGCCTCGTGCAATAAGTTCACTATAGAAAATATGCCATTTTTAGCCATATTCATTTTTAGGGTTTAATTCTCCTTTAAATAACTCTACCCATTGGGGCAAATTCACTAAGATGCGAAGTTGTGCCAGGCAAACTTCGCCGCACTTCGCCAGGCATATTTTCGCCAGCGCTCCGCAAATTCACTAAAATCCGAAGTTGCGCACAGGGGTAGCGTTAGTTTGCGAAGTTGCGCTAGCGTTAATTCACCAAGCGAAGCAAAGTTTCGCTAGCGATGGTTAATTTGCATGCGGCGCAAAATTCAAATTTCAATGGAGGAACACGTATCAGCACTACAAATGCCTAGAAAACCTTCAAATCAGCAAATATAAATTTTATTTCGCCCTACACATGTGCCCACTGTCTAGGTAAGTTGCCATGAGTCAGGAAATGTAGGGGGGAAGGAGGGGAGCCCCAAAAATTTTTTCGATCTTTTTCAGCCTATCACCCATCATGTAGAAAACACGCCAGCGTTTTTTGGGACTTAGAAAAAAATTTGACTTTTTTGGAAACAATCCCTATCTACTCTATTGCGCTTCGCCAGGTCTGAGGTGGCGAAGGAAGTCTAGTGTAAAAGGTAGCGTTCAGTACACTGCGCAAGTTAGTGAATTTGCGTAGTTACATCGCTAGCGAAAATTCGCCTGGCGTAAGTGTGCGAAGTAACACTAGCAAATTTATGCCAGCGTTCGTTAGTGAATTTGCGCAGTACCGAAAATGCCAAACGCTAGCGAATTGACGCTAGCGTTCGGCGCTTCGGCGCTTAGTGAATTTGCCCCATAGAGTGTAAAAAACACAATGAAAATAAAATATAATTCTAGGCAACTTCCCATGTTCATTACTAATTTTTCAGTGGTTTCTGTTCTGTGCAAATGTAATTGCTGTATGTGTTTATCCTTTTCTGTTGTCTGGGTCAGACTCTGGGAACAATGTAGAACCTGCTCTGGAGTTTCAATAAATATGGTTAGCGATTGCGAAATGTTATTTCATACATGATGAATGTTGTAAAAAGTCATTGAGGTCTGTAATCAGTCAAAAAGGATACAAACCTGGCCGCTAAAACATTCGCAATGGTCTTTGCAAGCATTTTTAGATTTTTAGCGCTAACTAAACATATCACATTCAGCCATTAGTTTATTAATCAACTGGCTTCTGCTACATTGTTTCCGGAGCTGGAAAATAGTGAGGGTTGGCCAAAAGAGATCCAGACCCCACATTGGTATCACTCTAATACAGTGGTTCTCAAACTATGGGACACTACCCCTCTTGGAGGAGAAAGGGCTGGAGCAGTGGAAGGTGGGTCCCTCTGAAATGCCAGTTAGGGTAAGGTTCTCCTAGATACCCCCATCAGGCCAGTCTGAAAGCCAATTATGGTGGGATATAATAGATATCCTTGGACCGATGGATGAGTGACACTGATATTTTCCTATATCTGTAACCTCATTATTATGGTCACTGACCTAAGGTTGGACCTCCAAAGGGGGGCTTAAATTAAAAAATATGCTCCACTTCTGCCCTAAAGCCATGGGGTGGACTTCCATCTCTGCAACTTCTTGGACTCTTCCATCTCTTCAACTACTCTGATTGCTCCCAGCACGACACCCTCCCAACCTCCCCTTCACTTGAAAGCTCTATTCTAGACGGATGGGCCCTACCCACTAAGTAATGATAAAATCAGATGTCAGAGCCTGCCGACTGTGCCCACACAAAATCCTTGCCACCCCCCAACCTTAGTTTTGCTGCTGAAGATAATACCCAGAGCCCCCCCATCAGGCCAGACTGAAAGTCAATTATGGTGGGATACACTACATATTCTTGGACCTATGGATGATTGACACTGATATTTTCCTATATCTGTAACCTTATTATGTCCTAAGGGGTCAATGACCAAATGTTGGACCTCTATAGGGGGGCTTAAATGAAAAAATATCCTCCAACATCTGCCCTAAAGCCATGGGGTGAACTTTCATCTCTGCAACTTCTCAGACTCTTCCATCTCTTCAACTAGTCTGACTGCTCACAGCATGACACCCTCCCAACTTCCCCTTCACCTGAAAGCTTGTCTAGATGGATGGGCCAAACCCACTAAGTAATGATAAAATCAGATGGCAGAGCCTGCTGACTTTGCCCATACAAAATCCTTGCTTCCCCCCAACCTTAGTTTTGCTTCTGCTGAAGATAATACTCAGAGCCCCCCCCATCAGGCCAGTCTGAAAGCCAATTATGGTGGGATAACCTAGATATTCTTGGACCTATGGATGATTGACAGTGATATTTTCCTATATCTGTAACCTTATTATGACCTAATGGGTCACTGACCAAAAGTTGGACCTCTAAAGAGGGGCTTAAATTAAAAAAATATCCTACAACTTCTGCCCTAAAGCCATGGGGTGAACTTTCATCTCTGCAACTTTTCGGACTCATCATGACACCCTCCCAACCTCCTTCACTTGACAGCTCTAGATGGATGGGTCCTACCCAAGTAATGATAAAATCAGATGGCAGAGCCTGTCGACTGTGCCCATACAAAATCCTTTCCTCCCCCCACCCTTAGTATTGCTTCTGCTGAAGCTAATACCCAGAGCCTTGATGGGTTTAATTAACAAGGAAACCTGCCTCCAGGCCAACCAGAGGCTGAAGCCTTTAGTAAACACACGGCAGAGCTTCTCTGTCACTGTTGATTGAGAAAGACAATCGTATTGTGGATCTAACCTTTTGACTGCGATTTCCAGTGCAACATATCCTTCCCAGCCAGAAAGCTTCTTTTCCAGCCTAACAGATCTACTGGGTACTCACATGCCTGACAGGCTTTATAAACTGCTATTTACTCTTCAGTCATCAGTCCTTTCCTCCTGGGTGCGACTCTGTATAAAGTACACTGCCTTCTTCATTTCTACACACACCCCCCCCCCATTTTCTAGAAATGTCTTCCTAAATGAGCAGAAATAGACACAGGAGAAGGATAATGAATTCTAAACTAAAAACCTGCATTTCCTAGTTGGTTCCCAAAATGAATCTGAGCTGTATTGTGCAGACATCAGACTGTAAGCTCCTCTGGGCCAGGGGCTGAAGGAAAAGATGAACAAAATATCCAATGATGTCTTTCCTGCAATAAGGCACCCTCACACATCTCCAGGTGACCACACAAAACTTACATTGTACATATCATACACCTGGCCCAGCTGACAGGCATCATTCAGGATTATCTTGAAACCCTATGAGAATAAAGAATTTGGCACATGTCTCTCTGTGTATGGGTGTGAAAGGACCCAGCCAAATGGCACAGGTGCTGCTCCATGCTGGGTGTCGGCTGAGAGCACACATTGAATTAGACAGCAACGGATAATAGATTGTAGGGGCAACATGTGATCCTGGGATTAGGAAAGATAATTAGGCCACTGCCTGGGGGGGGGAAGGAAATAATTTGGCTATCTTGGAATTCTAAGTATTGTTTTCTTTTCTGTGACAGCTAAACAAAGTGTTTTTTAAAGCTTGACATACTTGGGCCAAGTCTGCTCTTTTAGACCAAGTCGGGGGCTTACTGACCATATATAGGGGCTGCCTGACTGATATTTGTCCAGCAATCAGCCATATATCTTTCGGACAGGTCTTCTCCTGCTGGGTCTTTATAAGCCTGCATTATGATATGATCATTAGCATTGGGGCCAAAAGATGGGATCAGGCAAAGTTCCACTTGTTGGTGACCTACAGGCTGAATAAGCAGAACAGTACATGTATGCCTAGATTAAAGAATGGAACCTAGGGTTGCCACCTTTTCTGGAAGGAAATACCAGCCTATTTTCACCTTTCTTCCATATTTGCATAAAAAACATTTTACTGGCCATGTGGTAACTCTACTGCAGTGATTCCTTAGTGGTTTACAGGCAACTTATTGCTCACCAATCCCTTGGATGCTCCCAGTGGCCTCAAAGCAGGTGTTTTTTTTTTAATTCCAGCCTTGCAGGCAAGTTTTAGTTGTATAAAAACCAGGTGTATTGCAAAGCAGACCCTTTTTAGACTGCCTGACCCCATGGGGATACCAAATAGCCAATCATAGCCCATATTTGGAACCCCCTGGAACTATTCATGAATGTGTTGCTCCTCAACTCTTTTTACATTTGAACGCGGATCCCCCAAAACGTTGGGGACCACTGCTCTACTGGTTCCATGTGGGTTGCTTTGACAATGTTTGATCTTATTCTGCTTTGTTCCATGAGGATTCTGTCAACTTTATCTGACACTTCCTGACAATAACCAACTTTCCAAAACACATAACAGAACTGAAACTGGAAAATGATGTGTTGGGGTACTAGCCGAGGC
The DNA here is from genome assembly GCA_038501925.1 of Xenopus petersii. Taxonomy (NCBI): domain Eukaryota; kingdom Metazoa; phylum Chordata; class Amphibia; order Anura; family Pipidae; genus Xenopus; species Xenopus petersii. Next base: position 165,357,621 of record CM076675.1, read on the forward strand.
CAATGGTCGCAACAAAAGCACTATAAACAGGAAGCCACCTCCTTGTTATGCAAACACAATAGGACAATTCTTGCAGGTGTCGAGAACGAATTGCCCTTGAGAGATAACAAAGTAGGTTGATGAAATGCTTAATTTCTTCCCCAGTTCCAAAGTGTTCACATCATGTGTTTCCACTCCAAAAAGGCTTGATCTCACTCCTCCTGTTTATGTCTTTCATCGCTATTCTGACTTAGGACAATGCATCTAATCACCTGAGGGAAAAGAGTAGCTGGGAGTAAGATTGATTGTTAAGGGATGCAGTTTTCAATGTCTAGGTGGCCTCCTGTAAGGCTAATATCACACAGGGCAAATACTTGGCCTGCTGAAATAACACAGAAGGAGAATAAGAGCCTACATTGGAATCAGCCCATGAAAGGGATGTGGAGCCCAGCCTGAAGGCTATCTAGGGTGAGATTTTACTCAAGCTTAAAGGTTAAAAAGGGTGATATCTGGGGTGACCAGAGTTGGGTCAAAGAAGTTACATGTCAACAACATGTGAAGGTCCTATCATGGAAAGCAAAGATTATATGGAAACATAAATAAATGTTGCCGATATTTTAAACACAGGTTTATATGATTCAGGTTGCTCTATTTACTATGTGTTTCTGTTATTTTTAAACATAGTGGGTACAATTAAGAAAAGGAGAGAAGTTGGGAGAGAAGGGAAGACCACCCTTATACAATGAGAGCTAATGAACGCCACATCCATTAGATGTAAGTCCCACTGTCACTTCAATCTGAGACAAAGCCCAGGAAGAAACAGCAATCAAGTGGTTTCCGTATGAGACAGGTAATTAGGGAATCTGTTAAATTACAGTGATTAGGAGGCAACAAGGAGAAACTTGAGTCTTGAGCAAATTCTGCTGGGGGAAAGTTTGATGAAATAGTTGTGCGGCTCCTGTGGGGCAACCACTGGCTTTGTCTCACCTTAAAAGCCCACGGAAGAAGGTTTTGGCAGACAAAAGGCAGATAATGCAGCGGATCAGGAATAGCTTGGGGGAATTTCACAGAGAAGGCAGTTAAAAGCCTGATCTGGGGAAGCATCTCTATTATGGGAAGTGTCACAGGACCTGACCTCAACTGGGTTCTTGAGAAAACATTCACATAGGATTGCTTTCCAACATCTCATTGCCTGCAGGCTGCTGTGCCTAGCGTAAAGGTTTAGGCCAGTTCTCATTCTACTGCGGGCACATCATCTGTCAGAACAGAGGGCTTGGGTCCTAAATGTAGATGGGTCCCACCAAGCTCTAGTTGTTGGGAGAAGTGTTGGAAATGTCAATAACTCATCGTGTATTATGTAGAGTGCAGGCAGCATTGCAAAGTCTGGGGATAACTGTGAAACAGAGAGGGGGTGGGCAATGGCGTTCAGAGGACTGACATGTCCATCAGCAAAGAGGCTGCATTTCAAGAAATTTGGTTAAAAAAAATGAACGAGCAGCTTTCAGTGTGGGGTGGGAAGCCCAAACATCTTCACTGAGTGATGAGTTGATCTGCTACAAGAGGGCTCTCCAAAATATAATCCTGCAGCTGTCACTGAACTACACATTCCAACCATGTTTGCCCCTAGCCATGGGCAGGCAAGTATTGGCACGCCAGCTTTCCCAACATCCATGTGCCACATGTTTGTGCTACAGTTCAGCAATGAAGGAAATGCAGAAAGTTGCCTTTTCTTGCTCTAAGATGAGAGGGTATATTAATATATTAGACCTGGCACTTTTGCAGGAACCACATAATATTGTATAACCAGAGGAGGGATGCATAATGTCATCTATACCCCAATATTTTACATTGTACCCTCCATGGTGAACAATATCACACGCACATAAACAATCTTCTGTTCTGCTTTACCCTAAAACAATCAGGACACAGCAAGATATTCAGCCACAAACCACTTGCAGAATTCAGCCTCATCTGCAATATTTGATTTTTTTTTTTCTCCTGAAAGCAGAAGCAATTAAGCAGCTGACACATAATCAATACATTATTTTAGAAATGCTGCCATATTGCTGTGCAGTGATTGGGAATTTGACCCCGGCTACTGGCTTAAAGTGGGGCTGAAAATGGTGGAATCTGCTCCTAGACTGGTCTATATGGTTCCAATTCATATTCCAGACATGATTTATATACGCAGCCAGGGCTGATCCTATCAAATGTGGGGCCCAATTGGGACCATGTTGGCGGGGCCCCTAGACAAAGTGTTGCTGGCTACTGACACAGCAAGTATTTAGGAAAATAAGGGCATACAGGCACAAAATAGAAAGGAAAGGGGCAGACAAGGTAAGAGAGTGAGAGCAATGAAATAGGGGCACATAATAGGGGCACACAGGGTAAGAGAGAGAGGGAGGAAATAGGAGAGTGGACTGGGCCAATTAGTTTGGGGCAGGCTGGGCCTATTCAGCTTGAGAGCAGGCTTGGTTGGATTGGGGGCAGGCAGGGCCTATCAAGGTTGGAGGAAAGCTGGGCCTATGAGAGTTGGGGGCAGGCTAGACCTATGGAGTTGGGGGATAGGCTGGCTTATCAGAGTTGAGGGTGGGCTGGACCTATGGATTTGGGGATGGGCTGGACTCTCAAAGTTGGGGGCAGGCCAGGCAGCATCATGTGCTGAGGGAAATATTATCTGTGCTGCCCTGTGGTGCGGGGCCCCCAGAGGTGCGGGGCCCAATTGGGCCCAATTGGCCTAAGGCCGGCCCTGTACGCAGCTTGGGTGGAGTAAAGGGCATGGCTGTGGTGTAATGGGGCATGGTCTAGGCACAACATGGTGTAACAAAGTGTGCCCATAAACTACACGAAATTCTAATTCTATCTGTGCAGGTTGACATCAATGATACCCTTTATAAAGTATTCCTGATGCCACCTTGAGGATTATAAAAATCAGGCAATGCTTTTGCTCAATAGAGGAGTGCAGCCCTTAAAGGAGAATTCACATTTTATTACATATTTGCTTGCAAGATACTCCCTGACCTGGCTCTTGAGACACTGTCAAACATTGTCTTGGCCTGCACGGTACCATTGAAGATAATTCCCATTTCAGTTCTGGTGGCTGCCATTTTCGAGAGGTTTCCTTGGTTTCTGGCCTCCTCTCCTCTGTGTTGGACACTCATTAAAAGCACAGGTGTCAGGTGACCTGGGCATCATTATTTTGGCTGGGAAAAGAGATGCCACTGCACTTGTTCCAAGGTAATGGGGAGAGGGACAACTGCACCACTAGAAGACTCTGAAGAAGGCACTTATTTCACATGGAAATGCTTCTGGTTTATGAGCATTTCTGCAGTTGAAGTTGGATATACAGAGGTTGATAAAACCTGCCAATTTGGTCAGCCAGTCAGACCAAGTCAGCAGCTTATTGGTCCATGCACAGTGCTTACCAATCAGTCTGCCCGACTGATATCTGGCTAAAAGTCTAACCCCCATATGTAATAAAAGGCACTAGGTTTGCTCAGGAGCAGTAACCCATAGCAGCCAATAAGATGAATGCTTTTAAACAGGTGACCAGTAAATGCTACCTTCTGAGTGTTTGCTATGGGTTACTTCTCCTGGGCAAACTTAGTACTTCTTATTACATAGACCTATAAATCTCTTCTGTAGCAGAAAATATGAGCTTTAAAGCAGAATGAAAGGTTAAAAGTAAGTACGTTTTATCGAAAATGCCTATATAAATACACCAGTAAACCCTCAAAGTAATGCTGCTCTGAGTCCTCTGTCAAAAGAAACATCACATTTCTTTCCTTCTATTGTGTACTCATGGGCTTCTGTATCAGACTTCCTGTTTTCAGCTTAAACTTCCAGGGCTAGGGCTTGAGCATGCTCAGTTTGTTCCTCTCTCCCTCCTCCCCTCCCTGCTGTAATCTGAGCCCAAAGCTATGAGTGAGCAGGAAGAGACTCAAGCAGGAAGTGATGTCACACTAAGCTAATATGGCAGCTGCTATCCTAAACAAACGGAGAAAGCATCTAGAGCCGTTTATTCAGGTATGGTAAAGCATTCTACAGAATAAGTATAGTGTTATAGCTTGCACTATTGTGGCTAATCTATTGGCTATAAACTGCCTTGGTAGCTTTCCTACTCCTTTAATGTGAATGTAAAAAATGGATTAAAATATCAAACTTAAGGACAAAATAGGTAATTAAGTGATGACAGTATCTCTGTTACACCACCTGCCCTGCAGAATCCCCACTGCGACTCCCCGCTGTGAAACCAACCTGCTCTCCGATGCAGCTACTTGCACGACACAGAACTTTTTTCTGCACGGCAGGTGGTTGGCCTATAAAGATTGTCTGGATTTATTGTAATGCTAAATATTTCTCCCTATCAATGTCAAACACTCATAAAACGCCCTGTAAAATGAAGGGTGAGGGGGGAAAATGACAAGGTAATATTAGCCTCAATCCGTGGGCAGCCAGCTAACCTCCATGGGAGCCTACTTTATGGAGAAAGGGCCTTATTGAAGTCTAATTAAAATCAGCTCCTCGAAAGGAAAGACTATGGAGCTATCACCAAGAGGAAATTGAAAACTTGCACTAAAACTGCTTAAATCTGCTGTACTTTCTAATTTATATTTTATTGCACAAGGCTCGGCGGCAGAGCGCTAGGCAGCGAATTACAGAGGAGAACGTTCGGAGAGGGAAGTTGGAAGCAAATCATTTCAAATGCTTTTCCTCTGACAACTGGCCCAATTTATTTTGTGATTCACTTACTAATCTGGAGCAGGTTTAATGGTAGACCTCCTAGAATTAGCAGCACAGCCCCTGCCGGAGATCATGTATAGTCACTAAATAAACACACGTATATGACATTACTTGCATTATTACCGTTGTTTTAGTCGGGAAGTAAGAAATATTTGGATTAACCAATAAAAAAAGTAGGCTAACACAATATTCAAAATCAGATGATGCCACACCTTGAATGATATCATGTGTATTCTTGCCACTACTTGACAATGAATGATTTGGATTTCTGTGGTTTGAATGGAGGTGACCACTGTCACATTAGGTTGAGAACATCACAAAACTAGCTGGTCTGGCCACAATCTTACAAACTAGTCTGACCAAGATGATCATGACAATAGCTAGCTGTATCAAGGGCATCTCCACACTTGCTGGACCAAAGTCATCTCTGTGCTAGCTGGTTTGAACAATTTAATTCTCTAACTAGCTACTTAGACCCACAAGGCCACCTGACGTTAGCTTGAAGAACACAATTAAAGCCCAATACAAGCTGGTTTATAGAAAGTAATGCTAGATGCTGGACAAATTTCAGTCTAATGCTGGCTGGTTAAACCAAGATGGTGCCAGTACTAGCTAGTTTGACCAAGGTCATCCTCACATTAATTTGGTGGACACATTTCAGTCCAACAGTCCAACACTAGCTGAAACACTTGACCAAGGCAACCCTCACCTTAGTTTGGTGGATAAAGTTCAAATCCAACATTTGTTGATGTATCCACAGTGGTGCCAACACATTTCCATCCAACACTAGCTGGAACAATAGCTACTTTGAACAAGGCCATCCCCAGAATAGCTTGGTGGACAAACTTCAAGCCAAACACTAGTTGGTTTAATAAAAGTGATGGTGACACTACTAATCTGACCAAGGCCATTATCATACTAGTTGCTGCAAGGTCATCCCAACTCTAGTTTGACAAGAGGCTCAAATGTTTGCTTGCTTGGCTGATATCTTTATACTTGTTAGATGTCTAGAGGGCTAACAACTAGCTTGCTGTGCAAAACCATCACCAAATATATTCACACAGAATCAGATATTTGAGGTAAAATATGAGTGATGTAATATTTTCATTTGGGAAAAGTGACTGGTTCTGTCAGGGGTTACCCATTCCAGGGAATGGTAAGGAGCAAGGGTTTCTTCTCCAAAGCCGGTGAGGAAACATGTACGTTTTCAGCATTAAATATATCATGGGAAAACATTAATGGGCCCATTTTCTTTGTTCGAGTGAAGGAATAGAAGAAAAATAGTTTGAATTTCGAATGGTCGAATATGGCTATTTCGACCATCGAATGGGCTACTTCGACCTTCGACTACGACCTTCGACTTAAATCGTACGATTCAAACTAAAAATCGTTCGACTATTCAACCATTCGATAGTCGAAGTACTGTCTCTTTAAAAATTTCTTCAACCCCCTAGTTCGCCACCTAAAACCTACCGAGGCCAATGTTAACCTATGGGGAAGGTCCCCATAGGCTTCCTAACAATTTCCTGATCGAAGGAATATCCTTCGATCGATGGATTAAAATCCTTCTAAACGTTCGATTAGAAGGATTTAATCGTTCGATCGAACGATTATTCCTTTGATTGTCCGATCGTAGGAATAGAGCAAAATCCTTCGACTTCGATATTCAAAGTCGAAGGATTTAACGTATACAGTCGTATATCGAGGGTTAATTAACCCTCGATATTCGAAGCTTGGTGTGGTTGCATTTTAATAGTAAAAACAGATAGGCGTCACTCCGGATAAAAATGAAAAAAGAATTTTTTTTATAACAGGAGATGGATCCACATGGGCTTACGCGTTTCGGGAAAGAAATCCCTTAATCATAGCCACGAGGAAAACCCGCGAGGGGTGGAGGGTCTGGAGCGGCTATTTATTTTGACTGTGGTTGCATTTTACACACATACTAGGGGGACCCCTTGATTTAGACCAATCTCATTTGTATCTGCAAGACCTGATTTGCTGCAACACTACTGGCCAACATCTTGAGCACAAAATGCTGTTCCATATTAATGTGATCTGGCCATGCCTATGACTTTAGCTAGGTGGACCTGAGCTAGCCTCAGAGCTGAGTCTGCAAAACCTTCACAGTAGCTTGTGAAAGCAACATGCCAATAATTGCACATTACCCTCTTATCATTCACACTACACTTAGGGCACACATGCCGCCATCTTTTTTGCCACACTCCCCATACACAAGGTGAAGTTACCAGTCCGTCAACGATGAAAAGAAACCCATTGTTACAAGACAAAGAAGTGTCAGCAGCCTTGTAAATCACATGCTAGACGTAACTAATCTCTGCTGATTGCATATCTATATTTCACAATACATAATGGATGGGGTCCCTCTCCAGACTGACAATCCTTTTGTTTATCAGCTTGAAATAATTGGCTGATTTTACACCCAGCAAGAAATAAGGCTTTCCGAAATCCCTGCGTATTTTTATCTTTTTGGTTGAGAAAGACCTTTCTAACTCAAATAAACACCCTTGATTGATTGGCTGCTTTCAGCACACTGCTATCTATCTCTTTTAATCTTCTTTGTTCTCAGCTAACCAGGTCCGTTAGTAATGAATCTGCCTTTATAATTCCTCCCTGATAATCCAACTATTATTTTAATTGATCTGTGCTTGTGCCTTTGCAATTCCTCTGTGTCCTGGGGATGCTAAATGCACACAAAGAAGGAGATTGGCCTTGGACAGAGAAATGGTTGCAGAGCATGACAACTCAAGATGGGCATACACCTTAAAGGTGGCCATAGACGTATCTGAGGTGGGCAATATCGGGCTGATCCGATTATGGGCCCTAGGGTCCAATGATCGGATCATGACGAAGGGTAAACGGTCGGTCGGATTGCGGGACTGCAACAACGAACAGATGCGGTCCACAATCCAACAGGATTTTTAGTCCTATCCGATCGACATCTGCCTGACTTTTGGCCAGATATCGATTGGTGAAGCCCGTTGGAGGGCCCCATGCATGGGCCAATAAGCTGCTGACTCGGTCTTTGGGCAGCTTTTATCAGCCTGTGTATGGCCACCTTTACACCATACTTGCTGAACATAAGGCAGATCCATTGGTCAATGGGGGTGATTGATAGATATCTGTTGGGCAGGCCGTTGGGAAAGCCCGATACATTGGAAATGGGTTGGATGAAGACAAGACCAGTTTACATTTTGGGGTCAGATCACTAGGTGGAAGAACATGCCTTGCTCTGCCTTCTAGCCCAAAAGAATGCAAGAGAAACCGGGTATGGGACTTCTGCTGTGATGGTTTGTAATATCTGCAGGTGATTTGCCGGTGAGGTCAGTGAAGTACAATTTGGGTGGCAATCCTAACTGCTTTTTCTTATTCCTGTGCCCTAAACTGCCAGTCCCTTCTCTGCTCAATCACTTTCTAATCAGCCATATTCTCACCCCATAATTATATTGCTCAGTCCCCTTCAAGTTCAAATGGTAAAAGGGTATATGAAGCCTGGCAATATAAAATATGGTCCAGCACTGGGGTTCTGTGTTCAATTTCAGCCAGGGCACTATTTGAAAGACATTCTCAATATGTCTACGTGAGTTACTCCAGTTTTCATCCATACCACAAATAGATACAGGCAGGTTAATTGGCTCCTGATAAAACTGACCCCAGTGTTTGTGCTGGTGATAGATTAGATTGTAAGCTCCAGTGGGGCAGGGACTAATGTGCATAACAGACAATAATAATAATGACTTGCCCCAATCATATGCAGTAGAGTTTGGGGATGGAAAGCTGAGCCTCTATATATAGGCCAGCAAAACTAGCCGGCACCATATTGCTACAGGATGTATTTACTTTCAGCTCTCTAAATGCTGTTAGTGTTTATTATAGTTTATTTGTAAAAGTGCCCACAAATTTTGAGGGGCTGTAAAACAAACCGGATGGAACACAAACAGTGTGACAGCCAGAAATAAAACAACTGCAAGTGATGGAATGGATTCATGTCGTGAGAGCTCACACTCCTGAACTGGGGTTTGTATTATATATAAACAAAAATGTCCAAGGGCTGTGTTACCATCCAATATTTCTGCGTTATTTGCGGCGGTTTGGGGGCCCTCAAGGAACGCAAGGGTTAAACATCACCTTCACACTCCATTTAGTAAACAGAGATTTGTAGAGCCGCTCTGGTGCGGCCTGTCCTCGCCGTTAAGTATTTCTACTGCTGTGTGCCAGAGTTAATTAGTGGAAAAGATGCCTTAAACTACCGGAACAGGCTGTAAACAATTTAAGAACTACAAGTTCCTCTGAATGAATCAATTATTGCTGCGCAGGGTCGCGGGATCACATCAAACTGTGTCATTCCGCCACAAAAATGTGTTGTTGTTTGGGGTTTTTTTGGAACTTATAACGGGCGAATAAGCGTCACACATCAAATGAAATAAAATCCCGAACATAAATAGTAGCAGAGTTATATATGTGATTCCGGAGCCGCTTTCCGACCATTGGGAAGCTGTGTGACTTAATCATAAATATCATGACACCCTGCTGGCATAGAAAATGCCAATACCGTTATGCAGGAATCCATTGTCTTTAATGCCAGCTATCTATCACTGGGCATGGATGGATGGGTGGATGATGTCAATGGAATGGCTTTAAAGGAGAATGAAAGGTCTTTTAACTTGAAGGTGCAAAAAGTTAGGCACCCCCCAAGTGATCACATGTACTTACTTGAAACCCCTGGCTGATCCAAGTATTTAGAGAAAACTGCACCGGTCCGGGAAATTTTCCCGGGTAACATCACGGAGCAATCGTCTTCCGACTTCTAGCATCCTGGGGCAGACGAATGGGCAGTAGAACGAAACAGCGACTTCTTTGTTAAAGTTCGGCTTTTCGCGCTACTGTGAATGCGCAGCCGCTAGAAAAAAGAAGAAGCCGATTGCTCCGTAGTGATCGCTGGAAGAATCCCGGGGCCGGTGCAGTTTTCTCCTTATAGGTGCACTGGCCGGGGGTTGCAGGTAAGTACATGCGATCATTTGGGGTTGCCAAAAGTTAAAAGACCTTTCATTCTCCTTTAAAGGAGAATAAAATCCTAAAAATGTACATTTTAAATTATGGCTAGTAGCGACCCTACTGCACCAAACTAAAGGTTCTGCATCTGTTTAACAGAAAGGAGTCAGGCCTTTAAAGTTGTGCATAGGAGCTCCCCATCTTGGATCTTTTAGGCAGTGGCACTGCACATGCTCAGTGTGCTCTGGGCAGCTGCTGAGAAGCTTAACTTAGGGGTCATCTGAAATCACTGAGCATAAAATGAAGGTTCACTTGCCATAGAAGCTGATGCTACAGGCTCTTTACTCAATTCTGTTGCAAATTCCCCCGGTTTCTAGGCTGCCATGTAATGTGAATGTGAATTGCTAATTAAACTTGCATGTGACATATTTTATATATATATATATATATATATATATATATATATATATATATATATATATATATATAAATATATAAATATATATATATATATCTTAATTGAAGGATCAGCACTCCATTTCCGTGAACAATAAATGTGTTTATTTAATGCCTATCCAACATTTCGGCCCACATTAGGGCCTTTCTCAAGGACCCTAATGTGGACCGAAACGTTGGATAGGCATTAAATAAACACATTTATTGTTCACGGAAATGGAATATATATATATATATATATATATATATATATATATATATATATATATATATATATATATATATATATATATATATATATATATATATATATAGAATTGTAGAAAGGACCAGCACTCGGTTTTCCAAAGAATTCAGTAGTTTATTTTAATATCACAGTGTCTCCAACGTTTCAGCCCACTTTGGGGCTTTTATCAAGGATAAAGTGCTGTGTGTTACATCAAACCTTTAAATACCCACAAACCCTCCAAAAAGGCGCCCTAAGAGGACATCATTACCAATCAAATTATTCCATTAAACAATCAAACAATTGGTGTAAAAACTTTTATATATTAGTGTTACCTACTGTATAAATACACATTTATCTTGCCACTGTAGTGCCCTCTCTGTCTTTCTTTATTCTCAGATCTAAGTTGATAATTAACTTCTTCATTTAAAAAGGGACCACAAAGACAGTGCAGGATTTAAGGGTATCAAACAGGCTGATGAGAAAGGATAAAATACTCCCACTGCTCCAACCAGGATAATCCTTAAATTCTGCTCTGTTTGTATCCCTTAGAGTCTAGAATACCACCCCCCCAAGCCACAAACCGATGTTGAAGCCAGAAGTGAGAATGCTTTAGAGAATTAAAACTTCAAAGTAGAGAAATGCCATTGTGATCTGCTTGGGGTTTGGAGTGATTGGATTTTGGTAACAGGATCTTTTTGCACATTAGAAATCCAACCTTCCCCTTGAAATGGTTACATTTAATGGTTGGGAGCTCAGCATTTATATGTATATGGGGTTATGTTCCCCAGAGGTATCTAGAGAGAATTATTCAAAGTCTGGGAGAGTTTGCCCATGCAGACGGAACTGGTGGTAAATGTTATGCACCATCTCCTTGGACTTTTTTATACATAGAGGCTGCATCAACACATGGTCTAGGTTTAGTCTTCATTGCAACCCCCTTCCCCTCAATTAGGTTCCTCGGTCTTTCTGCTTTGGCCTGGGTGCCCTAATTTCCAACTTCATTGTTGGTGTTTACCTAAATAAACCATGAATTAAATCTTTGCTCACTGGTAGTGTAGCATCAACAACAACTTGGACACCCGTGTTTATCCCGCCTTAATTGTTCATGACACGAAGCTGTGATGGGTTTAGAAGCAGATGACACTCTGAACATTGGTAAAGGTTAATTTGGAAGCAGTGTCAAGAATGTTGTATTGGCTTATGGGTTAAACAATGTCAGACCTCTGAGCATAACATGTAATTGAGATCTTCCTGCCACAACAAGGGTCATAATGTCAATGTCTCAAGTGTATCAAGAATGACCAGTGAATTATTTACCCTGTCCCCAAACAGGAATATCTCTATAACATGCTCTGCTAAGGCTTGAAGCTCCACGTAATGACTAAAGCTGGTCATACACAAAGAGATCCAGTCGCCTGGCAACATCTCCAAATGAGCGGATCTTTTCCCTATATGCCCACCAAGGGCAGGGCTATATCGGGGTAATCAGAACATTCGGCTCTAGGGCCAAAAGATCGGATTACAATGAGGAGCAATGAGCTCCGACGGGTCGGTCACCGGAATAATTAAACCTTCCCGATCAATATTGTGCCCAGAAGACCCGTGGGAAGCCCCCATACATGGGCAGATAAGCTGCCGAATTGTTCTAAAGAACCAATCTTGGCAGCTTTATCTGCCCATGTATGGCCACCTTAAGACTGCCAGATATAGGAATAAGCTGCACTGCTTTTCTACCAGCAGAAAACTACCTAGAAAACCCACACTGGTGGCTTTAGCAAAACTCTCCATCGTAGTTAATTGTCCTATTTCAGGGGAACCCAGACTTCATAAATGTGGGATCTGCTACTGGTGAAGTAGGGCATTACGGTCTACAACCTCAAGTCTTACAATTTCATTGGAACAGAGCTGCATTCCGCCACAATGAGAAAACACACATGCTTAAATATGTAAAAGATCAGCACCCGATTATTAATTATTGTATTTAAAATTTTAATTTTGGGTGATCTGTGGGACTGTTTGTGATATGGTCAGCTGCGATCAACTGGCTCAAAAGCTACTATTAGGTCATTATGTACTTTTTGGTAGACCTCTTCCATATTTATACTACACAATATACCCTCACTAAATTTTGTCTAAGCTCTAGCTAAGAAGGGCCTATTCTTGTTTCCCAACATGATCCCCACCCTCTGTTGCCTCTTCTGCCTACAACATGGCATTGCCTTCATGCCTGCATCACAGATATACTAGGGATGCACCGAATCCACTATTTTGGATTCGGCCGAACCCCCGAATCCTTTGTGAAAGATTCGGCCGAATACCGAACCCGAACCCTAATTTGCATATGCAAATTAGGGGTTGAAAGGGGAAAATATTTTTTACTTTGTTTTGTGACAAAAAGTCACGTGATTTCCCTCCCCGCCCCTAATTTGCATATGCAAATTAGGATTCGGATTCGGTTCGGCCGGGCAGAAGAATTCGGCCGAATCCAAATCCTGCTGAAAAAGACCGAATCCCAAACCGAATCCTGGATTCGGTGCATTCCTAAGATATACACGCGTGTATAACAGAAATAACACAAGTCTTGCAGGTGATTGGCTTTCATTATGGATGCCAGGCTTTAGGGTAGCTTAATTTTGTCACCACCGGTAGCCATTTGCACATCCTCATTGTATGGCATCTCTGAGTAATTAGGGAAATTCTTAATTCTGCTTTGTCTCGGCCCCTTGGGATTCCAGGTGCAAACACCTGTCCTAAATACATTACAGATCATTAACAGCAAGGTGCACTGCAAACTGTTGGGAAGTGGAAAACAGAGGCGCTAATGAGGAATCCCAAATAAGCACAGAGGGGTGCGTGAAAGCACCTGGAGTCACCCGAGCATCACCCAAAGAAAGCTAATCTTTCCCAGTCTCCCTTGTAACTCGATGCTAAAGAATTTAGCAAACAAGGGAGAGGAGACAGGTTTAACTTTCCAGCTCATTTGACGCAGGAGCAGCAGGATAATTAGTTGCAATATCCCTGGTCTAGAACAGACACTCACTCATGTCACTCACCCGCTGGCAGCAGCATTCGCCAATACAGACTGAACACTGTGGTTAGAAGATGAAGATACACAAGGCCTTCATCGCTAATCCTTCCCATGTAACTGTATAATTCTAAATATAATCTGATATCTCTCATAAGGGCCTTATCCGTCTTCCTAACCCCTTTTGAGTTCAGGATCTAGAAGTTGCCTCCCATAGACGTATTTCTCCTCCGTGACTTTATACTTGGCCATAGAGAGATTGAAAAAAAAAAAAAAAAATGAAGCTTTTTATTTCCATGGTTTAGTGCTTTACCTAATTTTCGGGAAAATAATTAAAATGTAGATGAGCGGAGGGGGAAAAAAATAGAAAAAAAGTAATTTGACTTTTTTGATTGCAGAATTGCGTCACCGGATTCACACATGAATAAACACCACTAGGAAACATTGGCGGAATTAATAAATACATTTAAAGAGACTAAAATACATCTGGTTGTTGTAAGACGTTACCTTTAAGGGTGGAACCTGGCTTCAGAACACTTTTAGTAGTGGGAGACAATTCGGTTTGCACACGTCACCTCCTAGAAAGGTTCCTTTTGGGATCCCTTTGGGGTGGGTCCTTAGCTGGGGGGGGGTACGTGGTGGGCCCTTGGTTTGGGAGATGGGGCAGTGGGCGTTTAACTCTGGTTTAGCAGTGGGCTCCGACTTCCCCAGTTCAACACTGTGCAAGTGTATGTATGGGCTTGCAGGGAGAAAGAAAATATCTAGTGATGGGCAGTGTTGGTTGGTCTTGGGCCTACCGGGGAGCTGTCGCCTCAAGAACCCACCACCCCCGATGGGGAGGCTTCCAACCCTAGTTGCAACTGCCAATCCCCCAGCTGCCACAAATCCCAGGGAGTTTGCCTTGGGGCACCCAAAAGGCTGAGGGGTTTTGTACAGGAGTCCCATCAGTCCAGTCTGACCCTGGGCTAGCGTATGGACAACCTTGAATGTGTGATTAAGATCTCAAAATCCTGCAGTGACATAAACACAGTAGAATCCATGACCCCTGTGGTCTGAACAGTCCGGTTAAAGGGAGCAGGAATTTTATCCGTAAAGCATTTCTTTGTGGAATTACCACTTTACTAAACATAATAAAAGTTATATTAGGTTGCCAGGGGCCCACTGGACCACAGTTCCACTGTCTGAACCATTATTCTTCCTCACTCTTCCTCCTAGTCCCTTCTCTTTACATATCACTTGGCCTCCATTTCATTTCTCCTCTTTGATCTAAGGGCAGAGACAGACGTGGAGAATCGGGGAGATTTAGTCGCCCGAAGAAGAGGCGATTAGTCGCCGGGTGACTAAATCTCCTGAATTCTCCACGTCTTTCTCTGCCCTTAGATCAAAGAGGAGAAATGAAATGGAGGCCAAGTGATATGTAAAGAGAAGGGACTAGGAAAAAAGCCTTCCCGCTGGCTAGAATCGAAATCGTCGGCAGGATGGCACTTGGATTGCATCGTTTTCTGAAAACTTCGAGCAACTTCGGAAAACGAAGCTCTCCGAGAGCCATCCCACCGGCGATTTAGATTCTAGGCAGAGGAAAGGCAGTTCTGGGAGATTAGTTGCCCAAAGAAGAGGCGATTTGTCGCCGGGCGACTAAGTCTCCCCGAATCTTCCCCTGTGCTAAGGGCACAGGGGAAGATTCGGGGAGAAATGAAATGGAGGCCTAGTAAAGACCAATACCATACAAGGCCAAATGCCTGGGAGCAGGAGAACCTACTGGGAATGTTTCTGGTATCCAGGTGGGCCAGTTGAACATTGACCAAGCGGAAATACCGGACAAATTAGATTTGCTGACAACATCCCTATTCCTTGTATATGTAACCTGACCATCTCCAGTAAAAGAGCAGAAACCCAAGGGTAAATCCTGCTGAAGGTCCATTTTCCACTATATATTGTAATGAGTGATGAGTCGTATAATTCAATAATAACAATCAATAGTTCTAAACCTTTATAATGTAAGTAGATTGGCAACTATTATGTAATAAATATGCGGAAATGGAACAGGGCAGGGAGTGAATTGTTCAGAGCCAGAGACTATTTTGGGAAGGACATCCATGCCCCCCCCCCCCTGTAATGTGCAGCACCAAGAGGAAGAAGGAAAAACAAGTGTTGCTGCGAATGTAGCCGCCATTAATCACAGCTCTTTATTAACGCCATCGCCAGCGTTTTCACACCAATTGGCTTTGCATGAGCCAGCACTGGGGGCTTATTAATTATATGCAAATGATACTAAAACATTCCCTTCTTCTTCTTCTGCAGAGCCAGGGAAAAACATCAATTAAATGAAACTTGTTTAACTACAGGAGGGGATCAGCAAGGAGAGGAAAATTTGTTTGAAAAAAAAAAAAGCAATTAGTTTGTCCATTTGGGCAAGTGGCGGGCCTAACTGCCATCTTATTAGGCAAAAGGGCAGTCACTGGGCTGTAAGTGGCACTAACAGCCGCATAACCCTGGCATGAAAACAAAACCACTCCAGTATACGAGGAAACTTCGGGCGACTTTGGAAAATGAAGCTCTCCGAGTGCCGTCCGCCAGTGATTTCGATTCTAGGCCTTTCGGAGAGATTAGTCGCCCTAAGAAGAATCGGTTTGTCGATGGGCGACTAAATCTGCCCAAATCTTTGCATGTGTCACTAGCCTTAAAGGACCAATAACATCAAAAAAAATTTTGAAAATAAAAACACCGAGACAAATTAAACTTTAAAATCACACAGCCTTTATTAAGAAGTAACTTACCGAAACTCTGCTTGCGCTCCTCTTTAGAGAAGGCGATCCGGCGATCCATCGTGCGACACTCGATTTCTCCTCCTTGGCTATCTCCTATAAGGAAGGCAGGGAGGAGAAATCGAGCGCCGCACGATGGATCGCCGGATCCCCTTTTCTGAAGAGGAGCACAAGCAGAGTTTCGGTAAGTTATTTCTTAATAAAGGCTGTTTTTTTTTTTCATGGTATACTGACAATTTTTTAAAAACTTTTTTTTGATGTTACTGGACCTTTAAGCAGATTTTTTTTTCATATTAAAGGGGAAATGTATTTGTCTTTCTATTCTGCCTATTTCCACTCCGCAACTGAAGGTGTTATATGGTAGTTAGGGTCACTGACCCCGGCAAAACATTAATGATGAGGTACCAGTTAGGGGGTTATCTATTAATAATATAATGAGATATTGTCAAAATTTGATAAACAACCCCTTTAGATGCCGGAAATTTTTTTAGGCAAATTTATTCGTCATAGCCAAAACTCGGAAATTCGCACCTGGCGAATAAATTCGCTCATCACTAATTGCTGGCCTCTCCTATTCATATTCCAGTCTCTAATTCAAGTCAGTGCATGGTTGCTAGGGGAATTTGGACCCTAGCAATCAAATTGCAAACTGGAGAGCTGCTGAATAAGCTAAATGAGTCATAAACCACAAATAATAAAAAAATAAAACAAATTGCAAATTGTCTCAGAATATTAGTCTCTACCTCATACTAAATGTTAATTTAAAGGTGAACAACCCCTTTAACTTTTTTACCCTTCCAAGGAATTATGGGCTGCTACAGAATCACTGCCTTCAGCTATTGTTAAATACTTATTTTTTTGCTTTTTCTGTCAATAAAGGGATTAAATTTGGGAGTCCACAAAGTGTTGCTATTAAAGTGCTCAGTGCAAAGGTCACTTTAAATGGAAGACAGGAGGCAGGAGCTCATTCACACCAATGCTGCTGGGATGTATAGTGGATTTTCTAACGCTCCCTTCCTCTATTAAAATTCTTTCTCCATCTTCTACCCCAGCGAACAAGCCGCCATTGTTCCCTATGACAGAGGAACACATGTGCGTCTGGATAAAAGAACCTTGGAAGAGGAGCTGACCTGGTAGGGGGCAGGCAGTCAGTTGGCAGTGGAAGCAGATGGACTGTCAGCTCTGATGCTGCTATATTTTAGAAAAATTTTAGATTTTTTTTCCCTATAAAATTAGAATTTTTATTGAAAAAAAAAAACTCAAATTTTTTGGGATTTATTATACCCCGAGAATGAGAAAAAGTCTGAATCCTAAAATCCAGCATGTGAGAATTCCCGAAGATATCCTGATCTGCGCCGAGTTTCGTGCAATAATTCGAAGATTTCGTGGTTTTCAAAAAAAATCTGAAAAAATCTGAGTTTTCGGGTGGAAAATCCGTATAATTAGTATGATTCGAATTTCGGGTGGAAATTCCGTAGAATTAGTATGATTCGAATTTTCATATGATTTTTTTTCGGGAAAATGTATTGATAAATAAGGGGAAATAACCCATGCGGCTTTGGTCGGAGTATATTTCAGAAAATAGATAGAGGTATTTTCAGAGTTAATTCTGAGTTTTTGGGTGGAAAATCCGGAAAACTCCGTATAATTAGTATGATTAAAGTGACCTTTGCACTGAGCATAAAAAGCAAAAAAATAAGTCGGAGTAGATTTCAGAAAATAATCAGATATTTTCAGATTTTGATAAATAACCCCCTTATCTTTAATCACTTATCTCCTATTGAGTTTACTTTCTGCCCCCCATACAGCTGCCTGGCTATTAATTAAACCATAGCAGAAACCCATTGGCATTTTTAAGCTGAAAAGTCTTATTGCAACAACAAAAGGTAAATATTAAAAATTTACAACAATTAAGGCAAATTGTTAGGGCAGGGGCACACGGGCAGATTCGGCGAGATTTATTCGCCAGGCGACTAATCGCCTCTTCTGCGGGGCGACAATCTCCCCGAACTGCCTTCCGCCTGCTATAATGAGAAAACGCCAGCGCCAATGCGCTTGCATCGCTTCGATTTCCGAAGTCGCCCGAAGTTTCCTCATGAGGCAACTTCTGGCGACTTCGGAAATCGTAGCGCCGCGAGTGCCATTACGCTGGCATTTTCTCATTATAGCAGGCGGAAGGCGGTTCGGGGAGATTGTCGCCCCGCAGAAGAGGCGATTAGTCACCAGGCGACTTAATCCCCCCGAATCTGCCCGTGTGCCCCTGCCCTTACTGGTCTACATCAAATAAAGGGGCTCACAAATTATCATTTTGATTTATGTTTTTGCCATGACTTGGCTGACCTGGAAGGGGACAGGCAGTCAGTTGGCAGTTGAAGCAGATAGACTGTCAGCTCTGATGCCACTATGTTTCCATGGCACAGGTGTGCTTGAGGATCATCTTTCCAACCAGCTTCTTACAAAAAGAAAAAACTCCCTCTCTTCCCCCTAACCCCCCCCCCCCACCTACAAAAAAAATACCCCCATGGCCACTGAACGGTAGGAAATTCTTGCCAGATGGTTTTCCCACCTTGGCAGGGGTGCGAACACATAATGGAATCAAGAATCCGGCTACTGGAACGCTGCAAAATTCACCGGCGCCAAACTGCTGCAACACCCTCCCCTCCCCCGAAAAGAAATCAAACAATTGACAATTTAAAATATTTCTAAAATATTGAATAAAAATTGTCATCTGAAAATAAAACTTTAATTTCATTGCTGGCATGCAGAAATGAGCCTCGACGGATCAGCACAAACAAAAGGAAAAAAAAAACACATAAAAAGAAAAATAGAAAATTATTTTAGAATATCTTAAAATGGCATTTACTTGGCTGACTCTGTGAAAATCGTTCGCTTATTCCTTAACATGGACATGTACACGGCTCCTAGTTGTCTACACCACAGATATAGGTTTAAGTGCTAATGAATTGGACTTATTGATCCACAATGTAAAGTGATAAGCCGGGATCACTCACTCGCGTCAATCAAGTGAAAATTTATCTTTTTGGAATATAACCCCTCATTATGTATATTTTCTAGATTTGTGACCCACGTCACACACATGAATTTTATATACTGAATAATTTACCCCCTACTGTAAATTATAAGGATATTAGAAGTCACTGAGGGGTTGTTCTGTGACCATATAAAGACACAAGGCTGCAGGCTGAGTTATACAGGGAACTCTGAGTATCACTCATGTATTATAAGGGATAATGTACCCCCTACTGTAAATGATAAGGATATTAGAAGTCACTGAGGGGTTGTTCTGTGACCATATAAAGACACAAGGCTGCAGGCTGAGTTATACAGGGAACTCTGAGTATCACTCATGTATTATAAGGGATAATGTACCCCCTACTGTAAATGATAAGGATATTAGAAGTCACTGAGGGGTTGTTCTGTGACCATATAAAGACACAAGGCTGCAGGCTGAGTTATACAGGGAACTCTGAGTATCACTCATGTATTATAAGGGATAATGTACCCCCTACTGTAAATGATAAGGATATTAGAAGTCACTGAGGGGTTGTTCTGTGACCATATAAAGACACAAGGCTGCAGGCTGAGTTATACAGGGAACTCTGAGTATCACTCATGTATTATAAGGGATAATGTACCCCCTACTGTAAATGATAAGGATATTAGAAGTCACTGAGGGGTTGTTCTGTGACCATATAAAGGCACAAGGCTGCAGGCTGAGTTATACAGGGAACTCTTGAGTATCACTCATGTATTATAAGGGATAATGTACCCCCTACTGTAAATGATAAGGATATTAGAAGTCACTGAGGGGTTGTTCTGTGACCATATAAAGGCACAAGGCTGCAGGCTGAGTTATACAGGGAACTCTTGAGTATCACTCATGTATTATAAGGGATAATGTACCCCCTACTGTAAATGATAAGGATATTAGAAGTCACTGAGGGGTTGTTCTGTGACCATATAAAGGCACAAGGCTGCAGGCTGAGTTATACAGGGAACTCTTGAGTATCACTCATGTATTATAAGGGATAATGTACCCCCTACTGTAAATGATAAGGATATTAGAAGTCACTGAGGGGTTGTTCTGTGACCATATAAAGACACAAGGCTGCAGGCTGAGTTATACAGGGAACTCTGAGTATCACTCATGTATTATAAGGGATAATGTACCCCCTACTGTAAATGATAAGGATATTAGAAGTCACTGAGGGGTTGTTCTGTGACCATATAAAGACACAAGGCTGCAGGCTGAGTTATACAGGGAACTCTGAGTATCACTCATGTATTATAAGGGATAATGTACCCCCTACTGTAAATGATAAGGATATTAGAAGTCACTGAGGGGTTGTTCTGTGACCATATAAAGGCACAAGGCTGCAGGCTGAGTTATACAGGGAACTCTTGAGTATCACTCATGTATTATAAGGGATAATGTACCCCCTACTGAAATGATAAGGATATTAGAAGTCACTGAGGGGTTGTTCTGTGACCATATAAAGGCACAAGGCTGCAGGCTGAGTTATACAGGGAACTCTTGAGTATCACTCATGTATTATAAGGGATAATGTACCCCCTACTGTAAATGATAAGGATATTAGAAGTCACTGAGGGGTTGTTCTGTGACCATATAAAGACACAAGGCTGCAGGCTGAGTTATACAGAGAGTCATGTAGTTTTATTCCCTTATATTATCATGTGACTCCTCATTTTATTATATAACAGGGGGTACAGGTATGGGTTATACTTTGGCACCAACATGGATTATGCAGCTTAGTAAATGGCATTGCCTTCTTATTACAGATAGAAAAAGAAATAATAAAAAACAATGGTTAGCTTATTAAAGAATGTATGGAAAATGACATTTCTATATATTGTAGCTTTGTGGATTATGGAATTCCTGAAAACAGATCCCAGAATGAGGTGTGGGAGCCCCGACATAACCCTTTACGCCAGAGCACCTCATTAGGAAACAGACGCAGAGCTGCACGTCTGGGTCTCATTTCTTGGATCGGGTAATTTTAGACACAGGGACGGGGGGTGGTGGTTCTGTAGCGGCGCAGTTTAACCAATTTTTAATGCACTTAATCTGTTCCAGTTGTTCACCCATCTGAGGCTCGGCCGCTCTCACTATATCCATAGGGGGGTTATTTACGCCTGAAATTCCCTTGGAATTTTAATAAAGAAAACACAGGGCTCTTTGCACCCCTGTCACACCCCTCCGGCATTTAATCAGGGGCCCGGCCAGTCATTTCTTTTTCTATAAACAGAGCCGCTCAGTGACTCAGCTGGAAGCAGCACGTGGTGGGGCAGATATTTATTTATGTATTTAAAGAGCAACCCTGGCCTGTGTGTGAATTAAGGCTCTCCTCCGGGATCCCTTTATTTATTAGACTAACGAGTTATTTATAAATGTCTTCAATACCCCAATTTGCTCCGTGTAAACTGGTGACGTCAACCAGACAAACTCAGGTGGCAAAGAATGTTTGGCATTAAAGGAGAAGGAAAGCGACAAAGGCAGTTTATTAGCTGCAATAGTGCAAGCTAGAATACTATATTATTATTATTATTATTATTATTATTATTATTATTATTATTATTATGCAGAATTCTTTACCATACCTGAGCAACCAGCTCTAGAAGTTCTCTCTGTTTGTTTAGGATAGCAGCTGCCATATTAGCTTGGTGTGACATCACTTCCTGCCGAGTCTCTCCCTGCTCACTCATAGCTCTGGGCTCAGATTACAGCAGGGATGGGAGGAGGGAAGGGGAGAGGAGCAAACTGAGCATGCTCAAGCCCTAGCCCTGGAGGTTTAAGATGAAAACAGGAAGTCTGATACAGAAGCCCATGAGTACACAATAGAAGGAAAGAAATGTGCTGTTTCTTTTGACAGAGGACTCAGAGCAGCATTACTTTGAGGGTTTACTGGTGTATTTATATAGACCTTTCTGATAAAGCTTACTTAATTTTAGCCTTTCATTCTCCTTTAAAGGGGTTGTTCGCCTTAAAATTAAATAATGGCACGATATAGAGAGTGATAGCGATGCAATTGGTTTTAATTCATTATTTAATGTGGTTTTTGAGTTATTTGGCTTTTTATTCAGCAGCTCTATGGTTTACAATTTCAGCCATCTGGTTGCTAGGGTCCAAATGACCCTAGCAACCAGGCACTGATTTGAATAAGAGACTGGAATATGAATAGGAGGAGAGAAAGAGGAGTAATAAAAAGCAGCAATAACTAGACATGTGTAGCCTTACAGAGAATTTGTTTGTTTTAGATAGGGTCAGTGATCCCCCATTTGAAAGAAGAAAAAGGCAGATAATTTAAAAAAAAAAAAAACTACGAAAAAAAAGGAAAAAAAAAAGGCCAGTTGCAGAGTTGCTAAGAATTAGCCATTCTATAACATACTAACATTTAACTTAAAGGTGAAACACCCCTTTTCAGAGCAATTTCAGTGTGGCAGCTGTACAATCCCTTTCTTGAGACACACCAAAATGACTCCACCCAAAAGAAACATTTTTTGGCAAAGAAAATGTTATTCCAAGCAACTTGCGACGCAACAAAAAATACGTCACTTGTTTTATAGTTATTTGCAAGGTTGGACATAGGGAAAAAAACTGTTAGGCACCACTGACCCAGACCCAGTCCCTGCTGGACTGTCCCAAATGTGCCGTTTTATGCAGGACAGTCCCGATTCTGACAGTTCAGCCGCAGTCCCAAATTGTTAATAAAATGTCCCGACTTTCTCTTTGATCTCCTGCACTGAACAGCCAGAAAAAGATACAACGTTTCTAAAACTCAATTGGCTTTTGGCAGAGAGCCCTGAATATGTGTCTGGTGCACTAATAAACCTTTGTAACAATTTAAGATAAGCAGGTCTCTTGGGGGAACTGAGACAGCTAAAAAGGGCAATTCACCTTCATTAACATGGTCATTTTACAAAATTTGGCAGGTTATGAAACGTTTCTATGATTTTTATGTGTTATTACAGTTTTGTTAATGAAGGGGAATTGCCCTTTAAGCTGCAAGTCACCGTTTTTTCTAAGAAACCTGCTTATCTTAAATTGTTACCATTGTTTTTTTGTTTATCTTAAATTGTTACAAATGTATCTAAGTGCACCTGCCGTGTATTCTTGCCTCTTTGTATCTTTTTCTGACTGTTCAGTGCAGGATATCAAAGAGAAAGTCGGGACATTTCAGTAACAATCCGGGACTGTGGGTCAAAATTGGGACTGTCCTGCGAAAAACAGGACAGTTGGGAGGTATGAGAGAGGCAGATATGGGCTGGGGAGATGTGCGGGTCCTGCAGCGCCAACCAAATGATGTCAGTAAGTTGGTTCCTCCCAGCGAGAGCCGCTCTCCCCCTCACTCCCTCTTCTCATGATAATCAGCAAAATGTCACTGCCTTCCCAGGGCATCAATCTTACTTTAAAGAAAAAAGGGAAGAGCAGGGGGGATAAGTCATTTTAACCTGTCAAATAACCCCCCCCCCATTCACCCCCATCTCTCAGATCTACAGGAATCTTTATCTGAATATACTGTACATGCAGCTCCATGTGATTCACTTTTTTTGGGCTGATTATCCTTCATTTTTATGCACCTCTAATAAGTTCTAACTTATTAGAGTTCCCTGTATAACTCAGCCTGCAGTCTTGTGCCTTTATATGGTCACAGAACAACCCCTCAGTGACTTCTAATATCCTTATCATTTACAGTAGGGGGTACATTATCCCTTATAATACATGAGTGATACTCAGAGTTCCCTGTATAACTCAGCCTGCAGCCTTGTGCCTTTATATGGTCACAGAACAACCCCTCAGTGACTTCTAATATCCTTATCATTTACAGTAGGGGGTACATTATCCCTTATAATACATAAAGCACTGCGTATCTTGACAGCGCTATATAAATAAATGATGATGATGAGTGATACTCAGAGTTCCCTGTATAACTCAGCCTGCAGCCTTGTGCCTTTATATGGTCACAGAACAACCCCTCAGTGACTTCTAATATCCTTATCATTTACAGTAGGGGGTACATTTTTTTTTATATAGACCCCCTTTAACTATAAAACAATAGAAAGGGAAAGTAAAATCTACACTAATACAGTAACTGTAGATTTCTCTGCAACATGCCATTAATTATCAAGTATTTGAATCTGCTCAGTGTTGTTGAACTGCAGGCCGAGGCTCTGTACAACTCTATGGTAGTGTCTGATTATTACTATGCAGATTTTTGTGTGTGCTCTAAATGAATTATTGTGAGGCCGACGAGAGCTTTTTATAGGCAGCAGCTTGAGCTCATGTTTGCCGGATGGTGATTTTTATCTCGCCGCGCAGTTAAGGTTACGGGCTGGTGATAGCAGATCTTACAGATAATATCAGGGATGTAAAATAACACCTTTATAAATGATTCAGTAGTCATATCTCATTCTTCCCATGGCTTATGTAAGGCTTTGATCTGCACAGGCTACTGATAAGTAATGGCATTTTAAACAGATTTAAAGTATCAGATTGCCAGTGGTTTATTAACGGGGCCGGTACTGGAACAATTGGGCCACAAAACAACAGGGTAATGACCATCTTTCAGCTCTGACTGGGACACTGTAAACTACAACTGAAAGACAATAGACTGACAAACACCAATTGTTTTTATACAGTTTACACAGCGGTGGGATTGTTTACTTCCTCTTGCTAAGCTTCCTCACGTTCCTTAGCTTCAGCCAATAAAATGAATCACAATCTTTATGTCAAAAGATTTTTGGTTAAACTTTCCCAAACTTAGAATGAAACATAACGAGAGATCAGTCATCTGTTATAGATAATATTAGCTGCAATAACTCTCACACGTAAAACAAGGAATCTCAAATATGATTGAGTCATTTGTATTACAGTATATCTGGGAGCAACACCCTGTATATCACCCTGCCTTCTCTATAACTTACGGCAAAGATAAACGTGCTGATTGGACGCCACGACTTTTATGACGAATCAAGGCGATTGATCAATATATCGTAAAGGGAGTGTGACTGTGGGATAGCAGGTATAGTAGGGAGAGATGGTGCCTATAGTAACAGTAGATAATAGTCTCTGGGAAGGGAGTGTGACTGTGGGATAGCAGGTATAGTAGGGAGAGATGGTGTCTATAGTAACAGTGGATAATAGTCTCTGGGAAGGGAGTGTGACTGTGGGATAGCAGGTATAGTAGGGAGAGATGGTGCCTATAGTAACAGTGGATAATAGTCTCTGGGAAGGGAGTGTGACTGTGGGATAGCAGGTATAGTAGGGAGAGATGGTGCCTATAGTAACAGTGGGATAATAGTCTCTGGGAAGGGAATGTGACTGTGGGATAGCAGGTATAGTAGGGAGAGATGGTGTCTATAGTAACAGTGGGATAATAGTCTCTGGGAAGGGAATGTGACTGTGGGATAGCAGGTATAGTAGGGAGAGATGGTGTCTATAGTAACAGTGGATAATAGTCTCTGGGAAGGGAGTGTGACTGTGGGATAGCAGGTATAGTAGGGAGAGATGGTGTCTATAGTAACAGTGGGATAATAGTCTCTGGGAAGGGAGTGTGACTGTGGGATAGCAGGTATAGTAGGGAGAGATGGTGCCTATAGTAACAGTGGATAATAGTCTCTGGGAAGGGAGTGTGACTATGGGATAGCAGGTATAGTAGGGAGAGATGGTGCCTATAGTAACAGTGGGATAATAGTCTCTGGGAAGGGAGTGTGACTGTGGGATAGCAGGTATAGTAGGGAGAGATGGTGTCTATAGTAACAGTGGATAATAGTCTCTGGGAAGGGAGTGTGACTGTGGGATAGCAGGTATAGTAGGGAGAGATGGTGCCTATAGTAACAGTGGATAATAGTCTCTGGGAAGGGAGTGTGACTGTGGGATAGCAGGTATAGTAGGGAGAGATGGTGCCTATAGTAACAGTGGGATAATAGTCTCTGGGAAGGGAGTGTGACTGTGGGATAGCAGGTATAGTAGGGAGAGATGGTGTCTATAGTAACAGTGGATAATAGTCTCTGGGAAGGGAGTGTGACTGTGGGATAGCAGGTATAGTAGGGAGAGATGGTGCCTATAGTAACAGTGGATAATAGTCTCTGGGAAGGGAGTGTGACTGTGGGATAGCAGGTATAGTAGGGAGAGATGGTGCCTATAGTAACAGTGGATAACAGTCTCTAGGAAGGGAGTATGACTGTGGGATAGCAGGTATAGTAGGGAGAGATGGTGCCTATAGTAACAGTGGGATAATAGTCTCTGGGAAGGGAGTGTGACTGTGGGATAGCAGGTATAGTAGGGAGAGATGGTGTCTATAGTAACAGTGCATAATAGTCTCTGGGAAGGGAGTGTGACTGTGGGATAGCAGGTATAGTAGGGAGAGATGGTGCCTATAGTAACAGTGGATAATAGTCTCTGGGAAGGGAGTGTGACTGTGGGATAGCAGGTATAGTAGGGAGAGATGGTGCCTATAGTAACAGTGGATAATAGTCTCTGGGAAGGGAGTGTGACTGTGGGATAGCAGGTATAGTAGGGAGAGATGGTGCCTATAGTAACAGTGGATAATAGTCTCTGGGAAGGGAGTGTGACAGTGGGATAGCAGGTATAGTAGGGAGAGATGGTGCCTATAGTAACAGTGGATAATAGTCTCTGGGAAGGGAGTGTGACTGTGGGATAGCAGGTATAGTAGGGAGAGATGGTGCCTATAGTAACAGTGGATAATAGTCTCTGGGAAGGGAGTGTGACTGTGGGATAGCAGGTATAGTAGGGAGAGATGGTGTCTATAGTAACAGTGGATAACAGTCTCTAGGAAGGGAGTGTGACTGTGGGATAGCAGGTATAGTAGGGAGAGATGGTGCCTATAGTAACAGTGGATAATAGTCTCTGGGAAGGGAGTGTGACTGTGGGATAGCAGGTATAGTAGGGAGAGATGGTGCCTATAGTAACAGTGGATAATAGTCTCTGGGAAGGGAGTGTGACTGTGGGATAGCAGGTATAGTAGGGAGAGATGGTGCCTATAGTAACAGTGGATAATAGTCTCTGGGAAGGGAGTGTGACAGTGGGATAGCAGGTATAGTAGGGAGAGATGGTGCCTATAGTAACAGTGGATAATAGTCTCTGGGAAGGGAGTGTGACTGTGGGATAGCAGGTATAGTAGGGAGAGATGGTGCCTATAGTAACAGTGGATAATAGTCTCTGGGAAGGGAGTGTGACTGTGGGATAGCAGGTATAGTAGGGAGAGATGGTGTCTATAGTAACAGTGGATAACAGTCTCTAGGAAGGGAGTGTGACTGTGGGATAGCAGGTATAGTAGGGAGAGATGGTGCCTATAGTAACAGTGGATAATAGTCTCTGGGAAGGGAGTGTGACTGTGGGATAGCAGGTATAGTAGGGAGAGATGTGTCTATAGTAACAGTGGATAATAGTCTCTGGGAAGGGAGTGTGACTGTGGGATAGCAGGTATAGTAGGGAGAGATGGTGCCTATAGTAACAGTGGATAATAGTCTCTGGGAAGGGAGTGTGACTGTGGGATAGCAGGTATAGTAGGGAGAGATGGTGTCTATAGTAACAGTGGATAATAGTCTCTGGGAAGGGAGTGTGACTGTGGGATAGCAGGTATAGTAGGGAGAGATGTGTCTATAGTAACAGTGGATAATAGTCTCTGGGAAGGGAGTGTGACTGTGGGATAGCAGGTATAGTAGGGAGAGATGGTGCCTATAGTAACAGTGGATAATGGTCTCTGGGAAGGGAGTGTGACTGTGGGATAGCAGGTATAGTAGGGAGAGATGGTGTCTATAGTAACAGTGGATAATAGTCTCTGGGAAGGGAGTGTAACTGTGGGATAGCAGGTATAGTAGGGAGAGATGGTGCCTATAGTAACAGTGGATAATAGTCTCTGGGAAGGGAGTGTAACTGTGGGATAGCAGGTATAGTAGGGAGAGATGGTGCCTATAGTAACAGTGGATAATAGTCTCTGGGAAGGGAGTGTAACTGTGGGATAACAGGTATAGTAGGGAGAGATGGTGCCTATAGTAACAGTGGATAATAGTCTCTGGGAAGGGAGTGTAACTGTGGGATAGCAGGTATAGTAGGGAGAGATGGTGCCTATAGTAACAGTGGATAATAGTGTCTGGGAAGGGAGTGTGACTGTGGGATAGCAGGTATAGTAGGGAGAGATGGTGCCTATAGTAACAGTGAGATAGTCTCTGGGAAGGGAGTGAAACTGTTACAATAGGAAGACATTGGTGAAATTTGATCAGTACACACTGGTGAGCAGCAAAACAAATGTGTGGCCAAATCAGGCAAAGGTAGATGGATCCTTGTGCATAGGGTTTACATTAATATGACATTCTTAAGTTGACCCAGTTCTGGTGGATTTGGATTGGCTACTGTAGCACGTGCAGAAGGTGCCAGGGTTGCAATAGAGAAAGAATTGGCAAAAAAGTTGCAGTCTTTACAAATTTAAGAATATTTTTCTTTCTTTAATTTAATTATAAGTTAATTATAAAAAGGTGCCGGCACACAACTGTTGGCTAAATATAGGACAGAATGGCAGGGGAGACTCAACAGCTGTACTGAGGTTAAGGGTAGTGGAACACGCTGCTAGTTGGGGAGATTTGTCGCCTAGCGACAAATTGTCTCTTCTTCGGGCGACTAATCTCCCCGAAATGCCTTCCCATCGGCTAGAATGTAAATCGTCGACGGATCAACTTTTCCGTCACCCGAAGTTTCCTCGTGAGACAACATCGGGCGACTTCCGAAAACAAAGCGATTTACATTCTAGCTGGCGGGAAGGCATTAGTGGAAGAGATTAGTCAAACAAAGAAGAGGCGATTTGTCACTGGGCTGTTAATCTCCCCAAGTAGCTGTGTGTAGTGATGGGCGAATTTATTCGCCAGGCGCGAATTCGCGGCGAATTTGCGCGATTCGCCGCCAGCGAATAAATTCGCAAAACTCCCGCGAAAATCCACGTCAAAAATTCGCCGGCATCAAAAAAAATGTTTTCGAAAAAATGGACCCCGGCGTCAAAAACGTTTTTCCGACGCCGGCGCCCGTCAAAAACGAGACGCCGCCGCCGTTTCGTGAATTTTTCGCCGTTTTTCGGCGAAGCGAAACGGCGCAAATTCGCCCATCACTAGCTGTGTGTGCTGCCACCCTAAGGGCAGAGGCAGACGAGAAGATTTAGTCGCCCGGCAACAAATCGCCTCTTCTTCGGGCAGCTACTCTGCCTTCCCACCGGCTAGAATCTAAATTGCAGACGGGATGTCACTCGGAACACTTAGTTTTCCGAAGTCGGACGATGTTGCCTCACGAAGAAACTTCGAGCGACTTCTGAAAACGAAGCATTCCTATTGCCATCCCGCCAGTAATACATTCTGGCCGTCGGGGAGGCAATTTGGGGAGATTATTCGCTTGAAGAGGCGATTTGTCGCTGGGCGACTTTTCCCACCGAATCTTCTCGTCTGTCTCTGCCCTAAAGGGGAAAAATAACACCTTAATTACAAGTGGTTTTACTTCAATCTTCTATCACTTTGAAATATTCATTAAAGCGTATGGATAATCTTGGGATTATTTGGCTGCTTATTTTAATTGATTCGTATATATATTCCCTATGGATGTGCCTAATGCCGGCGTTGTATGTGGAATTCTTTTGTGCGTTATTTCCCAAGCTTCTATGGTGCTGGTCGGTATTGGTATTGGTCGGCTCTAAATCCGCCTGTAACTCACAGAGGCAGGATTTGTCCAAATGTTCCGCAGATTCCGAAATTTCCTAAATCAGTAAAAATGTGTCGGGAATTTTCAATGTTCAAATCTCAGAACCCCAAACATCCTCCGTATCTCAGTTTCCGGGGTCCGGAAGGGTCTAGGTTGCACATCAATGGTAAATATACGAATCATACAGGTATTGGATCCGTTATTCAGAAACCTGTTATCCAGAAAGCTCTGAATGACTCAATTTTATAGAAATAATCCAGATTTTTTTTTAGAAATAATTCTTCTGTGTAATAATAAAACAATATCTTGTACTTGATCCCAACTAAGATGTAATTAATCCTTATTGGAAGCAAAACCAGCTTTATTTAATGTTTATATGATTTTCTAGTAGACTTAAGTATGAAGATCCAAATTATGGAAAGATCCATTATCTGGAAAACCCCAGGTCCCGAGCATTCTGGATAACAGGTCCCATACCTGTACTAACAATTATTATACAAAGTGGACAGATTTTCGAATGTTTGGGTAAAAATATCAAATGTTTCCTCCCCACAAATTACAATAATTTTCCAAATTTTTACCGCAGGAAAATTCTCCCACATGAGAGTTTGTCACAAACAGCCATTGAAAGGGTTTGTTCACCTTTGAGTTAAAGTTTAGTACGATGTAGAGAGGGATATTCTGAGACAATTGGTTTCCATGTTTTATTATTTGTGTTTTTTTTAGTTATTTAGCTTTTTATTCAGCAGCTCTCCAGTTTGTAATTTCAGCCATCTGGTTGCTAGGGTCTTAATTCCCCTAGCAACCATGCATTGATTTGAATAGGAGACAGGAATATGAACAGGAGAGACCTGAATAGAAAGATGAGTAAAAAGTGGCAATAACAATTAGGGGCCGATTCACTATGGGTCGAATATCGAGGGTTAATTAACCCTCGATATTCGACTAGGAACTAAAATCGTTCGACTTCGAATATCGAAGTCGAACGATTTAGCGTAAATCCTGCGATCGATCGATCAAAGGATTTTTCATTCGATCAAACGATTAAATCCTTCGAATCGAACGATTCGAAGGATTTTAATCCAACGATCGAAGGAATATCCTTCGATCAAAAAATCTCAGGCAAGCCTATGGGGACCTTCCCCATAGGCTAACATTGAGTTCGGTAGCTTTTAGCTGCCGAACTAGGGGGTCGAAGTTTTTTTAAAGAGACAGTACTTCGACTATCGAATGGTCGAATAGTCGACCGATTTTTAGTTCGAATCGTTCGATATTCGTAGTCGAAGGTCGAAGTAGCCCATTCGATGGTCGAAGTAGCCCAAAAAAACTTTGAAATTCAAAGTTTTTTTAATTCGAACCCTTCACTCGAATTTAGTGAATCAGCCCCTAAATGTGTAGCCTTACAGAGCATTTGCTTGTTAGATGGGGTCAGTGACCCCATTTGAAATCTGGAAAGAATCAGAAGGCGGAAAAAATTGTACAAAATTAAAATGAAGACCAATGGAAAAGTTGCTTAGAATTAGACTTTCTACAACAAATTAAAAGTTAGAACTTTCCCTTTAAATGTGAGATTTTCACAAATAATATTTTGAATCAAGATTTGGGATCAAATGCAGATTTGGGTTTATCCTCAATGCAAAAGGCAACTTAATCCATTATAAGAGAGTTGAAGAGTCGGGGGTTTTAAGCAAAAGAGACTTGTGTGTTTAAGGGTCAGGGCACACGCTCAGATTCAGGAGATTAGTTGGCCGGTGACAATCTCTTCTTATTTGGGGTGACCAATCTCTCCGAACTGCTCTTGAGGTAACTTTGGGCGACGTTGGAAAACAAAGCGCTCCGAGTGCCATCTGCCTGGCGAGTTACATTCTAGAGGCAGTTTGGGGAGATTAGTCGCCCCGAAGAAGAGGTGATTTGTCGCCGGGCGACTAATCCCCCCGAATCTGAGCGTGTGTCTCTGACCCTAAACCTCTGGATTATGCAAATTCAGACACAAAATTGTAGGTCAGGAGCCCTCGGTAAGGTCAACTGTGTTTTCCCTTTTTTTGACAGGAGTCGGATGCCGGCACCTTACTAGGTCAGCGAGGGTCACATTTAACCTGCACTTTCCATTATTGACCTGCCAAATTCATGCGGCACCCAGACCCCAGACTCAGTGTCTCCGAGTGGGACGTATTTATTACCAACCGGCCTGTTTTTACACAAATGGCTGCACCCCTGGGGGAAGGCAAAGTGCTGAGACTGAGCCGCGTAAATAAGTAGCCGCGCATGGCTCGCATCCTTGGATATCAATAATGGTGTATCGACAGGAGGGCCGCCACTGACTGCAGCTGCACCGGCACATTGAGTCTTTAAATCACTTTGACCTTTAAGGATGTATCAATTTACTGTCATTGATTAGGGGCCAATAATTCCCATGTGCACGGGAATCTACAGCCGGCGACGTGCACACAATCCCCAGAACTCTGACTATCCACCGTTAGGAACAACATGAATCCATAGATCAATATATAAATGAGACAACAGTTTATCCATTGGCTCTTGCTACATTGTTTCAAGAGTCAGAACCGGCAATGGCAGACAGATAGTGCTTTCAGTTGCAATTACAGTTCACGCAGAGGCATCCAGGCCTAGAGCACCATGTTGCTGAACTTGTTCTTACACTATCAGTTCTGACTGTGAGGGCTGAATGGAGATGCAGTTCACTGATTACCCCCTGTGCTTTCCTATAGGGCCGCTGAGCAAATGAACTGTTCTCTGGGTTGTTAATTGCTGTTTATAATGTTAGTGTGTCTATATCACTCGGCACATAGAGGTAATGATGATTACATGATTTTATTGTGAGTCTAACGTTTCCCAAGGGACCTGTTATCTTATATTGTTATAATTACTTATTTGCTTATCTCAAAATTGTTACAAAAGTATCTTATCTGCAGCCGTGGCTGTTCTGAACTCTCTGCCAAAAGCCAATTCAAGTTAGAAACGTAGTTTCTTTCTCTGGCTGTTCCGTGCAGAGATAAACGGGACTTTCCAGTAGAAACGAGGGACAGCGGGTTAAGCTTTCAAAAAAGGGACTGTCCCTCTAAAAACAGGACAGTTGGGAGGTATTGTACTAAAAGTTGTAACGTATTCTTCTGGTCTAGTAACTATATCAACCCATCAGCAAGATGTAGCGTAAAAGCAAACATCTGATTGGTTGCTAGGGGTTACTAGACCCAGTGCAAATGTTACAACGGTTAATACCATACTACAGAGAGCGGAACAAGATAACGCACTATAAAGTTGCAATGGCCACAGACATAAGGACGATTTTCCCGGGGTCGCATGCTACAATAAAGCGCTCACTGTGCTTTAAAATAAACCAATAAGAGAACAAATGAATGAATGGGCGAATGAGGTCCCGTTTTATGGTCTCTGCTCCAAGTTCACTTCATAAAAACAAAAGCTCTGACAACTTGGCACCGTCACGCAAACAAACGGAGGTGAAATAAAACAAGTACATTAGTAAACAAGTAAAATGCCGGACTTTTTAAAGAAAACAAATGTGGAGTTTCAGGAGCCCAGAAGACTCAATAGCAGCAGCTTGTAAAGTTGTATATAAAGCAGAGGGTGCAGAATGGGGGAGGGGGATTAGCATTATTTACACAGGAAAAGAAAGATTATTTGTTATATCCTGAGACTGACACAGAAAAGTTCACATTAGAAGCTCAGGGATAAACTCAGTAACCGCTCAGCTGTGCCACTACCTCCAGGGAGGAGAGGGTTAAAAGGTTGCATGCCATTGGCACCCAGTGAATGGGCTCAGTGAATGGGCTTTCAGCCATATGAATTCTTTCCATCACATGTGAATGACACTGGCTGCTCCTATACACTCCCCGCTGGCTCGAATTTACATCAGTTCAGGTATCTCTGGGCACTAGTCACCGGCTCACTGTTCAAAGGGGCTGCATTAGAGGCTTTATCTGAGCAAATCATTAGCTGCTGTTTAGCCCACAACAATCGCGATGTGTAGAGCTCTCTCTCACTCTCTTTTAAAAGATAATTACAGAGTATGTGGTCTACTTTAGTCTGTGCCATGTGAAATGCATTCCCCTTTTAAGTCAGTGTAATTTGATTTTAACTATTTTGTTACTAGTGCAGCAAATCTCCCTCTGGGAAGGGAGTGTGACTGTGGGATAGCAGGTATAGTAGGGAGAGATGGTGTCTATAGTAACAGTGGGATAATAGTCTCTGGGAAGGGAGTGTGACTGTGGGATAGCAGGTATAGTAGGGAGAGATGGTGTCTATAGTAACAGTGGATAATAGTCTCTGGGAAGGGAGTGTGACTGTGGGATAGCAGGTATAGTAGGGAGAGATGGTGCCTATAGTAACAGTGGGATAATAGTCTCTGGGAAGGGAGTGTGACTGTGGGATAACAGGTATAGTAGGGAGAGATGGTGTCTATAGTAACAGTGGATAATAGTCTCTGGGAAGGGAGTGTGACTGTGGGATAGCAGGTATAGTAGGGAGAGATGGTGCCTATAGTAACAGTGGGATAATAGTCACTGGGAAGGGAGTGTGACTGTGGGATAGCAGGTATAGTAGGGAGAGATGGTGCCTATAGTAACAGTGGATAATAGTCTCTGGGAAGGGAGTGTGACTGTGGGATAGCAGGTATAGTAGGGAGAGATGGTGCCTATAGTAACAGTGGATAATAGTCTCTGGGAAGGGAGTGTGACTGTGGGATAGCAGGTATAGTAGGGAGAGATGGTGCCTATAGTAACAGTGGATAATAGTCTCTGGGAAGGGAGTGTGTTACCAATAACAAAGTGGTAAAACTTAACCTGCAGCCCTTCAGTTACTGTTGAGCAGCACTTTTGTAAAGTACAAAATAAAACACTGGGAGGGGGTCCTATTGTTAAGCTCCCCAATGACCAAAGTCACCAACCTTTAAGTTTATTTGCCCTTTACATTACACACCTTTGAGGTAACACTAACTGATTTACACCCAGGCTCTGCCACCACCAAAGACAGTTCTGTGCAAAGGTTAAACCATTTCCTTGACATCTTTTCATGATCTGAAACCCACCTCCCCGATAAAATATATTGAAAAAAAAAAAAAACCCCTTCAATTATACAAGATTTAATTCAAATAAGAGCTCAACCCCCCGACCCCCTCAACCCAAGAGGAAGACAAACATCTCACTCTGCAGAAATACCAGCGACGCTTGAAATGTTAATAATTTCAAATTAAACATCCGTTAGCATTTACATGCTCATTCTAATCTCCAATTACTCTCTCCTCCAGCGCCGGCCGATATGAACTCGCGCATCGACACAGAGGTATAAATAACCGGTGACATTTCAGCGCTTCAACCTCGAAAAACTTTGCTGACTTCAGAGTGAAGTTTTATTTTCCTTATAATTACATTTCCCTTTAGAAGGAGGGGGGACCAATAGCAGAACCAGAAATTGCATAAAGCCCCCCAAAACAGTGAATAATGCCAGCGTGAAATAAACAAGGACCACCCTGCATGGTGGAAACCAATGGTGCCCATGTCTACTTTGCTGTTGAACCACAACTCCCTGCATTTGTCGGGGGATCATGGGAGTTGTAGACCAGCGAGAGAAACAGGACTTGCAAAGGTTAAACTCTTCCACAATGTGTATCTATACATAAAGCTTTAAAGATAGATAGACATAGGCATTGAGCAAGACACAGAAACCAAGACATAGACAGACATATATATAGGAAAACATATATATATATATATATATATATATATATATATATATATATATATATATATATATATATATATATAATAAATAAAATGAATACATTACATATACATGAAACATTAAAATGGGATATATGAACAATAGGGAGCCATAATATTGTGCAGTGATACAGTTAAATGATGGCAACGGTCAGTGTCTCTTTAAGAAGCAACCTTAAGCATGCCCATATACTGTCAAAAACAAAACAAAATGTTAAATATATATGTTTTTTCCCCCAACAATGTTTTCCTCTAAGAAGCTGCTGCATAAACAGTATACCAGGTATGCATTAGAATAAATAAATAAAGCTATAGATATGGCTCAGCATGAGTTGTAGTTCAACAACAGCCAACCTGCCACCTCTATTTAAGCACAATGCAACAGTTAATTGATCTGAAATGCATGAGACACCCCAAGTCTACACTATTCTAGGGTATGTGCATGAGGCAACTCAAGTCTACCCCAGTTGGGGGATATGCATAAAACGCCCCAAGTCTACACCAGTTGGGGGATATGCATGTGACACCTCAAGTCTACATCAGTCTGGGTATATGCATGAGACACCCCAAGTCTACCCTGTTCGGGGATATGCATGAGACACCCCAAGTCTACACCAGTTGGGGGATATGCATGAGACACCCCAAGTCTACACCAGTTGGGGGATATGCATGAGACACCCCAAGTCTACACCAGTTGGGGGATATGCATGAGACACCCCAAGTCTACACCAGTTGGGGGATATGCATGAGACACCCCAAGTCTACATCAGTCTGGGGATATGCATGAGACACCCCAAGTCTACATCAGTCTGGGGATATGCATGAGACACCCCAAGTCTACACCAGTTGGGGGATATGCATGAGACACCTCAAGTCTACACCAGTTGGGGGATATGCATGAGACACCCCAAGTCTACACCAGTTGGGGGATATGCATGAGACATCTCAAGTCTACACCAGTTGGGGGATATGCATGAGACACCCCAAGTCTACACAAGTTGGGGGATATGCATGAGACACCCCAAGTCTAGCCCAGTTGGGGGGTATACATATAACACATAGGTAACACAGAAGCAGCAGAGATTAGGGAGGCAAAAGTTTCTGCGGGAGCCAATGGCATCTCCGACCCACCAAGCTCATTTGTAAACACAGCAGCAGGTTGGGAAGTTTCAAACAAGAGGAAGTCGGGAGTGAGACAAATGGATTAAAGAGACAAACTGCAAGCTGCACAGATGCACATTACACAACACACGGGCAGACTTCATGGGCAACAGAGCAAAGCCGGGGAATGTGCAAGTGATCCATTATATCTGTGAGCTCATTCCTATACAAAATGCAGCAATCGTTCCCAACAGCTCAGGTCTGTCTCCGAAGCCTTCTGTTAAAGGTACGACTTACCCTTTTATTTCCCTGCAAGATGTGCCCCTGGCCGTACAGCAACAATCAATGTGTGACCGCAGCAAAGAGAAGAAGAAGAAGAAGAAGAGACTCACCGTTGGCAGGGACAGCCAGGTTTGCAGAATCACTTTTAACTAAGAAGGAATTAGGGACAAAGTCTCCTTCAGAGTCTGAATGATGCGCTGCTGCTGCTGCTGCTGGGGGGGCCACGGAGCTGACTAGTAGCCTCCTCTGGCAACCATTGGCTCCTGGGCTAGGGGGAGGGGAAGGGGTTTGTTCAATTGGACTTGATGAAGCAGATGAACAATGCAAGGGAGGACCTGTGAACCACAAACATACACACAAATCAGACTGCTGAAAGGACAGGGGGAGACATCTGCAGGCACAGGGGGGCCACACACTTATATATATATTTATATACTGTATATATACCGCTGGCACCTGCCTGGCACATCACTCGCTCACCCAGCACGGCTGCTACAGGGTTAACTCTCTTGCCTTAACCTCTTGCATGCTGCAGCGAGGCTTGTCTGTAGGGCAGAGAAGGGGTTAAAGCTGATGGAATCCTCGCTGCATATAGACTGGTCTCTGGGGCACATGGATCTACTCTCGGCAATGCTGCCAGATTCTGCTATGGTTCAACTGCATCTCCCAGCAGCCAGTGACAGGCAAGGAGTGTTGCAGTACTACACCTCCCAACATCCCCTTCCAGCCAGGCTTTAAAGGGGTTGGTCATCATTAAATTCATTTTTATTATGGTGTCGAGAGGGATAGTCTGAGACGATTGACTATTGGTTTGAATTTTTTTTATTATTTGTGGTTTTTGAGTTATTTAGCTTTTTTATTCAGCAGCTCTTCAGTTTCCAATTTGAATCCGGTTGCTAGGGTCCAACGCACCCCAGCAACCAGACACTGATTTGAATAAGAGGTGAACCACCCATTCTAGGGTCAAGGCACATGCTCAGATTCGGAGAGATTAGTCGCCCGGCGACAGATCTCCTCTTCTTCCGGCAACTAATCTCCCCAAACTGCCTACAGCCGGCTAGAATGTATCGCCGGCGGGATGGAACTCGAAACGTTCCGTTTTCCGAAGTTGCCTCACAAGAAAACTTTGGGCGACTTCGGAAAACAAATCTATCTGAGTGCTATCCCGCTGGCGATTTACATTCTACGAAAGACGAAGCGCTCTGAGTGCCATCCCTCCGGTGATTTACATTCTAGCAGACGGGAGGCAGTTCTGGGAGATTAGTCGCCCAATGAAGAGGAGAATGGTTGCTGGGGGACTAATCTCCCCGAATCTGAGCGCGTGCCATGACCCTAAAAACAATAATGGTAAACTGGAAAAATTATCAAGTCAAGCATTGGCTTGTAATTTGTGATCTTTTATTGCTGATTTGGACAAACTCATCTCTCCCGATTCCGGAATGACGTGTTGGAGAACTGGTAGCTGGCTGAGGATGCTGGGGTTTGTAGTTCAGCTGGCTGCTACATAAGTCTAGCTGAGCATCCTGGGAACTGTAGTGCAGCTTAACTAAGACTCCCTGCAGCAGCGAGCGCTGGGATTTGTAGTGAAATAACAGGTGAATGTGCCAAATTCAATCAACGATCAGAATTTACTTTTTTTCCCTTTCTTGGCAAGTAAAATGAGTGGCGCCCATGTGTCAGAGAAAGACACAGACAGGTTCATGCACATTGTATCTAATCCTATAAATGTTCATGTTACACACAGTGAAGTCACAACAAGGGAGAAACATTAAATTGCAACACAAAATGGATAAACACAGAGGAATTATTGCAGAAATTCTGTGGCCCCCGGAAAATGTCACACTTGCATGGGGGGCCCCTGAGGGACACAATAAAAAGAAGTTCTTGGACTGATCCCTTCCTTCTGCAGAACGTTTGATTGGTCACTAATGCTGAACTACAAGTCCCTGGATGCAGTGAAAGCTGCTCAGACTGACAGTTGCACCAAGGCATTCTGGGACTAGTAGTCCTAAATACAGGCTTGCAAGGCATTCTGGGACGTGTAGTCCTAAATAAAGGCTTGGAAGACATTCTGGGACATGTAGTCCTAAATACAGGCTTGTAAGACATTCTGGGACTCATAGTCCTAAATACAGGCTTGCAAGGCATTCTGGGACTTGTAGTCCTAAATACAGGCTTGGAAGACATTCTGGGACGTGTAGTCCTAAATACAGGCTTGTAAGACATTCTGGGACTCATAGTGCTAAATACAGGCTTGCAAGGCATTCTGGGACTTGTAGTCCTAAATACAGGCTTGGAAGACATTCTGGGACTTGTAGTCCTAAATACAAGCTTGCAAGGCATTCTGGGACTTGTAGTATTTAAAATAAAGACACAGCCTCACTCCAGTCATTCGCAAACTCAGCGTAATACTTTCACAGTAGCGATGGACAAATAAATTTGCCTGGTGCAAATTCGCTGCGAATTTCTGCATTTCGCCGCCGGCGAATGAATTCACAAAACTCCTGCTAATTGAGTTGAGTTGCTTGCTTCAAAATCACAGCACATCACATTGACTTTAACGCTGACGTAAACATTTTCAGATGCGCATATAAAATTGACCCGGGTGTTTCACGAATTTTTCAAATTTTTTCGGGAAAACTAAACGGGATAAATTCGCCCATCATTATTTTACAGCAGCCTCTACTACACAGGCACAGGGATCCCAACAAAAAGGGACCTAATGATATATGAAAGAAGGCTGCAGTTATTTTAAAGTAGCCACGCACAGTATTTCCTTTGAGGCTGTGTGACTGCACTGGGTTTCCCTTTATTACAATTTCAGCCCCGGGGCTCCAAGTGCCGGTATCTCTGACTGCCACATACCAGAATAGGGCCCTTTGTTCTGCCTCCTAATCATCCCAGATATCTGCACAGTCAGTCATTTGAATAAATGGGAATATTTCACACTGATACATTTACATAGATCCCCCCCCTTCGTTATGTATCATTTATAGAGAGTAATATAAAATATAACCTGCCCCCCTATATCCCTTGTATATCCCCCTTTTCCTTGTCTTGCTGAATTAGTTACTCTGGGAAGTGCAGGATTTTGTCTATTTTATCCAAACTTCTCCCTTTATGGGAGGGAATAAAGCCCAGCTGGACACCCAGGGCTTAAGCCACTCACTCAGCCTAATTCTTACAGTGATTGACAGCTGTGTCCCTCCCCAATAGGAGGAGTCGCTGGGGGGTCATTAATCATTTCACTTTTGGGGGGGGGTGCAGTCAGATCAAACACATTATTTTGCAACAGTCGTTTAGGAATGCGCCGGCGTATACAATGGCGATGTTTATACACAGGGAAAGAATACGCGGCCACTCCGCTGTGAATTCTTAATTACATTTTTGCTTATTTTGGACGATTCTATAGATTTTTAAGTATCCAACATCATCACAACCGCACACTCAGGGACTAATGGGTCAAACATTTTTAGGCTTTAGGGAAAACAGAATTTTGTCTTGATTCCAATATATATGGGTTGCCCCCCCCCCTACTAGCTAAAAGGGCAACCGACCCTTTCTTAAAACTATCTGTTGTATCTGCCAATTACAAGCGCTTCCGGGAGAGAATGACATTGTCGTTTGATGGCTTGGAATGCAAGGTGCAGAGCGGGTATTATTTTGCTGAAATTTTCTGTTTTTCACTCGATTGCCTGTTTATAAAGTGCCGCCTCCTGATCAGAAACGTGGGGGCTGGGAAAAGAAAAAAAACCTTTTCCCCATTGGGTATTGGACGGACAAACTGCGGCCCGCTGGGATTTTTTCCGCTCTACAGGTGGGCCAGTCTGACCCTGTTTATATAGAGATTTAGGGCTCTTACACACAGGTTTTTTCCTGCGTTCAGCCGTAGGGGAGCGCAGGAGTCGACGCACTCAATTATTGTCAAGGGGGCTGTACTCACACAAACGCATGTAGGCGCTAAATGCAGGTGGGACGCAGCATGTTGCATTTTACCTACGTTCGGCGCATACATGCGTCGGTGTGAGTACAGCCTCATTGACAATAATTGAGTGCGTCGACTCCTGAGCTCCCCTGCGGCTGAACGGAAGATATCGCAACGCAGGGGAGCGCAGAAAAACCGCCCGTGTGTAAGAGCCCTTATAGGCAACGTTGTGAAAATTGTGTCATTCTGCCAATTTGGATAAACGCTTATCTAGAATATTTTATGGTTATGAAAGCAAATGATTTGTTTTGTTTTTTTTTTGTTTAAACAACTTTTCGTCTCCCCCCAAAAAATTTGAATTCACAAAGCGCAGAATGTGATATAAATGTACAAGGACATTGCCAAACACTGGGTGCCAGTTGGGCAGGCCACTCCCTGGCACACATAGGGTTAAGGGAATAGTAACGAGGTTGAGGCAATTAGTGATATGACAGAAGAAAGTGTGAATTATTAAAGTCCTTTCAAGCCTTACATTACCCTCCCCCCCCGGGCCGCGTCTATAAGGGCCCTTACACACGGGCGGTTTTTCCTGTGATCCCCTGCGTTGCGCTTTCTTCCATTCAGCCGCAGGGGTAGACACATTCAATTATTGTGAAGGGGGCTGTACTCAAACAGACACATGTAAGTGCCAAACGCAGGTTGGACGCAGTATGTTGCATTTCACCTGCGTTCGGCGCATACATGAGTCTGTGTGAGTACAGCCCCCTTGACAATAATTGAGTGCTCCTTCGCTCCCCTGCGACTGAACGGAAGAAAGCGCAACGCAGGGGAGCGCAGGAAAAACCGCCCGTGTATAAGAGCCCTTATGTTTAGGAGTAAATGTGCATTCAATATTTGTAAATATGCAATTAAGCAGATTAGAGTAAAGTGGAAATTAGAAGCCTATTGGTTGGTTGAAATCAAGTGGATTTGGTTTCATCACTGATACTTTAGCTGTGCAATCTCATAGTCAATGTGTTGCTTTTTTGCAGGAAATTTTCCCTTGTGGGTTGTTAGTTGCAGAGATGTGGGGAAGGGTTGCGAGTGCGCTTGTCACTAACTCCCCAGGGGGACGTAGGGTGGTTTCTTAAACACAGAGGTCTTTGGGCTCTTGCAGGCAGTTGCTCCAGACAGGATTGAACTCACAGCCTGCGATGCAGCTCCGGCTCTCAAAACTTGCATCATCGAGCCTCCCCTGCCTTCCTACTGATGACACACATTGCAACACTGTAGCAAACAGGCGAAGATGAACGTTGCATTGAAATTACAGCATAAGTCAAAGGCATGCAAGGTGCCGCCTTCGGCTGTTGGGGGATGCTGGGAGTTGTAGTCTGACAATAGCTTTCGGTCTCTCTGAGATAGTGTATGACTCTATACAGCTTAATTGTGAGCAGTAGTAACTGACCAAATGTAGATTGTATCTGCTGTCACCCAACAGGTCTTTGTGGACACATTTCCTACATATCTAATTGCGCTGCGTATACTAGGGAAGGGAGACTCTCATTAATGCAAACACTGCCCCCTAATGGTATATTGTATAGTCCATTTCATTAACCCCTTGTATGCCACATTCACAACAAGTAACAGGGAAACAGTCCTCGTCTGCCCTTC
This sequence comes from Xenopus petersii, assembly GCA_038501925.1. Lineage (NCBI taxonomy): Eukaryota > Metazoa > Chordata > Amphibia > Anura > Pipidae > Xenopus > Xenopus petersii. The sequence continues at coordinate 165,400,286 of CM076675.1, forward strand.
ACCTCTGCTCAGCCCCGAAGGGCAAGTTTAATGAACTGGTGTTATAATCTGCGGCACTTAAAGGGTTAATCGAATGCACTTGAGAGTTATAACCGGTGGCACATAAAGTGTTAACTCGGTGCACGTGGGTTCTCATTTGTGGCACACGAAAAGTTAACCGAGTGAACTTGGGTAATGATCTGTGGCATGTACAGTTTACTTTAATGCACTTGCTTTATGAACTCTGGCATGTAAAGGGTTAATGCTCTACACTTGCTTTATGCTCTTTGGCACTGAAAGGGTTCATTTTATACACTTGCTTCATGATGTGTGGCACAAAGGGTTAACATAATGCACTTAGGAAATGATCTGACACATAAAAGGTTAACAATGCATCCGTCACGATTTGGGGCTTTATGATCCGTGGCACATAAAGGGTAAAATGATGCACTTGCATTTACAATCTCTGCCACATAAAAAAAAAAGTTCATTTAACGCACTTGAGTTATTGACTGTGGCACAGAAAGGGTTAATGGGTTACCCTTGAATTACAAACTGTGGCACATAAAAGGTTAAGTTAAGGCACTTGAAGGGTTTATTACATGAAATGCACTTTTCAGATCTGGGTAGACAAAAAGGTTAATAAAACGCAATGTGTAAATGATGTGTGAATGATTCCCTTGATTTTCCCCCTAGTGGTCACTTGCTGGTAACTGCAGCTCTTTCCCATAGAGTGCAATGCAAGGAGAATATTTGCACATAATAACTATCAATGAACACCAGCAACTGTTGGGTCCATTTTAATGTGACTGCTCATATGGCTGCATGCATAAATTAACCCTATGATTTGTTAAATAACAGCCCCTCCCCAATATGCCACAAACTCCACCCACATGGCAAAGCCCTGCCCTGCTTTATGGCAGCTGAGATTCTAGCTATCTGTATAACAGAACATTCTGTCCCAGTGGCTGCACAGATCCTATCTGATCCCCATTGTAAGCAGCAGTCCTGTCCTGCTTTATGGCAGCTGAGATTCTAGCTATCTGTATAACAGAACATTCTGTCCCAGTGGCTGCACAGATCCTATCTGATCCCCATTGTAAGCAGCAGTCCTGTCCTGCTTTATGGCAGCTGAGATATTAACTATCTGTATAACAGAGCATTCTGTCCCAGTGGCTGCACAGATCCTATCTGATCCCCATTGTAAGCAGCAGTCCTGTCCTGCTTTATGGCAGCTGAGATTCTAGCTATCTGTATAACAGAACATTCTGTCCCAGTGGCTGCACAGATTTTATCTGATCCCCATTGTAAGCAGCAGTTCTGCCCTGCTTTATGGCAGCTGAGATTCTAGCTATCTGTATAACAGAACATTCTGTCCCAGTGGCTGCACCAATCCTATCTGATCCCCATTGGAAGCAGCAGTCCTGTCCTGCTTTATGGCAGCTGAGATTCTAGCTATCTGTATAACAGAACATTCTGTCCCAGTGGCTGCACAGATCCTATCTGATCCCCATTGTAAGCAGCAGTCCTGTCCTGCTTTATGGCAGCTGAGATTTTAGTTATCTTTATAAGCAAAGGGTTAATTTTAACAAAGTTTGCCTTAAATTAAGGGGGAGAGGGGTCTTCATTTTGCACCTCACATTGACACCTAAACAGTTTCTCGAAACAAAATTTAATTCCGATCTGCATACAAAGCTTTTTTCTTTAATGACTAATAAAAAGTCTCTTTATTCTTTTGTCACCAGGTTAAGTGCTGAATCTCTAACAGCACAGAGTTATTTTAGCAGATTATACAACACCCTCCTCTGGATTTGCATTGCAAATGCCTTTTTTTGTACTTTAGGTACAAAGTGTTTTGGAGTCATTCTCACTAAGGGGAGGGTGCGCTAAACAGAGACAAAAGTATTTCATTTACATCAAAGTTACACGTCGCTGTCCAGCAGGTAAAACACCCCTCACCTATGGAAAAAGTTATATTTTCTTTATACAGGTATGGGACCTGTTATCCAGAATGCTCGGGACCTGGGGTTTTCCTGATAATGGATCTTTCTGTAATTTGGATCTTCATACTTTAAGTCTACTAGAAAATCATGTAAACATTAAATAAACCCATTAGGCTGGTTTTGCTTCCAATAAGGATTATTTATATCTTAGTTGGGATCAAGTACAAGTGACTGTTTTATTATTACACCGAAAAAGGAAAACAACATTAAAAAAAATTGGATTATTTGATTATAATGGAGTCTATGGGAGACAACCTTTCTGTAATTTGGAGATTTCTGGATAAAGGGTTTCCAGATAATGGATCCCATACCTGTAATAAACTGTTAGCAGAGCTGGTGCCTCAGCCATTTAATATGGGCAACATATTGTACTCCTCTGCTGTGTGGCTGCTTGGATTACAATGCAGTCTGCAGCAGAACATTTGGGACGATTAGTAGAAATACTAAAAAGAACATTCCCTACCTACTCATCCATCCAAAAAAACACAAAAACGTTCAAGAAAAAAAAAAGAATAGTCATGGTTATGGCGCACACAGGCGGTAATTCTTTCTTTTTTTTCTCAATTTCTGAAGTTAAGCCTCATTTACAATCAGAAGTGTAATGAATAAAACACACAAATGGACCCCAAATTAAGCATTGATATTATAAATACATCTTGGCCCTGGCTCCACCTCCATTCTGCTTTAATTCCGCCCCCATCCCTGCCAGGGTCTCTGCTCCACTAGTAAGGATGAATTATGGAGGATTACAGGTAACGATGCTACACATTTCAGTGCAGTGGGTAATTCAAAACACAGGATACACAGTAGATAACAGATAAGTACTACTATAGTTTATATAAACAAGCTGCTGTGTAGCCATGGGGGCAGCCATTCAAGCACAGGATACACAGTAGATAACAGAAAAGTACTACTATAGTTTATATAAACAAGCTGATATGTAGCCACGGGGGCAGCCATTCAAGCACAGGATACACAGTAGATTACAGATAAGTACTACTATAGTTTATATAAACAAGCTGCTGTGTAGCCATGGAGACAGTCATTCAAGCACAGGATACACACTAGATAACAGATAAGTACTACTATAGTTTATATAAACAAGCTGCTGTGTAGCCATGGGGACAGCCATTCAAGCACAGGATACACAGTAGATAACAGATAAGTACTACTATAGTTTATATAAACAAATTGCTGTGTAGCCATGGGGGCATCCATTCAAGCACAGGATACACAGTAGATTACAGATAAGTACTACTATAGTTTATATAAACAAGCTGCTGTGTAGCCATGGAGGTAGCCATTCAAGCACAAGATACACACTAGATAACAGATAAGTACTACTATAGTTTATATAAACAAGCTGCTGTGTAGCCATGGAGGCAGCCATTCAAGCACAGGATACACACTAGATAACAGATAAGTACTACTATAGTTTATATAAACAAGCTGCTGTGTAGCCATGGGGGCAGCCATTCAAGCACAGGATACACAGTAGATAACAGATAAGTACTACTATAGTTTATATAAACAAGCTGCTGTGTAGCCATGGGGGCAGCCATTCAAGCACAGGATACACAGTAGATAACAGATAAGTACTACTATAGTTTATATAAACAAGCTGCTGTGTAGCCATGGGGGCAGCCATTCAAAGCTGAAAGAGGAGAAAAGGCACAGGATACACAGCAGATAACAGATAAACTCTGTAGTATACGCCAAAGTCGACACAAACCTGCCAGGACCTGCCGCACATCACTACTATGCATGGACACTATCAGGGAATACAGGGGGTGTTGCAGTCAGAGGCCCGAAGGAAGAGGTTGGTTTCAGGATGGAAGGACGCATTTTGTGGACAGTGAAACATTGAAAGGGACGGAGCCTACAGGCAGTGAGCAGGTGATCCTAGGGATTTGTTTTATTGGGGCCCCATTTTACTTGTTGGAAGGGCCCACCACTTAGATGCCCAAGGTGACCAGTGAGATAATATTGGGGCCTGATAACTTAGTAGTTGGGCCCCATGGTTACTGATGGCGGCCCTGCCCCCGTAGAATTGATATGGCATGCAACATTGTGAGTACAGCCCTCTTGGCAATAATTGAGTGTGTCTACTCCTGCGCCCCCCTGCGGCTGAACAGAAGAAAGTGGAACGCAGGGGAGCGCAGCAGAAAACGCCCGTATGTAAGAGGCCTAACAGAGCGTGCCAGTACGGAGCGACAGTCGTGAGACTGGATGTGATTTATATCCCATTTTTTAAAGCAATTCCTTGCCATTTTTCAAAGCAGTTTTTTGTTACATTGTCCTTTATGATCCACAGCTGCAGTAGCGGTGGCTGCACAGGAGCAGGTGGAAAAGCTGTAAATCACTGTGATTGGCTAAAACCCCCTGCAGCCATACTTCCCAAAAGCTGAAATAATTAAAACGATGCCCTTTTTGGTGGGCGTGCGGAAGTCGTGCAATTAACGGAACAATAAAAAGGTGGAATGAAAGGGGCAAACACCCATCTCTGCCCATCTCACGCATTGCTCTAAGTCCTGGGGATTTAATCAGCAGCTTCCCAGGGACCCTCATTCCAAGGAATGGGTCGTTCTCGCTGCGGGCAGGAAGTGCCATGTAAGACATACTGAAACTAAAAAAAGGCTAACAAATAGGAACTATCCCTTGAAATGTTTCCACAGAAATTCATCCCCAGATATTACTGTAAGGAAAATAGAGTATTATGTTAAGTGACGCCGTTCCTGCTCGACCTGCTCAATTATATCGGCCCAGGGGTCGCCACATTGGCTGAAATACTTGAGGGGGACAGAGGTTTTCTGGAACTGAATGAACTTGTGCAGGGAATGGTCAATAAATACAGAAATACAAGATGCTGTAGGTCAAATTTGAGGAATACGCTACATCTACTATACTGGTATTATTTTACAGGCACCTCTCACTGAAGTATTGTCATTGGTGCTATTGTGGTAGTGGGGGAGGGTTGTAAGCTCTTCTATATTGAAAAGTCTTATATTGAAAATAGGGATGCACCGAATCCAGGATTCGGTTCGGGATTCGGCCTTTTTCAGCAGGATTCAGAATCGGGCGAATCCTTCTGCCCGGCCGAATCCTAATTTGCATATGTAAATTAGGGGCAGGGAGGAAAATCACCTGACTTTTTGACACAAAACAAGGAAGTAAAAAATGTCTTTCCCTTCCCACCTCTAATTTGCATATGCAAATTAGGGTTCTGATTCAGTTCGGTATTCAGCCGAAACTTGCAAAGGATTCGGGAGTTCGGCCGAATCCAAAAAAGTGGATTCGGTGCATCCCTAATTGAAAAGTCATTACATTTATAGTGTTCTGCAATATAATGAGACTGTGAATCCTCGACCAGGGTCGAGTTTAAGGACTATTATCTATTATATTATAATACACTGAAATATTCCTTTTAAGCACATTCTAAGATATGTTGTTCCTAGGCCTCATATTTCTTGGTCTGTGTCATGAGCAGCTAGTTTTGTCTACAGAATAAAGAGAAGGCAGTAGCGATCCTAGAGGGGGACGGGCCCTGGTGCGTGACGCGCAGCCGGGCCCTGCCCCCCTCCATACGGCCGCATTTGCCCGCATTTGTCAGTGGCGCACGGACTGCCGGGGGGCCCTGAGGGGGTGAGGGCCCTGGCCCGCTCGCACCCCCTCCTCCCCGGTAGTTCCGCCACTGAGAGAAGGCACACACCCTTAAATTGAACTACGGTGTGCTAATCCATAGGTGACTCCCCATAAGGGTCTCCATATTGAATTGCAATTATTAAAAACAATGGATAGCACACCCGATTTGAAAAACAAATACATTTATTACAAAAAGAAGAAAAAATAAACAAAAATAATATACCATAAATAATTGAAAATAATAAGGTGAGCCCAACGCGTTTTGACCTTAAGGGTTTTCCTCAGGGGCACAAAATAAACAAAAAATCAAAAAGGCAGCTAGTTTTGTCTGACTCCACCCCATTGATGTAAGGACCACACCCCTTCAACAACGTGACCTGGTTTCATGTTAATCTAATGAAGTTTCCTGGTCTGTATCATGAGCAGCTACTTTTGTCTGACTCCACCCCATTGATGTAAGGACCACACCCCTTCAACAGCCTGACCTGGTTTCATGTTAATCTAATGAAGTTTCCTGGTCTGTATCATGAGCAGCTACTTTTGTCTGACTCCACCCCATTGATGTAAGGACCACACCCTTTCGGCATCTAGACCATGTTAATCTAATGAAGTAGGGTTTTTTTTTATCATGGTGGTGAAACCCTTTTGTCATTCCTTTCAACATAAAATGAGACCCCCTCACTGGATGATAAATGTGATCATTGCCAGGTTCTTTTAGGTTTTTAAAGGAGAAGGAAAGATACAGAGGCATTTTATTGCCAATAGATTAGCTGCAATAGTGCAGGCTAGAATGCTATATTTATTCTGTAGAATGTTTTACCATACCTGAGTAAAAAGCTCTAGAAACTCTCTGTTTGTTTAGGATAGGAGCTGCAGTATTAATGTGGTGTGACATCATTTCCTGCCTGAGTCTCTCCCTGCTCTGGGCTCAGATTACAGTAGAGAAGGGAGGGGAGGGGGAAGAGGAGCAAACTGAGCATGCTCTTGCCCAGGGCAATGAGGTTTAAAGGAGAAGGAAAGCTCCAAGACAGTTTATTGCCAACAGATTAGCAATAATAGTGCAAGCTAGAATGCTATATTTATTCCGCAGAATGCTTTACCATACCTAAGTAAATAGCTCATGACACTGTCTCTGTTTATTAAGGATAGAAGCTGCCATATAAGCTTGGCGTGACACCACTTCCTGCCAGAGTCTCTCCCTGCTCACTAACAGCTCTTAGCTCAGATTACAGCAGGGATGGGAGGAGGGAGGGGGAGAGGAACAAACTGAGCATGCTCAAGGCCAAGCCCTGGAGGTTTAAGCTGAAAACAGGAAGTCTGATACAGAAGCCCATGAGTACACAATAGAAGGAAAGAAATGTACTGTTTCTTTTGACAGAGGACTCAAAGCAGCATTACTTTGAGGGTTTACTGGTGTATTTATATAGACCTTTCTGATAAAGCTTACTTAATTTTAGCCTTTCCTTCTCCTTTAAGCCGAAGGCAGGAAGTCTGATACAGAAGCCCATGTGTACACAATAGAAGGAAAGAAATGCAGTGTTTCTTTTGACAGGGGACTCAGAGCAACATTATTTTGGGGGTTTACTGGTATATTTAGATGGACCTTTCTGATAAGGCTTACTTAGTTTTAACCTTTCCTTCTCCTTTAAAATGTTGATTAATAGTGGGGTATTTAGAGACCAACCCGGTTTAGTACCCTTATGTCCAAAACTAAAAGACTGTGTGGTTGGGCCTCCAGTTACTTTTATTTAATAAGGAGGGGAGGGAGCTCCTAGATACACCTAGATATGAGGAATATCTAACTCAGACTACTCGTTACAGAAGATACCCATCATTATTTTGAAACTATTGTACAAAAAAACAGAATCAGATCTGAGGAACGTCAAGAGGAACAACTGATAACAACTGCTTCTCCACATGTTTACCCTTTATGCGTTACTGTTTCGGTGAATTCCCTTCCTGCTAAATGAGAATATATTGCACTGGTTCCCAATGTATGAATGTATGACAGCATGCAGTGTTTTTTCCCCCCAGGGACCTTCATGATTGAGCTGACTCGTCAATGTGTAGAGCCATCCTGGCAAAAGAAAAGGAGTAAGCACTTTTCATATTTTTTTGCTTGTCAGAAGAGTAAATGCAGAACCATTTCCAAGCTTTTAATTATCAGGGATAATGTTCTTCTAGACCTCAAATGATCAGCCCCCCTAGTGGCCATAAGCGCATGGTGCAGCTTCTGTAAACAAGTACCCAAGGTCAACGAGGACATTATTATTTGGAACAAATCCACTCTACTTGTATTGCAAATATTTATTTTTGTATGACCCAATGGGCATTAAATGTACAGTCTAATTGAACTCCTGTTGGTCTTAAAATCATTTTATAAGAGCCAGAGGGGTCTCTTTGGAGACCCACTGTGGGAACCCTCCAGTGCCAGAGTGGCAGTCACTCCAGACTTTCCCACCATCAATAGATGCAGTTGGGCACCTTTAATCGGAAGAGGCCAGATGGGCACACTGTCAAATATATGGAAGTGAAGGAACTTGTTTAGAAGAACCTTAAGGAACTCTATAATGTGATATCCGTTGCATCCATTTTTAGAGCAGTCACAGTTGTGGAATTTGTTTCTTCTTTGGTCATTCAGAAGATGATACTGCTGGAAGAGGAGCTTGCTCTCTTTCTAAATGGTAGTTCTGAAGTCAGGCTCAGATTAATAATAAAATATAAATTCAGGGTAAAGTCTAGATATGGAAAAACATGATGTGAACATTCTTGTGGGATGAACCAGTGCCTTTGCCTGTAGCCAATGAGTGGAATCCCGATAACTGGAAATCTTAGAGGAGATACTAATGGAGATATCCTTTGAGCAGTGCCACCTACTAGAGGGTAGTCAAAGGGGTTTGTTCACCTTCCAAACACTTTTTTCAATTCAGTTGTTTTTAGATTGTTCCCCAGAAATAAAGACTTTTTTTTCAATTACTTTCCATTATTTATTTTTTACGATTTCTCCAAAATCTAAGTTTAAAGTTGAATGTTCATGTCTCTGGTGTTTGAGTCTGGCAGCTCAGTAATTCAGGGGCAGACTCTGAACCAGAAGCGTAACTAGAGGGGGCGGGCCCTGGAGCAGGACGCACAGCCGGGCCCCCGCCCCCCTCCGTACACCTAGAACTGGCCGGTAATATGCGCCGCACGTTGGCGCACGGACTGCCGGGGGGTCCTGAGGGGGTGTGGGCCCTGGCCCGCTCGCACCCCCTGCTCCCCCGGTAGTTCCGCCACTGCTCTGAAATGTTACAATTTTGCAACATTAGGTTGATCCATTTCTCAGCAGCATCTCTGGAGTATTAGCGACTATTGTATCAATTCTTACAGCTGCCTGTAATGAAACCCAGAGATTCTGCTCAGCAGGGACAAAGATAACAAATGTATCAACTAAATGTATCAATTTAGAACAGTGTACAGGGTCGGCGACGCCCCTCCCAGAGCTGCTTCAGAAGGTGAAAAGTTACACTTCAATATTAGAAAAACGGTGACACTTAGAAAATAGAAAGTCATTGGAAAAAGTAGTTATTTCTGGTGATCTATCTGAAAACAACTAGTTGTTTGAAAGTGAACCACCCCTTTAAGGAGTATTAAGATATATTACTGCTTCCAAGAAGGCTGATGAGATTATTAATAGAATATATTATTGTCTGAAGCTTCCTTCAGGCCATTGTCCCAAGTGTGGTAATCTCACCTAGGGATGCACCGAATCTACTATTTTGGATTCGGCCGAACCCCCAAATCCTTCGCGAAAGATTCGGGCAAATACCGAACCAAACTGAATCCTAATTTGCATATGCAAATTAGGGTTACGAAGGGGAAAACATTTTTTACTTCCTTGTTTTGTAACAAAAAGTCACGCATTTTTCCTCCCTGTCCCTAATTTGCATATGTAAATTAGGATTGGGATTCGGTTCGGCTGGGCAGAAGGATTCGGACGAACCTGAATCCTGCTGAAAAAGGCTGAATCCTGGCCGAATCCCGAACCGAATCCCGGATTCAGTGCATCCCTAATCTCACCATAAACATAACCATCTCTGAAAAGGTGCAAAATGTGTCGTTTCCCTTTATTTTTCCTACAGCAAATGTATCGAAATCCTAACTTGTCCCAAAAACATTAAAAACATATGTAATGGGAATCATAGAATTTAGGAGAAGAAAAGTGTTAATTTTATATCTTATTACGATTCGTCTTTTTCTCTTTTTTTTTTAGAACAGTCTCCTAATTACGATGTCAGCATATTAATCATGTTAATGGCGATAGCGTTCAGTGGAAAATGAGACAAAGTGGTGCAGAAGTGGCAGGTTCCTCAGACAAGGGACTTTTTTTTGGGGGGGGGAATTTTTGACAAAAGTTGCCTACTCAGATGTTTGGACAATTATTGTTTTAGAAGTCAAAGTACAATGTAGGTCATGTTAATGGGAGAGAACTCCAGGATCTAATGAGTCCGATTGCTATTGTGAAGCTCAGAAAACTGGTGGAATTAAAAGGAAAACTTTTGAGGGTTTTGTTATAAATACAAACAAAGAGTCTTAGTAATGATACAAAAGCTTAAATTGCACTGGTTGTGCACATAGGGGGTTAGCAAAGTCCGAATTTACCTCAATATTTTCTGCAACCAACTCTTATCAAATCCGCTCGGGTTTTTTATGCTTATTTATTATTACATGTTCCAGAAAATTTGCTTTGTGGGAAAAAAAATAAGATTTTCACAATTGTTTTCAGATTTTTCATCCTATTTTCTTGTTTTTTTCGAATTTTTCACTCGAAAACTCAGATTTTTTGTGCTTTTTGCACGAAAACTCTGAAAACTTCAGAGTATTGCACGAAACCCAGAGCACATCAAAAAATCATTGGGACTTCTCCCATTGACTAATATGCAACCTCGACAGGTCTGAGATGCCAGGTTTTCAGACTTTTCCGTTCTCAGGGTCTAAAAAATTCAGAAAAATTTTTAAAAGTCTGATTTTATAAAAAAAATTTTTTTTGGTGATTTTTGCATTCAGAGTTTAGTAAATAACCCCCATAGTGTCCTCTTCTTGTTTGGGTCATAAAATGAATGACTAGTTGGAGATAAATCTTTCCTTAAGCATCTGTTAGCATAAGAGCAGTGATCCCCAACAGTTGGCTCAGGAGCACCATGTTGCTCACCAACCCCTTGGATGTTGCTCACAGTGGCCTCTAAGCAGGTGTTTATTTTGAATTCCTAGTTACGAGGCAACTTTTGTTTGGATAAAAACCATGGTTATGGCCAAACAGAGACTCCTGTAGACTGCCAGTTCACATAGAGCCTACCAATAGCCAATCAGAGCCCTTATTTTACACCACCCAGGAACATTTTTCATGCTTGTGTTGTTCACCAACCCCCACATTAGAGTATTGGAGCTAAGTGTCTACAGGACAACATGGAGTTGTAGGTGAAGGTATAAGAGGCAGACATAGACCATAATGTTATAAAGGATGTTGTGGTGGATGGTAGAGGTAGAACAATAACATATGGATATTGTGGGAAAGTTTTAAGAGATGGTTGTTATTGCTATCAGACAATATATAGAGAACCATGAAAGACTAGTTAGTAAAGATGTTGGGTGGCATAGTAGATAAATGGGTGGAAGTGGTACAGGAAGCAGATGGAGAAAAGTATACAATATAAATAATTGAGAGGTAGGCAGAATGGAGCAATATTAGCTGGATAGGGAAGAGAGGTATGAATGTAAGGTGGTTAAGAAAGAACAGAACAGGAAAGTTTGCATTTCATAGGCCCTACCATGTCCCCTGTTGGGAGAATCTGGTCCATATTACAGTCCCATGAATCTCTGGGGTTCTTAATAGTAAGAGACAGAAAGGAAGCCTGGGAAGAAGAACAGGATATCCCTTCCGACAGCCTGCGGGACTACCCCACCTGCAATAACACTATTATCATAGAAACCTCCATTTATTCTGATTATAACAAGATACTCGCACACAGGACAGCATATGATATTATATTATTTATTTATTTAAAAATATTTTAAGCCAATGTTTGAATTGGCAGAACATTTGAAGGGTGGCAGTTGCAGTGATAGGGAAGCCTATAGACATGTCTCCTAATATGTTAACCTTTATTAAAAGATTTTGAAAGTATTTATTTTGTGACCTTGGCATGATACCCTAAAGACTGATAAGACAGAGTTGGAAGACGTTTTACAAGTTTTTAAGGGCCAATTATTTTATGGTCCTGTAATCCATGTTTTGGGTTGGTGTACTCAAACTGCTTATCCTCACTTAGCAGAAGAAAAACAAGGCTCGATGTTGGCTAATTAGAACATGCTGCTGCTATTTCCCTCCTTGATTCTATATACTGGGGCCAGTGCCCTAATGAAACCAAAGAGGTACAGTATTTCCTTCATTAAGTGACATGTGTTTTTAAGCACAATCAGGCAGCTAATCAGGCAGCTACTGACAAGTTGGTCCCTAAGGACGGGATATCCAGGCATTTTATATGAGAATCAAGCCTGGCTCAAAAGGAACATGGGCAAAGTATTGTGTTCCATGATTTGCTCTTCTTTTACATTTTTAATTTGACGTTGACATATATTTATACCGATTGTTTCACGAAGCTAGTGTTGGGGACTGATAAATGCATTTCCCATTTACAGTATATTGCATTCCCCCAAAGTTTGGCCACTTAAGGGCCCCCTAGTTATATAGGAGCTAGACTCGATTTTCTGGGTCAAAGTAGGACCCCTAAATTTCCCCAGGTTTAGCTGCTAGGTGGCATTGTGTGACAGTATATAAGCTGGGCACACATGTGCTCCGGGTCCATTTTGTTAGTCCCCTTACCTGAGCAGACAGGAAGAGAGAAGTGGAACCTAGACAAGTCACGTCTAGTAAGTGATAGGCTACTCACTTTTATAGATCATTCTAGGAGTGACAGATAGGCTTTTTATCCGGGCAGCTGAGGCTCCACCGAGGAGTGTGAGTGGGATTATGATCCGGGTACCAATTGCCGAAAAGTAGGGACTAAGTGTTAGAATTCACTCAGTTGTATGGTAAAGGCTGAAAGATGGTTGTACCTTCATAGATGATGTTTATGCTATCGTTCCTCTGGGGTCTTACACTATCCAATGGTACTTGTGAGTATCTGCCTATCCACTGCTGTTCATGTTCCTGCTTATCCCTGATTGACCTCCTACGTGGATTATCTTGTCCTTTAATAAAGTGTTCAAGAACCACTGGCCCCCAATTATTGACTGTTACAGTTGTACTACAACCTGCCTCCACACTGTTGTGAGGGCTCACCCCTGAGGAATATAGGTCTCATTTTGGGGTACTAAGGTAGAGCAATGGGGCTGCTCGATTTTCTATAAGTTTAAACTAGTAAGACCGTCATTGTGTAATCAGAACCACCAAAATCCAAACAATGCCAGCAACACCAACAAAAATCCTTATTTGCATGTGTGTGTTGCTGCAGTTGGATGGACTGGTTTGCTCCGTTGTATGGACTGGTTTGCCCCGTTGGATGGACTGGTTTGCCCCGTTGGATGGACTGGTTTGCAGGATGCTGTAGCTTCAAAGGGCATCAAAAAAATGGTGGGTGCTCGAATGGCCAACGTTTTCTACATATTCTACATATACACTTGGAATTACAGGGAAATAAATATTATTACATACTTCTGAACATTCCCAAGATAAATATCTGTCTGCAAGTCTGCAACACCCCCTCCCCCCATGGCCCCTGCGCATCTCTTTTTACCTTGTTACAGCTGCAATTGAGAAGGTGAGAGTGCAGAGCCCAGGGCAGGGTATATTGTGTTCTTTGTTGGTGTACCACCGTTCAACTCTGGTTATGTTTGCCAGCCGCGAATTTGTGGCAAATTTGCGCGTTTCGACGCGGGCGTATAAATTTGCAAAATTTTAAGTTTTTTTCAATTAACGGATGCCCATTGACTAATGCACGTCAAATGTTGCCAGCGTCGGAATTGTCGCCAGCGTCAAAATTTCTGTTTCACAAATTTTTTACCCCTTTTTGTGAATTTCGGGAGAAATTTGCCCATCACTAATGACCAGGCAAAACCCACATACTTAGGGGCACATTTACTAATGTTCGAATATCGAGGGTTAATTAACCCTCGATATTCGACAATCGAAGTTAAATCCTTCGACTACGAATATCGAAGTCGAAGGATTTCTCGCTATTCGAAGAATAATCGGTCGATCGAACTATTAAATCCGTTGATCGAACGAAATTCCTTTGATCACAAATTTGCTAGAAAGCCTATGGGGACCTTCCCCATAGGCTAACATTGTACCTCGGTAGGTTTTAGTTGGCGAAGTAAGGGGTCGAAGTTTTTTTTTAAAGAGACAGTACTTCGACTATCGAATGGTCGAATAGTCGAACGCTTTTTAGTTCGAATCGTTCGTTTCAAAGTCAAAGTCGTAGTCGAAGGCCTCAGTAGTCAATTCGATGGTCGAAGAAGCCAAAAAAACGTTCGACATTCAGAGTATTTTTTCTTCTATTCATTCACTCGAGCTAAGTAAATGTGCCCCTTAGAGACAGTCCATAAACTGATAATAGGAATAAGAAACTAGGAACATTAGGGCTAGGATTTCTATTTGGCTGAATGCAAAAACCATGGTGCATCCCTAAGTGAACCTGCGCACTTTATGGACACTGTACATAAATGGCGATGGGTTACCTTTGTTTTATGGTGCTACTTGGCCTTTAAAAATACAAGAGGGGAATAAAAAAAGAATCCAAATTGTAATAAAGCTTCAGAAGAAGAACTATACCCTCAGCACCACTACTGTTCCTGGTGGTGCCCTACTTTGTACTCCACTGGCCGCTTATAAATAGACCCCAATGGATTCACTAACCCCACAGCAGACGCTCGAATGTCAGGCAATTGGAAATGCGCCTTTGACGGATGGTGACACGGTCGTGCTTGTTAACCTTCCCTTTCAGTGGCTGCAGGCGTATATCATAAGTGTTCCAACTGGCAGCCGTGTGCTCACTATAGAACAATACAGATTATGGTCTTGTTTAATAAAACTCACGACTGGAAGGCTGGGAGAAAATGGCTGAAAATGTTCCAAGAGTGGATATGTTTGGTATTTCTTCTTATCTTCTTTCGCCTAATTGTACTGCCCTCCACAATATGCTGGCAATTTAAAAGTATGAATTATAATACAGGATCTATTATCCGGAATGGTTGGGTGAAAAATTCCCTATTGCGAGTTCATTGACATCAATAGGAATCTTTGTGTTGAGAAATAATCCTGTTTGTGGTCTTCTGAATGGGAGATATTTAAAAATGGGAGACAAGTAGCCTTTTAAGGTATAGGGTGCTCATTAGTGATGGGCGAATCTGTCCCGTTTCACTTGGCAAAGACAGTGAAGAAACACAAAGAATGTTTTCGCCAAGAAAACAATTGGCAGGTGGTGAAATGCGGAAATTCGCCACAAATCCATGCCTGTCGAATAAATTTGCCCATCACTAGTGCTTTTGTGTTCCCACTATTCTCAGTAGTAAAACTCCTCATCAACTCACTTACCCCTATAACCATCTTTCAATAAGGTGCGTTGGAAGATTAAATGCCCACTTTCAGGGTTGGACTTGGCCAGCGGGACCCAAGGCCCATACTCACTCCCTGCACCCGCTATCTTACCTCCCTCTAGACCCCAGTCATTGCCAACGTGAAGGAATTGAGGATAGAAGGGGTGGGGGGTCGCAGAAGGGGCTTTGCAACTGTGGAGCCCCCTGGGATGGCGTGTGGGCCCCAGTTCAACACTACTCACTTTGGACCTGTGGTTGCCAAAACTTCTTCAATTCAATCCCCACTCCAATCCCCATAACCTTTGATCAGGATCCCCCTTGAAGGTCCAAACTTTGGTCAGGGTTCCCATTAGTGCTGGGCTAAGCTGACCGGGCGCCCTAGGCAACTCATTCATTCATGAAATTAGTACAGATATAAGAATTTCAGAACAGCAAACACATATTCAACCCAAATCTCACCATAACTGGCCTTCAAGCTGGGAGTATCTAGGAGATCAAATGTCCCTTTTCCCCTAACTACCCTTGAATCTGAGGCTAGAGCTGAACTCACATCGAAAACCGTGTTCCGATAAGACTGTACGATGGTCTGTTGAACCTGCAACTGTCTAAAGGTGGCCATACATGAGCTGATAAAAGCTGCAGACAGACCGAGTCGGCAGCTTATTGGCCCGTGTATGGGGGCCCCCAACGGGCTTCCCCGATCGAGATCTGGCCGAAAGTCGGCCAGATCTCGATCGGATGGGATTTAAAATCCCGTCGGATCGCGGCTGCATCTGTTCGTTGATGCGGTCCCGCGATCCGACCGCCCGTTTGCGAACGCTAGGATCCAATTGTTGGGCCCTAGGGCCCACGATCGGATCAGCCCGATATTGCCCATCTCAAGGTGGGCATATCGGAGGGAGATCCGCCAAACAAGCGGATCTCTCCATGTATGGGGACCTTAAGACAAGGATTTCCAGCTAGAGACAGACTGGCTGGACCTCCAAAAAGATTTTTAGTCCAGACTGCTCAGAAGCTCCACTGACCTTTTTTTAAATGACAATATTTTATCACACTCTGGACACTAAATACAAAGAATAGTGAATTACTGATCTATGGAAACAGCTGGACAGCACCGTCTAGGTGGTGGTATCATACCATTTGGTTCACAGAGTATTTGAATCAGTCTGCTGACCTGACCTAAAAAAAAAAATCTCTCTCTGAATAGCAGGGAAAAAAAGTCAAAACAAAAGTTATGGAGTCCCTTTAAATAACCCTCATAAAAATGCATGTAAAATAGTGTCGACTCCAAGTTATTCCAGACAAGGGGATACCAAGCCTTGTTTACTATTCAACAAATCTCATTTCCATAAAACTTCTCTCCCAAAAATCCCCTTTCCTGCAGAAACACCAGGGACTTGACGACAGCGCTCACAAAAAAGCGAAATCATTTAAACGGAGGTATTATCTTTCATTTTATTTTTATATTCTGTTGTCACTGATTTTCTTATTTCCCTCGTTGTTCTTGGATTCTTCTACGTTTTCCCCGCGTGGAATTTAATAGCTGTGTTTGATTATCCGATCATAATAAGCTATAAAAAAAAGAAGGAATATGGATTTCCCTTAAACGTGAAAAAAAGGGAAAGCTATTAACTTTCACGGCTTTTTAAGAAGTTAGCCTATTCAGAAACAAATTCTATCCCCCGTGGCCTGCAGCCAACGCTCCTTGGAGTTATTGCTGGATCGGGTTTTACTTTGGTCGTATTTCAGCCTTTGCATTGGAACACCTAAAAGTAGGAATAAACAATCACAATATATTGTGCAACCACTTCGACAAGTAAAATCCATGCCTGATGCAAAGAAATTGAGTATGATTTAGGAAAATGTATGCAACTTTACATGCACCAAAGCCACCAAATGGTTCCTCAATGACACAGTGTGCTTTTACAGATTTATGTCACAGTCGGCACCCTAAACCAGAACTAGTGCCAAGCTCCCTGGTCTCGGCTCGGCTTCACCAGTAGTGTGACCGCCTTTGGCTTCGGGAGGAGCCCTCAGCGTACTCAGATGCCACCTGGACTTTTCGAGAGGAGCAAGGCGAGGAGTTCTGGCAAGCAAAGGGGCACGACTGTTTAAAGTCAGTTAGGCCGAAGGTCGCGGTACAACAGGATAAGGCAGAATCGTAGTCAGGCGGGCTGGGTCGAGGCAAGCAAATAACTAGGATCGTCAGGCAGGCAAAGGGTCAAACCGGGTAATCAAACAGAAAGGGATTAGGCAGAAGGAGTAGTCAAAATACAGGCTGGGTCGGAGTACGGATATCAGGATGGTCAAAAACAGGCAAGGTCACAACAGGAGATCAATAACAAACAGGAACAGATGCACAAAGGCTCAAAGGCACCAGGAAACTAGTCCTATCACGGGCAATATACAAATACAAACTGTCCCTTTAAATACATTTAAAATTCCCGCCATTGCTCACTGACATCAAACGCCAGCGTGCCTGCGCCTTTAAGATGCAGACAGATGCGGTACGCGCGCCCTAGGCACAGAAGATTCTTGTGGGAATCCCCGCTTGGACTGCGGCGGGCGTCCCCGCCGAACCCCACCACCCCTACCGGGGTTAGTTATTACAAATTATTTCTGGTTCAATCCCTTCCAATACTTGGTCAAAGATCCTGTACCTTATAATATGGAAAACAAATGAATCTCGCTATTATTGCAAGGCTTTACTCTAAACCTTACCCTACTTGGTCTACAGCATGGTCCACCTCCAATCTACTTCCTCTAATCCAACTCAAGGTGGGGAATCATCTACGTATCAGTATTTATTTTGGATTCTATCAACAGAATCCAATGGTTCCCGACTGTAGGGCTGCCCAAACTGGGGGCCTTGGAGTACTAGCTTGGAGGCTCATGGCCAGTAAGGGTGAGAAATTAGGGAGAATGCACAGGAAAAACCTAGACTGAAAATCTATTAGGGTGAGTTTAAGGGTGAATATATACTGTATTTGCTGCCCTAAATATTTTTGAAACAATCTCTAATACACCAATATTTTTCTATACAGGTATGGGACCTTTTATCCAGACTGCTCGGGACCTGGGTCTTTCCGGATAATGAATGTTTCCATAATTTGGATCTTCACACCTTAAGTCTACTAGAAAATCATATAAACATTAAATAAACCCAATAGGCTGGTTTTGCTTCCAATAAGGATTAATTATATCTTAGTTGGGATCAAGTACAATCTACTGTTTTATTATAATAGAGAAAAGGGAAATCATTTTTAAAAATTTGGATTGTTTAGATGGAGTCTGTGGGAGACGACCTTTGCTTAATTTGGATCTTTCTGGATAACGGTTTTCCGGATAACGGATCCCACACCTGTACCTGTATTCATTCTATGTGCTAAGGGGGGCTTTGACCAAAGGATGGACCTTTAGTGTGGGCACTGGTCAAAGATTGGGTGTTTAATTTGTGATTAAAGTGTAAACTAGTGATGGACGAATTTCTCCCGTTTTGCTTCGCCGAAAAATTTGTGAATTTCCTGCGAAATTCATGAAACGGAGGAAAGTTTCTTAAACTCTAATTTTGAGGCCGTGTCAATTCACGTCAATCTTGAGGCTGGCGCTAAAGTCAATAGGCGTCCAAATAGCGTTGATGCACAACGGTTTTGATGCGAGCGACTTTTCTGACACACATCAAAAAAAAATTTTCATGCCGGTGAAACTTCTTTAACTTTTTGCAAATTTATTCGCTGGCAGCGAAACGTGGAAATTCACCGCAAATTCGCGCCTGGCAAATTTATTCGCCCATCACTAGTGTAAACTTTTGACAACAACTTCCACAAAACAGTCTTTTTCAAACTTGCAGGCTGAGGAAGGATGGAGTAGTGACAGAAGACTTAGCCTAAAACTATTTAGGGTGAGATTTGGTTAAGTAGATTGCCAGAAAATTCAGGTTCAAAGTCAATTTAGATTTAATTTGGGGTGAAAACTTATTTGCAATTTTTAAGTCTGAATGTCTGTTATGACTTTGTTATGAGCTTTACCAAAGGGTGGACCTCCAATAGGGGCTTGAAGAGAAGAAGTCTAGGAACCACTGTCACAGAGGGACCAGCACTGATTGTGATGGAATCAATGTCAGGGCCAGATAAAGATCTTCTTCTCCAAAGTTTAAGGGTCCCTAAAAAGACTAAAAAGATGATGTTTCATTGACTTCTGCTGAGCTCTATTAAAGTTTTGAGGGCATCTTGTTACAGCACAGACAGTCACCTGAGCTGGAGTTGTTATTAAAACCCTATCATTAGCTGCAGCTACAAAACCCGTCTGTGACTCATTTGGCTGGTGGTTTGGATGGCTGAACACACAATACCCTATTTAATTGTGTCAAACCTCTTCTAGATATCCAAATGATGTTCCCAGCAGCTGCAGCACGACTTCCATTTCATCGCCTATATACTCTGTTTCTGGAATCTCTACGAATCTCCTTCATGACCATGGCAGCAAATCCATTTCCATGCTGAGGCTCAGGAACGATTTCATTCTTGGGAGGCTCCAAATAAAATAACGAAAAGGAGAAGGAAAAAAATATTTTGCTTGGCTTTGCTGAGAAGATGACATAAAAATGCCTCCCCGGAGAGTGAGAAGTTTAGAAAGGGTCATGTTATTGAGAAGAACTTCTCAGAGGTTGGGAGTAAGATTAGATGACTTCAAGGATGTGGCTAAACAAAGAGTCCACTTCAGACTGCTGGTGGAACATGGAGATAATTTATCCTTCATTCTTCACACCTATTAATACACCACCGTAAGGCTGTCACTTCAATGACGAATCTCTCTCTCTCGCCTACTCTCACTGACTTCTCACTTAGAAACTGTCAATACCCTGTCTCTCTCTGAGTGCTGCCTTCTTGGCTCGTGTGTCTTTGCCTACTTTTGTGAGTCCTTTTTCTTACACATTTGACCTTGTCAGTCCATGTTGAGTCCTTGTCTGCGCCTGAAGGCAAGTTCTTATATAATCTGAAATGGCACAAGTGAAAAAGGGGAGGAAATAAAAGAGAAAGTAGCCGAAGCTTAAGCATCTCCATTGTGGGCATCTCTTGGGGGGGGGGTCATTTTTTTTGCACAGTACTTTAAGGGGGCAAGTTTTTTTTTTTATAGATTAGGTCTCCATTGATCATCATTAGTGATCAAAACCTTTCGCCAGACGGAATTCCCCATTTTGTCCTTGGAAAATATTTTCAAGAAACCGAGGGAAATTTTAGACTCTCGATGAATTTTGAGCAAAAAAAGTAACTAAAAAAAAATGCAGATTTACTCCAATGTAGATGTAGTGCGGCAGAAAGTCACAGCAAAAACGCGCCCGCTGACTTTACCGATTTTTGCAAATGTTTCTGCTCTTTCTTAGATTTGCTTATTATTGATCATCATGGAACTTTAAATCAGAAGAAAGGAAAAAAGGGGACGTCTGTAGCAACCGGAAAACATGGGGCAAATTCACTAAGATGCAAAGTTGCGCCAGGCGCAACTTCGCCGAGCTTCGCCAGGCGTAGTTTCGCCAGCGCTCCGCAAATTCACTAAAATCCGAAGTTGCGCTCAGGGGTAGCGTAAGGTTGCGAAGTTGCGCTAGCGTTGATTCGCTATGTAAAGCGAAGTTACGCTAGCGAAGGCTAATTTGCATACGGCGCCAAATTCAAATTTCAATGGAGGAACACGTATCAGCACTACAAATGCCTAGAAAACCTTCAAATCTGCAAATAAAATTTTTATTTTGCCCTACACATGTGCCCACTGTCTAGGTAAGTTGCCATGAGTCAGGAAATGTAGGGGGGAAGGAGGGGAGCCCCAAAAAATTTTTAGATCTTTTTCAGCCTATCACCCATCATGTAGAAAACACGCCAGCGTTTTTTGGGACTTAGAAAAAAATTTGACTTTTTTGGAAACAATCCCTATCTACTCTATTGCGCTTCGCCAGGTCTGAGGTGGCGAAGGAAGTCTAGCGTAGAAGGTAGCGTTCAGTACACTGTGCAAGTTAGTGAATTTGCGTAGTTATGTCGCTAGCGAAAATTCGCCTGGTGTAAGGGTGCGAAGTAACACTAGCGAAACGACACCAGCGTTCATTAGTGAATTTGCACAGTAGCGAAAATGCCAAACGCTAGCGAATTAACGCTAGCATTTGGCGCTTCGCGGCTTAGTGAATTTGCGCCTAAGGATTCCAATTTGAGAACATAAACCGCTTTAATTAATTTTTAGTAGTGATGGGCAAATCTGTGCCGTTTTTCACTATTTTTCACTGACCCCATTCAAAAAAAAAAAACAATGCTCCGTAAGGCGCCAAATTTATTTTTAAATTTTTTAAAAATGTACTTTTTATGACTCGTCTTTCTATTCAGGTCTCTCCTATTCATATTCCAGTCTCTTATTCAAATCAATGCATGGTTGCTAGGGTAATTAGGACCCTAGCAACTAGATGGCAGAAATTACAAACTGGAGAGCTGCTGAATAAAAAGCTAAATAACTCAAAAACCACAAATAATAAAAAAAAATTAAAGGCAATGTCAAATTGTCTCAGAATATTACTCTCTACATCATACTAAAACAACCCCTTTAAAACCCCTGAAAGAAATGGTTATTTAGGGGTCTCGTTGCACGGGATTAATTGAGTTGAGGAAACCAAAGACATAATTATTTTATTTCTGCTGATTTCGATAGCTTACTTCTCTCAAACATTTGAGAAAGGCTTCAATTTTTTTCCTAGGCAGAAGAACATCAGAGCAGCCTCTTTCTTTCTCCTGACAACTTCCTTGACTACTTGGTGGTCAGACTGGTGGGAAACTGACCAGCAGGTGGCGCTGTTGTAACAAAATTCATTCATATTAACAGTAAATGTATCCCTTAATATCCTGGAATGAAAAACGAATAAATAATACATTTCCATTGCAAAGGTTCTTAGAATAGCCCCTCATTAATCTTACACTGACTTATTTT
Organism: Xenopus petersii; assembly: GCA_038501925.1. Lineage (NCBI taxonomy): Eukaryota > Metazoa > Chordata > Amphibia > Anura > Pipidae > Xenopus > Xenopus petersii. The sequence goes on from CM076675.1 coordinate 165,422,446, forward strand.
AAAGGCTACTTATCCTTTAATAACTGGCAACCGGACAAAAACCGGCCGTTAGTAACTGGCTGAAAATTAACTTTTATGGCTGACCTTTGCAAGGCAAGATGTTGCCGCGCTTCTAGAAATATCACAAGACGCTGAAGTGTGTTAAAGTTTCGAATTAAAATGAAATTAAAAGACAGTTCCGACACCTCTAGTTTATCGACAGGAGTCTCCACTAATGAGACCGCAGTGTCGTGTTGTGGATACGCAGTTCTGTAATGAGGAACGATGCTTTTAAAAACCCAACTCCATAAATATTGTGTGAATATTTAGGTGTAATTTATACGTGCCTAAAATAAAACCCGGCGCGTCTCTTTGAGCATTGACATTGAAGCCTCCAAAAATATGTATTACTGCTCAGCAGATCACAGTCCGACCATGGAATCCACTTACACACCGTAACGATTGTGAACAAGCTGAGGTCGGGAATATCTGACTCGTAACAACAGCCACAACCCTGACATCTCTCCCTTCCCCACCAGCCAGACATATTTTATTTTGTTTAATAGTTTTTAAAAGGCAATGGAACAAATGTGTATAGTGGTCAGCATTAGCTCAGTAATTAAGTTCTTATGCTAATTGTGTCCTGCCTTTTATACTCACTCAAGGTCTCCATCAGAAATCACAGGGCCCCCCCCGTACAACAACATTTTCAGGGCCCCCCAGTCCAGCCCAAAGCTCCACCCCAGATCCCACCCACACCACAGTAAAAGAGCCACACATTCACCAGAGCTAAAAAAAGTTATAAAAAGCCATTGGTGATTAGGGCATCAAAAAAGTTAAAACTATAGTAGTACTTATCTGTTATCTACTGTGTATCCTGTGCTTGAATGGCTGCCCCCATGGCTACACAGCAGCTTGTTTATATAAACTATAGTAGTACTTATCTGTTATCTACTGTGTATCCTGTGCTTGAATGGCTGCCCCCATGGCTACACAGCAGCTTGTTTATATAAACTATAGTAGTACTTATCTGTTATCTACTGTGTATCCTGTGCTTGAATGGCTGCCCCCATAGCTACACAGCAGCTTGTTTATATAAACTATAGTAGTACTTATCTGTTATCTACTGTGTATCCTGTGCTTGAATGGCTGCCCCCATAGCTACACAGCAGCTGGTTTATATAAACTATAGTAGTACGTATCTGTTATCTACTGTGTATCCTGTGCTTGAATGGCTGCCCCCATGGCTACACAGCAGCTTGTTTATATAAACTATAGTAGTACTTATCTGTTATCTACTGTGTATCCTGTGCTTGAATGGCTGCCCCCATGGCTACACAGCAGCTTGTTTATATAAACTATAGTAGTACTTATCTGTTATCTACTGTGTATCCTGTGCTTGAATGGCTGCCCCCATGGCTACACAGCAGCTTGTTTATATAAACTATAGTAGTACTTATCTGTTATCTACTGTGTATCCTGTGCTTGAATGGCTGCCCCCATAGCTACACAGCAGCTTGTTTATATAAACTATAGTAGTACGTATCTGTTATCTACTGTGTATCCTGTGCTTCAATAGCTGCCCCCATGGCTACACAGCAGCTTGTTTATATAAACTATAGTAGAGTTTCTGAAGCAAACACATCAATTTTACAAGTGCAGGGCAACAGTACATTATATTTTCATTCATTTAAAAAAGTGTGTTAATTGAATGCATATTAATGGTTTTACTGCTGTAGGTCCCCAGCATCAGATGAGTTCCTTGGGATGTACAAAAGACATACAGTATAATGTATGATAATTGACATACTCAGCAGGAATGTCCAACCAGGGACCTGAAATTATTGAGGAAATCCTAGTTATGCCCCGATCATGTCCCAGCCATGCTTCCAGCTCTGCTCAATACTTTTGGTTAACTTTAAATACAGGAAGGTGCAAGTCCTTTGTAAATGTGTATTAAAGGGGACTAACTTGTACCCCTTATTGCACCCCTCTTGACCTTGCACCCCTGGGGTACATGAATCACCCCAAAAGAGTTGAATATATGATCTTATTTATGATTATTATAATACACTTTTCAATTTTGTATTATTTCATAGCCAAGGCAAAATTGCTATAAATTTCCATTCTGGCAAACACTCCGTCTCTATTGTGCACCGGCAAAACCAATAAAGTATTTGGCACACGAAGCAAATAAGCAAACAATGTTGTTGAAGCTCCTAAATCCATTAGATATGCACCAATTTAAATATTTTCCTCTGGACAACAACTACAGCTGGATATTCTCATAGAGGGAAGATATCTCTCCGCAGCGACTCATGCCACTGATTAATGGAAAATAATTATACTGTGAAATTCATTTGCTGCCTTATCACTGAAATTGGGTTTGAATTCTTCTGCAATTTCTATATTAATCAGTTTGATACTATTACGATCTGAATTGTATTTAGTGCTTGTGAAACCCAGGAGAAAGCAAACTGTTCTGCAATTCTATCTGTAGAGTAAGTCTTTCCAGCTTATAGCTTTACTTTTACTGTGGGATAGCAGGTATAGTAGGGAGAGATGGTGTCTATAGTAACAGTGGATAATAGTCTCTGGGAAGGGAGTGTGACTGTGGGATAGCAGGTATAGTAGGGAGAGATGGTGTCTATAGTAACAGTGGATAATAGTCGCTGGGAAGGGAGTGTGACTGTGGGATAGCAGATAAAGTAGTGAGTACTAGTACTATCTCTCCCTACTATACCTGCTATCCCACAGTCACACTCCCATCCCAGAGACTATTATCCACTGTTACTATAGACACATCTCTCCCTACTATACCTGCTATCCCACAGTCACACTCCCATCCCAGAGACTATTATCCACTGTTACTATAGACACATCTCTCCCTACTATACCGGCTATCCCACAGTCACACTCCCTTCCCAGAGACTATTATCCCACTCCTGGTAGAGGAATCATATTTCCCCTGTTAAGACATTTACAATGAAGACAGAATTGAAAAAGAAGTAAAGCAATTACCCATCACTCCATTACAGTAATATACAAGTGATACATCATTTATCCCGGCTCAAACATATACCCCATCCGTTATTTATTCATAAACAAATATTCTAGGCGCGTTGACTAAAATTACAGCAATTACGGGCGGTACAGCCTGATTCAAGCGATGAGGACAATACTATCCGGAATGTTCCTTGTATAGAATTCCAGCAGAAGCCATTCAGGCAATTAGAAAGAAGTCATAATAGAAATTGCCAGAGACATTGCGATGCGCAAAGTGAAACAAGCAATTTATTCACAATGGGACCCACAATTCTGGGTTTTTTTTCATTGTCATTCTGAAATCCAATAAAGGAGCTGTCATTGTGATTCAGGAGACTCCGATCAAAGTTTCTCTGCGATTCCGTTTTAGCGAGACGCGTCTTTCCACATACTGAGCAATAGCCCAACCCGAAATTCTATTACATTAGAAGAGGAAGAAAAAAAAACAAAAAAGGACTAAAATGGAATATGAAAATGTTGAATCTCTGTTCGAAATCAAAATCAATTCAAGTCTTGCCGGATAAAGGGAAAACATAAAATAGAGAAATGCTTGAGCTGGAAATTTGCAAATAGAGATCGTCTTCCATAGTCTTCTATGGCAATGAAAACTTCTTCTATTTCTCTCCAGCTTTTAACTAGGGGTCACTGACCCCATCTAAAAAAGCAAATTCTCTGTAAAACTACAAATGTATTGTTATTGCTACTTTTTACTCATCTTTCTATTCAGGCCTCTCCTATTCATATTCCAGTCTTATATTCAAATCAATGCATGGTTGCTAGGGAAATTTGGACCAAAGCAACCAAACGGCTGAAGCTGCAAACTGGAGAGCTGCTGAATAAAAATGTATAAAAAACCTAAATAAGGTCAAATTCAAGCAATTTTTCCATTAGGCTGTCATTATTTATATTTTATTGTTTTTAAATGATGAGCCTTCTTCTTCTGACTCTTTCCAGCTTTCAAATGGGGGGTCACTGACCCCATCTAAAAAAAACAAAAGCTCCGTAAGGCTACAAATATATAGTTATTGTTAGTTTTTATTACTCATCTTTCTAGTCCGGCCTTTTCCTATTCATATTACAGTCTCTTATTCAAATTAATGCATGGTTGCTAGGGTAATTTAGACCCTAGCAACCAGACGACTGAAACTGCAAGCTGCAAAGCTGCTGAATAAGAATAAATATATAAAAAAAACCTAAATGTTATAGAATGGTCAATTCTTAGCAATTTTTCCAACGGGGTGTCATTATTTATATGTTATAAATTATAAATGATTTGCCTTCTTCTTCTGACTCTTTTCAGCTTTCAAATGGGGGTCACTGACCCCATATAAAAAACAAATGCTCTGTAAGGCAACAAATGTATTGTTATTGTTACTTTTTATTACTCCTCTTTCTATTCAGGCCTCTCCTATTCATATTCCAGTCTCTTATTCAAATCAATAAATGGTTGCTAGGGGAATGTGGACAGTTTAAACAGCAAACTGCAAAGCTGCTGAATAAAAATAAATAATTTATAAAAACCTAAATGGTCAATTCTAAATAATTTTTCCAACAAATTGTCATTATTTATATTTTATCATTTTTAAATGATTTGTTTCATCTTCTGACTCTTTCCAGATTTCCAGCTGTGAGTAATGTTTATAATTGTATTCCTAAGCAGAAGAACATCAGAGCAGCCTCTTTCTTTCTCCTGACAACTTCCTTGACTACTTGGTGGTCAGACTGGTGGGAAACTGACCAGCAGGTGGCGCTGTTGTAACAAAATTCATTCATATTAACAGTACATGTATCCCTTAATATCTTGGAATTAAAGAAAAATAAATAACGAATGTTCATTACAAAAATTGTTAAGAATAGCCCCCTCATTAATTTTACACTGACTTATTTTAAAGGTTTACTTATCCTTTAATTGCATCCCCATGCAGTTCATCTCTGCAGGGGCACCGACACTCAACTCTTAGGGGGTTATTTATCAAGGTCCGAATTTATCTCAATATCGGCTGCTACATACTCCGATCTAACCCACTCGGGTTTTTAATGCTTATTTATTATTACCTTTAAATTACCTTTGCGGGAAAAGCTCAGGTTTTCACGATTTTTTCGTGAATTTTCCCCCGAAAACTTTTTTGGAGTTTTCACCCAAAAGCTCAGAAAACATTGTGAAATTGGCCGAAACCCCCAACACAACCAAAAATCAATGGGACTGTTCCCATAGACTTTTATGCAACCTCGACAGGTTTGAGATGCCGTGTTTTTATATTCGGGATTTTTAGCCCTCGGGGTTTAATAAATTCCGAAAAATGTGTGATTTTTTTTTTAAGTCCATTATAACACAAAAAAATCACAAATTTTTCGGATTTCGGGGGAATTTCGGGTATTCGGAGCTTAGTAAATAACCCCCTTAATGTGACACCTAGCAGCCCCCAGCTTGTTTCTTTTGGGCACCCAGCAGCTTAGATATTAAATAAATTAGCCCTGGAATATTCATATACAGAGCTCTGTACAATGGATTTTCCCACTTTCTCTCTCTATCCATCCATTCATCTTATCTATCTATCCATCCATTATCTATTCATCATCTATCAATCCATTATTTATTATCTATCTATCTATCTATCTATCATCTATCAATTATCTATCTATCTATCTATCTATCTATCTATCTATCTATCTATCTATCTATCTATCTATCTATCTATCTATCTGTCTGTCTGTCTATCTATCTATCTATCTATCATCTATCTATCATCTATCTATCTATCTATCTATCTATCTATCTATCTATCTATCTATCTATCTATCTATCTATCTATCTATCTATCTATCTATCTATCTATCTATCTATCTATCATCTACAGGTATCTGTCTGTCTGTCTGTCTGTCTATCTATCTATTTGTCTATCTATCTATCTATCTATCTATCTATCTATCTATCTATCTATCTATCATCTATCAATGATCTATCTGTCTATCTGTCTGTCTGTCTGTCTGTCTGTCTGTCTGTCTGTCTATCTATCTGTCTGTCTGTCTGTCTGTCTGTCTGTCTGTCTGTCTGTCTATCTATCTATCTATCTATCTATCTATCTATCTATCTATCTATCTATCTATCTATCTATCTATTATCTATCTATCATCTATCAATGATCTATCTGTCTATCTGTCTGTCTATCTGTCTGTCTGTCTGTCTGTCTGTCTGTCTATCTATCTATCTGTCTGTCTGTCTGTCTGTCTGTCTGTCTGTCTGTCTGTCTGTCTGTCTATCTATCTATCTATCTATCTATCTATCTATCTATCTATCTATCTATCATCATCTATTTTATCTAGCTCTCCATCCATTTTCTATATTATCAATCTATCTATTATTGATCTATATTATCTTTCAGGTTTAATCCATTATCTATCAATCAGCTTTTCATCTATCTATCTCTCTGTCTGTCTGTCTGTCTCTCCATCTATCCGTCCGTCTATCTTGCTGTAAGAGAGAAAAAGAGAGAGAGTGCTGAGGCAGACAGATGGGAGCCATGGGACAGTGTGAGGTTGCAGATGTACGTACTGAACAGATGTGTTTACAGAGATATCCACGGAGCCTTTTACTTGTCGCTTCAATTAGAAATGTGTTTACTTTCTGTAAGACGGACTGACTGCGCGGAGCAGAATGTTCTAGACATATGGTCCTGCTAATGGCGCCGGTGTTTATTTCCATACGAGGGATTTGCCAGTGCAGCTCAATGGGTGGAAATGAGGGGAGAGAAAGCTGGAATATACCAACCCCACAGGGCTGCTATTATTCCAGTCAATTCTCCATTATTAATTGCACTATAGGGACAATGATATAATCGGTGCGGGGGGATTCCACAGATCTTCCCAGTTGTGTCCCCGGCTGCAGAAGAGTTTATGAGATCTTCCGAGTTCTTGGAACAAATGTGGGAGAAGGTAGAAGGCAGTAAATCAGTTGCGTCCTTTCCATTTATACTCCTTTCCAATGAACTCCTCCTTATCTGTGAAACTGAGACGCAGGCAGCAGTTACAGGTGAAAAGAGGGACTTGTTTATACAGAGTTCTTTATCTCTATTCTTCTATTACAGGGGGAAGGAGAGGGAAGGTAGTAAGGGCGAGATCAAACAATGATCAACTCGTGATTTATTAGAATACATGTTTAATTAAAATCCAATCACAGCTGAACAAATGCAGGTTTTTAACCACCTTCGGTTCTGAACGCTATTATTAGCATATTTTAATTTTACTCCACTGTCCGACTCGTTCCTATAAAACAAGCGCCGTGCTCGCAAATTCTAATTCAGAAGGTAAAGGCTATTTAGGCTGCGGAGATAAATTATTTGGTAGAAAGAAGAACATTCTGTTATTTATCTCCTGTATTTATTCTTTTCCGTTACATTAAAAGCTTTTTCTTCATAAAGAAATAATTTGATTTTTCTGTTGGAGATTCCTGAGGGGGTGGTATGGTGTAATAGAATTATGGGATGGATGGGTATATGATAGGGATCTTAGATTGTAAGCTCCACTGGTGCAGGGACTGATGGGAATGTGATAGGGATATTAGATTGTAAGCTCCACTGGTGCAGGGACTGATGGGAATGTGATAGGGATATTAGATTGTAAGCTTCACTGGGGCATGGACTGATGGGAATGTGATAAGGACCTTAGATTGTAAGCTTCACTGGTTCAGGGACTGATGGGAATGTGATAGAGATATTAGATTGTAAGCTCCATTGGGCATGGACTGATGGGAATGTGATAGGGACCTTAAGATTGTAAGCTTCACTGGTTCAGGGACTGATGGAAATGTGATAGATATATTAGATTGTAAGGTCCACTGGGCATGGACTGATGGGAATGTGATACGGACCTTAGATTGTAAGCTTCACTGGTGCAGGGACTGATGGGAATGTGATAAGGACCTTAGATTGTAAGCTCCACTGGGCATGGACTGATGGGAATGTGATAGGGACTTTAGATTGTAAGCTTCACTGGTGCAGGGACTGATGGAAACATGATAGGGACCTTAGATTGTAAGCTCCGCTGGTGCAGGGACTGATGGAAATGTGATAGGGACCTTAGATTGTAAGCTTCACTGGGGCAGGGACTGATGAGAATGTAATAGGGATATTAGATTGTAAGCTCCACTGGGACAGGGACCGATGGGAATGTGATAGGGACATTAGATTGTAAGCATATCTATTATTCTTCACTATGATACTCTTTTAGTATGATGTAGAAAGGGATATTCTCAGATAATGTGGTTTTTGAGTTTTTCAGTTGGCAATCTGGTTGCTAGGGACCAAATTACCCTAGCAACCATGCACAGATTTAAACAAGAGACTGGAATATGAACAGAAGAGGGTCTGATTAGAAAGGTGAGCGATAAACATAAATGTGTAGCCTTACAGAACATTTGTTTTTTAGATGGGGTCTGTGACCCCCATGTAAAAGTTGGAAAGAGTCAGAAGAAGGCAGCAAATCATTTAAAAACTATAAAAAAAGGAAGACCAATTTAAAAGTTGTTTAAAATTGACTATTCATATATAACATACTAAAAGTTACCACCCCTTATACGAGATTGGTAAGCAAGGGATGGGCACTGGAACTATGGCGGCATCTGTCCAGTATTTGGAAGGTTAAAAACCTTCCCGTCCGGATTTCCAAATGATGATCAGCCAATCACTGATTGCTAGTGATGGGCAAATAAATTTGCCAGGTGTGAATTTACGCGTTTTGGCGTGAAACTGCCGCGACAATTTGCGTCAAAACCGTCGGGCGTCAACATTATTCGGATGCCCATTGACTATAACGGCAGTGTCAAAATTGATGTGAGCTTCGGAATTGACGTGGGCGTCAAAATCTGCGATTTGCGAATGTTTTGCCATTTCGCGAATTTTGCTGGAAATGCACAGATTTTTCGGCGAAGCTAAACGGGACAAATTCACCCATCGCTACTGATTGCATGTCATCAGTCCCGAACCCGATGCCACCATTCCTGCCCCTGCCTCCCACATCATCCGCCCCCTGCCCATTTTCCAGCCCCAGAAAAGATGGCAACCCCAACTGGAACACTGTTATACCCAATATCTGTATGTACTATGCAGCAGAAGCCAGCTGATTATCAGACCTGGAGGAGAACAGAGTTCAGCTACATTGCTTCAAGAGTCAGAACCAGAGAACAGAAAAGGGACAGGCATTCAATAGCAATTTCATTTACACATGACTTTAAAAACCAATGAACGGGAGTCATGAATATACATTGCAGTTGCTCATTTTCTTTCATCAGACAATATTTTCGGGTTGATATCTCCTTTTTACAAAGTACAGTAGAAATCTCATTTTTAAGTTTTGCTGGGGGCTGGAGAAAAATGGTGTAAGATCTATGAAAAATGTAAAATCAGGCGAAATGAGTTGTTCATAATATACAGCCCGGGTGGGGATGTAGAATTGAGCTTTCCCTGTGTTTATCTTGATGTCAGCGCCTCTTTAATGATATATATATATATATATATATATATATATATATAAAATATATAGATTATTATATATATTAATGATATATATAAGTGATTAATTATCACGACTGCAGACAATGGAGATTGCCATAAGTACAACAGCGGCATGTATACGGCACTAGGCTGATTAATGCAAGTAAAGGTGAAACGTCCAATTTAACTGAAGCTGCGGCTTTAAACGTGAAACGACAGGGGCAGGACTGCACGCCGCGCTCGTTTAAATGCTGTCAAACATTTCTATTATGTCTCACGGCCTCCCACATTGCTTCTGGCAAGTCCTGCGTCGGCCCTCCGGTAGGCAAATAATATTTAGCAGAATGACAATGGCTAGGACATGTACAAATATTCCTGTGTGAGCGGCGGATCAGGGAAGCACTAAAGGTGGCCATAGACTTAAAGATGTCGCCAAACGAGCGGATCTTTCCCCGATATGCCACTAAACTGCGTGGCTATATCGGGGGTAATTCGAGCGTATGGGCGACGATCGAATTACGATGCGCCAAGCGGCTCCAACGGGTCGGTCAAAAATCCAACCTTCCCGATCGATATCGTGGCCAGATACCGATCGGGATGACCCGTCGGAAGCCCCCATACACGGGCAGATAAGCTGTCAAATCGGTCCAAACGACAGATATCGGCAGCTTTATCTGCCCGTGTATGGCCACCTTTAGATGCAGAGTCGGACTGGGACACCAGGGGCCCACCCAAAAATCTTACACCAGGGGCCCACTCTCAGTATTATTATAATTCCTCTTCTTATGCAACCACTACTCTGCTATTATCTTTTCTTTACATACTATAATCTGTTATATTCCATCTATTTAGCCACTTTGTTCTCATAGAATTAGGGAATGGCCATGAAATAGGCCAAATGTTTAGAAGCAGGAGGGTCCACTGACACCTGGGCCCACCGGGAGTTTTCCTGGTATCCCAGTGGGCCAGTCCGACACTGCTTAGATTAGTCTTAAATCTCACATCCCCATACACGAGCCGTTAAAAGCTGCCAACAGATAGGGTTGCCAACTTTTCTGGAAAAAATTACCGGCCTTCCTATATATTTATCTTTATTCCCTATTAATAACATTGGGATCAACCATTATTTTTACCGGCCAGGCCTGTAAAATACCAGCCAGGTGGCAACCCTACCGACAGACCGTGTCGGCAGCTTATTGGCCCATGTGTGTTGCCCTCCGACAGGCTTCCCCTATTGATATCTGCCCAAAAGTTAGGCAGATGTCGATCGGGCAGGGTAAAAAATCTCGTCGGATTGTGGCTGCATCTGTTCGTTAATGTAAGTCCCGTGATTTGACCGACCGTATTGCCTCCATTCTGATCCAATCGTGGGCCATCGGATCAGCCGATATTGCCCACCTAAATGTGGGCATATCAGGGAGAGATCCACTCATTTGGTGACATCTCCCTCTGTATGGCCACCTTTAGAGGGGCTTTGTCACAGATCCTAAAGTAAACAAGGGGCCTGTTCATTCCTAATTTATTGCGAGTGGCACAGGATGGTATTAAATGAATAATCTTGTGTTCCCTTTTCTTGGATAGAATATAAGGCTTTGTTTTTCAATAGAATGCTGCCCGTTCCTCTGGGGCAGGGCTCTATCTCTCACACTATACAGAGGTTTATATCACGCCTGCTGCTAATTCTGTATAAACACTGGGCCACAGTGAGACCCAACCAAGTCAAGTTACACCCCAAAAATGACGATGATCTGGCTGAAATCCCCTCTATTTTTGGGGGTCTGTGAACTGGAACAGTTCGGCCTGTGGGGAAACTGTTGCACCTTTCTTAAAGTCTTTCACCAGTCTGAACATGAACTTTGCTTTGTCGCACTGAAGGGAAGGATTGGGTGGTTTGGGTGCAAGGATTGTATGGATCTGGGTGGCCTATAAGGACTAGGAAAGCTGGATGAGATGGAACAATCATTGAGGGGGGGGACTTGGAACATAACGGGGCACATCAGCATACCTCCCAACATTTTGGAAATATAAAGAGGGACAAAAAGATTTGACACATGGAGCGCAGTGACATTTTTTGACCATGCCCCTTTTGTGACCACACCCCCATAATTACCATGTCCCACAATTACCAAAATTTGGCAGGATATTAAAGTTTGAACACATTGCTGTGGTTTTTATTACAATTTTGACAATGAAGGTGAATTGCCCTTTAAGCTGCAAGTCACAGTTTCCCCAAGAGACCTGCTTATCTTAAATTACTATTCTTTCTTTGCTCATCTTAAATTGTCACAATTCTTTAGAAACCCAATAGTCTGGTTTTGCTTCCAATAAGGATGAATTATATCTTAGTTGGGATCAAGTACAAGCTACTGTTTTATTATTACAGAGACAAAGGAAATCATTTCTAAAAAGTTTGATTATTTGGACAAACTGAAGGGTATGGGAGACGGCCTTTCTGTAATTTGGATAATGGGTTTCTGGATCACGGATCCCATACCTGTATAGCTGGTCTGCATGACTTCTTCTTTCTAACTGGCACATCTAAATGGCGTACAAGTCAGGGGATGGGGAAACACCCTGTGGGAGCCAATGGGAGACGCCCTTTCTGTCATTCCAGATCCCATACCTGTCCCTACAGAAAAAGTTCCAATCCCAAGAGGGGTAAAAAATGTTAGCCCCCCCAAGGATTGTAATAATGTGTGTGTGTGTGGGTGGGGTAATTAATTTTATGTTTCTGTTTTTTTTTGTTATTGTTTAGTAATTTAATAAGCCCCTTGGTGCAGTTTTAAGCCACAATGCCTTTCTATAAGTAGAATGCTACTCATGATGCGCTCACATGGAACACGCGGTAGGACAAGGCTTTTTCCTCCCGTTTTATACGCTCGCTGTATTCATTCTTTATTTTTTTATGAATATTTTTTTATTTCCTCGAAAAGTGATATTTCTACTTATTGTGCCCACCAGGCATCTATAAAAAAGACAGTGAAAATACAGAGTGAAAATATGGAGTCTTTAAACAATATTGAGAATTTTAATTTAATCCCTGATGAGCTGTCATTTTTAATGGCACAGAATAGAAACCACGGAAAGTGATATTTGGCAACAGGGATAGTGATGGGCAAATAAATTTGGCAGGCGCAATTTCGCGGTGAATTTCCTTGTTTTGTCGCCAGCGAACAAACTTGTAAAACTCCTGCCGAAAATTCAGCGGCAAATTATTTGCTTGCGTCAAAACGGTCACGCGTCACCACTATTCGGACACCCATTGACTTTAACGCGGGCATCAAAATTAACGCGGGCGCCATAATTTGAGTTTCATGAATTTTCCGCCGTTTCATGAATTTCGCAGGAGAAATTTGCCCATCACTAAATAGGAACAATCTATAGGCTCACATTTGGGTCAGGGGCAGTTCAGCATGAAGTGGCCCCATTTGAAACTATAACCCTAACCCTGGTCTTCCAAAGACTCATTCTTATGACATGATCAGAGAAGGGCAATGATCGCCCAGGTCTAGTTACCCATAGCAACCACCAGTTTTGCTTTTCAGATTCTAGCTGTAGAACACCGGTGAAAACTGCCGCTTCATTACCCAATGGAAAGTGTCAGTCTCTGGTAAGGACACGTAGCACCTCATAGCCAATTAGAATGCACCATTCTGAGATGTGATAAATGCAATCATTCCCCCCCCTTTCTATTAAAACTGTTACTTAATGGAGTGAATTTGAGATGAATTTCCACGTTTCGCCGCCAGCAAATATATTCGCAAAACTCCTGAGAAAATTCACAGGCAAATTAGTTCTCACGACAAAACAGTCACGCATCAACACTATTCGGATACCCATTGACTTTAACACAAGCATCAAAATTAACACTGGCATCGTAATTCGAGTTTCGTGAATTTGTCGACGTTTCGCAAATTCCGCAGGAAAAATTCACCAATAACTAAACAGGAACAATCTATGGACTCACATTTGCGTCAGGGGCCCTATAACCTTAACCCTAACCCTAACCCTAACCCTGGTCTTCCAACGACTCATTCCTATAACATGATCAGAGAAGGGCAACGATTGCCCAGGTCTAGTTACCCATAGCAAACACCAATTTTGCTTTTCAGATTTTAGCTGTAGAACACCGGTGAAAACTGCCTGCTAACTGTCGTTTCATTCCTCAATGGAAAGTGTCAGTCTCTGGTAAGGACACGCAGCACCTGGCGCAACCCATAGCCAATTAGAATGCACCATTCTGAGATGTGATAAATGCAATCATTCCCCCCTTTCTACTAAGGGCTCTTACAGATGAACGTTTTTAGATGCGCTCCCGTTTCATGCGTTCAGGAGTAGATGCACTGAATTCTTTGCAATGCGGCTGTACTCACACAGACGCATGTAAGCAGCGAACGCAGGAAAAATGCAACATGCTGCATCCGAACCTGCGTTTGGCGCTTACATGCGTCTGTGTGAGTACAGCCCCATTGAAAAGAATTCAGTGCATCTACTCCTGCGGCTAATCGCAAGAAAACGGAACGAAGGGGATCGCAGCTAAAAACGCTCATCTGTAAGAGCCCTAAAACTGTTACTGAATGAAGCTGTTAGGAAGTTGGTGAGCAGCCACCTGCAATGTGATTAAATGAAATAAATGAACGTTTAAGTGATCAATTAGTGTGTGCGCCCCCGAGGTTCTATTTACTCTGTGCAGTGGGGAACAGTACGGATAGATACAGGTAATTGCACTGGGGCCTGCATGAGAGCCAAATGTAGTGACACACACGTGCGTAATATCTCACACAAAGCACATCTGCCACTGGCAGTTCTCACTGTTAACAGCCCGTACATTGCTCCAGTGGCCGAAGGCCTCCAGGCCACAGGTTGCCTCAGATTTCCTGGAACGTGAGATAAATAAAGAGAACACTTCCCCGGCGGGCACATTGCTGACCAGAGCTTTATCCCGACCTCCTCAAATCCATCACTTGGCAGATAAAAGAATCACAAGTGACAGTTGCCGGGAGGCTCAGCCACGGCAACGTTTGCGATGCAGGCGGCGTCCGTCTCGAGCTCTGAATACAAATGCAGCCCTCCCCCTCGGCGACGGAGAAATCAATTCTCTTTGTCTATTAATTTCATGATTTGGAAACAAGTCCAGAAGAGGCTGCGCGTGTGTATATATATATATTTCTTCTGCACCGCAATATCTGACTCTTAATTAATTGTATCGATTAAGGATAAGAGTCCTGAAGAAGAGAGCGTTATGAAGCAAATACTGGAGGCAGGGACGGTTTTATTATCCAATGTACATATTGACACGGGGTCTCTATAAAGGTTCGGCAGATGGGAGATTGTATAAATATAAACCCTTTCGCTTTCTACTAAAGTCGCTTTTAAAGAGCGAGTCGTTTTATCTCCTTATTCCTCAGGGTTCAAAGTTGGATTGTAAGCTCTACGGGATAGAATAGATATGCATTATAATCATATCAGACTTCAACTTAAAATTTACTGTGATAGCAGTATACTGACGGAATAGTCAAATTATATTAAAAGGGTGGATCCCCTTTAAAGTCAACTTTTAGTATCTTATAGAGTGGCCACTTCTAAGCAACTTTTCAATTGGTCTTCATTATTTATTTTGTATAGTCTTTCCATTATTTGCCTTTTTCTTCTGACTCTTTCCAGCTTTCAAATAGGGGTCGCTGACCCCATCTAAAAAACAAATGCTCTGTAAGGCTACAAATGTATTGTTATTGCTACTTTTTATTCCTAATCTTTCTATTCGGGCCTCTCCTATTCATATTCCAGTCTCTTATTAAAAACAATGCATGGTTGCTAGGGGAATTTAGACCCTAGCGACCATATTGCTGAAATTGCAAACTGGAGAGCCGCTGAATAAAAAGCTAAATAACTCAAAAAACACAAATAATAAAAAATAAAAACCAATTGCAAATGATCTCAGAATATCCCTCTCTACGTCACACTAGTTAACTCAAAGGTGAACAGCCCCTTTAAGAGGGGGGAACTCGCCTTTAAAGTTTTAGAGCAATTAAAATAGCCGCCAGCAACAGGAAATCTGCATAGCAAACAATATGCTTTATGGTTGCTAGGGGGCATTTACCCTAGCAACCATCATTTACACTAGCAACAGGACAAAAGAGAAAAAGAACATGCACAAAAAATGTAAAAGACCACCTGCAAATCTGCAGGTTCGGCAACAATAATTTAATATTCAATTTAAAGGGGACTCCACCCAAAACATTTATTATTTACACAATGAAAATGTGAAATGAATGTATATTGGGACGTTGCTTAGAGTTACGTTTTCCTTGTATTGAGCAAACATTAGCTGGAGACCTGCAGGCTGAAAGGCTTGGGTAGATGCCACCTGTGTCCTAAAATTGCCTCTTTAAAGGATAAATATCCCAATCTATACCCATTCCCTGCATCGTATCCCTCTCTGCCTTGGCATTATTACCCATTGCTAATGGAGTAGAGTCAACAAGGCTGATGAATGGACCCAAATGCACAAGCGACCCATTACATAGGCAATTAGTGCTGAAGCCATAACAGCTCCAAAACTGTTCGGGTTGGAAGCCAGATTCTCCACTTGACTTTCCTGGAAAATTCTGGCAGATCAAATTGTGGCTCAGGCTCAGTTTCTAGATACAGACCCAAATGGACTGAACAGAATAGGGATTGGTGCTGGACTTTATTTAATATGAATTGCCTCAGGGCCACATGACTATGCAGTCAGCATTTAGCTGCACCGTATATATAACTGCCATCTGCAGAGATGTGTGCACTGTCTATTTAATGCCCCATTTAAATGGCTGCTAGAGGGGTGCCACTTGTATTCACCTCACTATGTGAATGGGATAATGATAATAAACCCCATGAGACTACTACAGCTATTGGCTGACAAAGGGCAAGTTTGCATTTGGAAGTACACACGAGCCTGTCTAGTAAGTTTAGTTTGCAATTTCTGGGAGAGCGTTTACAAGTTCTATTTCAATAGCAAGATGTGATGGCCCATTATGGTTATTTAACTTTGTAACTGGGCAACTCTCCACCTGGGTTATTGTTCTGAGTAATTTAGGGTATTAAGACATTGACTGGAACTAGTGTGTTAACTTTCTCAGGGGTGCAATTAGGAAGGATATGGAGTAAAATAATATTAAAAAGTCCATTAAAAGATGCCAACTTGACCTGTTCGAGGCCCTCTCCATGGCCTGCCCAACATCTGTATCAATATCTGGGTAAAAAACAGCTTAATATATATTGGGCAGTTTGGGCATTTTAGAAGGCATGACTCAGAGAACAACTCAGAGGAGCATGTTGGAAGGCTATGGAGTAACACCTCAAGAGGTTTATCCAAATTACCTTTCTGGCTGTTTGAGGATGCTGGGAATTGCAGTTCCACAATAACTCAAGGCTACCTATTTGGTGTATACAATTACCTGCCATTCCTCATTATCAAATTCATTTTGTCATTTATTTACAAGGTAATCGATTTCGTACCCGCCCGGGTTTGAGAACTATTTAGCGCACACTTTTGGCTGCGTCGGGCCAGATCTAGCCGGGGGGCTGCCAGACTGTGTGTATGGGAACAGTAATTCATTTCAGACGGGGAGTTAATTCATTTCAGACGCTCAGCTAAAGACTTGAGACATGAGATTTCACGTCTCGTACAGAGATTTCATTTCCCCTTCAGGCCCAGAGGCAGGTAAAGCCGGGAAAGTCAAAGATTAGCAAATCGTGAATTTATGGGGGCTTGTCCGCTAATTGTTTTTTTTTCCCTTAAATTACAAAAAAAATATATTTGACCGTACATGTTTAAGAAAAGCCATGCTATCCATGTTGTTTAAAGGAGAATCAAAGCTTAAAAAATATAGCTCTAAATATTATATTTATTGTATTGAATTTACTATACCAGCCCAGAGATTCAGCTCTGCCTCTCTATCCCCCCCACACACTTCCTGCCCTGCCTCTCTATCCCCCCACACACTTCCTGCTCTGCCTCCCTATCCCCCCACACACTTCCTGCCCTGCCTCCGCACCGCCCATGCCCCACCCACTCCCCACCCCTACTCCGCCCACTCCCCACCCCTACTCCGCCCACTCCCACCTGACTTGCTTCTCTCTTCCTCGCTGCAGGTAAGAGAGTGGCTGGGAAGGAGGGTTTTTTATTAACTATAGAGGAAGCACATACCTCCCAACATTTTGAAGATAAAAAGAGGGACAAAAAAGTTGCCGCGTGTAGCTTGGAAATTTTTTGACCTTGCCCATTTTTTTGTGACTACACCCCCTAATTACCATGTTCATTTTACAAAATTTCGAAGGTTATAAAAGTTTGAACATATTTCTGTGTTTTTTTCAGTTATTACAGTTTTGCTAATGAAGGTGAGTTGCCCTTTACGCTGTGAGTCTAACTTCTCCCAAGGGACCTGTTATCTTATATTGTTACAATTACTTATTGGTATGGATGCACCGAATCCACTTTTTTGGATTCGGCCGAACCCCCAAATCCTTCGTGAAAGATTCGGCCGAATACCGAACCAAATCCGAATTTGCATATGCAAATTAGGGGTGAGAAGGGGGAAAATGTTTTTACTTCCTTGTTTTGTGACAAAAAGTCATGCAATTACCCTCCCAACCCTAATTTGCATATGCAAATTAGGATTCAGATTCGGTTCGCCGGGCAGAAGGATTGGGCTGAATCTGAATCCTGCTGAAAAAGGCTGAATCCTGGCTGAATCCCGAACCGAATCCTGGATTCGGTACATCCCTACTTATTTGCTTATCTTAATTGTTACAAATGTATCTAATCTTCTGTTGTGGCTGTTCTGGGCTCTCTGCCAACAGCCAATTAAGTTAGAAACTTTGTTTCTTTTTCTGGCTGTTCAGTGCAGAGAAAAATGTGACTATCCAGTACAAACGAGGGACTGCGGGTTGAGCTGTCAAAAGAGGGACTGTCCCTCTAAAAACGGGACAGTTAAGAGGTATGGAAGCAGACCCCAGAGTCCGGGCCCTCCTGTTCCCTGGGCCCCCTGTGACTGTGGGGTCGGCTTTCTCTATAGTTGCGCTACTGATGGCAATGAAATCCTTTAACGCCTTCTGTATTGTGCAATGTATCCAGCACCATTGCTTCCCTTACATAAGGCTGCCTGTTTACTAACTTATCTATAAAGCACAAATTAGTATGACCAATAGCCGGCGGCATTCGTAATTAAAACAGGGGAACACGGTTGCCAACCTTCTTGTACTGTACTTATTGTGTGCCAAACATCTGTCAGCATGAAAACCGTCTCTGAGCTTAATCTCACATTTAATAAAAACCTGCTGGAAGCGTGTACGCTTGCGCCACCGTTACGGCCGTCACTTTAGGGTTTACAGACATGCTTACTTTTTAGGAGGAACAATCATGGACAAAAAATTGTATTTTTGACTGAAAGAATAAAGAACAGTGTGTAATGTTTAACAAAGAGAGTTCTGTCACATTGTAAGCAACAGTCCTGTCCAGTGGGGCCCACCAAAAACCTTAGACCAGGGGCCCACTCTCAGTACTAATATTCTTCATCTCCTCAATCAACCTCTATTCTCCTAGTTGTTTCTTTACATACTATAATCTTTTATTCCATCTATTTAGCCTCTTTGTTCTCATAGAAATAGGGAATGGCCATGAAATAGGCCAAGTGTTTAGCAGCATGAGGGGCCACTGACACCTGGGCCCACCGGGAGTTTTCCTGGTTTCCCTGTGGGCCAGTCCGACACTGGTCCTGTCCTGCTTTATGGCAGCTGAGATTCTAGCTATCTGTATAACAGAACATTCTGTCCCAGGGGCTGCACAGATCCTATCTGATCCCCATTGTAAGCAGCAGTCCTGTCCTGCTTTATGGCAGCTGAGATTCTAGCTATCTGTATAACAGAACATTCTGTCCCAGGGGCTGCACAGATCCTATCTGATCCCCATTGTAAGCAGCAGTCCTGTCCTGCTTTATGGCAGCTGAGATTCTAGCTATCTGTATAACAGAACATTCTGTCCCAGGGGCTGCACAGATCCTATCTGATCCCCATTGTAAGCAGCAGTCCTGTCCTGCTTTATGGCAGCTGAGATTCTAGCTATCTGTATAACAGAACATTCTGTCCCAGGGGCTGCACAGATCCTATCTGATCCTCATTGTAAGCAGCAGTCCTGTCCTGCTTTATGGCAGCTGAGATCTGTATACAGGAATGCCATCAGAAATCACAGGGCCCCATACGACAACATTTCCTGGGCTGCGCCCACCGCAAGCCCCACCTACTGGTCCGCCCTCCCCACCTCACAGGTCCGCCCCCCCACCACACAGTAAAAAAACAAAAAAAAATATTGGTGGCTAGGGTTCCCACATGTTAATAAAAAATAAAAAGATATTGGTGGTCAGGGCCCCCCATAAAAAAAAAACATTTGTGGCCAGGGCCCCCCCATTAAAAAATATTGGTGGCTAGGACCCCACATGAGAAAAAAAAATTGGTGGCCAGGGCCCCTTAAACGTCCATGTCTTCTGGAAATCAGCAGCTCTCAGAAAGATGGGGGCCCCAGCTAATCAAGTAAGTGTGGCATGGCCAGGCCCCCCTTACCCTCGGGGCCCCCTACAACTCTCCCCCCTGTCCCCCCCTGATGGCTGCCCTGTCTGTATAACAGAGCTCTATCATATAGTAGGAATGTACCTCCCTCATCCTAGGTTGAGAGACAGAACCGGATCTAGGTGCATGTCAGAGGCTCAGAGCCCTGACCCTGTAGGGTTAAGGGGGGATCCACTGTACTAGAGATATTGATTTATAGGAAGTGTCAGTATCATGTTCCCAAGACTTGTGATTTAGCTGAAAAAGCAAAACTGCTCAATATGAATTGGGTATTAGCTCTACACCAGATCAACTGGGTGAAAAAAAAAAAAACACAAAAATTTGCAAGTTGGCAAAAAAACCTTGTTGTGAGACATAATCAGGGAATAGTCTTTAGCATTAACTAACGGCTTCTTTGTACAGGTAATTTCCCAGGGAATAGCGCAGAATCCCATAATCAGCAGAGTCGGAATTGGAACGAGACATTAGAAGCTCATTATAATTTCAGAAACTATCAATGTTTCGTGCTGATCTCCAGGAATATAACATTCTCACAGGTTTTATGGAAACGACTTGGAAAACAACTTCACAGCTATAGCCACTTTCTTTCCCATAATAATAACCCACCCACAAACCCTGCCTGGCCTCCATTTCCCATTACAGGCGGAATTAAAGTAATGTTTCTTCAACAAGGAATGTGGACAGGTGTTGGATCAGTTATCCGCAAACCCGATATCCAGAAAGTTCCGAATTACGGAAAGGTTGTCTCGGATAGGCTTCATTTTATCCAAATAATCCAAAATGGTTTCCTTTTTCTGTGTAATAATAAAACAGTAGCTTATACTTGATCCCAACTGAGATATAATTAATCCTTATTGGAAGCAGAACCAGCCTATTGGGTTTATTTAATGTTTACATGATTTTCTAGTAGACTTAAGGTATGAAGATCCAAACTACAGAAAGATCTGTTATCTGGAAAACCCCAGGTCCTGAGCATTCTGGATAAGAGCTTCCATACCTGTAGCTTGATTCCCTTAGCATTAATAGAATATATACTACGGCCAATAGCACACACGTCTTTTCCCCATGGATTTGTACAATGGATACATTAAGTTAACTTTTATAGAATGGCTAATTCTTAGCAATTTTTCAATTGGTCTTTATTTATTTATTTAGTTTTTCTTCTTTCTCCTTACAGCTTTCAAATTCGGGGTCACTGACCCCATCTAAAAAACAAATGCTCTGTAAGGCTACAAATGTATTGTTATTGCTACTTTTTATACCTCAATTTTTCTATCCAGGCCTCTCCTATTCATATTCCAGTCTCTTATTCAAATCAATGCATGGTTGCTAGGGGACTTTGGACAATAGCAACCATATGGCTGAAATTGCAAACTGGAGAGCTGCTGAATAAAAAAAACCATAAGTAAAAAAAATAAAAACAATTGCAAATTGAAAATAAGGCATATTTCATTATGGGGCAGATTAATTAATTGGAATAATCTAAACTTGAATTTGAATTAGAATTCGAGTTTTATCATATCTGGACCCTGGGAACATCTCGAATTCAACTATTAGCCACCTAAAACCTGCCGAGTTCATGTAGAAATCAATAGCAGAGGTGCAGTGACGCATTTGAAAAAAGTTAATCGTAGCGAATTTATTTGGCAGGCAAGTTTTTTGACGCCGGCGACAATTCTGACGCTAGCGCAGATTCCAACACCGGCGACAATTAAACAGACGCTCATTGACTTTAATGCTCGTCAAATTGTCATCAATTTTGACGCCTGCGGATTGACGTCGTCATTAAAATTTGCGTTTCACGAAAGTTGAGGGAAATTCGCAAATTTTTGGGACAAATGGGACAAATTCATCCATCACTAGTTAATAGTCTTCCTGACATTTTAAGATTTTTTTTTCCGGAAAAAAAAACTCGACTTGAGTTCAGTCGGTAATATTAATTAGAGTTTTGGACCCTCAAATTTATTCTTAAATAACCTCCCAGAGGAATAGTGAGTATATTCAAATTTATGAGCTCAAATTTTTTTTTACATGAATTCGAAATTCGGCCTTTTATAAATGGGCCTCTATGGGGCAAATTCACTGCAACTTCGCCGCACTTCGCCAGGCGTAGTTTCGCCAGCGCTCCGCAAATTCACTAAAATCCGAAGTTGCGCACAGGGGTAGCGTAAGGTTGCGAAGTTGCGCTAGCGTTGATTCGCTATGTAAAGTGAAGATACGCTAGCGAAGGCTAATTTGCATACGGCGCGAAATTCAAATTTCAATGGAGGAACACGTATCAGCACTACAAATGCCTAGAAAACCTTCAAATCTGCAAATAAAAAAATTATTTTGCCCTACACATGTGCCCACTGTCTAGGTAAGTTGCCATGAGTCAGGAAATGTAGGGGGGAAGGAGGGGAGCCCCAAAAATATTTTCGATCTTTTTCAGCCTATCACCCATCATGTAGAAAACACGCCAGCGTTTTTTGGGACTTAGAAAAAAAATTTACTTTTTTTTAAACAATCCCTATCTACTCTATTGCGCTTCGCCAGGTCTGAGGTGGCGAAGGAAGTCTAGCGTAAAAGGTAGCGTTCAGTACACTGCGCAAGTTAGTGAATTTGCGTAGTTACGTCGCTAGCGAAAATTCGCCTGGCGTAAGGGTGCGAAGTAACCCTAGCGAAACTACGCCAGCGTTCGTTAGTGAATTTGCGCAGTAACGAAAAATGCCAAACGCTAGCAAATTAACGCTAGCGTTCGGCGCTTAGTGAATTTGCGCCATATATGTGTCTTTAATTAATGACAATAATGACCACAGATTTTATTTTATAAAGCCATCAAGTCCTTGAACGTGATGCTGATTTCAGCCCTGGGTATTTGTTTTTTAAAAGATGTAGGAAAAGGAAGGAGAGTCGAAGGCACGAGGATCTAATCTTCAACAAGATGGAAAAATACGACTTGTAAGTAAGAGATCTCCCCAGTGTCTAATAAAATGCAGATTGTATTTTTCATCACGGTTCAATAAGACGGCTCTTTGTAAGGAGACCGGGATCTCCGAGTAAATCACAAATGTTCTGCGCTACAAAAACTGCATTTAGAAATGTTGCTTTTAGGATAAAATATGACTTCAAGATGCCTTGTAATGTCCATGCCAGAGTTTATGGAGAAATCTAATTCTCAATTTAAGTTTCAAGAAGAAAAAAAACGAAAAACGAAAAAAAAAAATACATTGCTGGGAAAGTATTTCAATGTGAAATCTAAGAACTTATATTATACAAAGTGCTTCACCGCCGACACAAATGGCAACGCTTAACGCAGCCCTGTCCCATTTTATAAACACAATCTGTTTCATGTATAGCAGAGTCGCCCTACAGCAAATGCAGAAATTTACTTATATTCACAATAAAAAAAAAAAAAACTCCTTTCTTTAAAGAAAAGGGGGGGGGAGGGAGTGCACGTTGCCTGGAAACTAATTTTCATCGAAGTCGCTGGAACACAGAATATTTGCACTTTAACCAAGTGATCCAGCAAAACAGCTGCCGCCATGCCCTGTATATAATGAGCAGCGCAGAGAAGAAGCTGTTGGTAAGACAAGAATTTGCATTGGCTCTAAGGAATTTATTTATTTAAAAGAGAACTAAAGCTTAACTAAAGAAGTAGCTAAAAATGTTGTTCATTATGTTTTGTGCTTCTGTACCAGCCCAAGGCAACCACCACAGCCCTTAAGCAATAAAAATCAGTGCCTCTAAAGATGCCCCAGTAGCTCCCCATCTTCTTTTCTGCTGATTCACTGCACATGCTCTGTAGAGATGGCGCGAACTGTTCGCCGGCGAACTTGTTCGCGCGAACATCGGGTGTTCGCGCTCGCCGGAAGTTCGCGAACGTCGCGCGACGTTCGCCATTTTGGGTTCGCCATTGTTGGCGCTTTTTTTTGCCCTCTCACCCCAGACCAGCAGGTACATGGCAGCCAATCAGGAAGCTCTCCCCTGGACCACTCCCCTTCCCTATAAAAACCGAAGCCCTGCAGCGTTTTTTCACTCTGCCTGTGTGTGCTGAAGAGATAGTGTAGGGAGAGAGCTGCTGCCTGTTAGTGATTTCAGGGACAGTTGAAAGTTTGCTGGCTAGTAATCGTTTTGATACTGCTCTGTTATTGGAGGGACAGAAGTCTGCAGGGGTTTGAGGGACATTTAAGCTTAGGTAGCTTTGCTGGCTAGTAATCTACCTTCTACTGCAGTGCTCTGTATGTAGCTGCAGTGGGCAGCTGTCCTGCTTCTGATCTCATCTGCTGACTGCTGCAATAACAGTAGTCCTTGTAAGGACTGCTTTTATTTATTTTTTTGTTGTTTTACTACTACTACTACTACTACTACTACTATAAGAGCCCAGTGCTATTAGTCTAGCAGTGTTGGGGAGTGGGACTGGTGTGCTAATCTGCTGCTCCTAGTAGTTCAGCAGCACCAACTGTAATTTTTTTTTTTTAATATTCATTTTTTTTTTATTTTACTTTTTTTTATTTTACTACCGCTGTAGTAGTGTATAAGTTGACCTTTTAGGCATTATTTGCCCTGTAGGCATTTTTTGCCCAGTGTGTTATTCAACCAACTGCCATCTAGCTGTGTGACCTTGTTCACATTCTGTCTAAATATCCATAATATTACCGTCTCCAGAAAAAACACCGGAGTGACTTTTTTCAAGCAGCCATAATAAATTTTACGTAATCCGTATCCATCGCTGTAGTAGTGTATAAGTTGACCTTTTAGGCATTATTTGCCCTGTAGGCATTTTTTGCCCAGTGTGTTATTCAACCAACTGCCATCTAGCTGTGTGACCTTGTTCACATTATGTCTAAATATCCATAATATTACCGTCTCCAGAAAAAACACCGGAGTGACTTTTTTCAAGCAGCCATAATATATTTTACGTAATCCGTATCCATCGCTGTAGTAGTGTATAAGTTGACCTTTTAGGCATTATTTGCCCTGTAGGCATTTTTTGCCCAGTGTGTTATTCAACCAACTGCCATCTAGCTGTGTGACCTTGTTCACATTCTGTCTAAATATCCATAATATTACCGTCTCCAGAAAAAACACCGGAGTGACTTTTTTCAAGCAGCCATAATAAATTTTACGTAATCCGTATCCATCGCTGTAGTAGTGTATAAGTTGACCTTTTAGGCATTATTTGCCCTGTAGGCATTTTTTGCCCAGTGTGTTATTCAACCAACTGCCATCTAGCTGTGTGACCTTGTTCACATTATGTCTAAATATCCATAATATTACCGTCTCCAGAAAAAACACCGGAGTGACTTTTTTCAAGCAGCCATAATATATTTTACGTAATCCGTATCCATCGCTGTAGTAGTGTATAAGTTGACCTTTTAGGCATTATTTGCCCTGTAGGCATTTTTTGCCCAGTGTGTTATTCAACCAACTGCCATCTAGCTGTGTGACCTTGTTCACATTCTGTCTAAATATCCATAATATTACCGTCTCCAGAAAAAACACCGGAGTGACTTTTTTCAAGCAGCCATAATAAATTTTACGTAATCCGTATCCATCGCTGTAGTAGTGTATAAGTTGACCTTTTAGGCATTATTTGCCCTGTAGGCATTTTTTGCCCAGTGTGTTATTCAACCAACTGCCATCTAGCTGTGTGACCTTGTTCACATTCTGTCTAAATATCCATAATATTACCGTCTCCAGAAAAAACACCGGAGTGACTTTTTTCAAGCAGCCATAATATATTTTACGTAATCCGTATCCACCGCTGTAGTAGTGTATACGTTGATCTTGTGGGCATTATTTGCACAGTGTTTTCTTCAAACCGCCATCTAGCTGTGTGAGCTTGTTCACATTTTGTCTAAATATTGATAATATTATCGTCTCTAGAAAAACCACTTGAGTTACTTTTTTTCAAGCAGCATTCTTATATTTTACGTAATCCGTATCCACCGCTGTGTATACGTTGACCTTGTAGGCATTATTTGCACAGTGTTTTCTTCAAACCGCCATCTAGCTGTGTGAGCTTGTTCACATTTTGTCTAAATATTGATAATATTATCGTCTCTAGAAAAACCACTTGAGTTACTTTTTTTCAAGCAGCATTCTTATATTTTACGTAATCCGTATCCACCGCTGTGTATACGTTGACCTTGTAGGCATTATTTGCACAGTGTTTTCTTCAAACCGCCATCTAGCTGTGTGAGCTTGTTCACATTTTGTCTAAATATTGATAATATTATCGTCTCTAGAAAAACCACTTGAGTTACTTTTTTTCAAGCAGCATTCTTATATTTTACGTAATCCGTATCCACCGCTGTGTATACGTTGACCTTGTAGGCATTATTTGCACAGTGTTTTCTTCAAACCGCCATCTAGCTGTGTGAGCTTGTTCACATTTTGTCTAAATATTGATAATATTATCGTCTCTAGAAAAACCACTTGAGTTACTTTTTTTCAAGCAGCATTCTTATATTTTACGTAATCCGTATCCACCGCTGTGTATACGTTGACCTTGTAGGCATTATTTGCACAGTGTTTTCTTCAAACCGCCATCTAGCTGTGTGAGCTTGTTCACATTTTGTCTAAATATTGATAATATTATCGTCTCTAGAAAAACCACTTGAGTTACTTTTTTTCAAGCAGCATTCTTATATTTTACGTAATCCGTATCCACCGCTGTGTATACGTTGACCTTGTAGGCATTATTTGCACACTGTTTTCTTCAAACTGCCATCTAGCTGTGTGTATTATCGTTTCCAGAAAAACCAACTGAGTTTTTGTTGTTGTTGTTTTTTTAAAAATAATGCCAGGCAAAGGCAGGCCGCCACGCAGAGGCCGTGCTAGGGGCCGTGCTGCTATGCAATCCTGTGGCCCTAGCAAATTGCCCAGTTTTAAAAAGCCAATGACCCTGAACTCCCAAAATGCTGAAGAGGTAGTTGACTGGCTTACACAGCACACCCCATCCTCTACCGTTTCTAACTTTACCACAACATCCTCCTCATCCTCCACTGCTATGGCCACCCCACGTAACACTTCCTCCACCACCGGTGCCCCTTCTTCACTGGAGTCAGAGGAGTTATTTTCCCATGAGTTTCTTGAACTGAGTAATGCGCAACCATTATTGGCAGAAGAAGATGAAGGAGATGAGGACGTTACACCAGATTTAATTCTGGCAGAGAACACGACAGAGATGGACATAATGATGAGTGATGAGGAGGAGGTCCCCGCTGCTGCTTCCTTCTGTGATGTGTCAGAAGAAATTGATGCATCTGAGGAGAATGATGATGAGGAGATTGATGTTTTGTGGGTGCCTAGTAGAAGAGAGCAAGAGGAGGGTAGTTCAGATGGAGAGACGGAGAGTCAGAGAGGCAGTAGGAGAATAAGACTTAGAAGAAGCAGGGAGGACAGCCCGCAGGGATCAGTAGGGCAACAACATGTATCGGCACCTGTGTTCAGCCGGCCAACGCACCCGCCAACCAATGCCGCCAACTTCTACTGTTACCGCCAGATCGCACACTTCCAAAAAGTCAGCAGTGTGGGATTTTTTTAATGTGTGTGCCTCTGACAAAAGCATTGTAATTTGCAATGAGTGCAGTCAGAAACTGAGCCTTGGTAAGCCCAACAGCCACATAGGTACAACTTCTATGCGAAGGCACATGAGCGGCAAGCACAAAGCACTTTGGGAGCAACACCTCAAAGGCAACAGGCAAACTAAAAGCCACACTCCTTCTGGTCCAGCATCTTACTGCTCTACCTCTGCTCTCCTTGACCCATCTGAACCACCCTCCACTCCGCCTTCCACCTTGACCACCTGTTCCCATTCCCAGTCATCTGCCACCAGCCAAGTTTCTGTGAAGGCCATGTTTGAGCGTAAGAAGCCAATGTCTGACTGTCACCCCCTTGCCCGGCGTCTGACAGCTGGCTTGTCTGCACTCTTAGCCCGCCAGCTTTTACCATACCAGCTGGTGGACTCTGAGGCCTTCCGCAAATTTGTAGCAATTGGGACACCGCAGTGGAAGGTACCCAGCCGCAATTTTTTTTCTAAAAAGGGAATACCACACCTGTACCAACATGTGCAGAGCCAAGTTACCGCATCTCTGTCACTTAGTGTTGGGCCAAAGGTCCATATGACTACTGACGCATGGTCCTCCAAGCATGGTCAGGGCAGGTATGTCACCTACACTGCCCACTGGGTGAACTTGGTAATGGCTGGGAATGGGAAGCAGGGAATGGGTAGCTCAACAACAACAACAACAGTGGAGTTGGTGTCACCGCCACGGATTGCACGCGGTTCTGCCACCACCTCTACTCCTCCATCGCTCTCTACCTCGTCTTCTTCCTCTTCTTCTTCTTACTCTGCTGCTGGGTCCTCCTTCTCCTCCTCCACACCTGTGCACCCCCAGCTCCCCCTAGGCTATTCGACGTGCCAGGTACGCCGTTGTCACGCTGTCTTGGGGATGACGTGCCTGGAAAGCAAAAACCATACCGGTACTGTACTCCTGTCATCTCTGCAGTCACAGGCCGATCGGTGGCTGACCCCACACCAACTGCAGATCGGAAAAGTGGTGTGTGACAATGGAAGCAATCTGTTGGCAGCGTTGAGACTGGGAAATTTAACACATGTGCCCTGCATGGCACATGTGTTAAATTTAATAGTCCAACGTTTTGTCTCCAAGTACCCAGGATTCCAGGACGTTCTCACCCAGTCCAGAAAGGTGTCGGCCCATTTCAGACGTTTCTACACAGCCATGGCACGCCTTGCTGACATTCAGCAGCGCTACAACATGCCAGTCAGGCGTTTGATTTCTGACAGCCAGACTCGCTGGAATTCAACGCTCCTTATGTTGGAACGTCTGCTGCAACAACAAAGGGCCGTCAACGAGTACCTTTTTGAACTGGGTGGTAGGACTGGATCTGCAGAGCTGGGGATTTTTTTCCCCCGTTACTGGGTGCTTATGCGCGATGCCTGCAGGCTCATGCGACCTTTTGAAGAGGTGACAAATATGGTCAGTCGCACCGAAGGCACCATCAGCGACCTAATACCCTTCGCTTTCTTCCTGGAGCGTGCCGTGCGACGAGTGACAGATGAGGCTGTAGACCAGCGTGACGAGGAGCTGGAAGCGCACGATTTATGGTCGGAATCACCAGAACGAACCCAGGCACCTGCTGCAACGCAGGGAGAGGTGCCAGAAGTGGAGTCAGAGGAGGAAGGTGGCTTTGTGGAGGAGGAGGAGGAGGACCAACAGGAGCAGGCTTCCCAGGGGGCTAGTGGTGACCTTTTGGGGACCCCTGGTCTTGTACGTGGCTGGGGGGAGGAGACCGTGGATGATGCAGTCCTTGATAATGAGGAAGCGGAGATGGATAGCTCTGCATCCAACCTTGTGAGAATGGGGTCTTTCATGCTGTCATGCCTGTTGAAGGACCCCCATATCAAGAGGCTTAAGGAGAAGGACCTGTACTGGGTCGCAACGCTACTAGACCCTCGGTACAAGCATAAAGTGTCAGAAATGTTACCAACATACCACAAGTCCGAAAAGATGCGGCATTTACAAACCAGCCTGCAAAACATGTTGTACAATGCTTTTAAGGGTGATGTCACTTCAGGAACTCATCAACATTCCAGGGGCAGAGGTGCCAGTAATCCTGCCACGAGCACACCTGCAAGGACAAAGCCCTTTGGCCGGTCTGTAACGTCAGACATGCAAATGTTTTTCTGTCCAAGGCAGCGCCACAACCCTTCTGGATCCACCCTCAAAGAACGCCTCGACCGGCAGGTAGCGGACTACCTGGCATTAACTGCAGATATCGACACTCTGAGGAGCGATGAACCCCTGGACTACTGGGTGCGCAGGCTTGATCTGTGGCCATAGCTGTCACAATTTGCCATGAACCTCTTGTCTTGCCCAGCCTCAAGTGTGCTCTCAGAAAGGACCTTCAGTGCAGCAGGAGGGATTGTAACTGAGAAGAGAACTCGCCTAGGTCACAAAAGTGTCGATTACCTGACCTTTATTAAAATGAATGAGGGGTGGATCTCGGAGGGTTACTGCACGCCGGAAGACTTGTTCTGACTTCTATGCAGCTGTCCTTCTCTTCAAGCCTCATGACTCCACACACAGCTGTCCTTTAGCGTCCTCCTCCCTCCGCCACCGTTACAAACTAGGGTGCAAACCCTACTGGTTTAATTTTTTCTGGCCTCTGTGCTTCAGTGGCTGCAACCAAAAAAACTGGGCAAACAATGTCTACAAGGTCAACGTATGGCGAAAAATGACTATTTTCAGCATTTATATGGCATATTTTTTCTGGCAACTGTGCTTCAGTGACTGCGTCCAAAAAAATGCATATTTTCTGCATTTATATGGCATAATTTTTCTGGCCTCTGTGCTTCAGTGGCTGCAACCAAAAAAATTTATATTTTCAGCATTTATATGGCATAATTTTTCTGTCAACTGTGCTTCAGTGGCTGCGACCAAAAAAATGCATATTTTCTGCATTTATATGGCATAATTTTTCTGGCCTCTGTGCTTCAGTGGCTGCAACCAAAAAAATTTATATTTTCAGCATTTATATGGCATAATTTTTCTGGCAACTGTGCTTCAGTGGCTGCGACCAAAAAAATGACTATTTTCAGCATTTATATGGCATATTTTTTCTGGCCTCTGTGCTTCAGTGGCTGCGGCCAAAAAAACTGGGCAAACAATGCCTACAAGGTCAACGGCATTGTTTGCGAACTGTTCGCGAACCGCTCGCATTTTTGCACAAGTTCGCGAATATGTTCGCGAACTTTTTTTCCGACGTTCGCTACATCCCTAATGCTCTGTGCTGCTGTCACTTACTGAGCTTAGGGAGCCACTCACAACATACAGTACACATAGAATAGAAATGTCACAATATAAGGCTGATTAGTAATTAATACAGATAATTACTACATGGCAGCACAGAAACCAGTGCAATTAGCATCAGAATTTAATAATCAGCAAACCTGTAGCCTCAGCTTATATTACAGCCAGGGAAGCTCATTTTCTGCTGGATAATTAGTGACGAGCCCTAAGCTTAGCTTCTCAACAGCCAATCAGAGCCCACTGAGCATGTGAGTGTCACAGATGGTGACCCCCTGTGACAAGTTTGAAGTCCTGGATCATTGCTGCTATTGACAAGCTCAAACTTTAGCCTCATGCAATAAGTTCACTATATAAAATACGGAAATTTTAGCCGTATATTATCCCTTCTAAAAAGGGAAACTAATGCTATGTCATTAAAGCCCTAACTGGTATGTGTTGTTTTCTTACAATTACTTATTATAAAAGTATTATGGATTACGTTTCTTCCCTCTCTTAACATTTAAGACTTTAAAAATTGAAGTGTTATGGATTCTAGAGGTTTGTGACTTTTGTTATAAAGATAGACAATATCGGTATCTGGACTCCTGTAAGACCAACATGGAGATGCCCCTCAAGTTGCTGCTATAACAGCCCCTACTCATCTGGGAAGGTTCCTACTAGATTTTGGAACATTGTTGCTGGGAGTTGCTTCCTATCGGCCACAAGAGCATTACTGAGGTTGGACATTGATGGTTGGGATCAGGCCTGATCTGTAGTTTGCATTTCAGTTTATACCATAGGTGTTTGTTTGGGCTGAGGTTGAGGTTTTGTGCAGGACAGTCACACTCTCCTACTCTCACTTCAGCAATTCCATTCTGTATAAACCTTGCTTTGTGCATGGGGGCTATTGTACTGAAACAGGAGCCTTCCCCCAAATGATCCCACAATGTAACCAAAAAGGAACTGGCAGGAACCATACTTTGTTGCCACGAGTTTGAGTTTAAATGGAACCAGGGACCCTAGACCAAACCATGGAAAATAACCCAAAACTATTATTCCTCCTCCACCAAACTTTACCATCAGCATTATGCATTCAGGGAGTTTGTTTTCACCTGGCATCAGGACCATCAAATGGTGAAAACCATTCAACATTTCAGAGAATGTTTCTACTGCTCCAGAATCCAACGGGAGCACCTTTTTGCTTGACATTAAACATGATTTTAAGTCTGTTTGCTTCTGAGCACCCATAAAAACTCCATGCACCCAACAAATAGTTACTGTGCTAACATTGCTACTGGAAACAGTTTGGCTGTGAGTGTTCCAACTGAGAACATGGTATTTTAGATGGAGCGTTGGGATACATTTGGCCATATAGTGTATAGCAGGGGTCCCCAACCTTGAGACACATTCAAATGTAAAAAGAGTTGAGGAGCAACGTAAGCATAAAAAAGGCCCTTTGGGTGCCAAATAAGGGCTATGATTGGCTATTTGGTAGCCCCTATGTGGACTGGCAGCCTACAAGAGGCTCTACTTAGGGACTATACTAAGTTTTTATGCAATTAAAACTTGCTTTGAAGCTTGGAATTTAAAAATAAGCACCTGCTTTGAGGAAACTGATCCAAGAGTTGGAGAGCAACATGTTGCTCACGAGCTACTGGTTGGGGATCGCTGGTGTATAGCTACCATCTCTGCCACAAATGATTGTTAAAAGGAACCTGTTTTTGGTTGCTTGGGGAGGATGCACGTACAACTACAGCAGTGGTTCCCAAACAGTGGGGTTGCTCCCCCCTTATGGACCCAGAACAATGCTTGCCTGGGCCCAGCCAGAAGATTTGGCAAGAACTCCATTACTTTAAAATGAATTTGAATTAAACACTTGGAATTCTTGGAACTATGACTATGACTTATTGGCTGATGGAGAAATCTTCTGTAAGCTGAGGGGCCCTGACCAAATATTGGACCTTAAGTGGCTTGAACTGAAAATGTCTCACAACCACTGAGCTACAGGAATAAAAAGAATAATCAGTTATCTCTACTGAACCATTTGGCTTTAAAATAAATACACCATCGTCAGCTTTCAGTGGAATGCTGTGGGTTTGCAATAGCTTGGAAGAACAGCTTGGGCATCGCTGCTTCTCAATCATAATCTTCTGTAATTATGACTTTCAATGATGGCATTTTATGGCCCTTCACAGTTTGGGGGTCCAGAAAAAAAAAATTCCCTCTCGTCCTCAACCCTAAAACTAGCTCCAGTAACGAAGGCTGAATTGATAGCCCCTAAACTGAATGAACAATGGCAGAGCAGTTTCTGGGCCACAGAGCAGATCTTTGTCATGTGAAACCTGATCGTTCAAGCTTTATTGGCTTTATTTTAGGCAGCTTTGTGTCCTCTATGCACGCTAACACACAAGGTAATGATTGAAATTGCAAATACAGATACAAAATACTCAGAAAACCCAATATACACACAAAAAACAAAGATGCGTTTTATTCCCCTAGTTCAAACCTGGTGTTCCCTGGGTAACAACTGCCAGTTGGCAGTACATTACAAGGTTAATTTAGCTGGTTTTAACCCAGAAAGCGCTCTGCAACATGCTAATAATATGTGTGTGACAAACGCTCTAATATGAAATCCACCCCACCCAGGTCAACTTGTGATTGGATCATGACTAAATGGTCTAGTTTTGTCCACCAGACCACCCACATGGTTAGCCAAAAAGCTTTGCCTTAGATTTAGAGGGGCACCACTATGGATGAACCAATTATTTCATTTACTGAATTGGCGTGGCGTGTTCCATAACTGTTTGGCCACCGATATTTAGATTCTCCTCCAGGTTCCTCAAGAAATTTTCCTTGAGAAATCATTGGTTTGTAATGTAAAATATTTATTTCAGTTGCTATAAAATGTCTATTTTACTATATAACAAAATGATAGTACCACAATTCTGTGTACAAAAATGTTGAAATTCTCCTCCTTTGTTAAAGCATTGAACAATAACTCTGTGGGATCTGTGCGTGGCCCAATACATGACTCGTCCAAATAGATTTTTTTGTAGGACAACATTACTTTTCTGATTAACAGTATGGATGGTCTGTTTAAGAAAATTGATTTTATGGTCCGATTTAAGCTTCTCTTTATCCAGTCGCAGTCCAATAAGTCAATTTATGAAGCAAAAGTCTACATTTTCTAATACATGTCTTTGGTAAATCTGGCAGCAAATGAAAGATAAAAGGAAAGAGCAGAGATGCTTTAGGCTTCGTGAACATTATGAGGTTGAACTTGGATGAGGACCACATACCACAATGTTCTGTCATCTCAGACCAAATTCTGATCAAATCTGGAGTTGGTCCAATCAACTCCTATCCAAATCAGCTAACCATTTGTAACTAAACACGAGTTGTCGCTTTTTTGGGGATCATTTTTTCACTTATTCACATGTTCACCTATGAAGGAGACTTCTTCAACAACTTCAAAAGACAAGGTAGAAAAAAGGTTTCTATTTGAGATGGAAAAGTCAGTGGAGTTGGACAATACTGTAGACACCTTGAGCTTAGATACACATCTAGAAACATTGGCATATTAAACACTGACTTATTATTCATTTTGGACTATTAATGCTAAAATATGTCTTTGGAGATTCTCATTCATCCAGATCATGATATACACTATCTAGTAGTGTAAAGTCTACGTTCTTGAAAATATATCATCACTCATCCGAGTGACTTCTTCAGTTGAACTAAAGAAGCCACTTGGATGAAGGTTGAAATGTTTTAAAGAAAACTCAGAAAGTCCAGTTGCTTTAGACTTAACTCTAATCGATACTATAACACTGAAATAATTGGCGAGCTTGGATTTATGAAGATAATGTTTCAAAAGCTACACTTTTGGAAGCCTTCTTCATTGTATTATAACTCAGAGTGGTTTAAAAATTAAGGTTGATTTTCAACATTTCTTACAGCGGAATATATCCCTTCTCTCAGGACATATTATTTGCATCCTTATTAGTGATGGGCGAATTTGCGCCGTTTCGCTTCGCCGAAAAAAACGCGAATTTCGCTAAATGACGAAAAATTCGCGAAACGTCGCCGGCGTCTCGTTTTTGACGCCGGTGCCTGTTTTTGACGTCTGTTTTTCGGAAAAAAAATTGACGCCGGCGAATTTTTTGACGCTGGCGAATTTTTTCCTGTGAATTTGCGCGGGCATTTTGTGAATTTGTTCCCTGCCGGCGAATCGCCCAAATTCGCCGTGAATTCGCACCTGGCGAATAAATTCGCCCATCACTAATCCTTATTAATGAACCAATTCTCAGTTAATGACACTTAACGATCCATGAACCTAAACATTAAGTCAATGGCATCTATGAATTAAAAGTATTTATAACACAGCTAAACAAGTGCTGACGAATAGAACCACAATCCCAGTTAGAATGTGTTGATTGCAAATGTAGAATCATGTATTGATTTCCTTATCGGATCAGGAGAAAAACCCAGGGATTTTAATTGGTGATAGGTTTTTTTTTCAGTGGACTTGATTGATAGAGCTTCATGAGGTTTAGACATTTTTGAGCATCTTACCATCAAACTCTCTAGTTTTACAAGGAAGCGTTAGCCTGCTCACTAAAATAAGTCTAGGCTTGTTAGGTGATCTCTGGGGGACTGGCTAATAAAACACCACCACAATGTCTCCCTGGCTCCGACCAATTTGTCAGTTCAGCCGCACAATGAGAAAGGGGATAATTGAAAGACAGGAGAGTGTAGGTTGGTGTGGTTTATACCGTTCAATGGAAGAGAAGAGCAAAACTTCCTTTTCTCGTGTTTTCTGCTAATTTGTACTCATTGAGGCTGTTTCTGTAGAACCCGTCTGGGACAGTCCGTGTAGAATGGTGCCCAATACTCCCGTAGGTTGTTTTTGTAAACACATTTCTAAACTTGTATCTTACACTCTAGCTAATGCTAAAATCGGAGATTTCCTAACTACACAGCCCCCCAGCAGATGTTGTCACACTATCACTCATATCTTGATGGGCATGGTAGCTCAAGCTCAAGCAGAAGTTGAGACTGTGACAGCCCTGCTTCTAAAGAAAGACTGAAATATAGTACTGTAATAATGATGATGGTTGGGTGCATGGATTAATGCAATTCAGGGAGGTAACAATAGAAACAGCAGTTCCAGTAGAATGGCAATAGGTCTAGAAGTTAGGGGGCACCTTCAGTAATGGATATATCTAGCAGACTGGTCCAATCCTCTATCTGTCCTAGTAATTTGCAAATTAAGCTTTTGATAACCCAAGGAGTAAATCACTACTTTCCCCTCTGTCCTAGATCAAAACTGGCCTCTCTCTAGAGCAGTGATACCCAACCGGTGTCTCAAGAGCAACATACTGCTCACCAACTTCTTTGATGTTGCTCTTAGTGACAGGGTCGGACTGGTGAGTGCAGGGTCCACTGGGGCTGAAACTCCTGGGGCCCCTGCCGTGCCCCCACACCGCCTACAGGGGCCACTGCCATCCACCCTCCCCCAAAATGAAGCCTACTTTCAGCGTATCGGAGGAGGAGGATCAATGGTCTGGGGGAGTGCCGATGGGGATCCATTCTGACCCTGGTCAAAAACAGGTGCTTAATTTTGAATTACAGGCAAGTTTTGGTTACATAAAAACCAGGTGTACTGCAACACAGAGTCTCCTGTAGGCTCTCAATCCACATAGAGGCTACCAAATAGCCAATCACAGCCCTCATTTGCCACCCAGGGACTTTTTCATGCCTATGTTTCTCTTCAACTTTTTTTACATTTGAATGTGGGTAAAAAAAAAAGATTGGGGTTCTCCGAATCTACAGCTACCTACTTTGGATTCAGTATCATAATTGCAGCTTCTAAGGAGCTCACACTTCTGGGTTATATGGCTCATGGAAAAAAGGCTCCCCATAGCAACCATTCAGAAGCTTCCTTTCTGACATTTGACCAGCAAATGATGCTTTCTGATTGGTCACTATGCTTCACTAGGCCTGGTGCCAAATTAAAGGACCATGACACAAATTTAGATTTCAGGGAAATTCAGCCCCCATTGTACACTTCAATACAACAGAAGGCACTTTTGCAAGTGGTGCAGAGGTGAATGATGATTAACTGCAAACTACCAAATGCCACCGGGGCCAAAATGTCCATTGCCCATTAATTCCGTCATCTTTAAGTGACTCTTCAAGTAAATTCTTTTCTTCTGAACTTATGATTGCTTTCAAAGACCATCAGTCGATCCCCTTACAAAGGGAAGTAATGGGCACAGATCTAATTAACCTGAAGGACGGCTGGGCCCTGAGCCATGCCATACAGGAGAATGAACAGTTCCCATTGTGCTTTGGAAAGTCAAAGGATGACACCATTTTTTCACTTGGGAAAAGCAATCCAGCTCAAAACCTGAGCTCTCTCATTTTCTGTATTTCGGTGCATGTTTGTTTCTGCATGCACCTTTGTTTAGCTGAAATAACAAATTGGGTGGGCTCATAGTATTTTACTTACAGATGAGGCTAAATGAGATGCTTACCATAATTATGGCTGGAAAAGCTTGAATTGAGCGGCCAAATTACACCATGGCCAATGCCAAGGGAACACTAGAGGCCAGCTGGATGCCTCCAGACTCTTCTTTCCAGCAGAACATATGGCAGCAAAAGAGGGGAGATCTTCAAGAGGAGGGGACACCAGCTGAAACTTGGTAACGCAGATGTCAAGTTGCCATCTTGTTTTTCTGTCCCCCTACTCACTGGGGCTATTTATTAAAGTCTGAATGCTAAAAACTTTAAAAATTCAGGGTTTCTTTTACTATAAGGGCAGAGACACACGCTCAGATTCGGGGAGATTAGTCGCTATTCCCCCCCGAACTGCCTCCCGCTGGCTATAATGTAAATCACCAATGGCTGGCACTTGGAGCGCTTAAGTTACTCTTAAGTTTCCTCGTGAGACAACTTCGGGCGACTTCGGAAAATGAAGCTCTCCGAGTGCCATCCCGTTGGCGATTTAGATTCTGGCCGGCGGGAAGCAGTTCGGGGGAATATTTGACCCGAAGAAGAAGCATTTTATGGCAGAGCGACTAAATCGCCCTGAATCTGAGCGTGTGTCTCTGCCCTTACATCAGAATTTTTAGTGAAAAAAAAAATAACATTTTTCAAGATTTATTAAACCTGTCGGAATCTGAAAATCCTCCATTTCAGACCTGCAAAGGTTGTATATAGGGAGTGGTCCCTATTCTCTTTGGAAGTTTCTGTGAACTGCACTGGAATTAGCCCAAAAAATCGTCTTTTCTGGCAAAAATCTGAAAAATTCTGACTTTTTGGGAAAAAAATTATTAAAAAATGAATAAAACCCCGGAAGATTCAGGTTTTTGCTCGATTTTATCAAGTTTTCCACCGATCCAATTAAATCAAGCTTTTTTTAAATGATGAATAAAATCCAATCGTGGATTCTAGTTTGGTCAGATTTTTTTTTATTTTAAAAAATCAGATAAATTCATATTTTGATAGGCCACTCTGCGTAACTCCATTGCCATGAATAAAAGTGACTTTAGGGCCAAATAATAAAGGCCTTCCCCAACAAATAGCTAAATCAGCCCTTTTACGGCCAAGTCAAGAATAGAAAAGGTATTGAAAAACATTTTGCTTCTGGTCACAAGAACTAACATATGAAGTCATATTTCTGGCTGTCACCTCCAGGCCATTTTATCCTATTATATTATACAGGAAAGGCGATTACCCTTTAAATGATCCCCAGATTACCCAGCTGAAGCCCACCTTGTCGAGTTCATTGTATAACTAAAAGAACAAATTAAGTGAAAGATTAAGTGAAAGATTCTCATACAACCCATATAATTCCCCCCCCCCGATGAGTATCAAGCTGCTAATCCAGTTTTACTAGGGCACTTGGGTGTCATTAAAAATATATCGGGTTGGGGGTCATATGTTTATGTGATAAAAGCAGACACACACACCGAGGCGGTAGGGCCGAAATAAAATCCTTTGTTTGGCTAAAGGGGAATATTTACAGAATTTTTGTATTTCTTCCAACATGTTTATTTTGCACCTGGAGTGTTTATGGTCAAATCCCGAGGCAATTGCTGTTTTTACATGGATACAGGCTCCAATAATATTTATACTCACATAGAAACCATTTGGCTCATAATGCAGCCTGATAAGCAGTTATATGAAACACAGACTTTTATGGCTTATAAATAAGCAGAAGGGCACCTCTTACAGCCTTACTCATTGCACCAGCTACACCCACCACTCGGGCAACCTTGAGTAAGGCTCCCTTGCACCTTGTACCCACAGATCCCTCTTTCTTGTGCTTCTTGTAGGACATACAATTAAGGGCCATCCATGTGGACTTTCTACTGGAGGTGCAAAGAGTTGAGCTGAAAGTGCAAAATAAACAGGTGCAAAGTGCTCGACTCTTCACGATGTGATGAAGACATTAGAATTAGATTTAGCCCTTATTTTTTCCCTTATGTTCCTTAAGCTAACGGCATGCTTTGTTAGGTTGGCAGGTTGTTAGATTTTAGTCCTTTACTTTCATTTTATTTTTACTTTCACTCTGGTAAAATGTAAATAAGACACTCCAATGGTTAATATTAATGTATTCCTGTTCTATATCTCGAGTCTCCATAACCAGTTTGGAGATGTCTCATTTTACAACTTTTTTTTTATTTCTGTTAAAGTCTTACTTGTTTTGGTTTGAAAATTCAATAAAAACATTTACACCAAAAAATAAAAACATCCATCATATTGTTACCCCTATGCTAGCTGCAGCCAAAAATCCATCACATTGGCCCCAAAAATTCCCTTAAAAGTGCGCCCCCCCCATGATTGTGCCCTAGGTGGGCGCCTACTCTCCCTGCCCCTAGTTCAGAAAGTTATAATAGCACTAATATACTGCAGTCTATAAGGCCTGTCTATATATATATCCCAAAAAAGAGTCTATTTTAAGATAAAAATGTAATCTTTATTTAACATGTGATTAAAAGAATAGGCATACAGAACAACTGATGTCCCGCCTTATGCGTTTCATACTCACTGGTACTAATTCATAGGCATTGAATAAGTGCCAGTGCCTATGAATAAGTACCAGTGGGTATGAAACGCGTCCCCTTGAGAATTTTCTGGTGAAAAAATAAATTACCACGAATATTCTGGCGTTAATTTTGTCTTTCGTACATTTCGCTGTTTAGTAAAGCAGGCATTAATACGTAGCGTGATTTTCAGCAAATGCGATAACTGGCGAAAACATATTCTTCTGCAAGAAAATGCGCAAATTTATATTTACCGCAGGTTAGTAAACTAGCGAAAACATCGGTGACAAATTTGTCTATATTTTGTGCACATATTTTTACCGCGCTTTAGTAAACGGACCCCTAAGTTGGTAGCACCTTTGGTATTAGGGACCTCTCCCATTGACTTATACACAACCTCTGCAGGTCCTGGATGGCGGATTTTCGGATTCTGATTTTTTGCAGCCCCGGGGTATGATAAATCTCGATAAATTAGAGTTTTTTTTCCCCCACAAAAAAATTGGATTTTATAGCAAAAAAACAACAACTTGACTTTCTCCAATTTTTTTTGGCATTCAGACTTCAATAAATAACCCCCTAAAAGGTGAACGTTATTTATCCTTAAAGGGATACTGTCATGGGAAAAAATTTTTCCCCAAAATGAAGCAGTTAATAGTGCTGCTCCAGCAGAATTCTGCACTGAAATCCATTTCTCAAAAGAGCAAACAGATTTTTTTATATTCAATTTTGAAAACTGACATGGGGCTAGACATATTGTCAATTTCCCAGCTGCCCCTGGTCATGTGACTTGTGCCTGCACTTTAGGAGAGAAATACTTTCTGGCAGGCTGCTGTTTTTCCTTCTCAATGTAACTGAATGTGTCTCAGTGGGACATGGGATTTTACTATTGAGTGTTGTTCTTAGATCTACCAGGCAGCTGTTATCTTGTGTTAGGGAGCTGTTATCTGGTTACCTTCCCATTGTTCTTTTGTTTGGCTGCTGGGGGGGAAAGGGAGGGGGTGATATCACTCCAACTTGCAGTACAGCAGTAAAGAGTGATTGAAGTTTATCAGAGCACAAGTCACATGACTTGGGGCAGCTGGGAAATTGACAATATGTCTAGCCCCATGTCAGATTTCAAAATTGAATATAAAATAATCAGTTTGCTCTTTTGAGAAATGGATTTCAGTGCAGAATTCTGCTGGAGCAGCACTATTAACTGATTCATTTTGAAAAAAAAATTTTTCCCCTTGACAGTATCCCTTTAAGGGTGTTTGTGAATGTGGGGGGCCCCAGGGCTGCCCCCCCCCCCAAAGCCAGCTATAGCCGTCACTAGATTTGTCCTTGGTACATTATTTAAGCCCGGCGGTGAATGATTCGCCAGCACTTCAATCAATCAGATGAATGAGGAAAGTGCTGTGAGCGGGATTAAGTAGACATGGGCCGAGCAGGGGAATCACATGGAGTGGTGTAACCCAGATAAAGCCGCCAGGATAATGTGCTAATCCCATCACCTTGTGTCCAGCGGCTCATTCCAGATACAATTCAGCTTGGAGATGTTTGTGCCCGGCCCGATAGCTGCACATCTAAAGGATAACATCTTCTGTCGCTTCTTTTTTATTGGTCTATTTCTCTGCTTTTTATCTTGGGCCGAACACACGAAACAGGTTAACCCTCACCTGAACCACATACAGGGCAGTGTCTATCGGAATTGGTGGAGTCTTGATTTATGTAAAGGGGAAATTGCCACTGTGCAATCCAAACAAAATGGGTCGTTCGCCTTTAAATAAACATAGACATTCATATTCGAAGACCAAACGCAATTGTTTTTCTAGTCTGTATTTGTTTAGGGCTTTTGAATGATTTATCATTTTGTTCAGAAGCAATCTGGTTGCTAGGGTCTATTTTACCATAGCAACTAGGCAATGGTACGACTGATGAACAGGAGAGGGTCCAAACAGAAAGAAAAGCAATACAGACGAACAACACAATTGTGGCCTCACAAAGAAATTGCTTTTTTGGCTGCTGGGATCAGTGGCAGAATAAAAAGCTGCATCTATTGGAAATAAATAATGAAGACCAACTGAAAATTTGCTAGGAATAGGGCATTCTATAACATATTAAACTTTTAAGAAAAAAAAAAAAGCAAACAACCTAAAAGATTCCTGTAATTAGGATCTTACTGGATAACAGGTTTTCACATAACAGATCCCATATCTGAACCTGTATTGGCATTGGAATCACATGCATGTTACAGACAACTGGGATTTGCCACTTCTTTTTTTTTTAAATTTTGCCCAATGCAGCAATTCAGTTAAAGGGGTTGTTCACCTTTAAAATAACTGTGAGTATGATGTAGAGAGGGATATTCTGAGACAATCTGCAATTGGTTTTCAATTTTTATTATTTGTGGTTTTTGAGTTATTTAGCTTTTTATTCAGCAGCTCTCCAGTTTGCAATGTTAGCCATCTGGTTGCTAGGATCCTAATTACCCTAGCAACCACGCATTGATTTGAATAAGAGACTGGAATATAAATAGGAGAGGCCTGAATGGAGAGATGAGGAATAAAAAGTAGCAATAACAATACATTTGTAGCCTTACAGAGCATTTGTTTTTTAGATGGGGTCAGTGACCCCCGTTTGAAAGCTGGAAAGAGTTAGAAGAAAGCCGCAAATAATTAAAAACACTGCTAAAAAAATAAATATTGAAGACCAACTGAAAGGCTTATTAGAACGGGCCATTTTAAAACATACCAAAATTCAATTTAAAGGTGAACCACTCCTTTAATAAACCCTAATGTGCAAAAATCGGTGCAATTTGGTTTTTAAGAAACTGTTTTTTGGAGGAGCCAGACGCATAAGTGACTGTATCGCATACCTCCCATCTGTCCCATTTTTTGCTGGACAGTCCCTATTTTCACGGGACAGTCCCGATTTTGACAGCTTGCAGTCCCGGGTTTGTTACTGAAATGTCCCGACTTTCTCTTTGATCTCCTGCACTGAACAGCCAGAAAAAGATATGTTTGTAAAACTTAATTGGCTTTTGGCAGAGAGCTTCTTGTCCCCTGCTGGTAAAGTCATTATGCAAATGAAGGACACACAGTAACTTCCAGCAGGTGGCAGCACTACTGAACAGCAGCTAACACACAGGTTTGGCTGATTTGAAAATAGCTTAGAAGGGTTGATAAGCAACAAGGAATTTCAACTGAGCATGTGCGAGATTTCAGAGCTACAGTTGGCTGGGAAGATATAGGTAGGAGGAGCCAGTGAAATCCAAGATGGCTGCCTCAGCTAGAACTGCAGGGGAGATAGGGGAGATCTTGCAGAAGGAATAGTGAGCTGATCATTTACATTATACAAACAATTCTAACTGTTTTAAAAATCGGATTTCTTGAACTTTCACATAGTGTATTTACTTAGTAAATGATTTTGGTCATGATTGTTGCCCTTTAAGATAAACAGGTCCCTTGGGGAGAGTGTGACTTGCAGGTTAAAGAGCAATTCACCTTCATTAACAAAACATAAAAACTACAGAAATGTGATCAAACTTTCATAACCTTCCAAATTTTGCAAAATGAATATCGATTTTCTCCCGAAATTTGGAAAATTCACAGCGAATTTGCGCCTGGCGCATCACTAAGTATAAACATGGTAATTAGGGGGTGTGGCCACAAAAATGGGCATGGTCAATACATTTTGCCACACAATCATTTTTTCTCTCTTTCTATTTCCAAAAATTTGGGAGGTGGTATTGTTTACATTGGGGCCACCACTGAACGGGGTTGATTTCATTTTCCCCGAGACGCAAGTGCAAAGTTGCACCCCTTAATGCCCATTCAATGAGCCCATTGCATC
The DNA here is from genome assembly GCA_038501925.1 of Xenopus petersii. Taxonomy (NCBI): domain Eukaryota; kingdom Metazoa; phylum Chordata; class Amphibia; order Anura; family Pipidae; genus Xenopus; species Xenopus petersii. The sequence goes on from CM076675.1 coordinate 165,466,249, forward strand.
CTGGGAATATAAATCCAACAGAAGGTGCAGAGCACAGGAGTGACGGGTGCAAGACAACGCAGTCCTTCTATAGGTCAGAAAGACCCTACTGCTGACACTCACTAATTGGCTCATTTAAATGATGAACAAAAAGGGGGGCACCTACCTGTCTCCCCCAACATGCCTCCCATAAATACAAAGATACTGAACACCGGCCTCACTTTATTCATAGGGGCAGCGCTAGTGCAAAGACCTGAACACATCACTTCAAGTGCAGGGCCGGGTGCAAATGTACAAAAACATGAGTCTTTTCCCTGCACTTAGTTAATTATACCCTGTTATATCTAAACCCCTAAGGAAATAAATAGAACCCCCTAATTGTGAGATTCATTTCACAACCTCTAATGGGGTCGGGGGGGTTAAGGGGCGTGTGCAGATTTGCCTTTAATTACAGCACAGAGCTGATTTATTTCTAGTGTTTATACATTAATAAGTAATAATATACCCCTGATATAACATATGGGAGGCAAGTGACCTAAAAAAGGCATTTATTTCTCAAACTAGCGAATTAACCTTATAGTTCAGCTACAACTAAAAAGTATCTCCTAATGTATGTGCTCCACGTTATTATTCACCATCCCAGTCACTTATCCGACATTTACAGTGGCCTCTGAATGCCAAGGTTAATTGGTGGGATAAAGATGATGAACGTGTATGTTTAGAATAACTATAATTATTAAAATAAAATAATAATAATAATAATAAAAAAAAAAATATATATATATATATATATATATATATATATATATATATATATATAAATATATATACACATACAGTACAAGCACACACACAATGGGAATGGATAATTAGCTTTTATCTATGTGTATTTGAAGCAATAGGGAGGAAAGGATGGCTCATTAATTCATAATTAGGGTTGAGTTCTCATTTATCTTCCATTAAAGAGACAGGTAAGTGTGAGGGCAGAGCTTATTGCCTGTGTAGAATATATGCGTGCTGTCATAGAAACGGCATTTGCTTGTATTTGTAACTAACGCCTTTATTATTTATTATTATTATTATTATTATTAATAATAGGAGGCGAATGGCTGATTAGTTTATCTTGCTTTGTTTTCGGAGATTCAGCCTTGAAAAAGACTCCATTCTCTATACACCTACAACATGGGCTGTAAAGGGATTATACAGGGACAGTTATCCAGAATGCTCGGTACCTGGGGCTTTCCGGATAACAGATCTTTCCATAATTTGGATCTTCATACCTTAAGTCTAATGTAAACATTAAATAAACCCAACAGACTGCATTTGATTCAAGTGACGATTAATTATATCTTAGTTGGGATCAAGTACAAGATACTGTTTTATTATTACACAGAAAAAGGGAAATCATTTGTACAAATTTAGATTATTTATGGGATAAAGAGGTGTCCATGTAAGACGGCCTTTCCATAATTCAGAGATTTCTGGATAATGGGTTACTGAATAATGGATGCCAGACCTGTACTAAGGGATATGCTTTTGCCGCCCCTTAATGATCTAAGCTAGGGTATCTGTAAATGACCCCCATTGACAGACCATTGTATGTAAATTTCCTGCAAGCAGAGGTGTCTCCCTGGGCCCTGTTTCTATTAGGGATGCACCGAATCCAGGATTCGGTTCGGGATTCGGCCAGGATTCAGTCTTTTTCAGCAGGATTCGGATTCGGCCGAATCTTTCTGCCTGGCCGAACCGAATCCGAATCCTAATTTGCATATGCAAATTAGGGGTGGGGAGGGAAATCGCTGGACTTTTTGTCACAAAACAAGAAAATAAAATCATTTTCCCCTTCCCATCCCTAATTTGCATATGCAAATTAGGGTTCGGATTCGGTTCAGTATTCGGCCAAATCTTTCACAAAGGATTTGGGGGTTCGGCCGAATCCAAAATTGTGGATTCGGTGCATCCCTAGTTTCTATTGTGCCTAGGGTTGCCGCATTTCCCCCCCCGACAAATCTGGTGGGAGGAGGGGAAGTGATGCAGCAGGGGTGGGGCATAGCTATAGCGGGGGCAGCACTTTAACGTCGGGGGCTGGGCTATGCAGTGATGGGCGAATCAATTCACCAGGTGGCAAATTACTACGTTTTGTCACCGGCGAATTAATTCACAAAACTACCGCGAATATTCACAGGCGTAAATTCATCGGCGTCAAAAAAAGTCGCACATCAACATTATTCGGACGCTCATTGACGCGAACATCTGAATTGATGTGGGCGTCAAAATTTACGCTTTGCTAAATTTTCACCAGTATCCGGGACAAATTCGCCCATTACTAGTGGCGATCGCTGATTGCCCGATCTCCGCGTCAATCCTGCACAGTTTTCCTAATTCGGAAGACCGGGAAGCCAGTTTTGAACAGTCCTTCAAAAAACCGGACAGGTGGAGACCCTAATTGGACCCTGTTTGTATCCCCAAGAGCAGCCCATGAACAGAGACACGGAGATACAAAGTGGTTACAGAACACTAACGCTGCCTTTATAAGTCTATTTAGTGCAAGAAACAAGACATAATATTCATGTTATCAGTCGGCATGAGAGCAGCGAGTGACTACGGGAGAGGCCAACGCCATTATCAGCAGCTGTTCCAATCTCCTCGCAATAAAGTCGCCTTTAAAGGGAAAGGTAGTTAACAGCAAAACGAGGCCAGTCTGTGTGTCTGGCTTTCCTCCCTGTGAGGCTGACAATGGTTTTTAGAAAATAACAGTAAAAATGAAGTGAAACGGCAAGTCTCATTATTGGGATGTAAAACATACAGACAATGGCCAGAACCTGCCTGAGACCTTTTTTTTATTCTACTCCAGATTTTATTTTCCACATTTTATTACAGACACAGGCTTTGCTATAAAATCAAATGATTCTGCTCAAATGTTCCCTTCTAAAGTGTCATCCTATAGCATTGCTAATGGCTTTGGACTGAATTACCCAGCACAATATCTGTCCTGGCACAAACAGGGTCACAGTTGTAGTGTATGATCCAACCTGAAGCCTTTCAGCTGACGGCAGCCTCTGACTGCGAAATGGTGGGAGTTGTAGTACAACAAGAGGATTATCAGGAGAACCGAATATAACAAGTGTATATAGTACAGGGGAATACCTATGCTGTCATAGTTTTATGGGATCTCTCTGTACAGACTATGAGCAAACTTAGGGGACTGTTCCTGCTGAATTGTGCTTAGTACAGGGAATACCTATGCTGCCATAGTTTTATGGGATCTCTCTGTACAGACTATGAGCAAACTTAGGGGGCTGTTCCTGCTGAATTGTGCTTAGTACAGGGGAATACCTATGCTGCCATAGTTTTATGGGATCTCTCTGTACAGACTATGAGCAAACTTAGGGGGCTATTCAAATGGCCTTCATTTTTTATGTTTTACAGGTTTCACAAGCATCCTGTGCTTGTTTATATAAACTATAGTAGTACTTATCTGTTATCTACTGTTTATCCTGTGCTTGAATGGCTGCCCCCATGGCTACACAGCAGCTTGTTTATATAAACTATAGTAGTACTTATCTGTTATCTACTGTGTATCCTGTGCTTGAATGGCTGCCCCCATGGCTACACAGCAGCTTGTTTATATAAACTATAGTAGTACTTATCTGTTATCTACTGTGTATCCTGTGCTTGAATGGCTGCCCCCATGGCTATACAGCAGCTTGTTTATATAGACTATAGTAGTACTTATCTGTTATCTTCTGTGTATCCTGTGCTTGAATGGCTGCCCCCATGGCTACACAGCAGCTTGTTTATATAAACTATAGTAGTACTTATCTGTTATCTACTGTGTATCATGTGCTTGAATGGCTGCCCCATGGCTACACAGCAGCTTGTTTATATAAACTATAGTAGTACTTATCTGTTATCTACTGTGTATCCTGTGCTTGAATGGCTGTCCCCATGGCTACACAGCAGCTTGTTTATATAAACTATAGTAGTACTTATATGTTATCTACTGTGTATCCTGTGCTTGAATGGCTGTCCCCATGGCTACACAGCAGCTTGTTTATATAAACTATAGTAGTACTTATCTGTTATCTACTGTGTATCCTGTGCTTGAATGGCTGCCCCCATGGCTACACAGCAGCTTGTTTATATAAACTATAGTAGAGTTTATATATCAGTGCAGCACAACACTACATTATATTTTCTTTACTTTCATTTTTTGGTGTTACTGTCAGTTACTTATGCTATAGGGCTGGTATAGAAAGCAGTACCATAGTACAGAATGCCCCGCCCTGGAACTAGTTAACAAGGGCTGGTAATGGGATTAAGTCTTTAGTCTTCTACAGGGGGAACATTCATTGCACAACATAACTCCCCGTCCTTATTCCCTAATTAACTAATTGCCTTATCCTATTAGAACATATTCTTTTTGCACCTAAACATTTCCTAGAATGTGTTGCCTGTGACTCTATAATTATCACACGCAGAACACTTCATTGTGCTGATATTCATTAATTCTCTCGCCTCCTCCCACCTAATCCCGGGTGCTACCGCCCGTATGCACATTACTGTTATGCTGATGATTGTGTCAAGGGGAAATAACTCTTGAGCAGTCGCATCAACTTATTTCTTTTTTTTTTGGGTGAGGGAAATAGATGGGAACTTGAACGAGGTCAAACCTTGTTTTCCATACAAAGAAGCCAATGAATGGACGATGCCTATTATTTAATAAGTTCTTTTATATTTATAAGTGATCAACAAAGGCTTCATTTGAACTAGTAAGAATAATAAGTGACCGTTCCAGTATTTATCCAATGCATTGTACAGATTGCTGTTAAAGGGGTTGTTTACCTTTAAATTAACTGTTAGTATGATGTAGAGAGGGATATTCTGAGACAATTTGCAATTGGTTTTCATTTGTGGTTTTTTATATTACATTGCGAGATGTGGATTTTTAGTCTTATTGATGCAAATTGTTTTTCTCTTTGCGACTTTTATTACATTCTAGGAATGCACCGAATCCAGGATTCGGTTTGGAATTCGGCCTTTGTAAGCAGGATAAGGATTCGGCCGAATCCTTCTGCCTGGCCGCACCTAATCCAAATCCTTATTTGAATATGGAAATTAGGGGCGGGGAGGGAAATCACGTGACTTTTTGTCACAAAACAAGGAAGTAAAAAATGTTTTCCCCTTCCCACCCCTAATTTGCATATGCATTAGGGTTCGGATTCAGTTCGGTATTCGGCTGAATCTTGTGCAAAGGATTCGGTGGTTCGGCCGAATCCAAAAAAGTGGATTCGGTGCATTCCCCCGTATGACTTGAAAGAGGGGCAGCTCATTTCATTTATTGTACTGTTATACTATTAGTAAACAAGTTGCTGCAAAGAAATCCTTGTGACGGGAGTTGCAGGGAGTTGCAGGGAGTTGCTGAGGTACATGAGGGTCAGTGGCACAATACAAACAGCAGTCGTCCTGTCCACACACTACAATACACACTACAAAAGTGCACTCAAGGGTGCGCTACAAATGGTTTCCCAGTTAAGAAGAGGACAAAACATTCCCCCTTCATAGGGCTGTCTTTTTCATGGGTGCAAGCATTCTCCCTGGGCCCTGTTGGTATGGGGCCCCAAAGAGCAGCAGGCTTATGCAAAGAAGGGGTAATGAGGTCCCATGACTCTAGAGCTGATATATTAAAGGATAAGTAAACCTTTAAAATAAGTGAGTGTAAAATTGATGAGGGGGCTATTCTAAGCACTTACATTTAATTTACACTCATTTATTTTTCTTTAATTCCAGAGGGATACATGTACTGTTAATATGATTGAATCTTGTTACAACAGCGCCACCCGCTGGTCAGTTTCCCACCGTTCTGACCAGCAAGTAGTCAAGGAAGTTGTCAGGAGAAATAAAAAAGCTTCCCTGATGTTCGTCTGCTTAGGAATATTAGAAACCGTTCTCACATCTTTCCTAAGCAGAAGAACATCAGAGCAGCCTCTTTCTTTCTCCTGACAACTTCCTTGACTACTTGGTGGTCAGACTGGTGGGAAACTGACCAGCAGGTGGCGCTGTTGTAACAAGATTCATTCATATTAACGATACTGTCATCGGTTAATAGTGCTGCTCCAGCAGAATTCTGCACTGAAATCCATTTCTCAAAAGAGCAAACAGATTTTTTTATATTCAATTTTGAAATCTGACATGGGGCTAGACATATTGTCAATTTCCCAGCTGCCGCAAGTCATGTGACTTGTGCTCTGATAAACTTCAATCACTCTTTACTGCTGTACTGCAAGTTGGAGTGATATCACCCCCCCCTTTTCCCCCCAGCAGCCAAACAAAAGAACAATGGGAAGGTAACCAGATAGCAGCTCCCTAACACAAGATAACAGCTGCCTGGTAGATCTAAGAACAGCACTCAATAGTAAAAACCTATGTCCCACTGAGACACATTCAGTTACATTGAGAAGGCCTGAAAAACAGCAGCCTGCCAGAAAGCATTTCTCTCCTAAAGTACAGGCACAAGTCACATGACCAGGGGCAGCTGGGAAATTGACAAAATGTCTAGCCCCATGTCAGATTTCAAAATTGAATGTCAAAAAATCTGTTTGCTCTTTTGAGAAATGGATTTCAGTGCAGAATTTTGCTGAAGTAGCACTATTAACTGATAAAACATGTTTTCTGATGATCCCTTTAATATCTTGGAATTAAAAAAATAAATAAAGAATGAATGTGAATTACCAAAGTGCTTAGAATAGCCCCCGTATCAATTTTACATTCACATATTTTAAAGGTTTACTTATCCTTTAAGTAGAGATGTGAATAGGGACCATTTATTCTGTGTCCCAGACTGTCCTTTGATTTTGGGTGGATTCTGGTATCCCGTGGACATAAAGAGTGGAACAAAAGTAAAAATGTGCAGCAGGGAAGTGTGAATACAAGGGACGTTCTCTTTACAGGGTGAGCTCTCAAGTCCATCATTGATCAGTCCTTCTGTTCCGCGTGTGCGTCAGACTCGTGAACAATGGACTCCATTTAGCCGGCGATGACGATAAAAATGAAAGAAATGATCTCGGAGCCTGTGAGCGGATAATGTAGGACTACGGGGTCTTGCCACAGCTGAGACCCCTATTGCTCTAGCGCCTCCCCTTTTACTGCCTCGTGCCCCCTATAAAATGACATGAGTCTGTTTGATGAACCCGCGCAGAGCAAGGACAATGCAGACAAAGTCAGGCTTTTATAGATTTGTCTTTCATGAGTCGTATGCTTTTTATTTCCAACATATGTTGCCTGGGAATCTCTGATTCTTACACAGAAGTCTTTGGAGCCGGAGGGCAGATTGGGACCATTATAATTGCTGAATCGCCTCTCTCTTATTATTTGTGGTTTTTGAGTTATTTCGCTTTTTTATTCAGCAATTTCAGCAATACAGTTGCTGGGCCCAAATGACCCTAGCAACCATGCATTGATTTGAATAAGAGACTGGAATATGAATAGGAGAGGCCTGAATAGGAAGATGAATACTAAAAAATAGCAGTAACATTAAGGGGCCCATTCACCAAGCTCGGGTGAATGAATAGAGGGAAAAAAAGCTTGAATTTAGAGTAGTTTTTTGTGCTCCTCGACTATCGAATTGGCGTAAATTCGCCTGAGTAGAATGATTCAAATAGATTGAGCGCAGAAACGCTGCGACTATTCGCCCATTCGATAGTCGAAGTACTGGATCGAGCGCAAAAACGCTGCGACTATTCGCCCATTCCATAGTCGAAGTACTGTCTCTTTTAAAAATACTTCGACTGCCTACTTCGCCACCTAAAACTTACCGAATTTCTTTTTAAAGCCTATGGGAAAGAATTGCCTATTCAATTCTATTCCCCAGTCGAATTTCGAGGGATTTAACCCCTTGAAATTCGACCCTTGATACATCTGCCCCTATATATGTAGTATCACAGAGCATTTGTTTTTTAGATGGGCTCAGTGACCCCCATTTGAAAGCTGGAAAGAGTCAGAAGAAGAAGAAGGCAAATAATGAAAAGCCTGTACAAAAAAATAATGACCAATTGAAAAGTTGCTTAGAAGTGGCCACTTTAAATATAATTTGAATATTCCGTCAGTAAACTAATATCAAAGTAAATTTTAATTACAAGTCTGATTCTAGCATATGTGTGATATCATTATAATGCATATCTATTCTATCCCGTAGAGCTTACAATCCAACTTTGAACCCAGAGGTATAAGGAGATAAAACGTCTTGCTCGGGGGCCACAGTCCGTCCAAGCGAAGAGCAAAATTGGCGCCAAAGTAGGGATGCACCGAATCCACTTTTTTGGATTCGGCCGAACCCCCGAATCCTTCACGAAAGATTCGGCCGAATACCGAACCGAATCCGAACCCTAATTTGCATATGCAAATTAGGGGTGGGAAGGGGAAAACATTTTTTACTTCCTTGTTTTCTGACAATAAGTCACGCAATTTCCCTCCCACCCCTAATTTGCATATGCAAATTAGGATTCGGATTCAGTTCGGCCAGGCAGAAGGATTCGGCCGAATCTGAATCCTGCTGAAAAAGGCCGAATCCTGGCAGAATCCCGAACCGAATCCTGGATTCGGTGCATCCCTACGCCAAAGAGATTAAACCTTCTGCCGATTCCGTCCTGGAAGCCCGGTGCCGGTAATAAATGTACAGGTGATAGACTGGACTTTGGGTCTTTGATTGCACATGTTCTGTGACGTCTTATTAATGCGGCACAATTTTTCAGCACAGGATTACAGAGCAACTGTGCGACTTTTTTGTCCAAATGCATTAAAGTCAATGGGCGCCAAAAAATTGTACGCGCACGCAGCTTTTTTGTTGTAACTTGTTTTTTTTCAGCGGCTAATCTTTGCAGCAGTTTCGTGAAAAAATTTGCAATGTGGAAATTCGCTGGGAATTAGGGATGCACCGAATCCACTATTATGTATTCGGGCGAACCCTAGGATACTTCACGAAAGATTCAGCCGAATACCGAACTGAAAATCCGAATCTGCATATGAAAATTAGGATGGGAAGGGGAAAACATTTTTTACTTCCTTGTTTTGTGACAAAAAGTCACGTGATTTCCCTCCTCGTCCCAAATTTGCAAATTAGGATTCAGCTGGGCAGAAGGATTCGGTGAATCCGAATTCTGCTGAAAAAGGCCAAATCCCAAAGCGAATCCTGGATTTGTTACATCCCTACAGTCAATCCATGCCTGGTCGAATACATTTGCCCATCACTAACCGCTAGTGATGGGCTAATCGGACCCGTTTTGTTTCACCAAAAACAAGTGAAATGGCAAAAAAAATTAGACTAAATGCATTAAAATCTATGGACATCAGTTTTTTTTGTCACGCGATGCAGAGTGTCAAATCTTTTTTGATGCAACATTTAGTCTACTGGCGTCATTTTCTGCGCCAAAATCACTACTTACCATCAATGTTGTGCTCTGCACTTGCACCTCATTTTTTTTATCCAGCACAAGGTGCAGAGCAAAGTCAGTTTCTGGGCAGAAGGACCGATGGGAACACTTATACACCCCTTTCTTTTCTCCCTGGGGCAGAGTCGGACTGGGCTATCTGGGGCCCACCAGGATTGCAATTGAAAGGCCCTCTTCTGGCACCCGGTGTCCAACCTAGATGTTCATGTGCCGCTTACCTCCTCTGAAATTTGCTGCTGCTCGGAATAGGCTACTTATCAGGTGGGGGAGCAGGTTGGCTTTCTGAAGCCTATGAAGGCCGGGTTTTTTCCCAGTGTCCCAGCAGCCCAGTCCAACACTGCCATGGGGGACATTGTAAATGATCCTTTAGAAATATTTGGGGGCACAGTGCACCCATAAACAAGGGCTGCTATAGTGCTTGCCCTTCCACTTCCTTCCACCCTAGGCATGTTATTACATACCTCCCAACTGTCCCGTTTTCAGCAGGACAGTCCCGCTTTTGACAGCTCAACCCTCAGTCCCGCATTTGTACATGAAAGTCCCGACTTTCTCTGCACTGAACAGCCAAAAAAAGAAACAAAGTTTCTAACCTAATTGGCTTTTAGCAGAGAGCCCAGAACAGCCACCAGGTGCAACTAAGATACTATGTAACACTTTGAGATAAGCAAATAAGTAATTGTAACAATTTAGATAAGGAGTAGTGACGGGCGAATTTGGGGCGTTGCGCTTTGCCGAAAAATTTGCGAATTTCCCGCGAAATTCGCGAAATGGCAAGATGCCAGCATCCGTTTTTGACAAAATTGCGCTGGCGTCCATGTTTTTTTTACGCCAGCAAATTTTTGCGGCGGTTTCGTGAATTTATTCGCTGGTGGCAAATTGTGGGAATTCACAGCGAATTCGCCCATTACTAATAAGGAGGTCCCTTGAAAGAAGTTAGGGGCAGATTTACTATAGGGCGAAGTGACTAACGCTTGTGACGATTCGCCAGCGTTACCGCTTTCAGACACTTTGCCAATTTACTAACGGGCGCAGGTGTAACTTTGCTAACCCTCATTAGCACTCTATCGCTAGGCGAAGTTTCGCTCTGGCGAATGGACGTTACTCCGCAAATTCAATAAGATGTGGATTTTACTGAACGTTACCTCTTTCACCAGACTTGTCTTCGCCAGCTCAGACCAGGAGAAGTGCGTTGAAGTGTACAGATCTTCCTCAATCTTCTGTCACTTACATCATATTTTTTAGTGGAAAAAGTTTCTAAGTTCCAAAAAACGCTGGCGTCATTTCTTTTTTTCAGAGTGATAACCTACAAAAGTCCTTTAATTTTTTTTCGGGTAACCGGGTTCCCCCTACATTTCCTAACATGTGTCACATAAACTATACACTGGGCTCATGTGTAGGGCAATATAACATCTCTATTTTATTTTATTAAGGTTCCCTGGGCTTGTGAAATGTATTTGCTGCTACATATACGTCCATTCAACTTTATCATTTCCCGCCATATGCAAATTAGCCTGAGCGAAGACGTCTAACGAAGTTGCACTAGAACATAAGCACATCTTCGCTTTGATTGCCGAAGTAACGCTAGCGAAAATTCACAAGCGTTCAGCGCCCTGGACGCAACTTTGCATTTTAGTAAATTAGTGTTTTGAATTTTTATATAGGAGAAAGGAAAGAAAGTATCCCTGTCTTTTTGATCAGAAAAAACACACAAAAAAATATGTTATCACTATATAATTCGATTTCAGTTAAACCATTTAATCCCGTGATTCTATATATATATTAGTTCCCCCCTTAATAAGTAGTCCCACAAAGTGCTAGTGCTTGACCTTAATTAAATAGCTTGAATAGAATAAAACTAGGACTCGATTGATTTTCCTTTTAAATATTGTGAATGCTTTGTAATTTCTAACAATTCATTTAACATTAATTGATTGTTAAATTGCTAAAAATCAACTAAAACACCAATAAGGGTGATAAAGTGGCAACAGATTGTGATCGATCCACTTATAAATCAATTAAAGTGCAATTATTAATATCTCTGATTCCAAGAAAAGGTCGGAAATTAAATTAGTGTTGTCTGAGCGAATTTTCGCCTGGTATAGCGATGGGTGCGAAACCGTTGCTGGCAAATTTACCCCTTAGACTCACAGCTTAAAGGAGAAGGAAAGGTTATAACTAAGTAAGCCTTATCAGAAAGGTCCATCTAAATATACCAGTAAACCCCCAAAGTAATGCTACTCTGAGTCCCCTGTTAAAAGAAACACTGCATTTCTTTCCATCTATTGTGTACTCATGGGCTTCTGTATCAGACTTCCTGTTTTCAGCTTAAACCTCATTGCCCTGGGCAAGAGCATGCTCAGTTTGTTCCTCTTCCCCCTCCCCTCCCTTCTCTACTGTAATCTGAGCCCAGAGCAGGGAGAGACTCAGGCAGGAAGTGATGTCACACCATGTTAATACTGCAGCTCCTATCCTAAACAAACAGAGAGTTTCTAGAACTTTTTACTCAGGTATGGTAAAACATTCTACAGCATAAATATAGCATTCTGCACTATTGCAGCTAATCTATTGGCAATAAAATGCCTCAGTAGCTTTCCTTCTCCTTTAAAGGGCAATTCACCTTCATTAGCAAAACTGTAATAACTGGAAATAAAACAGAAATATGTTCCAACTTTCATAACCTGCCAAATATTTTTTAAAATGAACATGGTAATTAGGGGGTGTGGCCACAAAAACAGGGTCAAAAAAAAATCACTGCCACAATTTTTTTACCCCTTTTTTTATTTCCAAAATTAGGTATATTATTAAAATCAGCACCCCTACTGGTCTCCAGATAAGGATCCATTACTGGATCCATAATGTCTTTTTTAGCTGTAGATTATGGTGAATCCCTGAGATTGAGCGCTAATTCTAACAATTTGTTTATTGTCCCTAAACACTTGCCATATTGTTTCTGTAATTAAAGCTAATTACAACTAATAATAAGCAATTTTTATTTCACACCTCTCCTACCAGGTGATTGTAGACCTAAACTGTTTCAATCATTTTCTGCCTGAGGTGTATGAATCACTTGGACCGGGGTGTTAGAGAAAATACCCGCAAGTAGAGATATGTAGGGCTGGCCTCTAGCTGGCGTCATCTTGTGTAGGAATTCAATTAGGAAAGAACTGACAAAGTGCTGATAACTGGATGCCAAATAATTCAATATCCCTATTTTTTATATATAAAAAAAAAAAATATATATATATATATATATTTTTTTTTTACTAAGGTTCAAACAATAAATTCAAATTTTCACATTTTTTTTAATCAAAACTCACAAATTCAAATTTAAAATCACCAACTCGAATTTGAGATTTATCACACCTCGACCCTGGAAACAGTTCTAATTAGACTATTCTCCACCTAAAACCTGCCCAGTTCATGTAGGAATCAATGGCAAAGGTCCCTTGAACTGTTTGAAGATGTTAATAGTAGGAAGGCACCGAATTCACTACTTTGTATTCGGCCGAATCCTTCGCAAAATATTCGGCCGAATACCGAACCGAATCCTAATTTACATACACAAATTAGGGGTGGGAAGGGGAAAACATTTTTTACTTCCTTTTTTGTGACAAAATGTCAAAATTTCCCTCCCCATCCTATTTGCATATGCAAATTAGAAATCAAATTAGAATCGGCCGGGCAGAAGGATTCGGGCGAATCTGAAACCTACTGAAAAAGGCTGAATCCCGAACTGAATCCTGGGTTCGGTGCATGTCTGGTTAATAGTGGTGATGAGCGAAATTTTTGCCAAGTTTCGCTTTGAAAAATTATGTCCCATAGACTCCAATGGGAGAAAAATACTGTCGAGCGTCCAAAAAAAATTTGGTGCGAGTTTATTTTTCAGCGGAAAACTCGATTTGAATTTGATTCGACTTTTCGTATTGGGGCTTTTCAATAGAATTTTTTCATAAATAACATACCATTAGAATTGTGAATACAAATAGAATTTATTAGAGTTTAAAAAAATTCACATTACTCTTAAATTCAACCTTTTATAAATAACCCACTAAGCATGTGCAGAGTCGCTGACCTAGTAAGAGGGCTGGCCAATTGCAGAAAGGAGACCAGGGGTAGCTTCTGAGCCATGGATCAGTGCTGCCATAAGGTACCATATTATGTTTTATTTAATGATGAGCACATTTTTTTGCCAGATTCGCTGTGAAATTTGCCATCTGAAAATTATTTCGGTAAACTGCGGCAAAAATCTGCCAAGAAAAAGTTCACGCGCGACAAAAAAGTTGCCAATACAAAATTGTCGCAGAGACAAAAAAGAGGCCATAAGAAAAAACTCCCATTGACTTTAAAAGGGATTTTGTCTAAATTACACTGCAAATAATTCACTCTACAATATAAAATTTCAAGTGTATTTTTTAGTAGTATTTTTTCAGATCATTTTGCCTGGTCATGTACTTTCAGAAAGAGCCAGCACTTTAGGAGAGAAATGCTTTCTGGCAGGCTGTTGTTTCTCCTACTCAATGTAACTGAATGTGTCTCAGTGGGACCTGGATTTTACTATTGAGTGTTGTTCTTAGATCTACCAGGCAGCTGTTATCTTGTGTTAGGGAGCTGTTATCTGGTTACCTTCCCATTGTTCTTTTGTTAGTCTGCTGGTTGAAAGGGAGGGGGTGATATCACTCCAACTTGCAGTACAGCAGTAAAGAGTGACTGAAGTTTATCAGAGCACAAGTCACATGACTGGGGCAGCTGGGAAAATGACAATATGTCTAGCCCCATGTCAGATTTCAAAACTAAATATAAAAAAATCTGTTTGCTCTTTTGAGAAATGGATTTCAGTGCAGAATTCTGCTGGAGCAGCGCTATTAACTGATGTGTTTTGAAAGAAAAACTATTTTTTAAATGACAGTACCCCTGAAATTTAAGTCACCACAAAAAAAAAAACACCCATTGACTCTAATGCATTTGAAGTCAGAAGAAATTGTGGCAAACGAAAAAATTTTTGATGGCTTTTGACTTTAATGTGTTTCACGAATTTTTTCACAGTTATGCGAATTCTGCAGCGAAGCAAAATGGGACATATTCGATCATCACCAGTTTACATTTATTGATTTATTTAATGTATTTATATTTTAAATGTATTTATATGTTTACATTACATTTATTATTTAAATACATTTTTAAATATATTTAAATAAATAAACACATGCAATTACATGTGCCCCTGTCCTGAGTCGCTAATAGATAATCACTTCACATTGTAGCATATGTATGAAATGAAATGGTATACAGGTATGGGATCTGCTATCCAGAATGCTCAGGACCTGGGGTTTTCTGGATAATGATCTTTCCATAATTTGGATCTTCCCACCTTAAGTCCACTAGAAAATCATGTAAACGTTAAAGAAACCCAATAGGTTGGTTTTGCTTATAAGGATTCATTTCTGTCGTTATTTTACACTGCTTCAGCCGTCTGTAAGTTCCGGTCTAGTTGCTAAAAGTAAAGGACGAGTAAAAAACAAATTACCATTTTTATGCATCGTAATGTCTCGTGATGTATGGTTTAAATTTGCCCCTAAATGTGTAGATTTACAGAGCATTTGTTTTTTTTTTATATGGGGTTAATGACCCCTCCATGTGAAAGCTGGAAAGAGTCAGAAGAAAAAGACAAATAATTCAAAAACTATAAAAAAAAATGAAGACCAATTGAAAAGTTGATTAGAATTAGCCGTTCTATATCATACTAACTTAAAGGTGAACCACTCCTTTACTGAAATGTTGTAGTCACCTCCACGTTATCCATCATTGAGTGTTGAGTAGAAACGCCTCATGGAAAATATTTGTCTATATTATCTCGTTGATAAAGGTTCAATTATATAGAGATGTATTTAGTTGAACCAGTACCATAACTATAGAGGAAGCAAACGAGATCATAGGGGGCCTGGACAGCCGGGCCTGCTTCTTCTTTGGCAGGGGACCCCAACATTTTTTTACCCAAGAACCACATTCAAATGTTGTGAAGTTGGGGAGCAACACAAGTAGGAAACATGTTCCTGGGGAGTTACCAGATAGGGCTATGATTGGCTATTTGGTAGCCCCTATATGGCATGGCAGACTTCTTCAGAATTCTTCTCAACATTTTCTGCTACAAACTACGATCAAATCGTGTTCAAATCGGGCTTTTCACGTTTATTTATTATTTCATTTTCCCGGAAATTTGCTTTGTGGGAAAAAAATTGGATTTGCAAGTTTTTTTTCAGATTTTTCACTCGAAAACTCAGATTTTTGCCGAAAACTCGGGTTTTGCGGAAAACTCCCGGGTATTGCACAAAAACCCATCGCCCATCAAAAAATCATTGGTACTGTTCCCATTGACTTATATGAATCCCGACAGGTCTGAGATGCCGGATTTTCAGATTCTGGCTTTTCCATCCTCGGGGATTAATAAATTCTGAAAAATTTGTGATTTTTTAAAAGTTAAATTTTATAACCATAAATCCCTAATTTTTTGTGATTTTTGCATTCATAGTTTAGTAAATAACCCCCTTGGTTTTGTGTAACTAGAGTTTGCCAGGAATTCAAAAATAAGAGCCAGATTTGAGGCCACTGGGAGCAACATCCAAGGGGTTGGTGAGCCATGGGTTGGGGACCACTGTTCTATGACATTGAAATCTCCCCCTCGGTGGACAGGGGAGTTGCAGACAGGTACTTGTAGAAGTGCCAGAAAAAAATTCAGAGGGCCTGGCAGACTCTTGTTACGCCCCTGAGTTGGACCATAGAGTCCTCTCCAACTTCCCACATCTTTTTTAAAAAATAACAATATATTTTTTCCCCTTCATTCTCATTTCCATAAGAAATTCTTATCCCGCTTTCCTTCCCCTATCTATTTCATTTGGAACCCAGTGCGCTTCCTCTAGGTATATTTATTTACTTTGTTGAGCCCTGTTCGGAAAACCAATTTGATTCCGTAGTTGTATAACAAAAATATCTGCTCAAACTCATTTCGGTGCCAAGCTGCCCAGGATACTGCTGTAGGGAGAAAGAGTTTTGTCAACGTTAGAATAAAGAGATTTGTTTTTATTTTCTGGAAGGTTCTATTATTTTCCCATCTTCCTTGGGGAGCAGTTTCAACTCAAAAAGATCTTTCATTCCGACAGATAAACGGCAAACATGGAAGCAATAGATCAGGTAGTGTGGGGCTATATGAAAGCTAGAAGATGCATTACTAACCGAGCAATGCTTTCATTTGACTGAAACAGAGACATCTGTTTTGAACAGAATTTTTGCCTTTTCTGTGTATAATTTCACTATAAATAAGGTAACAGGATTAGAATTTAATTAAAGTTCAGCTTGATAGTCATAAATCATTGTTTCTGTGCAGGTTATGCTGAAGCAGGGGAATATTGGTTCAACGCTTGTGTTAAAGTCTTGTGACCGTGGGCAAATTCTCTTATGTATAAAATATACATAAAAAATGGCCCCATAAACTGGCAAGAAGCAACTGAGGAACTCCCTTGGAAGGGTAGACTCATGCTGTGTCTTGCAGTTCCATAGAAGGTACATGAACAAATTGTTTTGTTTAGTTGATCTCTTATACTAATTCAGTCAAGTTTCTAGATGGTAGAGGAAGTTAAACAAAAACTGGAAGATTCCTTCTGGACCCCATTGTAGCCAATTCTTGGATCAACACTGTTCACTCAGCATTAGTAATAGTAATACTGACCAGATAAGAACCAAAGTTATAGTTATCAAACCCAAGCAGGTAAATATTTTAGTTGCCCATGATTTACAAAAAAGGCCCATCAAGCTTCTAGATGGTATGGAAGACAAAGTTAAACAAAGGAATTTTTTTTAAACCCAAGAATGTAAACATTTCAGTGGCCCATGATCTTATTGGTTGAATGCACACAATGATGCATGGACCTATGTTCTTTTAGGAGGTTAGGTGATAGTTTTGCTGTTAGAAAAAAAGTCCATCAAGTTTCTAGATGGTACAGAAGAAGAAGTTAAAGGAAAAACTGGAAGATTCCTTCTGCACCCCAAAATAGCACTGTGGCCAATTCTTGGATCAACACAATTCACTAAGAATTATTAATAGTAATATATGAACCAATGTTATAGTTATCAAAACCAAGCATGCAAATATTTCAGTTGCCCATGATTTAGAAAAAAGGCCCATCAAGCTTCTAGACGGTATAGAAGACAAAGTTAAACAAAGGAACATTTGGAAGATTCCTTTTGGATTCCAAAATTTCAACGTGACCAATTCTTGGATCAACACAGTCCATTGAGTATTAGTGATAGTAATACCGACCAGCTTTGGACCAAATTTATAGATATTAAAACCAAGGATGTAATTATTTTAGTGGTCCATGATCGTATTTGTTGAATTTACACAATGATGCATGGAACTATGTTCTTCTAGGCTGATAGGTGATGGTTTTACTGTTAGAAAAGGTCCATCAAGTTTGTAGGTGGTAAAGAAGAAGATGTTGAAAAAGGAAAAATTGGAAGATTCTTTCCCGACTCCAAAATGGCACCATGACCAATCCTTGGATCAACATAGTTCATTGAGCATTAGTTATAGTAATACTGACCTGATTAAACCCAAAGATGTAATTATTTCAGTGGTCCATGAGCTGAATGGTTGAGTTAACACAGTATAGTAATACTGACCTGATTAAACCCAAAGATGTAATTATTTCAGTGGTCCATGAGCTGAATGGTTGAGTTAACACAGTAATGCATGGACCTATGCTCTTCTAGGCTGACACTATTAAAAAGCTAATCTTGATCAAATGGCCACCTGGGTTTATTTCCTCATTGTTTGTTATGTGCATGTGATACTGAAATTAATGTTTTATAGTTACACTATGGTAGTTAACAATGCCAAGTGGGTAGGCAGACTCACCTAAACAGCTGTATGTTGGTTGAATAGATAAGCAAAGTGTATAGTATAGCATTACCCTTTGACCTTTCAGTTCTCCTTAACTGTAAACAGGTTATCGATAGTGATGGGTGAATCTGACCCGTTTCAATTTGCTGAAAATTCGCAAAACATTTTCCTAAAATGCATTGAATACTACGGGTGACAATTTTTTTTTTGACACGCAACAAATTGTGCGACAAATTTCCGACATCGGACATTTTGTTTTCACTCATCTATCGGCATGCTTTTCTCTGCGAAAAATTTCACTGATCCCTAGTTATCGACTTGTTTATATAAAAAACACACCGTGGAATCCATGAATATGTGATGGGTCCAAATACTTCTTGCACCTTTACACACACTTTCAGCAATTAATTTGAACATTTTAGATGGATAGGATTAAATAGCTCACCAAATCTATGCAAATATAAAATAGTTCATTTAAAAATCTGAAGGCAAAATAGTTCAATCAAATGACTGACTAATAACTACCATGTTTAGGAGCAAGATAAAGCAGTTCATGCAAATGAATAATTGATTTCTGCCTTTTGAGCAGGGTAAAAGAGTTTATGCAGATAGATATTGTTTTTCATAAATTCATATATATTACTGCCTCAGAGCCTAAAACAATTAAAATACACTCAGCTGGAAAAGGTGGGTAGTAAAATTGTATTTTATTTCCATGTGTTTCATCTCAAATTTAACCAGATCGGCCTGCATTCCTTAAGCTTCACTCACCAGGTGCAAGTCAGACATGTAGGGGCACATTTACTAAGGGTCGAATATCGAGGGTTAATTAACCCTCGATATTCGGCCATCGAAGTAAAATCCTTCGACTTTGAATATCGAAGTGAAAGGATTTACCACAAATACTTTGATCGAACGATCGAAGGAAAAATCGTTCGATCGAAGGAAAATCCTATTAAAAAAGCGATTCGAAGGATTTTAATCCATCGATCTAAGGATTTTCCTTCGATCAAAAAAAGCTTATGGGGAAGGTCCCCATAGGCTAACATTGTAGCTCGGTAGGTTTAAAGTGCCGAAGTAGGTAGTCAAAGTTTTTTTTAAAGAGATAGTACTTCGACTATCGAATGGTCGAATCGATAGATTTTTAGTTTGAATCGTTCGAAGTCGAAGGTCGAAGTAACCTATTCGATGGTCGAAGTACCCAAAAAAAACATCGAAATTCGAAGTTTTTTTACTTCGAATCCTTCACTCGAGCTTAGTAAATGTGCCCCGTAATGTCCACGGCATTTCCCAAAATAAATACAAATAAAGAAATTACAAAAGTATACTGACACACTCTGGATTCAACATCAAAAACGGTATCATATGTTTGATGGTCAACATTTCGATGTCACAGAGGGACGTCTTCCTCAGGACAAACATAACTTTTCAAACATGCTTCAGTCTTTTATTAGGATCTTTCAGGATAATCTGACCTTTAAGGCTTAAACCATTGGGCTTCTACTTGGATCTCTAGAAATAGAGTAGATATTGAACTTACTTTAACTTTCAGAGGAGTTTTGGGTTCCTCTGTTAATATATTACTTGGGCTTAATGCTGCTGCAGTTCTGCCCTCCTTTCTCAGGTTTTCTCTTGAGGTTCCCCTAAGCTTGACAAATGTCTCTTTCATACTCTCCCTCTTACTGTGCAATCTTTGACTTTCCTATTTGTCCTACATCCCATCAAGGCCTGTCCCTGTGCTTTCTTGTTTTTGTTTTCCCTCTTACTTTCTTAATTCTTTCACTCTTTTTTTGGCCACAGCTTCTCTTGGACCTCTCGCTGTCCTTCTGCATTGTAAGTCCTTGTCATCTTCATTTTTATAAACACAACATGTAGGCTCTTCTAGAGTTCTTCACACTGCATCTCTGTACCTCTGTTACAGAAAAAGTGCTGTTTTATATTAGGTATGCTAATGGGATCCGTTATCCGGAAAACTGTTCTCCAGACTCCATTTTATTCAGATAATCCAAATTGTCTCTGTAATAACAAAACAGTAGCTTGTAGTTGATGCAAACTAAGATATAATTAATTCTTGCTGGAAGCAAAACCAGCCTATTGGGTTTATTTAATGTTTCATGATTTTTTTGTAGACTTTAAGTACGAAGATATAAATTACAGAAAGATGCGATATCCAGAAAACCCCAGGCATTCTGGATAACAGGTCCCATACTTGGATATTAAAAGTAACTGAGGAGCTCCATGATTGAGGTATGAGGGTTGTAGCCCTATAACATTAATGATTCAAAGATGTCCATAAGAGGACTCCATCTTCTAATCTTGTCAAGCCATCTGTTGCGTGTCAGTGGCACTGCACATGCTCAGTGTGCTGATTTTGGTAAGTTACCTGTAGGAGTCATGGGAAATCATCAAAACATTAGCAGAAAGTGAGGCTACACCTCTTATAGAAGCTGATGCTACAGGGCTGATTATTAATGAACTCAGCAACATGCTTTTGATTCTGTTTCCATATCATGTGAATGTAAATTAATTACAATCAGATGTGAATTTTATAATATATATACACTCTATAGATATACTCTATTTTGTGAGTCAGCCCCTAAGCTTTGGGAGCATAGAGTTTAGCTGTTTTGGGACATTTCTGTCCCAATCCTTCATTGAATTCTCCTATTAATATATTATTTCTTAGAGCAAACAAGTTACAACGAGTCACAAGTGACATCACCAAGCACCATTATAACATTATCATTTACAAGTTCATTTTGGCTCTTTTTATTAATACTAATTCAGAACATATGCTGATTGATTTGTAAAGCTGTAAACACCCTGCCTACCCACACAGGGAAGCAGAAGGGGAAGGTTTCATGTTATATTCAGTATTGGCTCATTCTCAGAGCAGTGGGGAATAAGGGGGACAAAATTGAGCCTACAGGAAGGGGCACAAGTGGGGATTGGAATAGATTTTATCTCGAGAGCACAAAACAGCAGTCAGAGTCGTTGCCAAAGGAAAAGTGTGCTTGGAATCAGCTGCCAGTTGAGCGAGAGACTGCAGAAAACCGCCAATATGAATCCCATCTGTTACGTTCTGCATGGAATATGTTGTTTCCCCTCTATTCTAAAATTATGGTTCCCAAATGTCGCCCTGAAAATCTCCTGCTAGACTATTAAAACTTCTATAGTTTATATAGGCTGGTCTAATTAAAGTACCATCTGCTACTTTTTTTTAAGGGGCAGCTAAGGTCCCCCATTATAAATCTTATTGGAAGTCATTGGGGGTTGCTCCGTTACCTCCCAGTTACAAAAGCCTGGTCCTCTATGATCTCAACGAATGCATCTGGGATTCCAAGAGGCAACAAGCTGGAAAACAGTCTACCGTTGCAGAACCAGCAGTGCAGGGAATACAACGAGGCGGGCGAATAGTGATGGGCAAATAAATTCACCTGGCGTGAATTTGTGGCGGAGTTTCGCAGCCGGCGTATAAATTCGCGAATCTTCCGCAAAAATTTGGCGGTGAAAATTCGCCGGCATCAATTTCCGATTTTCATGATATTTTCTCCTGAAAACTTTCGAATTGCTAGTTTTTTTTATTGAAAACGTTCGAATTGCTCGATTTTTTTTAAGTGAAAACCTTCGAATTGCTCGATTGTTTAGTGAAAACTTTCGAACTGCACGATTTTTTCGTGAAAATGTTCGTATCTCAATTTTTTCGTGAAAACTTTCGAATTTCGCGTTTTTTTCGGGAACTTTCTGATTTCACAATTTTTCACAAATTTTTCAGCAAAGCGAAACGGGAGAAATTTGCCCATCACTACAGGCGAATACTACTTTCTATAAAAATTACATTTACAAATACAGTTATCCAGAAAGCTCAGATTTACGAGAAGACTGTCTCACACAGAGTCTGTTTTTCTCCAAATAATCCAATTTTTTTCAAAAAATGATTTCCTTTTTCTCTATTATAACAAAACAGTCGCTTGTACTTGATCCCAATTAAGATATAATTAATCCTTATTGGAAGCAAAAACAGCCTATTGGGTTTATTTAATGTTTACATGATTTTCTAGTAGACTTAAGATCCAAATTACGGAAAGATTTGTTATCCTGAAACCTCCAGGTCCCAAGTATTCTGGATAACAGGTCCCTTACCTGTACCTTATACTAGATCTCAACTAAGATACAAATCATCCTTATTGGAAGCAATACCAGACTATTGGCTTTATTTCATGTTTATATGATTTTCTGGTAGATGTAGGGGGTTATTTATCAAAATACAATAATATCTGAGTATTTTCTGAAAACTACCAAATCCGCACAGGGTTTTCCCCCTTATTTATCAATACATTTTTCCAAAAATTTCCTGTAGGGGAAAAACTCAAAAGAATTGTATTGTACAAATTCTTCATATTTTCTGCCCAAATACAAAGATTTTTGCCAGAAAACCACAAAATATTCAGATTATTGCACAAAACCCAGCGCCGATCAGGATATCTTTGGAACCTCTCCCACTGGTATGTGACCTATTATCCAGAATGTTCAGGACCTGGGGCTTTCCGGATAACTGATCTTTACATAATTTGGCTCTTCATACCTTAAATGTACTATAAAATCATGTAAACATTTAGGGACAGATTTATCAAAGATCGAGGTAGATTTTCAAAAATTCGAATTTCGAGCTATTTTTTGTGTATTTCGACTAAGGAATAATCAAATTGCTGTTATAGCCTATGGGGGACCTCCTAGAAACTATTTGGAGTCAATTGGTGGACTTTGAAAAATCTACATTTTTTTGGGAAAAACTTTGATTCGAATTAGATCAAATGCGCTATTACTTCGATTCGTATGATTCGAATTCGGCTGAATACGGACCGATTGAAAACTGACCTATTCAGCCAAAAAAAAAAAAAAATCAACTTAACTTTGGTTGGTCTTTTTGCATTCGAATTTCCCAGTTTTTCAAATTCGATTCTTTATTAATATGCCACCAAATAAACCCAATAGGCTGGTTTTGCCTCCAATAAAGATTAATTATATCTTAGTTGGGATCAAGTACAAGCTACTGTTTTATTATTACACAGAAAAAGGAAATCATTTTTAAGAATTTGGATTATTTGGATAAAATGGAGTCTAATGGAGACGGCCTTTCCCATACCTGTACAACCTCGGCAGTTCTGAGATGCTGGATTTTCAGATTCTGACTTTTTCCATCCTCGGGGTACAGGTATGGGACCTGTTATCCAGAGTGCTCGGGACCATAAGGATTAATGATATCTTAGTTGGGATCAAGTACAAGCTACTATTTTAGTATTACAGAGAAAAAGGAAATAATTTTAAAAAATGTGGACTATTTGGATAAAATGGGAGACAGCCAATCCGTAATTCGGAGCTTTCTGGATATCGGGTTTCCGGATAAGGGATCCTATACCTGTATAATAAATCCTGAAAAATTCTAGTTTTTGGCATTATGACTAACAAATAACCCCCTATAGGTATGAAGATCCATACTAGAGAAAGAACCATTATCTGGAAAACCCCAGGTCCCGAGCATTCTGGATAACAGGTCCCATACCTGTAACTATTTAGCTCAAGAAATTTGAGAACTTAGTCAACTCTGTTTTCATTGAAACTATTATTTCCACTGTGCAATATTGATATAATATCCATTGAGATTCGTTGCATTGTCCTTTTAATGAAATAATACCCAAACAGAGGAAAAGGAACACAATAGAACAAACACATTCCCATTATTCTATATGAATAAACTGCTTTTTCCCTTTGGGACTGGTGATTGATGGCTAAGAGAAGCCACATTATCATACAAGAAGATTCTCATATCTCGTCTGCATGGAGCTTCAGATAAGGCCTTGGCTCTCGGTGAATATTTGAGGGATAATAATCTGCCGCCATCTGAAAGCGATGGACCAGATGAAGCGTTGGCCCAGCGGAGAGAAAGCACCTGATATTCTTTTATTTACAATGGGATTGAAGGAAAGAAGTGGAATATCTTGCATTGTGCCACCAGCATCTTCCAGAAGGGACCATACAAAGGAAGAGGACTGTAGCCATTGAATTAGAAAAGGGGACCAGTGAAGGTTACATAGTTACATAGTTACATAGTTAAATTGGGTTGAAAAAAGACAAAGTCCATCAAGTTCAACCCCTCCAAATGAAAACCCATCATCCATACACACACCCCTCCCTACTTTTAATTAAAATTCTTTATACCCATACCTATACTAACTATAGAGTTTAGTATCACAATAGCCTTGGATATTATGTCTGTCCAAAAAATCATCCAAGCCATTCTTAAAGGCATTAACTGAATCAGCATCACAACATCACCCGGCAGTGCATTCCACAACCTCACTGTCCTGACTGTGAAGAACCCCCTACGTTGCTTCAAATGAAAGTTCTTTTCTTCTTGTCTAAAGGGGAGGCCTCTGGTACGGTGATCCACTTTATGGGTAAAAAGGTCCCCTGCCATTTGTCTATAATGTCCTCTAATGTACTTGTAAAGTGTAATCATGTCCCCTCACAAGCGCCTTTTTTCCAGAGAAAACAACCCCAACCTTGACAGTCTACCCTCATAATTTAAGTCTTCCCTCCCTCTAACCAGTTTAGTTGCACTTAGTCTCTGCACTCTCTCCAGCTCATTTATATCCCTCTTATGGACTGGAGTCCAAAACTGAACTGCATACTCCAGATGAGGCCTCACCAGGGACCTATAAAGAGGCATAATTATGTTTTCATCCCTTGAGTTAATGCCCTTTTTTATGCAAGACAGAACTTTATTTGCTTTAGTAGCCACAGAATGACACTGCCCAGAATTAGACAACGTGTTATCTACAAAGACCCCAAGATCCTTTTCATTTAAGGAAACTCCCAACACACTGCCATTTAGTGTATAACTTGCATTTATATTATTTTTGCCAAAGTGCATAACCTTGCATTTATCAACATTGAACCTCATTTTCCAGTTTGCTGCCCAGTTTCCCAGTTTAGACAAATCACTGTGCAAAGTGGCAGCATCCTGCATGGAACCTATAGTTCTGCACAATTTAGTATCATCTGCAAAAATAGAAACAGTACTTTCAATGGCCACCTCCAGGTCATTAATAAACAAGTTGAAAAGCAAGGGACCTAGTACAGAGCCCTGCGGTACTCCACTAACAACACTGGTCCAATTAGAAAATGTTCCATTTACCACCACTCTTTGTAGTCTATCTTTTAGCCAGTTCTCTATCCAGGTACAAATACTATGTTCCAGGCCAACATTCCTTCATTTAACCAGTAACCTTTTGTGTGGCACTGTATCAAATGCTTTAGCAAAGTCTAAGTAAATCACATCCACTGCCATCCCAGAATCGAGGTCTCTACTTACATTCTCGTAAAAAGAAATTAAGTTAGTCTGGCAAGATCTATTACGCATAAAACCATGCTGGCACAAACTCATAGTATTATGATTTTCTATGAAGTCCAGTATCTTATCCTTTATTAACCCTTCGAAAAGCTTTCCTAATACTGACGTCAGACTAACTGGCCTATAGTTTTGAGGCTGAGAACGGGATCCTTTTTTGAATAGAGGCACCACATTAGCAATTCGCAAGTCTCTCGGCACAATGCCAGATCTCAATGAATCCTGAAAAATTAAGTAAAGAGGTTTGGCAATCACCGAGCTAAGCTCGCTAATTACCCTGGGATGAATACCATCTGGCCTTTGGAATCTGAATAAAATTATTATTTTTCTTTTGAACCTGCAAATCACTTGTATTCTTGACCTTGTCAGAGTGAATCTTTCTCCTCTCGTGGGTTTTCTTTGGGCGCTGCAGAGCGGCCCTGATGGTTCTAAGGGATGTTTAATAACAGAGGACCATCTGGTCCTGCAAAGCATCTGCTTAATTATAAAGGCCGAGACAGGACACGTTCTACCATCACCAAGTACCAACAGCAGCCGCAGGGATGGACGTGACAAAGACCAGTTCTTAAAGGAGAACTAAAGCCCAACAAAAGAATTAGGCTAGAAACGCGTTGCCTCATTTACTTCTGCAGCTGCTTCTGTGGCTATTGATGCCAAAATTCGCTCAGACAACGCTAATTTACTAAAATGCAAAGGTGCGTCCTGGGCGCCGAACGCTGGCGATTTTTCGCTAGCGTTACGTCGGCAACCAAAGCGAAGATGCGCTAGCGTTGGCTAATTTGCATACGGCGGGAAATGATAACGTTCAATGGACGTATATGTTATAGCAAATACATAACACAAGTAGGGATGCACCGAATCCAGGATTCGGTTCAGGATTCGGTCAGGATTCGGCCTTTTTAAGCAGGATTCGGATTCGGCCGAATCCTTCTGCCTGGCCGAACCGAATCCGAATCCTAATTTGCATATGTAAATTAGGGGTCGGGAAAGAAGTCACGTGACTTTTTGTCACAAAACAAGGAAGTAAAAAATGTTTTCCTCTTCCCACCCCTAATTTGCATATGCAAATTAGGGTTCGGATTCGGTTCGGTATTCGGCCGAATCTTTCACAAAGGATTCGGGGGTTCGGCCGAATCCAAAAAAGTGGATTCTGTGCATCCCTAAATACAAGCCCAGGGAACCTTAATAAAATAAAGTTGTTATATTGCCCTACACATGAGCCCAGTGTATAGTTTATGTGCCATATGTTCGGAAATGTAGGGGGGAACCCGTTTACCCAACAAATAATTTACAGACCTTTGCAGCCTATCACCAGTGGCGGAACTACCGGGGAGCAGGGGGTGCAAGCGGGCCAGGGCCCGCACCCCCTCAGGGCCCCCCGGCAGTCCGTTCGCCACTCAAAATGTGGCTAAATGCAGCGGTACGGAGGGGGCGGGGCCCGGCTGCGCGTCACGCACCAGGGCCCGCCCCCCTCATCGAATGCTACTGCCTATCACCCTGAAAAAAGGAAAATACACCAGTGTTTTTTGGGACTTATTCAATATCACAATATTTCCACTATTTTTGAGGAACTTCTATCTACTCTATTGCACTTTGCCTGATGTGAGGTGGTGAAGGCAAGTCTGGCGCAAGAGGTAACGTTCAGTAAAATCCGCATCTTAGTGTATTTGCTGAGTTACGTCCATTCGCCAGAGCGAAACTTCACCTGGCGATAGAGTACGAAGTACCGCTAGTGTCTGTCTCTTTTGCTAGCGAAGTTACGCCTGCGCCTGATAGTAAATCGCCGAAGTGCCTGAATGACATCCCGCTGGCGAAGTTTCTTTTAAAAAAAGTATTCCCTATTTCTGTGTAGTAATAAAACAGTCACTTGTACTTGATCCCAACTAAGATATAATTAATCCTTATTGGAAGCAAAACCAGCCTATTGGGTTTATTTAACGTTTACATGATTTTCTAGTAGACCAAAGGTATGGTGATCTAAATAAAGAAATATCTGGAAACCCCAGGTCAAGAGCATTCTGGATAACAGGTCCCATACCTGAAATGTGATTTAAAAAAATCTCTAAAAGGCCTTCGGAATCCTATTGGAATCTCCAGCCGTCCGTTGGGTTAATAAGGCCTGAAGCATTAGACGAGGTTGGGGACTAAGCAAATCATAAAACCGCACAACATATCAATTCCTGACATTTCTATTTGACCCGTCACTGCTAGAAAGATCCGCAGCGCATCCTAATTTTCCTGGGGAATTTAAATTTATGTATTTTTTGTAGAAGGTCATAAAATTTATACTGTGTTTGTGCTTTAGTTTTTTTTTTTTTTTTGGTCTCGGTATTAAAAAAAAAAAGCAAAAAAGAATAGCCTTAAAGCACAGCGAGAGCTTCACAGACTCTCATTTAAATATGTTTTCTAATACCTTCAAAGTGTTCAACCAAAATCATCAATTTTCCTTCTCAGCGTGAGCACCGGCCCAGAAGAGAAAATAACAGCCTGGGATTATTTGTTTTACGTGGCGGGACGTATTGTTTCCTTGCAGAAATTCCTCTCACGGCAACTGCCGCACCCCCCCCATGGGAACATTAAATTGGGGTCTCCAACATGGCCACCTCTATAGGGAAAAATATGCTTATTTCTATAGGAAAAGACATGGACGAAGATCACTGGTTTACAAACTGTCAGGACGGTCACTCTAAGGGGGGGGGGAATGTATTATAAGGGATAATGTACCCCCTACTGTAAATGATAAGGATATTAGAAGTCACTGAGGGGTTGTTCTGTGACCATATAAAGGCACAAGGCTGCAGGGAACTCTGAGTATCACTCATGTATTATAAGGGATAATGTACCCCCTACTGTAAATGATAAGGATATTAGAAGTCACTGAGGGGTTGTTCTGTGACCATATAAAGGCACAAGGCTGCAGGCTGAGTTATACAGGGAACTCTGAGTATCACTCATGTATTATAAGGGATAATGTACCCCCTACTGTAAATGATAAGGATATTAGAAGTCACTGAGGGGTTGTTCTGTGACCATATAAAGGCACAAGGCTGCAGGGAACTCTGAGTATCACTCATGTATTATAAGGGATAATGTACCCCCTACTGTAAATGATAAGGATATTAGAAGTCACTGAGGGGTTGTTCTGTGACCATATAAAGGCACAAGGCTGCAGGCTGAGTTATACAGGGAACTCTGAGTATCACTCATGTATTATAAGGGATAATGTACCCCCTACTGTAAATGATAAGGATATTAGAAGTCACTGAGGGGTTGTTCTGTGACCATATAAAGGCACAAGGCTGCAGGGAACTCTGAGTATCACTCATGTATTATAAGGGATAATGTACCCCCTACTGTAAATGATAAGGATATTAGAAGTCACTGAGGGGTTGTTCTGTGACCATATAAAGGCACAAGGCTGCAGGCTGAGTTATACAGGGAACTCTGAGTATCACTCATGTATTATAAGGGATAATGTACCCCCTACTGTAAATGATAAGGATATTAGAAGTCACTGAGGGGTTGTTCTGTGACCATATAAAGGCACAAGGCTGCAGGCTGAGTTATACAGGGAACTCTGAGTATCACTCATGTATTATAAGGGATAATGTACCCCCTACTGTAAATGATAAGGATATTAGAAGTCACTGAGGGGTAGTTCTGTGACCATATAAAGGCACAAGGCTGCAGGCTGAGTTATACAGGGAACTGAGTATCACTCATGTATTATAAGGGATAATGTACCCCCTACTGTAAATGATAAGGATATTAGAAGTCACTGAGGGGTAGTTCTGTGACCATATAAAGGCACAAGGCTGCAGGCTGAGTTATACAGGGAACTGAGTATCACTCATGTATTATAAGGGATAATGTACCCCCTACTGTAAATGATGTCATTACAAACAACAAAAAAGCAAAATCCTGGGGGTATTGCAAGATGTAACTGAAAGATTCTGCCAAATACCAAACCGAATCCGAATCCTAATTTGCATATGCAAATTAGGGGTGGGAAGGGGAAAACATTTTTTACTTCCTTGTTTTGTGACAAAAAGTCACACAATCTCCCTCCCCGCCCCTAATTTGCATATACAAATTAGAATTCTGCTGGGCAGAAGGATTTGGCCGATTCCGAATCCTGCTTAAAAAGGCCGAATCCCGAACCGAATCCTGGATTTGGTGCATCCCTAAAAACTATGGCAGCATAGGTATTCCCCTGTACTTATCATAATTCAGCAGGAACAGCCCCTAAGTTTGCTCATAGTCTGTACAGAGTGTTATCTGTCGGCATCTTGCACTACTGTACCTCCCTGCCCTTACTGCCAGCTCTGGACTAGAAATCTCTGTATTCTGGCAAATGCCTTAGGGGCTGCTGTAAAACGCCATAGACAGTCAACAGTGGAGCTGTCTGGGTTTAGTGTGGGGACCCCTCTGTACTCGTCCCTATCTGAAGTCACTCTATTGAGCCCAGGGATTTCAGGGTGCACTTAGCACTTGTTACAATGTATTTAAAGGAACTGGGCGCTTCCTCTCACTCTTTCAGTCTTGCAAAAAGGGGGCAACATGTTTTGCAAAGTGACTTTTAGAAATAGTAGAGATCTGGGTCCCCTGTGGCGCAAGCTTTTAATTAGCTATTTGCCCCTAATACAGAATTCAGGAAATTTGTTTATATCTAAATCTCAGGAGAAATATGCCAGGCTGGGGAATGATTTTTTTTTCCTTGTTAACATCCTTTCTATAAATAACGCAATTAGCCAATGAAATTAACAACGAGTTGATCAGGAACAATATTAGGGTCAGTGCATGACATACAAAGGAATCAGAGCTATTTGGGGCAATCTGCATTTACTTTTTTTAGTTTAAAATTAACTTTTTTAAATGATGAAATATTGAATGATTTATTATTTCCTACCAGCCTTACCTTGACAAATTGTTGTTATTTAATATATAGAATTATTAGCAACAAATGGGGATCAGAGTTTGGTCATTTCTGATTAGAGATGGCGCGAACTGTTCGCCGGCGAACTTGTTCGCGCGAACATCGGGTGTTCGCGCTCGCCGGAAGTTCGCGAACGTCGCGCGACGTTCGCCATTTTGGGTTCGCCATTGTTGGCGCTTTTTTTTGCCCTCTCACCCCAGACCAGCAGGTACATGGCAGCCAATCAGGAAGCTCTCCCCTGGACCACTCCCCTTCCCTATAAAAACCGAAGCCCTGCAGCGTTTTTTCACTCTGCCTGTGTGTGCTGAAGAGATAGTGTAGGGAGAGAGCTGCTGCCTGTTAGTGATTTCAGGGACAGTTGAAAGTTTGCTGGCTAGTAATCGTTTTGATACTGCTCTGTTATTGGAGGGACAGAAGTCTGCAGGGGTTTGAGGGACATTTAAGCTTAGGTAGCTTTGCTGGCTAGTAATCTACCTTCTACTGCAGTGCTCTGTATGTAGCTGCAGTGGGCAGCTGTCCTGCTTCTGATCTCATCTGCTGACTGCTGCAATAACAGTAGTCCTTGTAAGGACTGCTTTTATTTATTTTTTTGTTCCAATACAGAGCAGTATCAAGCAGATTACTAGCCAGCAAACTTACTATCATCTGTCCCTGAAATCACTAACAGCTCTCCCCCTACACTATCTCTTCCAAGCACACACAGGCAGATTTTTCAGATACATTTTTGCCCTTGATCCTCCTCTGGCATGCCACTGTCCAGGTCGTTGCACCCTTTAAACAACTTTAAAATCATTTTTCTGGCCAGAAATGTCTTTTTTAGATGTTAAAGTTCGCCTTCCCATTGAAGTCTATGGGGTTCGCGAACCGTTCGCGAACCGCTCGCATTTTTGCGCAAGTTCGCGAATATGTTCGCGAACTTTTTTTCCGACGTTCGCTACATCCCTATTTCTGATTTCCATACATTTTCCCCATCAGATTGACATTCCATTACAAATAAAATACAAGGCCTGTTGCTTCAAGCCGGCCTTTTCTCTGATGCCTGAATATTTCTGTTGACAAAACAATATTTAATTAATAAAGTACATCCTTCCATCTCGGATGAGGAACATGCTAAGTTTCATGCGCCAATGTAGAGACCAAGTTTTTTACGCTATCTATTTTGATAACGGTTTTATTTAGTTATTATACCTGCATGTCTGGGGTTAATATGCTCATTCTACACTTTCTGTAGTAATTATACTGAATAATCTAGGGTTAATATGCCTGTTATGGATTTTATTTCATGATTACATTGGCATGTCTGGGGTTAATTTGCTTGTTATGAATTTTCTGTAGTAATTATACTGAAACTTCTTGGGTTAATATTGCTGTTTTTTATTTTATTTTGTAATTATACTGGTATGTCTGGGGTTAATATGCTCATTACCCACTTTCTGTACTAATTATACTGGCATGTCCTGTGTTAATATGCCTGTTACCTATTTTATTTAGTGATTACATTGGCATGTCTGGTGTTAATTTGCTCGTTATGAATTTTCTGTAGTTATTATACTGGAACTTCTGTGGTTAATATTGCTGCTTGTTTTATTTAATAATTTTACTGGTATGTCTGGGTTTAATATGCTCATTACTAGGGATACACCGAATCCTTCGTGAAAGATTCGGCCGAATAACGAACTGAATCCGAATACTCATTTGCATATGCAAATTAGGGGTGGGAAGGGGAAACATTTTTTACTTCCTTGTTTTGTGACAAAAAAGTCACGCAATTTCCCTCCCACCCCTAATTTGCATATGCAAATTAGGGTTTGGATTTGGTTCCCCAGGCAGAAGGATTCGGCTGAATCCGAATCCTGCTGAAAAAGGCCGAATCCCGAATCGAATCCTGGATTCGGTGCATCCCTACTCATTACCTACATTCTGTGCTAATTATACTGGCATGTCTTGGGTTAATATGCCCGTTATCTATTTTATATAGTGATTACACTGGAATATCTGGGGTTAATTTGCTCATTATTAATTTTCTAGTAATTATACTGAAACATGTGTGGTTAATATTGCTGTTTTTTATTTTATTTAGTAATTATACTGGTATGTCTGGGGTTAATATGCTTATTCTGTACTAATTATACTGGCATGTCTCGGCTTAATATGCCCGTTATCTATTTTATATAGTGATTACACTGGAATATCTGGGGTTAATTTGCTCATTATTAATTTTCTAGTAATTATACTGAAACATGTGTGGTTAATATTGCTGTTTTTTTATTTTATTTAGTAATTATACTGGTATGTCTGGGGTTAATATGCTTATTCCCCACATTCTGTACTAATTATACCGGCATGTCTCGGGTTAATATGCCCGTTATCTATTTTATATAGTGATTACACTGGAATATCTGGGGTTAATTTGCTCATTATTAATTTTCTAGTAATTATACTGAAACATGTATGGTTAATATTGCTGATTTTTATTTTATTTAGTAATTATACTGGTATGTCTGGGGTTAATATGCTTATTCCCCACATTCTGTACTAATTATACTGGCATGTCTCGGGTTAATATGCCCGTTATCTATTTTATTTAGTGATTACATTGGCATGTCTGGGGTTATGAATTTTCTGTAGTAATTATACTGGAACTTTTGTGGTTAAAGGGGACTATTCAACCAAAAAAAAATATTACAAATCCTATTTTATCACATTAGTCAAGCAAAATGAACTTTAATTACACTGTATAAATTATTTGAATCTTGTTTCCTTCAGTCTGGGAATTCATAATTATAACAAGCAGGCAGCAGCCATTTTGTGGGACACTGTTATTAAGACAAGTCTTGTATCATCTCAGAATCTTGTTTGTGCACCAGAATGGGGGACCTGATGTCCATCCCCATGCCCTGGCTACACAATTAAATGGTAAAGAGAACGGGGGAATGTGGGGAGAGCAGTGACATGTAGGAAGTGCTGAATGGAAAGTGTAAGTAATTGTCTGCCTAAAACATAGGAGAGGGGCAGAAAATATTTGATTGAGATTTTTAAATGAGCTTAAAACAACTATGAATGCTTTCATAAAAAAAAATTAAAAAAATGTCATGTTTAATTTGAAAAGGCCTTTTATTATACAGCTTTCTATGTCTGGGTGGCAGGTCGACTTTAATATTGCTGTTATCTATTTTATTTAGTGATTACATTGGCATGTCAGGGGTTAATTTGCTCGCTATGAATTTTCTATGGTAATGATACTGGAATTTCTGGGGTTAATATCGCTGTTTGTTTTATTTAGTAATTATACTGGTATGTCTGGGGTTAATGTTGCTGTTATGTATTTTATTTAGTAATTATAATGGTATGTCAGGAGTTAATATGCTCATTAACCACATTCCAATTACTAATTCTACTGGCATGCATTGGGTTAATATGCCTTATCTATTTTATTTAGTGATGACATTGGCATGTCAGGGGTTAATATGCTCATTAACCACACTCCAATTACTAATTTTACTGGCATGTATTGGGTTACTATGCCTTATCTATTTTATTTAGTGATTACATTGGCATGTCAGGGGTTAATTTGCTCGCTATGAATTTTCTATGGTAATGATACTGGAATTTCTGGGGTTAATATTGCTGTTTGTTTTATTTAGTAATTATACTGGTATGTCTGGGGTTAATGTTGCTGTTATCTATTTTATTCAGTAATTATAATGGTATGTCAGGAGTTAATATGCTCATTAACCACATTCCAATTACTAATTTTACTGGCATGTATTGGGTTACTATGCCTTATCTATTTTATTTAGCGATTACATTGGCATGTCAGGGGTTAATTTGCTCGCAATTAATTTTTCTGTAGTAATTATACTGGAACTTCCGGGGTTAATTTTGCTGTTTGTTTTATTTAGTAATTATACTGGTATGTCTAGGGTTAATGTTGCTGTTATCTATTTTATTTAGTAATTATACTGACATGTCGATGGTCAATATGGTTTATACATTTTTGGTATTAAAATGGGTGTGGCATCTAGGGGTGTGGTATCTAGGGGTGTGGACACAAAGTGGGCGTGGTCATTTATGCTACAGTGTGGGCACTAGATCTTTTTGTTTGACTTTCTGGCGCAAATTCACTAAGCGCCGAAGCGCCGAACGCTAGCGTTAATTCGCTAGCGTTTGGCATTTTCGCTACTGTGCAAATTCACTAACGAACGCTGGCGTATTTTCGCTAGTGTTACTTCGCATCCTTACGCCAGGCGAATTTTCGCTAGCGATGTAACCAAGCAAATTCACTAACTTGCGCAGTGTACTGAATGCTACCTTTTACGCTAGACTTCCTTCGCCACCTCATACCTGGCGAAGCGCAATAGAGTAGATAGGGATTGTTTCAAAAAAAGTCAAATTTTTTTCTAAGTCCCAAAAAACGCTGGCGTGTTTTCTACATGATGGGTGATAGGCTGATAAAGATCGAAAATATTTTTGGGGCTCCCCTCCTTCCCCCCTACATTTCCTGACTCATGGCAACTTACCTAGACAGTGGGCACATGTGTAGGGCAAAATAAAATTGTTATTTGCAGATTTGAAGGTTTCCCAGGCATTTGTAGTGCTGATACGTATTCCTCCATTGAAAATTGAATTTCGCGCCGTATGCAAATTAGCCTTCGCTAGCGTAACTTCGCTTTATATAGCGAATCAACGCTAGCGCAACTTCGCAAACTTACACTACCCCTGAGCTCAACTTCGGATTGTAGTGAATTTGCGGAGCACTGGCAAAACTACGCCTGGCGAAGTGTGGCGAAGTGCGGCGAAGTTGCGTCTGGCGCAACTTCGCATCTTAGTGAATTTGCCCCTCTGTATTTGAAATATTGGCAGGTATGAGGTAGGGGCAGAACTAGGGTTAGGCAGAAACGGTGGTGGTGGAACAATCTCCAGGACCCACCTTCACCCAATTACTCCAGTGGAGAAGTTGCCGATAGGGGGGGACTGGTGAAGTCAAGTAGGGAGGAATAGGGACCCTCTTTATGTGCGCTGAAGCTCCGAGAGTTCTGAGAATACAGTTGCACATACAAAGATGGAGAATAGCGATGGGCAAATTTCTCCTGTTTCGCTTCGCCAAAAGATTAGCAAATTTCCCATGTAATTCGGGAAACGGTGAAAAATTTGCAAAACTCAAAAATGGACACCTGCGTCAGTTTTCACTCCGGCGTTAAAGCAATGGGCTTCCAAATATTGTTTTGACGCGAGCGACTATTCCAAAAATTTTTTTTATACCGCCCAATTTTCAAAGGAGTTTCGCAAATTGATTAGCCGGTGGCGAATTCGTACCTGGCTAATTTATTCGCCCATCACTACTGGGGAACAATATTGACTGTATATACAGAACTAATAAACACAACCCCGTGCCCTGCTGGAGCCAATTCTCCTGTAACCGTAGGATTTAACAAGTGGAATTTTATGATTTAATTGCTATTTTGTCCCACGGCTGATGCTGAAGAGCTTTGAAACGCCTCGTATAATTACATGGCAGACTCCTCTCCCTTTCAAGCGAGGCTGAAACATTTACCACACAAACAGGCAACGCACTCCGGTCTCCCGTTTTGCTGGAAAAAAAAGGTAAAAAGAAAAAAAAAAACAAGGCACAAATCTTTTCATCTCTTGGCTGCTTGTGAATTTCTGAGAAGTAAAATGGAAGCGGCCAGGCCTCCTGCGCGACTTTGATAACAGACCTGAGCCACGTCCCCAAAATATATAATTATTTGCCGTCACAATGCAACTGCCGCCTTGCCAGCTCCACTCGCAATTTATAGACTTAAAAAAATCTATAAATGTATTTTTAGAAACTCTTTCCTTTGAAAGCAAAGGCTTCACGATTAATAACGATTCTTAATTCCTGACTGACGTCTCTCGAGCGTAACACAATTTCCCAATTTATATTTTTTTAGAACTGAATTATTATTTTGCCAATTTTGAAATTTGTTAATTTTAGAGCCCAAGGCAACCACAGCCCTTTAGCAGTAAAGATCTGTGTCTCCAAAGATGCCCCAGTAGCTCCCCATCTTCTTTTCTGCTGCTTCACTGCACATGCTCTGTGCTGCTGTCACTTACTGAGCTTAGGGACCCACTCACAATATGCAGTACACATAGAATAGAAATGTCACAATATACAGTACACATAGGGTCATATTTATCAAGGGCCGAATTTCAAAGTGATAAAACTTCGAAATTCGAATTCAAAAAGACCAACCGAAATTATGTTGAAGTTTTTTTTTTTTTGGGTCGAATAGGTCCCTATTCAGCCAAATGCGAATAGTTCGAATCGAAGGAATAACGCATTTAATCATCCACCAATTGACTCCAAATACTGTAGTTTCTAAGAGTTCCCCCATAGGCTAAAACAGCAATTCGTCAGGTCTTAGATGCGAATGGTCGAAGTCGAATTTTTAAAGAGACAGTACATGACAAATTTTGATACTCGAATTTTTGCATTTTTTTTTTCAAATTCGAATCGAACGTGGACTATTCCCTCGTCGAAGTACACAAAAATTGAAAATTCTAATTTTTTTCATTCGAAAATTCACCTCGACCTTTGGTAAATCTGCCCCATAGAATAGAAATGCCACAATATAAGGCTGATTAGTAATTAATACAGATAATTACTACATGGCAGCACAGAAACCAGTGCAATTAGCATCAGAATTGAATAATCAGCAAACCTGTAGCATCAGCTTATATTACAGCCAGGGAAGCTCATTTTCTGCTGGATAATTAGTGACGAGCCCTAAGCTTAGCTTCTCAACAGCCAATCAGAGCCCACTGAGCATGTGCAGTGCCACTGACACTCCTAACAAAATCCAACATGGGAAACTCCTGTGAAGTCCTGGATCATTATAACTAGGGATGCACCGAATCCACTATTTTGGCCTTTTTCAACAGGATTCGGATTCGGCCGAATCCTTGTGCCTGGCTGAACCAAATCCGAATCCTAATTTGCAT
The DNA here is from genome assembly GCA_038501925.1 of Xenopus petersii. Classification (NCBI taxonomy): domain Eukaryota; kingdom Metazoa; phylum Chordata; class Amphibia; order Anura; family Pipidae; genus Xenopus; species Xenopus petersii. The sequence continues at coordinate 165,503,898 of CM076675.1, forward strand.
ATGCAAATTAGGGGTGGGAAGGGGATTTTTTTTTTTACTTCCTTGTTTTGTGACAAAAAGTCACGCAATTTCCCTCTCCACCCCTAATTTTCATATGCAAATTAGGATTCGGATTTGGTTCGGCCAGGCACAAGGATTCGGCCGAATCCGAATCCTGTTGAAAAAGGCCGAATCCTGGCCGAATCCCGAACCGAATCCTGGATTCGGTGCATCCCTAATTATAACTATAGAGATGCTGAACCTTTAGGCTGGTTCAATACTTTTAGGGGCCGATTCACGAAATTCGAGTGAAGGGTTCGAATGAAAAAAAATTTGAATTTCGAAGTTTTTTTGGGCTACTTCGACCATCGAATGGACTACTTCGACCTTCGACTACGAAAATCGAACGATTCGAACTAAAAATCGTTCGACTATTCGACCATTCGATAGTCGAAGTACTGTCCCTTTAAGAAAAATTTCGACCCCCTACTTCGGCAGCTAAAAGCTACCGAAGTCAATGTTAGCCTATGGGGAAGGTCCCCATAGGCTTGCCTGGGATTTTTTGATCGAAGGATTTTCCTTCGATCGTTGGATTAAAATCCTTTGAATCGTTCGATTCGAAGGATTTAATCGTTCGATCGAATGAAAAATCCTTCGATCGATCGATCGCAGGATTTGCGCAAAATCATTCGACTTCGATATTCGAAGTCGAACGATTTTAGTTCCTAGTCGAATATCGAGGGTTAATTAACCCTCAATATTCGACCCTTCGTGAATCCGGCCCCTTAGTATATAAAATATGACATTTTTAGCCACATTCATTTTTAGTGTTCAGTTCTTCCAATGCCCAAGCTGAACTTTGCTGCATTTACTTGCGTATGGTGACTTTAGTCAGTGGGGCAGCTGTGAGCGAGGAAGGGGTTAATCCAGGAGGAATGGGCAATGCAGCTAAAGGAACAGTAATAGATATATCTCTAAACTGTGTTCATTTATGGCTCACCCGGCGCCTGTGTTCCCCATCTGTTGGGTTTTGCTTCGCAAACTGCTTTTTGCTGTGATAATGCATAATCTTACATTGATATCCTGAAAATATAATGCAGGGAAACAGATGTCCCCCATATTAACAGAGGAACAGAGAAATAAAATACATAAAAAAAAAAAACAAAAAAAAAACAGTGTTTAAGGAAAAAAATCCAAAAAACCCCAAATCAGTGACATTCTCCCAACAAGTCTTTAGTGCCGGCATCTTTCCTATTTTATGGCGAATTTGCAAAAGAAATGTGCCCATTAAATAGAAGATACTGTGCAGAACAAGCTGAAGTGATCGATGTTATTGCTCGCTATTGCTTCCGAATGAATTAAGGGAACATTCTCACTAATGTAACTAATACTTATATAAAAAAAAAACTATAGAGACAGAGACGAGGGGAAAGTGTTGGAAGGGTTACTGTCTGCTCTCATTTCCCTATAGAAATAGGGACTGGTAGCACTAGATACGTTCCTAATATATAAGGGAGAGACAGGGGAGTGTGTTGGAAGGGTTACTCTGGCTGATGCGTTTGTAGTTCACCTACACAAAACTGTTGATATTCCTGAAACCCCAGAATATTCCACGGGACGGCACAGAAACTATATATATAAATGTCGCGCTCGCTTGCCCCCTTATCTCAGATGTGCAGATGTGATCAGTGAGAAGGCCTAGGCGCTTTCTTGCAAGTGTATGGGGTCGGCCAAGCATTGCGGAGCAGGGAGCGGAGCTATAGAGTTACCAGAGAGTAAAAAGGGGCCTTTCAGTCCCAGGGCCCATGAATGTACTTGAATTATTTTACTGCAGGACCCCGGGGAAAAGCCTTGTCGCTCCTTATGGAGGTATCACTTACTTATATAAACCTTTGCACAAGGAATATTTTTTTTACAGGTCTCTAGGACCCCCCTTCCTTTCCCCCTTTGTGTTACATGTAATAAATTGAGAAGGACATTGTTGGTTGTTCTTATATTGTCGGGATGAAGGGAATACGTAAGCCATTAGCCATTTATGGATCCGCGGTTTCCTTTGGTCCCTTCGGAGCAAAACCAAGATGGCGGTGGGATAACGGATTCTTTAGTGCGATTACCGGGATCCCCGCGGGAGTAGCAAAGAAATCACGAGGCCCCCCGTAGTGTTTAGTTAACTGGATCATTTAGCTCAATGCTTGCCTAGGCCCTGCCAAGTAGAATGGGATCCTAATTAATAAATAATTCTTATATAATAAATATAATATAATGCCCCATTACAGCCAAACTTGCCTCAACCCAAACTGCAACCAGTCCCCCGCATGCCCCGTCCACTTTTCAGTCTATAGTCCCTAAACAAGTGATGCAGATCCAAACACACAAGTATAAGTTTACTCAGGAGCCAATTAAAGTTATTTTTGGAGGCGTTGTGGGTTTCGCCGTTTCACGAATTTTCGCCGAAGTGAAGTGGCTCAGATTCGCCCATCACTAGTTGTGGGAAGTAACCAGAGTACTGGGTGGAACCCAACACCAATAAGGGGTAAATATATATACTCCATGCAGACGGATCAAACTGGGGAGGGCCCACTGGAGCTGCCACATCAGGGGCCCACACCCCTCCTTAAGCCCCCCAACGCCTCGCTAGTGCCTTCCTTAGGGAGGTCAGGGAGTACTTCAGATACCGTGGGGAGTGGGTCTGGCCGGCAGGCTCCCGAGGGCCAGAACGAAGTTCGACCCTGCAAAGGGTTAAACGGAGGTGACCAGCATCGGACTGGGGGGACCAGGGTCCACCGGGCCTTCAGCCTCAGGGGCCCCACACCATCCCCCGCAGCCCCCCTCCGGGAACCTTTTTAGCCCCCGTCCGGTCGTTAGAGAACTGGGATCAGGAAGGGAGTTAAGCGGCAGTGCAGGGAGCAGGTCTGGCAGACCCAAAAGATCCAGAGCCCACCGGGTTTTTCCCCGGTGTCCCGCCGGCCCAGTCCGACCCTGGAGGTGACGTGTACAACGTCCGCACGTCTTTTGAAAAAAGAATAAATAATGAATGTTCATTGCAAAAGTTGCAAAAAAAAAAAATAGCTCCCTCATCAATTTCTCGCTGATTTATTTTAAAAGTTTACTTATCATTTAACCACCCAAGGCTATAGGCCTGATCATAGACAATAAATCTGTAATAATTAGGAATATGCTTTAACCCCATACTGGAAGCTTCATGATATTGGGAGTGGGCAGGCAGATATTTCTATACGTTTGAACTACAAGGCATTGAGAATTAACGAATTAGGGAAATACTACGGATTGTAACGTATGATCGATATAAGCCCCCCCCAGCCCACCAACCTTGTATCCCCTGAAAGGAACAGAAGGTATTTTTGGAAAGGCAAATGCTTCTCTTAACTAATCGCCTCTCAAACAGGTTTCCATTAATGGGATTTTTTAATTAAAAATGGTCTGATAAACAAATTCTAATAATGATTTCTATTCCACTAAAAAAAAAGAGCCTATGAGTTTAGCGATTTCCATGGATTAAGTCTCCAGGTTGGGTTATTAGCTCGGCTCTACTCCGATGAGCAAAGGGAATTCCGTCTTCATCCATTATAACTTATCAGCCAATAATATAATGATAGCAAAGCTAAACGCTAATAAACAAAACAATTTTTCACTGCAGCCCTGGATTTACTTTATCCTCTATCTACTTGTATTAGCCAAGGCTCCTTGTATCTGCCTCATTCTATCAGCATTAAAGGAATAACGTAAGGTTGGACCTGAGCTAAGGTTACCTTAGCTATAGTAAGTATGCTCCCCTGATTGTGGCTTGTGTCTTAGGCTTGCAGATAAGGAGGAGTTTGTTATGCAGAATTTGATAAATGAGCTTCTCCTCTACTTACAATTTTTCTGATAAACCAATGAGCTGTGATCAAGTAAGAAATAAGAGTCGGGGTCATATAATACCTTCCCTAAGGGCGCAAGAGGCAGACACAGTCTTGGTGTTGGTAAGAAACAGTGTGCTAGCCTGAGCTTCATGCACAACCAGTTCCCAGTGATTAATGTTGAACTGGGGTGTCCGGGGTTATCAGGACTGCCATCTGGGTGCCCCCCAACCCAGCTGCAAGTGCCACTAACCCCCCACAAAGTGACACCACCGCCCCCTCTTGGGCGCCACGATTGGAGCAGCAGAAGAAGCCGACCTGGGTCGGCTGGGTCCCTATGAGGGCCGGGTTTTTTTCTTCAACTCGACGGCCCAGTGGGACCCCACCAGTGATGCCCATGTGCAACCCACCTTCCAGGCCCTTCGGATGCAGCACTTTATTAAATAAGAACACTCCCCTTGGAGAGTTGTATGTTGAGTGGTTTGGGAAGGAGACCTCGGCTGGGGCCTAAATGATATAAATGGGTGTTGGCCTTGTTTCCCTTCCCCAACACAATCTATGGTGAAGGTTTAAACCAAATACATAAGAACCGTCTATAACCTCAAGTATAGTTTTGTTTACTTGCATGAAAATACACACTTTGTAATTCCCTATATCAGCACCGCTCACTCCTTACTGTTCCGAATTGAGCAAAGTGGCAGCTATTATCCCAGGGAAACCTTGGAGCTACTGCCACCTCCAGACCAGACGTCCGCTCCGGCATTCCCTCGGCACCCTGCGTCAATAGGTGCAGCGCAATTGTGTCTAAAGAGTCAGGTGCACGCAACACTGTGACGCTTAAAGGAGAAGGAAACCCCCAGGGCGCAAAACCCCTCCCCCTCCCTCCTCCCCCCTGGCCTACCTGTCCCCCTGGGCAAATGCCCCTAACTTGTTACTCACCCCTCTGCGCAGGTCCTGTCCACGGAGTTCACAGTCGCCATCTTCTCCCACGCGCATCTTCTTCCTGCTCTGACCGGCGTCTTCTGGCGCATGCGCAGTAGGAACAGGTACCGATACAGCTCTACTGCGCATGCGCCGAATGTCACAAAGTTTTCCGATTTCACTTCGTGACAATTGGCGCATGTGCAGTAGAGCTGTACCGGTACCTGTTCCTACTGCGCATGCGCCAGAAGACGCCGGTCAGAGCAGGAAGAAGATGCGCGTGGGAGAAGATGGCGACTGTGAACTCCGTGGACAGGACCTGCGCAGAGGGGTGAGTAACAAGTTGGGGGCATTTGCCCAGGGGGACAGGTAGGCCAGGGGGGAGGAGGGAGGGGGGGCAACACAGGGGAGGGGGGAGGGGTTTTGCGCCCTGGGGGTTTCCTTCTCCTTTAAGCAATGCCAACCGGACATGGAAAACGTTCAGCGAAGTTGTATCCGATTTCTGACAAAGTGCGACTGCAATGGAGTTAATTTTCACGTGTTTGGCCGGAATTGCATTAGGCACACTGCCCATTTCTGACTGCAAATACACGGGAATACACTGCATTTTGATAAAAAAAAAAACAAAACATGACAAATGCACTCATAATTGCACTTTGTTCTCTGCACAATTGCCATTGTATTTTTTTTTACTTATTGTCGTATTATTCTCTGGAGAACCCACATCTTTGTTTTTGACTTTATGTATAGGCGCCCTTGGGCTGGGGCAAACTGTGAGCATGTCCTCCTTTTCTACATTTCATTTCTAAAATTGTTTATTTTACTTCAGTAGTGCTTGTGCAAGTCAGATGCACAATCTTCTTTTGTTGTAGTGCCATAAACAACCCCTAATATCTTTATGTAACAGCAGGGATTGCGGCGCTCACAGGATTTGTGCATCAAAAAAAAAAATAGGTTTATTAAATTCTCAACGTTTCGGTCCCTTACTGGGACCTTCGTCAGTAATGTGCAAAACGAACACTCCTTTTTGTACACTCCTGGTGAAGGTCCCAGTAAGGGACTGAAACGTTGAGAATTTAATAAACCTATTTTTTTGATGCACAAATCCTGTGAGTGCCGCAATCCCTGCTGTTACTTTATATTAACTCCAGGTATCAACAAGGTTAACGGTGTGCACCTTTGCGAGCTGCACATATATATATATATATATTTACTAACAATAGGGCTAATCTGAAGGCCCTTAAAGCCCCCCTTTCCATCCTTTTCATGAATCAGGGCCTAACAAAACATCAATGGTGTAGCCTTGGGTCAGGGACCCCCTTCAGATAGGGTCAAACTGGGCCGCCTGGGAAACAACCTGATAGGCCTCAGCCCTCATGAGCCCCACCTACCCACACTCACTCCCTGCTGCAAACTCTGTGAGCTTCACGTTGGTGTAACTACAGAGGAAGCTGGAAGGACCCAGGAGGTATAGGGGCCCCATGAGACCCAAATAAAGGGCAATTTCAATATATGTTGGGGGCCCTAAAAATAATTTGCTGTGAGGCCCAGTAAGACTTAAAAAAAACTCCCCCATCTCAGCTGCAAAAAAAAAGCTCAAGGTAAAGGCAGTATGGGGGAGGGTTGCTGCGGCAGGGGACCCCGAGGAGCCCCCAGTCCATTCCACAAGGCACCAAGGTGGTGTCTGAGTTGGTGGACATTGGAGATGAATAAGCAAAATATTCCCAAGATAACTGTAGGGACCTATAGGATATCCTATCCCTATAGAGTTAATCCCCTACCTTCTTGTATGTAGTTCTCTTTTCCCCTGTTATTGGGCCAAGCCCTTGTAACTGGCAAAGTGTAACACCCACACCTATTGGACAAAGAGTGTAATGACACTCCCCTGCCACACTACTATATAGTGTTGTGCAGGGAGTGTCCTCTTCCTCTTTGGCTCCTGGTGCTGCTGCTAGGTGAATCTCCATTTAGCCTGGGATCACCATAGGCCCCAGTAAGCCTTTACCCTAAAGGGACCTGACACCTTTAGTGCTAAGTCGGGGACCAGGTAAACCCCGTGAACGAGGACCAGCTAGCATAGTAAGATATTGTTATAGTCTCTCTAGGAGAGAAAGACAGAGAGGTGTAGCAGAAAGAGCAGCTGTCGCTCCAACAAGGATTGTAGGAGGAAGTAGCTTCCCACAAGGCCTGTTTGCCTTTAGAGCAGGGACCTCAGTTGATAGGGCAGTAGGTGAGCAAAGGACTACCTGAACCCTACCTGATAGATCCCGATCCCCTCACTGTGCAACGTCGGTTGAACTGGGATTTGATGTACACCTATCTGCAATATCCTTTGGGAGTCGCATCTGTTTGACTGTGAACCTTTACTGTCCAAAGTGATTCCACCTGCTGTGTCCTCAGAACTATTGTAAGTAAACCTGTGGTCATTTGCCTTTGGCATAATAAATCTGCTCCTGTTTTACCTTTTTAAAGAACCTCCTGGCGTCCATTATTCTATTTTTGTACTTCTATGCCTGTGAGTTGTAGTTCAACTACAGTTTAAAGGGGAAGCTTCCATTTGGCGAAGGCTCTGCCCTGGGTGAGGATTCGCAATGTAACCCATGCTCACTACCTAGCTGGTCACCCTTAACTCCTAATT